>JARFIW010000566.1:4180000-5380000 GCA_036346225.1 Platerodrilus igneus
ATCTATTAACTTCATCATAATATTATTATATATTATATATATATATATATATATATAATAATAGTACATAATATACATAATATATACATAATATACATAATATACATAATATACATAATATATATAATATAATATATAATATAATAATATAATATATCATAATATACTATAATATACATATATATAATATTAATAATATACATATATATACATAATATATACATAATATATATAATAATATCATAATATACATAATATACATATATATATAATATACATAATATAATAATACACATAATAGACATAATATACATAATATACATAATGGATCGAAACGTTAATAAAGATAATTTTAAAAACTATGAGTGGTTTAATACCCAAAGAAGATTAAGAAGAATACTAAACAAACCACAACAAACATACAGGGAGTATTTACAAGTATTCGATATTAACTTGCATGTCGTTTCTTCAGCGTTTCCGGACAACCACTAATTAAATTGAAGCATGAGAGTGTATTACTGCGTTGCAGTTTCAAAAACCATTAGCAGATGGCAGTACTTAATTTATAGTACTCAAAATTACTTTAAACCTATCTAAATTTGTGATTAAAATATTAACATAACAGCTAAATAGCAATTGTGTTTTGTTTCAACAATTCCACGGAATAACCTATCTTTGCTAAAATAGTAGTTTTACTTTACTTAATTTTCACCCTAGTATGAAAAGTAATAATATAGGTAATGATATGGTTGCATACAGTATTTTTCCTCTACAAAAAACATATTTCCATTTTTTCACTAAAATAATTTGAAAAGCCAATATTTGAACATTTAACTATCTATGGAAATCCCTATGGTAAGTAAACAAATTCTACACCTGATATAAAATATACAAGAAACATCTATAATAAAATGATAATGCACAATAAGCAGCACTTCTACATCAGTCTTTATGGCAAACAGTGATAAACCAGCAGTTATGTATAGAAAATGTGTATCGAATCCTGGTCAAATGATTAAATTTCTATCCCTCCCTTCACTTCTGTTTGGATATTATAATGCCACATGATTATCCAACATTAATAAAAAACACAGAAGTTTCATGCGACTTTTTTCTGCATCAAATGCACTGAATAAAATTGAGTTTAATATAATTTTGTCATGGTGTTCTATATAATCAACACATTGATTGATCAGATTGAAGTCCTCAAACGATACATAGCCAACCTGAGCCTCTGTTTTGGAGTTTCTCCATAAAATCATCTTAGTCGGATGTAGCATTTTGGATTTGTGATTGTTAAAGATCCAGAAATGTTGCTTCTTGTTTTCAACTAAATTTTTTAGATACTGACAGTTGTTGTAAGAAAAAAAACTTTGGGCAAGGTAGTGGTCTTAATTTGCCAAGAACGGAACCTACTAAAATAACTTTTAACAGTTTTATGGGAAGTAGAATACGAATAAATTTGATTGGATCGCCAAGGTTTGTTTTTAGAGACGACAGATCAGGCACGAAATTATTATTATCTTTGGTGTTTTTAAAGCGCTAATGTTTAAGATTACAAGGTCTAGTTCTACTTGTATCTGCAAGTAGATAGGCGATTCATGTCAAAAAGCTGTATAACGGAATTTATATAGATATAAATTATATCTGGTTGAAAGGATAGTCACTAATAAACCTATATTTTGATATAAGGTTATAGCCTTTTAACTTATTTTGGGATTTTATTTAACGAGAATTTCCAATAATCGTATAGAGCCCACGGCAAGTTCTGATGGAAAATGGCCCAAAGTTGTGAAAATCTCAAAGGCAAAGCGGCTAGTCGAACTATATGCTCTGGGTGGAACATGAGCTGTGGGTCGGGGTTGGATTGTGACCAAAAATATGAAGAATAAGGCGCCACCGTATTTTTCTATACAGAGAAGACCTTACTCAAGTCCCTTGTACAAGGCGAATGCGGAAACCTTTATTCTATAACCGCTATACTGTTTATTAAAGACAACATAATCCCTGAAGTTTCTTACCTTATGGCTCGACCTTGATCTCAGTAATTCACTGCTACACCTGTGAACAAATTAAACACAGAATAGCACTGTTTGTGCATTTATACTCAAAAAATTTTTAAATTCAAATCGAATCAACTTTCATTCATCCTAATTAAAAAGAATAGTCTTGTTCAAAATTATAAATCTATTCCTTTAGTATTCAATTATGTGCTTTTTTACAAAATATCTTTCTTTCTTTATATTGTGATTAATTTAATTTATGAAAATCATTTACAAGGGCACTGGATAAAATCAGTACCAATCAAATTAAATGTGGTTTTGATAACAAATAGATAAAGCATAAAGTTGCTTTCTAAACTGTTGCTTATTGATGACAAAAATATTAGTTTTGGTAGATCTACCTTAACCTTACAATGGATAATTCCAAATAAGTATTAATGAAATAGCAAACATAGAAATTTGATTTCTAAGTTCTCATAAATAGAAGAATTTACTTTTCTTAACACGTATTGACATCTTCCGTAATTTTTGTGAATTAATAAAAGAATCGGATAAGTAATAGTTACAGATTCCTATTGCTTAATATTGCAAAACATATTCACAGTCTGTCCTTGACCTATATTGACGTTTAAATAACTTGATTAAACAAATAAATTATCTAATTACAATGTCCATAGTTCAGCTAACATACGAAAACAAATTTTCTACATACCAGAACTGCGTCTGTCTGAAAAATACCATAAAGGGATCTTACGTCAGCATTGAAATACGGAAATCTCCAATTTAGAACGAATAATTGTACTGCATACTGAAAATCCACATTACTCGGAATCCATTTTGAGTAATTAAATTCCGCCAGGACCACACCAAGAACAAAGCGTAAAAACCAATCTGCATGTTAATTTAGAGTTGCTTTATATGTACATTAAACCACGAAAACCATTTAACTTGAATACTATATGTAAAATTTCATGTTATATATATAAATAAAGTTGCATGTAATTTAGATTGAATACTTTATGTAAAATTTCGTATTATACATAAATAAAGTTGCATGTTACCAACGGCCCTTCGACCAAAAAATTTCGCGTCATCTACAAGCTGTTCCAACAAAATGGACTATCAAAAATACCTCTCGGAGATGACATTCTCCTAACAGAACTTAATCCGTACGTGCTTCCAACACGAAAAACAGCAAAAAACCATTGTTTCTAGGAACAATTCGACCTGCTTTCACCACAGCTGTGTTAGAAGTGTCGGGCTCAAGCGAATTGCTGCTCGGCAACACAATCACTTCTCAATTTCTTAAATAGATGGAGCTATAGGAAAGATACTAAATGGAAACTTTTATTTTGTCACCGTGGAAATTAAATTTTAATTGAATGCCAATACTTTATTGGGCAATAGGTAATACTTAACCAGTGGACTGAATAATATTACTATGCATTATATCGTTTCTTATTAAATAAAGGGATTAATTATTTGAACATATCTAGATAGAAAATAAAATTGCTACAAGGTTTTGGAGTGTTGGAATTTTTAACATTCACTTGAAAGCTGTCTGCACTGTGAGTAAGGAAGTTACTCGGTCATGTTGTTTCAGCTTATAAAAGTTGCGCTTTCTAAGTCTAAACGCAAAAATCAGTCGTTGGAGATTATGTGTGGTATGACTTAGGATGCAAATCATTCAATTCCATTGGATTCCGCTTGCGAAGTATAAGCAACTGAATTGCAATGAAACGCTTTTCTGTCTAAAATTAGTAAAACCGTTCCAATCAGCTTTCGAGGAAATCAAACCAGCATTTTACCAGGTAAAGAATACATATTTCAGTTACTATATATTGACTTATTGAATATAAACGCAATTCTACCTGTTATATTCCATTCTTACACACACATTCCTTATTTCTACTTTTCACTATACAAAAAGTAAACAAATGCTCTTTAAGTTGCAACACATTGAGTATTATTATTTCCTCTTTTCATTTTAAGTTATACTCAAAGTAGCTTATTTCTCGACAGCAATTGGATCGAATTGATGTCGTCAAATCAGCTACTTCGTATTTATTGATCCCAGTCTCTGTGATGTTCGGGACTGCCTTAGAGAGAAACATTTCCAAGAAACGGTTCATCCGTTCTACCAGACCATCCGAATGATAGTACAACTGCGTTTTTCTCATCCCAGCAACCGGTAAACTTCTTTAAATGGCATAGACTCAAAATTTCTGCCTTGGTCAGCGTGCAGCTCGTAAGGTATTCCATAACGACAGAAACGCTTTTTGGCTAAAAATGTCATCGACCGTTGTTGCATCTTCGTTGGGTATGAAATACGCATCAGTCCGTTTTGTGAAGTAGTCCATGACCACCAAGATGTATTTTTTTCCAGAGTCCGTTTCGGATAATGAGCCTGCGATGCCAATTGTCAGTCTCACAAAAGAGCTTCCTTGGTTGTATTGCCTCATAACTTGACACTTCTTGCAGCATTCCCAATAAAATTCTTTAGGGATTTTTTAAGTTTTCTAAACGCCAAATTGCCCAATGTCCCATTATGTAGATGTCCTAAAACTTCGGACACTCAGCTGTTGGGCGCCATAACCTGCAGCGTACTCACAGATTCAGCCTTCCTTTTCAGGGATCGCATCAAACCCCATCTTCTAACTTCAAGGAATCCAACTGTACCCAGTAGGACTTCAACGTGCTACTTAACGGGCTAACATTCTGATTTTCCGATCCGTAATGACGCCTAAGTCTAAATGATTCTCTTATGCGGTCCTTAGCTGCTGTGACTGCCAGTTATCGTAAGTTACGGTTGTCAGACCAAAAAGACCACATTCCGTCTCCAGCCGTGATCAATGTGTACAATCTTCAGAACAAGGCCGCCTCGTCAATGCATGTGTGTTACGATGATTTGAGTCAGGCCGATGTTCACTGTAGAAAACGTACTCGAGTAGCCTTTTTATTCATCTCGCTACCTCTCCTTCCGAGCTCTTGAACTGCAGTAGCCATTTTAGTGGTACGTGACCTTCAGGCGTCACCGTGGATCAATGTAGTAAGCGTAAGACTACGGATCCCAAGGTCCTGGGTTCAAATCCCGACACGGCCGACTGCTTGAAAAATGACAGGTGAGCATTTTTCACAAAAATTACGCCCTCGTTCGGATGAGAGGTTAAATGGAGGTCCCGTGTGTGAGCGTTGTCACGCACGTTAAAGATCCCTACCTTGCCTGGAACGGCAAGGGTTCGGCAAAATTCTAAATATCCAGGCAACAAAAAACTCGCCTCCTGGCCAATGTAGTACCTCCTGGTGGAGCATTGGAAATATAAATGCACGGTACGTGACCTTCTCAGGTACAACTTCGGAACTTAGAGGTACTTATAGAAGTGCTCTACCAATTTCACTACAGCCAACAGTACTCTCAGAGCACCTTGCTGAAATAACAACCACCTTTTCTTGTCCGTCCTATATCTGGGATAACACAACGCTAATGGCAACATTATGTGCGCACGTGTCTAATATGATCTTGCCTTCCGACCAAGGGTAATTTAAGATCGGAGTTGTCGTCAATAAATGTCTTAGCAGGTAACACTTCTTCGGACTCAACTTCAGATTGTTCCTTCAAACTTTGAAGCACTTCCTCAAAACGGTCGTGTGTCCTAAATGTCTTCCCAATCACGATCACGCCACCCAAATAGACGAGGTATATTTTCCGTGTCAGTACGGGTGTAATGTTATCTATTAAACGCTTAAAGCTGGCAGGTGCGTTGCAAAGTTCAATTGGCATTACTCTAAATTGCCATAAGTCTGTGCAATTGGTAACAGCAGTTTTCACTCTATCTTTAGGATCCACTTGCCAGTACCTGCTTTTCAAGTCCAACATCGAGTGTTACCGTGACTCAGAGGGTGCATGTAGGGTGTTGTCAATTCTCTGTAATAGGATACTATCTATTTGCGTCACGTCATTCAACCGGCGATAGTCAACACGGAAGCTTGTTGGCTCGTTTTTTCTCACGAGCACAGCAGGCGAACCCCAAGGACTGTCAGCCCCTGCCCTCCATTTTCCAACGATTCTATCGGTCTCTTCAAGTTAGTCAATGGTACCGTATCGGCTGTTGCCTTATTAGCCGGCCATCTCCGGCACCGATTTTGTGCCTGACTACCCTGGTTTTTCCAACTGACTGCTGTCGATCCCAAACACATCAGAGTATTGTCGAATCAGGTTTTTAGGTCCAGCCAGCATGATTCTGGCATAGTTTATTAACTGGATCAGTAACTTTGAGGAGCACTCACTGGTGGGCGAATCCTCTCAGTACTTGAACAACCTAAGAGAACCACCCAACGGTGGTATTCATTTTCATTGTGATGTCATGGTTATTGGCGTTTTGGATCTGGTCGAACTCAAGAACCTCTTTCGTACATATTGTTCAAAATTTATCAAACAACGCATTTTCTTATAAAGCTTTAGGTAGAAAATTAAAATAATATACTATTTCTTTTAACTTTATAATCACGAACTTACTCCAACGTCTGACTAGGTGTGATGGTTTGAATAAAGATAGTTGCTGCCATTTGTACACTGCTTTTTGTATGGCTTTTATGGCCTTAAAAACCCTTTCAAATGGGAGAAAATCGATGATTTTGCATTTTCTACAGATATCGGTCAAAATGTTCTTCATCTTCCTTTGCCAATACACAAGATATTCCTTTCATGCTTTGATCGATGTAGTTAGTTAGCTTCATTTTTAGTATTTTTCTGTGGTATACACTAATCGATTAATCTTTTAGAATAGGGGAAGCATTACGTGAATTTCAACCGTTTTATCTTTTTTTTACTAACTGCAACCATTGACATTTTGACATCCTGTCATAAATCCACCGAAATTTATTATTTGTTTGAAAGTCCTTCCCTTGTGATGATACCGTGTACGGAGTAAAACTTCCAGAACACGATTCTTACGATTTAGTGTACAAACTCTATGTTGTTTTACTTCCTTAAGACTGCTTTGGTTTCTACAACTTAAACCAGAGAGTATCTATGAACTACGTCGCCCAGCAATTAAAAAATATATATATTGATATAAATATTAAGCAGTAATATACTTGCAGAGGTGACTTTATTGTCAAATGCAAGGGAACATATCTCCTGGCAGCGCGCAACTTACTTATGTGGTTGGTACAGTTCCTTAACGAACTTAGCTATACAGACTTGCATGCATTTTTAAAAATTCCTTATTTTTCTTCTGTTTTTAAGTATTTTGTTTATTTGCACTGCATTTGAGACTCATAAATAATGTTTATAGCATAACATTAGCTCACACTTGTTAAACAATTGATGGCATATTCGGGTATTAGCTAAGTATTAATCAATTTATTGAATGTAGAACAGAGGGTTGAAAAACCTAAGAAGTATAACCAACTGTAGGTAGATATATAAATTCAGATACAACATTTTTTTACCAAGTATAAAACGGAACTAATTGGCACAAGAATGCAACAACTAAGCAATTTAATATAGTAGACAACTTGTCTAGAGTTAAAGGTAAACAAGTAACCTCATATCTCCATTCCAGTGTCTTGGCTTCTATATTTTAGGAATAATATGAATATTGCAATTCTTGCCACAACTTTATTTGTTCAGAAGTGCTACTGGAAACACGCCATGAAATTGGACGTAGCTTGAAACGGGCACCTCGTACATTAGAAATTACTATCAATTTTTTGACGTTGTAACATTGTCTCTCTTAGTCCCAAAGTTAGGATCTTATTTAATTTAGAGTCTTTGCCTTTCTATACAAATTTTACATTCAGCCTTGCACTTATCCCTATCCTAAATATTCCTTCATGCCTTAAAATACGGCCTATAACGTTTTCTGTTAATTACACTAATGAAGCGCCTGTTTTCTTAAACCACATCAGAACTTTATTGGTACCAACGTTAATCTGTTTAGCTGATCTCACACAACACCGCTCATATTGAACGTTTTTAACCTTCTTACTTCCTCTTTGTCTAAATACCCATGTTACGCACACCCTAGTGCTATGCCGTAATAGTTTTTCAAAAACCTCTTTCTAATATCTAGAATCGCACCTTGGATCTCAGCAGCTTACCTGGCCGGGGCTATTTACTCTATACCTATGAGTATAACAACTTTTTTAGTGACCTTTTCTATTTTGTTGTACTATTTCTAAAACCCTATCATTACTAATTTATTAATTTGGTTGATCTTAAGCATTCGCCTATAGTACCGTATTTCGAAAAATTCTTTTCTAGCTAATGTCCAGATTTCGCAACCGTTGTCAGAACACTCCAAGCAGAGGTTTTCAAGGTCCTGTAGCTAAAAGTTGAACTACACCAGGTTTTATAATAGTAATAGGCATTGCACCTCAAAAGCTTTCCTTGCTTGGATTATTCCATTCTTAACTTCCACCATCATTTGTGCTTCGACTTAGTAAGTAGCAATACCTTTTGTTATTTTCTAAATTTTCTGACCCCAAATTTACCTACAGCTTACTACTACTGTCCTTTACATCTTACTATCTTTGTTTTGTGTTGACGCCCACGTTCCTGTAACTGATTCGTGATGTCTTTGTCGTCGTTTGTGGCTTTTGTAATCCTCGGAGCATCCTCTGACAGGGCAGTTAATCCAACAAATACCAGAGTCAATGATAAAATCCATATTTTCTTTGGAAAGGAGATAATGCGCGGTGCTTTAGTTTTTTTTCTTCCTACAACATTTACCTGCTTCCTGCCTGAATATCCACTTTTAGTATATAAACATAAATACGGTAGAAAAATATTTTCAACAAAATTTTAGACATCCTGTGCTTTAACACACGCAAAAGAATTATATAGTAGTAGTAATAGTAGTAGTAGTAGTAGCTTGAGGAAAAGACAAAAGTAGACCAGCAAATAGGACCTTTGTCCTTTCTATTAACCCCTATGCTCACCCCCTAAGCCTCACTATCGGATTCCTTTATTTCAACGCTATTCTGCTCTCCCATTGCAAACCTACCAGTTTCTCTAATGAAAATCGGCATGTTTCGCTAGAAAATGGAGATTAACTCCTCCTGTGTCAAGCTGCATGAGTCCAAGACCATGTGTTTCAACGTCATATAATTTCTTGTACTCCCTTATGCAATGGGCAACAGTTTCTTCCTGCTTTTCACAGGTTGAGCACCTAGACTCTCTTTCGGTACCCAGTAGGGCAAGGTGTTTCCGTACGCTGCAATGGCCAGTGAGAACTCGCACCAACATGTTAAGTGTTTTCCTAACTTTATTTAATAGTTACGCCGTCCTTGACTCGTCCAGCCCGGCTATATTATTTTTGACTGTTTATAGTCCCCGGCTTCCACTTTTCCTTTTCCGCAACCAATCGTTTAATTCAGACGCCACTGCTTTCCTTGATAAATGTATACACGGTTCAGGCCCTAAATAAGGGGTTCCCGCCTACTGCTAAGCTTCCATCAACTTCCTCGTTTCCTTGCACACCGTGGTATCTTGAAAACAAGAACTGCTGAACTTGTTTCAGGCTGGCTAATTCCTGCGTCGCCACACTCCTGTACTAGGTGATGAGAGGGAGGGGGATTGCTTGGAGTACTGCTTGACTATCTCACCAGATGACAACCCTCTACTCTTCTACCACTCTTATTTCCTGGCCTTCGGCCACTTTTAGTATTGCGTATACTTTGCTTGTAGGTATATGCGTTTAAAGGAAAGCTCCAGTGAGTTCCAATACTTTCCAGAAGTATCTCTGCCACAGGAATTCTTATATCCCCTATTCGTGACCCGTCAGTATAACACAGTCCCGGGGATGTAATCTCATTTTGTTCCCATTTTTCCTCGAAGGGTTGTGAGAGTGAATTGCATCTGTAATTTTAATATGTCCTCTGCTTCCTTCACTTTGATAACGAAAATGGGAAGTTCCTTTTCCGCTATAACAGTGACATTAGCTTGCCCTACAAGATCCCTCCTGCACCGGCACCCGCCCGCATTTCTAAGTCTGAGATACGTAGCCAGAACTTTCCTCTGGATACAGATGGGGAGAGCTGGTAGCCCTAATAGAACTTCTAGAGTTTTGGTAGCTGTTGTAGTCATTGCTCCCGAGAATCCCAGACAGGCTAACCTTTGGATTCTGGTCAGCCTGAAGGAGACACTGACAGGTTGTATCAGAAGGTACCATACGATTAACCCGTATTGGACGCAACGAATTCTATACATAGAAAGGTAAAGGGTGTTTATATTTGCAAACCAACCACTGTAAGTAACATGTAAGACATTATTTATTTTAAACTTTCAGAAAACACGTCAAATGTGATGATGAAACGGGTTAATTGAGAAAATTTTTTTAAGAATTTTTCGACCCTATCTCGTACGCACCAAGAACCTTCTGCTAAAAATTTGAAACGACACCAAATTAAAAAGGCTCAACTCTATTTCTCATAGCAGTTCTAATTTTTTATTTAGTTTTAAGAAATGACAAGATAACAAGTGCATTATTGCACTACGACTTGTAGGATTATCACGATTTTACTATTAACAGTGACAGGTATTTAAACTGGTGTTAGACATGTGTTCGAACATGGATTTTATTACTGCTTTGGAAATAATAGGGAGCACTTTGAACATTTGAAATGACAAAAAGTTATTGTTTATTATTAATTTCCAATTTGCCAGCTACTTTCTAAATTTGTTGGTATAATTCTTTGTAAATTTGCAAATATTGCCATAGAATAAGAACGTGATTATGTATAGGATGAAGTTGTCAAAATATGTTCCGATAGCTAAGGCATTTATTGATGGCAGCTTAGATCTTAAGTTACCCTAGGTAGGCAGGCAAATTCATATTACACAGGGGCGCAAGTAACGTTGCCATTGGAAGTGTGCCATCTTAAATACATGACGGACAAGAGGCAAGGTCCTCTCGAAACCGTAAAGAAATTACTGCGTTACGAGGAAAGAACTGTCAGTGGTAGTGAAATGGGTAGAGCACTCCTATAAGTATCTCTACCTTCTGAGGTTACACCTGAGAACAGGTCACGCAGCGCTAAAATGGCTACTGCTCTTCAAGAAACCGGAAGGACAGGTAGAGAGATGGATAAAAAGGCTACAGGAGTTCAATTTCCACAGTGAACATCGAGCAGATGCGTTGTCGAAGGGACTTTGTTATGCAGACTGTACACATTGGCCGCGGTTGGAGACGGAATGTAATCTTCTTGGTCTGGCAACCGTAACTTACAACGAGAGGTATCACAGCAGCTAAGGACCGAACATGAGAATGACAGACTTAGGCGTTATTACGGATTGAAAAATCGGAGGAGAGCGTCAATTGCAGCAGAATGTTAGTCCTTTAGGTTGGACGCTGATTTCCTACCGGGCACAGTGGAATTCCTTAAAACTAGAAAACTGGGTTTTGGTGCAATCCTTGGAAAAGGAAGGCTGATGTATGAGTACGTTTCAGGCAATGGCTCCAAACACCCAGGTGTTCGAAGATTTAGGACATCAACCAACTAATGGGGCGTTGGGTGGACAATTTGGCGTTTAGAAGACTTTTATAAAAAGTCCGTACAAGATGTTGCTGTGTAGGCGGCAAGGAAGAAGTCAGGGAATGCTGCAGGAAGTGTCAGTTATGTGCGTCGTTGGATAACCGGAAAGCACATACGAGGCAAAAAAGTCAGAGAATGCTGCAAGAAGTGTCAGTTATATGCGTCGTTGGGTAACCGGAAAACGCCCATGAGGCAATGTAGCGCAGGAAGCTCGCTTGAGGACTGACAATTGACATCGCAAGCCCATTCCCCGAAACCGACTCTGGAAATAGATACATCTTAGTAGACATGACCTACTTCACAAAATGAACTGAGGCGTATTCCATGCCCAACAAAGAAGCAGCAACCGTCGCTGACATTATTAGTCAAATAGTTTTTCTGTCATTGCGGAATATCTTAGGAGTTGCACGCTAACCAATTCAGAAATTTTGAGTCTACGCCATTTCAAGAAACCTACGGGTTGCTGGGATGAGAAAAGCGCCGTTGTGCTATCATTTGGATGTTCGAATAGGACGTATAAACGGCTCTTTGAGACTGTATCTCTCCACGACAGTCTCTAAACATTACAGAGGCAGGAATCAATACATATATACACCAATTTTTATTGGCCTATAGATCTGCGGTTCACGAAGGTACTGGAAACAATCCCGTAGATGCTATGCTGAGGTGCGATATATGTTTACCGTGTGATTTTGGGTTTGGTGGTAAGCTTGGAAAAGACCTTGTATGTGAAATGTATGTCGAAAGATTTAAGCGGAAACTGCTAAACATCCATGGGGACGTAAGACGAAATATTCATGTTGTTAGCGACAGAATGACGACTAGGTATCGTATCAAAGTGTAAGAATCTGGTTTTCAAACGGAAGTTCAATGGTTGTACAATCTCAAACGGAGGCGTGGTTTGCCGGCAAAGTTACAAAGAAATTGGGAGAGTCCTTACGGAGTTCTGAAACGAATGAGCGTTGCAATATATAGGATTTGTAAGCGCCCAAAAAACAGAATAATAATAGTGCGCATTAACAGACTAGCACCTTACGACAGTGACGATTACGACGTTGCTGAAGGACATGATAAAGTTAGGTGAATAGGAAGCCAGGAATGCGAACCTAAACCTGGTTCAAATTATGAATGGTTCATGTTCGTGTGCAGTGGTACAGCAAGACAAGGTTTGTGATTACCAAAGAAGTCAACAGAGTCTATTTAATGTGCCGTCAAAATACTTTTTTGCACATTGCGTAGTGGTTGATTGCAACATGACCCGAGGAATTGCAACGGTGTTATAACGTAAATTTTGTGGTCTAGAGCAGATTCGCCAACAATACCCAAAGGTGTGCAAAACAATACGCCTCAGCGATGGACGTCATTGCATTTATTACTTAGTGATAAAGCAATTCTCCTCTGGTAAATCCAATTACCAGGACCTGTGGAAGGCAACAGTGGATTTCAAACACCAGTTAACGGAGTTTGGAGAGAAAAAGTTTGTCATACGTAAGATTGGTTGTGGGCTCGATAGGTTGGACTGAAAAGTAGTTCAAAATATACTGGAGGTACTTTTCCAAAAAACCGGTATTTAAATCTTGGTATGCAGTTTTAGCCCAAATGAGACGGCATCTCCTATTAAAAGTGTCGGTTGCTACTTTCATCAATATGGGAAATGTAAGAATGGCACCGTTTGTTATTATCGTCACATGGACATCCAGCTTCTGCCCAGAAAAATGTTCTGGAACAGAACAGTTTTAAGAAGGGGGCAGTGTGGCAGTATTTAAAAAATATATATAACATTATGGAAAGGACACGTATTCGGTTTTTACTAAAATGTGTCATATCTGTCCAGCGATATGCATGAATGATTGACAAGTATCGTAACACAGTAGGATTGTTCTCGAAAAGTATTATAACGCACATTCTTGTTACTTCTCATTTATTCTCGAATAAAGGATTATCGTGTATAAGTGTGAACCCAGTTACGACATTTAGAATTAAAAGCCAAAGGGCAATTTGAGAATTTGTTATATTATCGTTATCCGTACCACCGCCTACGTTTCTTCAGATACCTCAGAATAACAAAAAATTTACATCCAGTTTTCAATGACTCATTGCTAATTTATTCTACCTTTTAAATCTTTAGTTAAACTTAGATGCTTCAGTTTAATATTTGTTAATAAAACACAATTCCTGAAAAAATTAAACAACACGTTCTAATGTACTCCTTTTGGTTAAATTAGCCTGAATTTTTAAATATTTTCTTAGTGGCGAAAAACAGTTTTCAAGGCACATTTTGCAAAATCGCTTAAATAGAACTACACTCGTAAGCGTTTTCCAAAACAATGTTCCCACTCTCCACACCATTTATCTGAAATGGTAGGGCAGAATTCATTGACGCTAAACATGCAGAATTTTCTTAAGAATCCAATTTTCATATTTTGACTAGACCTTGATTATGTAAATTTTGCCAGAAATAGGTTTTATAGCTTTTGGTATACAACTACACTTTCTAGTGACCGACCTAAAATTCTACAAATAATTTCAAGATTTTCTCATGCCCAAGTTTGTTATTATGTAATTTGTTAATCGCTTTACCTAAGCGATTACCGAAATACGGACATCGGCCCTTCTTATTTGCGCACTCGGTGTATGACAGTATGAGTGATGAATCTACAATTCTGCTTCTGCAGCTCGCAAGTGCGTAATAAGTTATTAGCGGTTTATCTCCCAATATATTTCATTACTGTCCTAGATAGGTGGGACTCGTCTTTTCATTATTGTCGTAAATACTCATTTCAGCTAGCTTTTTTTAACATTGTGGATATTCAAACATCTGTTACCAGGTTTAACTTATTATTTTATTTGCTACAATAAGCTTCCCTATTATCACTTCCAGGCTCAGAATCATTCTGCGGTTCAGGGGACGATTTACTTAAGAGGAGAGAAACACTTTTAGCTAAAAAATATTTTACGAAATAAAACTTCGAAACGCGCTTCTCTATGCAAATGCTTCATAGGTCAATAAGGGGGAATTATTTCAGGGAAAAAGCTTTCTATTGTTGTATACATGTAACATTTTAGGTAAAATACCTTCGCTTTTACATACTATAATCAGTGCGCATTATCGTGAACATTATTCTCTTCATACTAATTTTTTTCTTTATATTTGCATTTTAAATGTTAAAACAATACAAGTACATGCTTATATTATTATCGACGTTTTAAATATAATTAATTAAGTAATGCAGCCTTATTTGAAAGTCTAAAATGTAACTAAAAACAAGTAGTAATAAAATAGAAATAAAAGCCATTGGACCGCTTAACACTTCGCTAATAAAACCAATAAAACAAGTAGCAGTAATAAAATTATTTTTAAGAGACCATTAACGGATTATGACCCAATCAAATCAACATAATGGAGTAGTTTTATACGCCATTATTTTTATAACACTTTTCCATTCTCTCCTGTTGAGAATTTTACTTAGAGGGAAGGAATTCCTAGAAACGAAAAGAAAAGAATCTATTAACCAAATGCTGCTTAATTATAGACAGGTACCTTATGAGAGGTCCTCTTTAATCAGCGACTTGACGCAGCACAAATTCCAACGACATTAGGTCGACGGAACAGAAATAATTAGAAGATTACGACATAGTTTGAGAAACTGTTATTACGATTCTCGAGAAAATATATAATAAACGTATTTTAGTTATTTTGTGCCGCACCTTGACAACGCTCTACTAATTTACGAGTCGAAATAATGAGATTCTAACAGAAAACATGGATCGGCGGCAAGCCAACCATCTGATTCACTATCAACCGCTGTCAAGAACTCCATTTTGAATAATATACATGTTACTTTATTGCCTTATGAATAAATTTTGTATTTTTTTTACCTTTAGTTATGAAGTAATTTATTCACAGTAAATTTAGAGTTTATGTTTAAAGAGCGTTTGTAAAAATTATTCCCTGCTGATATTTAGTATTAATAAGTATAATTCATGTGTTTTACGTAGGATAGATTTATTTAAATTACATGTTTGGTGCACTGATCCGTTAAAATAGTCTTCTATAAATTAAGAATGTTTAATTAGAAATTCCAGTATTGGAGAATTTATTTAGATTTTATTTATTTTCATACCAACGTCACAATCTACACCATTTCAATACACAATAACTTACTTAGCTGTACGTTACAGTTTTTATACAACGCTTGAAATAAAACAAGTACTTTCTAAGGATTATTAATTATTGGCTTGCAATAGTTTTCTCATACGTGATACCATTTAGCTATTGGTCTTGCAAAACAGGATGAAACTGCCCTCTATTATCAGTGATATTTATGTAAGTTTTGAAACAAAAAGTTACGCTGTAAAAGGAGTTAACGGTTCTGTAAGCTGTGCCAACTTTTTTAAAACTCTGATATTAAAACAAAAGTATTATTGTTCTTAAATTGTTATATATAAATAAGACTTAAATTACAAAATTGCAGACAATTTTTTTAAAAAATATAAAGATACCTTATACAAATCAAACATATCTTGTTAAAAAGTTAATGTTTTGTGTAAAAGAAAAGAAACTTTACTATATAACCACATAATTACAAAACTCGGATTTATTTCTACGGATAGACGAATATCTAGAGATGATAAGAAAAATGAAGCGTATATCATAGAGACCGAAACTATAATTTAAAAACAGATATTTTAAAAAGTATAAATACTTAACAGATTCAAGGGATTCAAGGTTGATTTTTGGATTTTCTTTAGTCAAAAATATTTCCCATTCTCACAAAACCAGACCAAATTTTGACTATCTGTTATTCACAGAGGTTACCTTCTCTTTCTTAAGCCGAGTGTCCTAGAGCAACCAGAGAGCTACTGCGACTAACAAAACAAGGATTATCAAACAAAACCATACGAACTTCGTGTTAAAAATTTTCAAATCCGAGGGGTGCTTGATATGTATTGGGAACAGACAATAGTAATGTTGCTAGGTGCGATCTGACGTTTCTAACCTAAAGTTATTACCTCGGGTCGGTTGTTGTTACGTCCCAGCAACGTTACAGTCACACCTTGTAACACATCAAATTAATTAACAGATACAAAAACAATTTATTGCCCGTTAATACAGGCAAACAACATATATTATACACATACACAAATACAATCATTTAAACGACATTAATTATATGTAAATATTTAGAAGGACAGTAGGTTAAATACCTTCGTTTTAGCACAAAAAGTGCAATTTTCTCATGTATTTTCTTATGGAAAAATCTAAAGCCCGTTCTGGTCATTTTTGTACCAAGCATTGAAATTCCCATAAGGAGGAATTGAGGATCAATTGAGGCCGTTTTTCAGCTCAACACCCACTGTCCACCAGGAAAGAAGCAGTAAATCAAAATCTTTGAACAAACAATTAGTGCATCTTCAAATTACTTTTAGCACCACCCATATCACATACAAATAGGTGGATGTTGATTCTTTTCCAGAAAAATTTGAGCCGGGCGGGCGTTTCGAGCTCAATTCATAAAAAGCATTGTCCGGTGCAAGTACATAGAAAGCCCGTTTCGGATAGCCCGAATGCGGGCAGGGCCGGGTTGGGCTTCAGAATTTCGGGTCGGACTCAGCTATGCCTAGTCAAGTTATGTAATACGATAACAAAAGGCATTTAACTAAACGAATTATATATGAAAACACAACAAGTACTCTATCAAAATGTCTACAATACTGTTGGAGACATTTGGCATCTTTTGATAACTCCTCTTATGGCATTCGGCATAAAATTAAGCGGTGTTTCGTGATATCGTTCACGTCCCGACACGGTCCGCTTGAAAAATGTTACCCGAGCATTTTTCACAAAAATACACCCTCGTTCGGATAAGAGGTAAAATGGAGGTCCCGTGTGCGAGTGTTGTCACGCACGTTAAAGATCCCTACCTTGCTTGGAACAGCAAGGGTTGCACAAAATTTAAAATTTTCCAGGTAAAAATCTCGCTTCCTGACCAATATACTACCTTCGAGTGGAGCATTGGAAAAGTACATGTAAGGTAACGTTCACGATCAAGATTTCCAGGTAAAGCATACAATAAAAATTTAATAAATGTCATCTACATCTTGAAACGTTATTCCTATTTATTGACGTTACTCATGGATTGCCATGCTTTAACAGACATGCCTCAAGTTCGTTTTGAAGATTATAGAAATTATATATAGGCAATACGCAATTACTTGAATTTCCTATTAGTGGCAAGTTTACCATACTTGAAAAAAAAAGGCTTTTAGTGCCTTCAAAAAACCTAAAGAACACAGCATTAATTTCTGGTTGTTGTGGAGTATTCGAGAGTTTGTGGACAGGAAATTTCAAGTAATGCTGGTTCATTTTATACAAATGTGCATCAAATACTCAGACAGCATAAATCAAAACATATGTGCCGAATGAATGCCGAATGAGACGAATGCAACTTTAGTAACAATGACTTTCATAACAAAAATAATCAACCTTATTCCAATAAGGATGCGGTTTATGTGCTGGTAAAATTATTGGGCTTTTCTTATTCGAGAAGGATAGCGAAGGGACTATTACGGTGAACTTGGAACGATATTGTGACATGCTATCGAACCTTTCGTGACCAAAATTGAATGAATTAAAAGTGAACGAGCTTTGGTTTCAGCAAGATAGGGCTACGAGCCACACGACACGCCAAAACATAGATTTGTTACGCATTAAATTTAGTGAACGAATAATCTGAAAAACAGTGTTGTGAATTGCCCACCAAGATTTTACGACTTGACACCATTGAAGTTTTTCCTTTGGCGCTACTTGAAAGAACAAGTTTATAGCAATCATCCAAGAACGGTTCAAGATTTAAGGAACAATATTCCATAAGAAATTAAGGCGGTTGATTCGCTTCTGTTGGAAAGAGCCATCAAAATTTTGACATTCTGATGCAGACTTGTAATCAGAGCCATGGTGGTTTATGAATAATGTTTTTCATACATAATTATATTAGACTCAACTTACACTTTCAATCAATGTTTCCGATAGTTGCTGAATATTTGCATTGTTTTCTTTCATTAAGAAAAAAAAACGGATGGCTCACTTTACGGTACAAAGAATAGTTAGGGGAGAGTATCCTAATTTGAACCAGTTTAACAAATTTCACTATAACTTCAAAGATAATACACTCTAAGTGGGCAATATAAGGTCAATATATAGACAAATCTGCAAGCATTTATTTGTGCAACAACAAACGGAAAAAATGAAAACATTTAATTAAAAACTAAAAACAATTTTTTTGAAAAGTGGTTCAAATTTGGCTACCGGTTGGTTAAATTGAACCACTGGTATCCATAATTTGAATCAATTATACTAAGTTTTACACATATCACAAATCAAAATTTTCGTCTTCTTAAATTCCAGCATACTTATCGTGTGCCCATTCTGCGCACACTTGACATCTAATCCACACTTCTTCTGCTACGGAGTTGGAATAAAAATCATGACCATACAAACACAGGGCATCTTCATCTTCTTCATTTGATTTCAATGTTTTTGTTTTTTTTTTGTAACTTATGTTTTACTTTTTGTTGTTTATTTTTACTCTAAGTTTCTCTGTTATTGAATAAATCAGATTTAACATTTTCACTAGCTTTATTAGTTCTTATGAGCTTTCTGTGTAGTTTTGCTCTCTTGGACTCTTCCTTGTTTCTTTTTTTGTCTCTAAAAGAGTTTTATATGGTGTGCTTGTCAGTTCTACAGCCGATGATGAAGTTTGTTTCCTTTGTCCACTGATTTGGGAATTTTTGTGAAGGGTACATATTTCTTCCAAGCTTTTGCTGAACGTATTTGAACTGATTTCTGATAATACGCTTGATGAAGGTAGACAAATCTGACTATTTAAATTTGTTGGTGTTTTTTCTGCAGGAATTTGATGTATTTCCCGATTATCTACTACTATTTGTCGATCAACTGCAAGCGATGGTGCAAAACTTTCATCAGGTAAACGATTCCTATCGACAGGCCAAATACCAGGTGCTTTGAAAGCATTTTCAGCTGTTCCTATAGATGCCGCCTTTCCATATGCTTCATTAATAAGCTCTGCAATGTCGTAAGCTGAAATTGCCCTTCCAACATGTGCCCGCAACCAGCTATCCTGTGCCTGCACAAAATAATTTTGCAACGGTTTAAAAAATGCCACGTCAAGAGGTTGAACCCTATGTGTTGTATGTGCGGGTAACTGAAGGAAGTGAATATTATTTCCTCGGGCAAATCTAATGCAGCCAAGTTATTGCTGTGGGTCGAATGTCCATCTAAAAGTAATAAAACGTTTTTGTTAGGACCACTCTTTATGATTTTATGAAAATGTTTGAGCCAAACAAGAAAAGTTCAGAATTTATATAGCTTGAATCAGAAATCTCACAAATACCTCCACTAGGAGCTCCTCTTGCTAATTCAATGGTAAATCTTTTTCTTTTGAAAATTAGCATGGTCAGAATATAAAGACCAGCAGCATTGGCACAGCACACAACGGTTGTGTTAATACCTCGTTCACCACTAGCAATTCCACCCACTTGCCGTTTTCTTTTTTGGCAATAATTTTCTGCATTCTTTTTTGCACCGTGAAATACCCAGACTCATCTAATTAAATATTGTATTTGCATCAATTTTATATTTATCCACCAATTTTTCCAAAATATCATAAAACTCTGTAACCCTCTTGAACGAGCAAGCGAAGTAGATTCGGGTTGTCTCAGCGAGAGCTCCTTATAGCGTCCCATAAATCCATAAAACCGTTTCTTTCCAGTCATGCATTTTATTTTATTGAATGGATGAGGGGGTTTGTGTCTTTCTGCGAGTTGATATGCAATTCTTCGGATATCTTTGATTGTTAAACCAAAGAAAACTTCTTCGAACTTCAGAATATTTTTGACTAACAAAGCCTCCATTTTAGCATTAAGGGTAGGTTTAGTGCCGATTTTTTTAATGCAGTTATTTGCGATTTTGTTTTGTCCCCGAACATGTCTTAGAAGGGTTGATTTGTTGATGTTAAATCTTCGTTGGCATTCGTTCAAACCAACCCCATCTTTGTAAGCCTTAATGGCAAACTCCATATCCTTTTCGGACCTTTTACAATAATTTTCCCTTTTCTTTGATGACATTATTCTGAAAAACATATTTATAAATAAATTCTTCATGGAAAATCATTTAAGATATTACTGAATAAGTAATTTTTGGTAAAGTACGTTGGTAAATTGAATAGATCGAACAAGTTTCTTAAAATGAACCGGTTCAATTTTTGAATCCCATACCAGGTTCATCTTAGGGAACAACAAGAATTTACCTTTTACATAACCTAAAATTTGTATTTACAAGTGTTTTTATTTGAAATTTGCAAGACACATCAAAAATAGTGCAATAAATATGATAGTAATAGAATACAGTACTCGCCTCAACAATTTTTTTTTAATATCTTAGTTTTTATCTTAAAAATATTACAAAAATAACGAGCAAAACAAGTTTTATGCTGTACGTGATTAACGGAACGTATGAATGTCGATCCAATAGAAAAACTATAAGTTTCTGATAACACGGCCTTAAGATTTGAACACTAAATGGCGCATGCTGTTTCAGAGTAAGAAATTATCGAGATGGTTCAATTTAGATAGTGGTTCAAATTAGGCTACTCTTCCCTACTTACAACTGAAAGAGGGAGAGCAGAAGGTAGGATTGATTAGGAAAGCATGCGCTAAAAAGTTCGAAATAGTTCATAACGCGTTTTCGGAAACTTACCTCAGGTTAGTAAGCGGATTAGTTGTAACTCAACTTCAGGTTGGTGGTTTAGTCACCCCGGGTAAGCTAGTAAACGAACGCACACGGTCAGCTGAAGGTCAGTGTCACTGTCATTTCTAAACGTATTTATGTCAGTTTGTGATGGTTGAAAACAAAACAAAATAAAGATGAATAAAAAAATTGGAATGATTGTATCTTGTATTGGGGAAGAATTTTTTGAGAGCAGCGATGAGGAAGATATTGCACAATTGTTCTTTACTAATGAAAAAGGAGAAGAACTTGTATAAAAAATTATACGGAAGTTATCACTACTTATTCTTTATCTGGTAAGCAATTGCTTTTACTCAATGTCACCCTGAGAGTTTTTTAGATTTCAGAGCACATTTTCGTTTGGAAAAATCAACTGTAGCAATTTTAATTAAAGAATTTGGCGTGGATATTTATAAGCAAACACCACTTGGAGGACGCTCAACTAGCCCTGATAAACAGATATTAGTTTGTTTATGGATGTTAGCTAATCAGGAAGTTTACAGGTTAGTGAAAATAATGTTTTTTATACAGGTTGACATTACTAAAAAATTTTAGATCTGTTGCCGATAGATTTGATTTGTCGATAAGTACTACATGGGAGTATCTGCGTAGAGTAATTGATATACTAATAAGAAACGTAAAAAAGTTTATCAAATGGCCACAAGATATGAAAAGTATATCCATTGGATTCAAAAAGAAAAGTCGAATCCCAGGAGTCGTTGGAGCTATAGATGGAACCCATATTCGAATTGTAACTCCAAAAATAAATCCCAACTCATATCTGAATAGGAAACAATTTCACTCAATATTATTGCAAGGAGTATGCAAATGGGACTATACATTTATAGATTGTTTTGCTGGTAAATTAAGTTTTCCCAAAATGTTTCTATTATGTATTGATTTGTAGGATATCCTGGCAGCGTTCATGATGCTCGAGTATTTAGAGTATCGCCAATATCAAAATATCTTTCTCAAGTTTTAAATAAAAACCAACATTTATTAGGCGATTCAGCATACCCTACTACCATAAACTTGTTAACACCTTATACAAATAATGGGCACCTAACAGCTAAACAAAAAAAAATTAATTATATGCATTCTTCGACTAGGGTCTGTATAGAGCAGGCGTTTGGACTTCTTAAAGGTCGCTTTAGAAATGTAAAGTTTTTAAATGTAACAGACACGATCTTTGTACCAGATGTCATCATAGCATGTTGCATTCTGCACAATATATGTATGAGAAATAATGATTATGATTTAAATGAAATGGATATTGACGATGATGATGATACTGTTTGTGAAGTTTCTATAGATGTAAAAGCAGCTGTTAAACGAGATAAAATATGTGATCTAATATGTGAAGAATAACTATATATTTATTAAATAGTCTTTATACTCTTAATAAAAAAATATTAATACAAGTGGTTGCAATTTATTTATACCCTTTACTAATATAATTATCAGTCAACGTTTATATTTATAAAACTAGACAAGTCTTTAAACGTAACATATTTTTCAATATAAAATAACCAAGTATAATTAAAATGAATGCCAAGTGATATTACATACAAATAATAAAGCTTTAGAAACATCAGTCTTCCTTTTCCACTAATTTCTCTAGCAAAGACAGGAATTTGTCTTGCCTAACCATTTTATCATTATGCCTTTCTTGGCACTCAATGCGAAATTTTTTAAACCATTCAGGTTCCTTTTGGCCTCCGCTTGTTCTTTTTTTACTATTACTTATAGTGCAATTAGAGTTAGTACTAATGGGATGTTGAGACATTTCATTAAACTTGGAAGAACCCAAAACACTTCCTTCTAAAGTACTAATTACACGTAGCGGCTGTATTTCTGGAGTTTTTTGAAACAGTTTCTCCATTTCTTCAAAATAGATCCATGTTATGGAACCTCGTCCGCTTTTACCGTTATTATCGCGAATTTTTTTATAAGTTTTTTTCATATTTTTAAACTTATTTTCACACTGCTCAGCGGTAAAAGTATTACCATTTATTTCACCAATTTTCTGTGCTATTAACTTCCAGAGTACTTTATTTGTTGTTTTCTTATCTTCAAATTTATGAGAATATTTTCTATACATATCCAGAAGTAACAATACCTGCTGTTGACTCCAGCTAACTTTCTTAGAAATTGCTCCTGACAAGTCTATTCTATCCGTAAGGGTGCTTTCTGTGCCAATAGAGAATTGACCATTAATAAATTCTTCTGCACCCATATCTGCCGCACTTTCAGGCTCTTCATCATTGTTGAAAGTATGCTCTAAAATACAAAATGCTCTATTCTTTTTCATATTAAACTAATAAGGCTTACCGATGTAGACCTGTTTAAGAGAATGATTCTCACGAACATGTTTTATTACAAGTGATCTTGTATTAATGTATTCACAGTATTTGCATCTAGCAAGAGTATCCATTGCTGTTGCAAAAATCAGATGTAGTAAAACAAGAAGCAAACAAACACTGTATGGAATAATAAGATGTCAACTGCGTTAAACGCATGCGCATCTAATCAGGTTACTTTTGACCCTGCCTAAACAGCAGGGTAACACGGATCACTGATCCTGGTAACTAACCGTGGGTAAACGAACACGGGTAGGTTAGTAACTCTTAGTTAACGAACGTCACGATTACTAGTGTAAGTGATCCGAGTAAGTTTCCGAAAACGCCTATAGACAATATAGTAGGGATAGCTCAACAGTACTGGATGAGATATCTCATACTAGGACTTGGTATGATACTGCGTGAAAAGAACCACCAGAGGGAATTGTCCTTACAATACTATTTATACCAAAATTTTACTTTTTCCAAACAATTATAGTAAGTTTTGATTTGTTTTAAATTTGGAAACACTTATTTCGGTCAGGATACGATGTCGTTTAACTATCCACAAGTATTTCAATGCCGAATGTTTTAAATGATGCCGAAGTGGCTAAAAATTAATTACCAACAAAAAAATGCGGGTTTCACTGCGTTTTTGTTACAATTAATGTTTTTGATATGTTAATAAAGACATTCAATTGTTTAAAAACCCAACACTTAACCAGCACAACAGAAGCGTCCTAGTAACGATTAAGAAGTAGGTATCACAGGCATAAAATACATCGGTAATGTTATTGAAATTCAATCACAGTACTCGAACTAGGAGCTAAATGTTTACCTGCTGAATAATCGTTGCTGCTTATGCAGTGGTTGTACAACGAACTACTGTGGCATTACTTTAGATGTTTTCAATTTCTTCAATTAAATTTTTAAAACACAAGGTATTAAGTGTGGTCGAAGTTTTTGGAAAAGAAAACAAAAACATATCTGCATTATTTTTCGGCATATCTTTACTTTATCGGTCACTCTTAGAATTCAATTTTCTTTGGCTAAAATGTTGTTCCAGCCCCCACTAGTAGGGATCAATTGGTTTTAGACCGCGCTCGTATCTGGATTCCGTCCAGCGGGCCAAAAAAACCCGCCAAATAGACTATGCTTCAGATTTTGTTCACACAACATTACAATGTTTACTGATGGTCAGATATGGTCATTGCAATGTTCCCGGACGTCAAAGATGTCTCACCCCCTGCGGGCCGCCAAACCCTCCAATTAGGCTATGTTTTTATTATCGCGCACACGAGATTGCCACGCCTACTAACGTATTGAAATGATCAATACGACGTAATCACACAACAAAAAGTTCATCCCGCCCGGCACTCGCCAAACGGCTGAACTTTTTTCAGTCAAATGTATGACTGCCCATTTTCACTACACTACGTCAGAAGAGGATTGGTTTGGTTTGAGCAAGCGTTCCGCTGGTGGTTAGGCAATTTACGACGGGACGTCTGTAGTATTCCAAGCGACAGAACTATTTGTTCAGTGACTGGATAGCAAAAATTTTCTGATTAAAAAATTTTGGCTTTAATTATCGTATCGACAAGTAACATCCTGAATGTGAACTCCCAACTGAGTTTCAAATTTGATTGGAGTTTCTTGGACTGAGGTAGGCTTCATTATTTATATCTTTGTTAGGTACTTGTTAGTGCCAGTGTTTATGTAATATTGTCGTTTTCCTAGTTTCTAAACAGATTGCATTAGAGTTCTCGATTTGGCCATCTCGCGACTAGCGTTGTCAGGAATGTGCTCAGGTATTTTCAAAAATTTTGTTCAATAAAGACAGGTTGGGTTTAAAAGCGCCAAATTTGATACTGCACGGTTTTAGTCGTATTTTAGTTGAGGTTTTGTTGTTTTAAGTTAGGTTAGGTTAAAAACACGAAATTTGATATTGCATTGTTTAGGTAGTTTTTCAGTTGTAGTTTTGTTAATTAAAGTTAGGTTAGGTTAAAAAAGCACGAAATTTGTTTTCTAAATACTAATACTGTTTTTCTCTTGCAGGATGGTTTGCAGCTCCGTTGCATTGGCTAGTGAAGAATCTGCGGTGAAACCACGTGTCTTACACCATATATTTGATTTAGACCAGAATCGGAAGGAGTTTATGAGAACGGAGAGTTATTGATGTTGAGAATGAATATTTATGTCCAGAGGAACGCTGCAGAAGAAAACTTAAACTGGTCCCAACCCAAGATGCTTTATGTGTGGACCAGAACATTTAGAGATGTGGTAACAGCTACAAGGACCGTAACAAAAAGGTCGTGCTTTGCAGAAGGCGAGTATCTATTCGGACAGGTACATTTTTTGCAAAACATCACCTGTATATAGTTCAAATTCTTGCCTTTGAACGTTTATGGATGATGAATGTTGAAATTAGAATCATTCAAGAAGAATGTGAAATTGGCAGCAGCCGCACTGTAGCAGACTGGAACAGTTACTGTCGAAAAGTAGTTATTGAGGCATGTTGTCATCAAAGCACACAGATTGGTAAGTTTTCATTTTTAAGACGTTTTGTCGTACTTGCCTTAGGTAGTGATAATGAATCATTACTGTAAAGTATTTCCATAATTACAATTGATTATGCAAAACTGTTTCAGGTGGTTCTAAATTTAGACGCCGAAAATATCATCAAGGTCACCCTGTCAGAAGTCAGTGGGTGTTTGGGTGAGTAAAGCGAGAGCCCGGCGAGTTTTTTCTGGTGCCAGTGGAGCGCCGAGATCAGGAGACTCTCGTCCCGTTGATTGAACAGTGGGTCCGTCCAGGTACCACCACTATAAGCAACTGTTGGGGTTCCTATGATGTCTTAGGCCAAATGAATTCCGAATATCTAACAGTTAATCATTCGTTACATTTCACAGATTCGGAAACTGGGACCAACACGAATACTATTAAAGTATTATGGAGACATACCAAGCAAAAGGTTCCTCATTACCGAAGAGTGAAATGTTTTTGTCTTGGTTATTTGGCTCGATATATTTTCATCACCAGGTGTAGACGCTAAAAGTTGGATCTAACTGTGGATTTCATAAAGTCTGCGGGTATGCTGTGTAATGTAAATGAACCGCAGATAGAAGAGGAAAAAGTTTTTGATTTAGAGATGGACGGCGATTTAAATGACATGTATGACTAGTTTGTTTAAACTACAATATGTTTTCGGTATAATGTATTTGATGATAAAAAGCAGGAATAAACTAATTTTAAGTAATGTATTGAAACATGTTCCAATTATATATTGTATATGTAACTTGTAGGGATGGTCTCGGGCTCGGGCTTTCGGGCCGGCCCGGCCCGCGCCCGGTCCGATTTTGGGCTCGAATCCGGGCCGGGCCGTTGACTACTTTATTCGGGCCGGACCCGGGCCGGGCCTACTTTTTTCGGGCCGGGCCGGGTCAAACGATTCGGGCCGGCCCGAACTTTTCGGGCCGAAAAACGCACGAGTAGATACTCCACCGTCCTTTCACTTCTATCTCACATTGAGTAAGTAAACGTTTTTAAATATATTTTCGCGTAGTTTTTTCATGGACCCAATAATAATCAGTTTTTCGTCTTGTTTAATGTAAAGGAGACGTGATATTATAACTCACTTCTTATCCCGAATATTTTTTTCTAGTTCTATTTAATGTCTCTCATGTTGTACTTTAGGCAAGTTAAAAATGCCCAGGAACATCGAATAAGGTGATTTATTCATAATTCAAAAGTTTGCACGATTTATATTAAGTATATGTATATACGTCAAATTTCAATCATGCGGAGAACGTTGATATTATCAATTGCGTGTATAATTTATGTCTACCGCCTAAAACACTAGAGAGTTATTGCAACGTTTTATTTTACCAATTTTTTAATAAAGTTTTCCCTTATTTGACATTTACACATACGCGGTTAACACACCTTTAGTGTTTGTAGTTTATTAAAATACAGGACACCCTTGTTTTATTTAAATACAGGTAAGGAATGCTTTTATTTAAGGCGCCTTAATTTTGACATATTCCAAATGCCTAACGTATAAACTTACATTTAATTGTCAGCTTTTTGTATAAATATTGTGAAATTAAATTACTTTTTGTAGTGTTGTTTCCGTAATTAAATTTAGAGATATAATGTCCAAGTTTATAACAAGAAAAAGATATAAAATGTCAACGCTCTAAATATGAGGACGCAGTTTTGTAATGCTTTTCCTAGAAGTAGGGTGTAAAAATCTTTTTAAACAAATATGCTATAATGCTTGGGAAGAAGTACAAAACAGTGTCTTGAAGTAAACTCTAAGAGTATTTCGTGTAATAAGAAAGCAAAGAAATAGATTAAGCTCTGAATCAGCTTAGGAGTTTATTATGTCTAAATTCATGGAAAGGAACAAAGCAGTTATTTAAATCTAATTAAATTATTTGTTTAATATGTATAATTAAATCAGTATAATGTGTTGGTTTAATCTTGTCATAATAATAATATGTGTTAATAAATTTGAATTATAAGATTTTTAATTTACCTATACCATAATACGTAGGTACATACTAATTTATTTAACTCCGTTACGATATGTCAAATTGTAAATGCATTTTTGACGTTATGAAACGTCACATTTTTTATAACTGTCAGTCATTACATCACAACTGATGTAATGAACTTTTACGTAACTTAAACCTTAGCCTTTATTTAGGAAACAATATCTAATTCAGAATAACTCGTTTTCAGCGTAATTTGGAATTAAAAATTTAGCACTGACAATAGGTATTTACTAAATATCAATTCATAGCAACGCTCAGGTAAACGATTAAGCTGAATTTTTTATATTTGGAACCGCACAATCCTTTTATAGTATTTTAAAGCGGACTTAGATAAAATATTGTACGTGTGTCCCAAATTGGATGTATTAAATGGGTAACTTAGTTGTTATTAAAGATACAATAAAACTGTGTGCGCAGTCATGGGCCAACTTTTTGAGATCAATTCAATGGTAAAAACACATGAGAGCGATCTTCTTTTGTTTTCGAGTTATAGCCAAAAATTGATATTTTTAGCAATTCTATTAATTCGTATAACTCGTTTGGTTGCAAAAATATCTAAAAATACTGTAATAGTTTTTTATACGGTTTTTTACGTAGAATACAGTGGTGTACGTAAATATTTAATATTTATAATACTTTTGAGGTTATAATATAAACTTGCATTTTTTTAAATGGAAACCACAATTCGTTGTCACTTTATTTAAAAGCTCTTTTTGACAGCTTTTCAAAAATATATAGTTTAATATAATTATCTTTTCAAATGGCCGAATTATTCCATGTTTTTGGTATAATAAAATAATTTATTATATTGGTAATAAATAGTTGGCCGCGAAACAAAAGGTAAACAAAAAACGACAATTGTTTGTATAACAAACGTCAACGAGCTTCAATCATATCTATTGCACATGCAATAAATTGTATTGTTAGTTTGTAAGTGAAGCATCAGTCTGTTACTAAATGGCAAAATTTGAAAATTACGAAAAATACGATATGCTAGTTGCATTTATTGAGTCTGCGAGAATTCCTCTATCAGTAAAAACTTTATATTTTAACAGGTAATTGTGTAACTAATAGCAAATAATATTACTATGTCGTTTGTAAATAATACAGATACCCTGAAAGACAACAACCTAATATTAACATGTTTAAAAGGTTAGATAGTAATTTACAACAGTTTGGCTGCTTTGAAAAACCTAGAACAAAACAGTATGCAGTTTTTAATTAAGAGCAAACTACTGTTTCAACCATAGCATGTGTGGAAACAAACCCAAGAACAGCATGTAGGAAAATTGAAAGGGAAGTGGGTGTTTAAATCAGCAGCTTCAAGAATATTGAAGCTTAATAAATATCGACCCTATAAATATAAAATTATACATAATTTGTTTCCCGACGATTTTCAAAAAAGAAGGCGATTTTGTCAATGGTATCTTCGTAAATGTGCTGCTACTAACAATTTTGGAAATAACATTATATGGTCTGATGAAGCACTTGCTGGTCGAATGAAAATACCTATCAAACATACGAGGCGTCAACAAAGCCGTTATAGTTTGAATATTTGTTGCTACATTGTTGGTGGCAAATTTCAATACCATATTTTTGAAAACAATCATTCAGCTTATCGCTATATTGAAATTTTGTATACCAACTTGCACGAATTACTGGAGGACATGCCTCTACTTGTCGATATTGAACTATTTCTTGTGGAATTTTTAAAGGAGGAAATCTATAAAACCCAGAACCATAGTATTGAAGAGTTGCGGAATTCAATTGAAGCAGCATTTCGTAAAGTTAAGGCGGTTTATTTATTAAATTCTATTAAGTCTTTAATAAAACGATGCGAACTTTGTTTAAGAGAGAATGGAAGTCAGTTTGAACAATATCTCTGAATTATCAGTAAATAAAACTATTGTAGTATTCCCATCTGTGTTCTAGTGTTTTATACATATTATGTGTGAGGGTGTGTGTAGGTGAGGGTGTGTGTGTGGTTGTGTGCGCATGCGTGCGTGCATGCGTGGGCGCGTGCTTGTGTGTGTGTGTGTGTTTGTGAGGGTATGAGGTGTGTGAGTATGTGTGTATTTGTGTATCCATATATGGATTATAGACTGTTTAAATGTGGATAGGAAAGTATAATTTTCAATTTAAGATGTAGTTATATTAATTTTTGTAAAATATGTAGTTATGATATTGTATTCTTCTAGCTTTTAAACTTTGTTGTTTAGAGTGGTGTGGTACAATAATAAACTCTTGTTTTGTGTTTACCTTTTGTTTCGCGGCCAACTATAAATTACCAAAACAATAAATTATTTTATTATACCAAAAACATGGAATAAATCGGCCATTTGAAAAAATAATTATACTAAACTATATATTTTTGAAAAGCTGTCAAAAAGAGCTTTTAAATAAAGCGGCAACCGATTAAGGTTTCTATTTAAAAAATGCAAGTTCATATTATAACCTCAAAAGTATTATAAATATTAAATATTTGCGTACGCCACTGTATTCTACGTAAAAAACCGTATAAAAGACTTCTACAGTATTTTTGGATATTTTTGCAAATAAACGAGTTATGAAAATGAATAGAATTGTAAAAAATATCAATTTTTGGCTATAACTCGAAAACAAAAGAAGGTCGCTCATTTGTGATTTCACCATTTAATTGATCTCAAAAAGTTGGCACATGACTGCGCACACAGTTTTATTGTATCTTTAATAACAACTAAGTTACCCATCTAATACATCCAATTTGGGACACACTTAACACGTTATAAAACCTTAATTTTATTTTACTCGTAAAATTTGCACAACTCGCTCACCGCGTTCGTTCGTTTTGCAAATATTAAATTCGTCAAATACAATTAATCTTTTCATCACTGGTTACGTAAATATCTATTAAAGAACTAATTAGCGTGCGTAAATTGATCTTTATCGCACTAGTGTTTTAAAGATTGCAAAGCAACAACATCTACAAGTTTATATTTATTTGTCAAATTATATATTAATGCAAACGTAACTCTTTTAACTATGATCAAAATATCAATCAAACGTACTGTCAAATTAATTGAAAACCATAATTATTTCCATACCAATTATAAATCAAAACGACTGAAATAAATTCAGTAATATGTAAACCTACATTTGAAGTTTTGATGCAGGTACCTATACATATATTAAAAAAAGCGTATGACATTCTTTTATAAGTGCCTTTAAAGCATTTTTAAGCACCCACTACATTTTATTGTCAAATAAATGTTAAACGGTACAAAATAAAAAATATATAAGTTTTAAAGCAATACAAGCGGGTCAACGGTCGAAGTAGTATCAATGGACAATAAGGTTTATTTCCCTGAATATTAAAAGTAGTCTCTATTTCTCTAAAGCAATTTAAAGGTCCAAAAACAAAATGTTTTTTTGTTGTTGTAAATATCCTTCGGTATACAAATAACTCTGCAGGTGTTCTTCCGCGTTGGTTGGGTCAAAAACCATCCAAGTTGTTATCCCCTTATACCTAATTCCCCGAACGTAAAAGTGAAGACTAGAATTATATGTAGGTTAACTACTACTACTTCTATTATTATGGTTGACTTTTAGTCCAACAGTTAGTTACTTAAGCACGAAAATCTTACTATTTTATCCCAGTACACTTACACAATACAAAAATCTCTTAAGGATTCTCGCGAAGATATTACAAGAAAGGGTTAATTACTTCTTATTAAGTAAAATACATATTTCTAAAAATTTTCGCACCAGCTTTAAGATTTTTCAGCTGTTGAATAGTAAATCAGAAAGCGAGTTTATAAAACTCGTAGCTGTGAAATAATGTAGGAAATTGAACTATGTAGTACTAGAGCAGTCTAACATTTTCAGAAATTTTTAAGAATACTGTCGGTGTTTTAAATATATGATTTCCATAGCAAGGTGTGATTTAAGCCACTATATAAACATCTAAATTCTAGCAATAGCTTAATCGGTTAAGTGAAAAAATTGTAAAATAAAACCATGCAAACAGTTGCACCTTGTCCACAAAATTATTCTAGCGACCTCGAAATTATATTGCTTCCGTCGCAAGCGATCCATGCGATAAACTTTTTATCGATACGCTAAAAAGCAATTTCGCGGCCTTGATATACAAATAACTATTTAAACGCTACCACGTAGTATATATTAATTAGTGTTAGATTCTTTACTGCTGCATGTATTTTAAAATAACGATTTCAATAAAACTTTCGAAAACAGTACGTTAATCGTCTATTTGTAGACTATAGCTATAGAAGACACTTCTAGGGTACTTGAAATTTTGAATTTCATACTTTTAATACTTTGATGGGAGAGGGAGGGGTTTAAACAGCCATTATTCATTTTCTAATTACAACAATATTTTTAGAGATTTCTGATCACCCCTCTTGGGGAGGACTAGAACACTGGGGGAGGGGAGTGCCCCTAAATCCCCACCCCTAACTACGTGCTTGATCGTTACTTAACTTATTGTTGAGTAATGGAATTTGGCTGCAGATAGTTTTCTATTTATTGCGGAAAAATGTATAATAATGCCATATAAAAAGGTTAAAGTAAATAAAATTTTATTGGTAATCACTTTTTAAAAAACTTTTCAACTTAAAACAATTACTTCATTTTACTTCTATTTCATCAGATAATATGTATTTCTAAAGAACTAGGTATCCTCTACATACCACAATTTGAAAATTCAACTTTTTTTAAGGAAACATTCAGTATATTATTTGACTTACAGGTCCTTAAGTTCTAATAACACTAGGTGTTTGGTACCGTTTATACTGTGGCCTATAAACGATTTATTTAATTTTAGCATTCAGTAATTTACCAAAAGTGTTAAATCTTGAACTTTGGTACGATTTGTCCGTCGATCAAATAAAAATTTAAACGAACTAGAACAAAGACAATCAAATTATAGATCAAACTTCAATTCTCTTCAAAAGTTTTAGTATCTCAAAGTAAAAAAAGGCTATAAAAATCCGTCTGCAACAATTTCATAAACACTGAAAATTGATAAACCTTGTGTACCTTTGTGACATATTTCTAGAATTTTTTAAAGAATCAAAAATCAAATGAAATACTACGGTGTGTTCCACAAGTATTTTGATTGTAACTCAAAATCATTATACTCTCAAATTAAACAAAAGAGTGATAGTTACTTGTTAAACACAACTGAAAAAAATATCTTTTCATTCACCGGGCCGACCCGAAATGTCGGGCCGGCCCGGCCTGCCTGGCCGGGCCTCCAGTTTTTATTTCGAGTCGGGCCTCGGGCCGGGACGGACAATTTTCTGCGTCGGGCGCGACTCCATCCCTAGTAACTTGTGAGTAAATAAAAATGAATTTTCTTATTTTTCATTCAAAATTATACTTGTTGCTGACGTACAGTGTCGTTTTCGAATAAAAATGTGTATATGAGATTTGGCGGGTTTTGCGGCCGCCGGGCGGGAAGCACTTTTTCGTTGTTTTGGTGCCATCGTAATGTTTAGTTCTGCTCAACGGTACATACCATTACGATATTTGGGCGTTAATCGCAGTCACGTCGAAAACAGCGTTTTTGAGGAAAAAAACGCCATTTTGGGGGTGGCCGGTAAGGTAAATTTGTTCCCATTTCGAAGCATAACATTCCGTTAGTGCTTTCGTCGAAATACGTAAAAGCCGCCCTCCCCTCCCCCCTAAATGATTGTGGACAGTAACTCTTATGACAATTTAAAGCAAACTTTATTGATAGGTGTAAGTACCATTTCGAATGGACCTGCACCTTGCCGAAGTTCTGAATTACTAGAACATGTGAAATGGCTTGCGTGTTCTAATGAGCTAAAGAGCCAAACTACAGGTCCAACCAAAATAGTAGGGTCGTTAGTGAGGAACCAGACTAAGACAGGTCCCCGAAAGAGGGCAGCGGCTCTTTCGGTACTTAGATTGGCAGAGACCATAGCAGTCGGTATGGCAGTCTAAGACACACTACCGCGATGTGGAAGGCAACGGGAAACCACCACATTATCTCCCAAGTACACAGCGTACCTAAATTGTAATAAACATGATGGCATTCTCTGGGGTAAAAGATTCCGGAGTTAAAATAGTCCCCATTCGGATCTCCGGACGGGGACTACTTCGGAGGATGCGATTAGAAAGTTAAAAAAAAGAGTCGGGAACATTCTGCGAGTCGGAGCGTGGAATGTTAGAAGTATGAAGCAAGTAGGTAAGCCAGAGAACCTAAAAATCAAAATGAATAGGTTATCACTAGACATAGTAGGGATCAGCAAAGTTCGGTGGCCAGAGGCGGGGGATTTTTGGAGTGGAGACTTCAGGGTAATTCATACAGGAGCAGAGGAAGGAAATTTGGGTGTGGGGATAGCTATGCGGAAAAAGATAGGATACTGTGTAGAAAATTACTTACAAAAGAATGAAAGAGTACTCATGGTTAGATTAGAATCTAAACCGGTAAACACAGTAATAATTCAAGTATACATGCCCACCTCTAGCTACAGTGACGAAGAGATAAAAGCGATCTACAAAGATATCGAAGACATATTAAGACACGTAAAAGGACATGAAAATTTAATAATTACGGGGGATTTTAATGGCGTGGTAGTTGAGGGTAGGGAAGGAGGAGTAGTAGGTTTATTTGGTTTAGGCACGAGAAACGACAGGGGAAATAGGCTGGTAGAATTTTGCGACAAGAACAATTTAATCATCACAAACACATTATTTCAACATCATCCTAGAAGGCGATATACGTGGAAGATGCCAGGAGATATAGAACGATATCAAATAGATTACATTCTTGTTAGACACTTGGACTTAGAGAAACTAAAAGATAAAGATATTCAAGAAAGATTCGAAAAAAGTCAAATGGATTGCTGAATGATATCGGGAAAATATCTGATACTAAGGAAGTAGAAACACAATGGAATAACATTAAATCCAGCCTAGACATGGCGGCCAGAGATATTCTGGGGTATACACAAAAAGAAAATAAGAAACCATGGATAACAAAGGATATCCTGAATTTAATAGAAGAAAGACGAAAATACAAAAATAAATCAGACGAAACAGAAAAACAGAGATACAAAACCATAAAATGGGAAATTATTCGAAAATGCAGGAAAGCTAAAGAACAATGGATTGATGAAAAGTGAAAAAGGTACAAACAAAGATGGAAATAGGAAAGACAGACAAAGCATACAAATTAATTTGAATGAATTTTAGGGATATAAAACCGTATAGCAAAAATATAAGGGACGCACAAGGAAACGTCATCATAGAAAACGTAGAGAAAGTGGATAGATGGCAAGAATATATAGGGAATTTATATGCAGGAGAGGAACTAACTGCATTAGAACAGGAATCAGACATTGAAAATTAACGCTTGGGATATCCTATACTTAGAGACGAGTTTGAATTAGCATTAAAGGGTCTGAAAAATGGTAAGGCGCCGGGTACAGATAAGGTGCAAGCAGAAACTCTAAAAACAGCTGGACAAGCAGTAACAGAACGTCTCTTCCAACTTGTATGCTATATGTATGAGACAGGCGAGATACCCAAAGATTTCAAACGTAGCATCATAGTAACTATACCAAAAACGATAGAAGTGTGGATAGATGACAGCACACGTGTCAAAAATATTAACTAGAATTGTGCAAAGACGAATGGAAAAACGGGCGGAAGAAATACTAGGAGAAGACCAATTTGGGTTTAGGCGAAACAGGCGAACACGGGAGGCTATTTTAGCTCTGAGAGTGATAATGGAAAAAACAATAGAAAAAGGGGAAAGCGTGTATATAGGGTTTGTAGATCTGGAAAAAGCATTCGACAATGTAAAATGGAAAACAATGTTCGAAATACTCAAAAAGATTGGAATGAGTTATAGGGATAGACGAATAGTACATAGCTTATACAAAGAGCAAACAGTAGTAATAGAATTAGACCAGGAACATAGAGAAGTAAACATTAGGAAAGGAGTGAGACAGGGATGTGCCTTATCCCCATTAATTTTTAACTTGTACATAGATGATGCAATGAATACTGTCAAATGCAGGAAGACATTTGGAATTACTATGCAGGGACAAAAAATTGATATGCTTAGATTTGTAGATGATATGGCGGTATTAGCGTCTAGCAAGGAAGAGTTAGAATCTGCTCTTAATGAAATGGAAACGGTTCTAACAGAGAGATACGGTATGAAAATTAACAAAACTAAAACTAAAGTTTTAGTATGCAAAGGTGGGGAAAATAAATCAAAAACAAGAATACAAGTATGTAACACAAACTTACAAGAGGTTAAGGATTTCTGCTACCTAGGAAGCCAAATAACGCAAGATGGAAAAAGCACAAAAGATATAAAACAAAGATTAGCACAAGGTCGTGCTACATTTAACAAGAAAAAGCAACTACTGTGCTCAAAGACCACAAACATAGAAACAAAGAGAAGATTGCTTAAAACATATGTGTGGAGCACAGCACCGTACGGCTGTGAAGCCTGGATAGTAGGAGAAGCGGACAAGAAAAAGGTAGAAGCCTTTGAAATGTGGTGCTACAGACGTATGATGAAGATATCATGGACAGACAAAGTTAAGAACGAAGAGGTACTAAAAATGGTAGGGGAAGAAAGAAATATGTGGAAAACGGTAAAAAATAAGAGAGATAGGATGATAGGCCACATACTACGGCATGAGGGAATAGTGCAGAATATATTAGAAGCAGAGTTAGGAAAAAAGAGAAGAAGAGGCAGACCTAGGTTAGACTACTGCACACAGATAGTAAAAGATTTAGGCTGTTGGGGGTTTAGGGAGATGTGTAGGCTAGCCCAGAATAGAAATCAATGGAGGTACGCATCCAACCAATCCCAAGATGGATAAACTAATGACGAAAAGATAACTGTGCTTAAACATGATGATTATTATAAGTAACTACAAGAATTGGTTAGGCAATATTCTCGAATAATGTTAAGTGTGTGCAAGGATTTGCTGGAAAACCATTATTTCGGCAAATGTCTAAGTGTTGGGGGATCTTGGTAGCCACAGGTTGCTTAACCTCCTTCACTGAATCCCGGTAAAATAGGGCATAAAATAAGAAAACAATAGAAGGGGAACGAGCTGAATACACATGCTGTGTAAGGGAACTATGTAGGCTAGCTCAGAATATAAATAAGTGCAGGCACGTGTCCAACCAGTTTTGAGACGGAAAACCTAATGACGAAAAGTAAGCGCAGATAAATCTGATGATTAGTATAAACAACTAGTTGTTGGTTGCGAAATATCTCCAACTAATGTTGGCTGTGCGAAAAGATAAATTGTAAAATATATTAAATCGTTAAATGGTTAAGTGTTGGTGGAACTTGGCAGCCACAGTTTGCTTGAACTTGTCAGCCACAGTTTGCTTACCTCCCTTCACAACCACTAAAGGTCGGAGAAATAGGGCGTATAACTGTAAAACAATAGAAGGTGATCAAACTGCATCTAACAAGAAAGAACAGCGCCTATGAGGAAAGGCAACAAACATAGAACAAGAAGAAAAATTGTTGAAAGCATATGTGTGGAGCAAGCCACAATATGCCTATAAAATACGGGCAGTCTGAAACGCAGGCAGACAAACGGTAGCAGCGTTTTGAAATGCTGTGCTTCAGATGTATGAGGACGATAGCATGGACACACAAAGATAATAACAAATAAGTTATAGAAATAGTAGGGGAACAAGGATATCTGGGGAAAAAGAGAAGTAGAAGGGCGGAATACGTTCTAAGACATTTTGGGGAATAGTATGGGTTATATTACAAGCAGAGATAGGGAAAAAGGTAGATGTAGACCTAGATGAGATAGTTATAGATGCAAACTGTGCAAATTTCAGGGAAATCTGTAGGTTAGTTCAGAATAGGAAACAATGATGGTACGCGTCTAACCAGTTCTAGGACTGAAGACCTAATGATGATGAGGTGTAAGTAGTCAATACGCAAATAAATCTAAGGATAGTTATATTTTTCGCTGGAATTATACATGGTGTTTTACAAAAGTGATATTATGTGAATATCTCTACTTATAGCGCAAACACACATTTCGACAAGAAGCCGAATGATGTTGTAACACGTAGAGCACGTTTCCTACAAAACTTTTGGTTATACTAGAGACTAGCAGTGATATTTGCATCTATCGAGAAATATTTAATAAATAATAAAATTTAATTTATAGCAATCCGGACCGTGGGACTTAATTCTTATGCAAAAGTTGCTAGTTTAAACCTGTTTCGCATTACAAGTTTAATAGAGATTAATATAGAAATTATAAATCAATTAATACATTTGTCTAAAAATAATCAACGAAAACACAAATTTAGTATTTAGCTTTAGAGAAGAGACTTTGGAATTTACTTATTGTTGAATAAGCTTCAACCATTATAAATGACGCATCCTTTGATCCCTAAATCGATCGGCACTTCTCTGTAAATGTCGCTAAAGCAGAAACTATTAGTTTTAATTGATGTTGACTAGCAATAAGTAACAGCAAGCGAGCAACATTAAATTTTTGTCCAAGTAGACCTATTAAACACTATCAAATCCATTAAGCCCAATTAAAACGACCATCATTCTTATTTATTCCACTAATTTAACAACATTCAAACTTGGTGATTGTAATAAAAATAACCAAATATCACTCATGAGATTTGGTTAAAAAATGTTCATGGTTCTTGTTAAAGCCCGTATGAATGGATTGCAGTAGAATTTAGAAACTGAAGTAACATTCCTGCTAGAGAAGCATAAAATTGTAGTCATAAAATGCGTTTACAACCGTCAATATCATAATAGAACATAAAAAATTTGAAAGTTGTCACTGTTACCTTTTTTATAATCCTTTCTACTTTATACCCTTGCTATACCTCTATGGGTTAAATTTCTTTAAAGTTTCTAAAATTGTAGGTTGGATTTCAGTATTAAATTTTTAGTTGCTGAATAGATTCGAGTTTCGGTTCATTGTGAGTGTTTCAAAAACTTAGTTAGTGGCTAATTAACAAGCGACATTCAAAAAATGGTAAGTATTTAAATTACTAATTCATCAGTAATATATTGATATTGATATTGTTAAACTTTAAAAGAGTATAAAGGAAATACAAATCTTTTTGTTTCCAAAGCGTTAAGTCCGATATTCACGATTTATATATTAAAATATTTCACTGAATTATTTAGTGATTTTTTTAAAATGTTCATGCAATAATTAGATATATCTCTTCCGGATTTAGGTTGAAACATAATCGAATTTAATCTATCTAACGTTGGATTTCGTTTCTGAGAAAGTTACATTCGTGCAGTCAGTATCTTTACCCATTTACGAAGGCGTAAACGGGCCACTAAAAATCGCTCACTTATTTTAGTTAAATTTCGACATCGATCTCGAAATTTAGTTAAATTTAGACTTCGATCTCGAAATTTATTAAATTTCGACTTCTATCTCGAAGTTTTGCTAGATTTTTAACTTACAGTCAAAAGTTTATTCTTGTTGGTATATCGAGATCAAAGTCGAAATTTAACTAAATTTAGAGATCGAAGTCGAAATTTAACTAAATTTCGACATCGAAGTCGAAATTTACCTAAATTTCGTGATCGAAGTCGAAATTTAACTAAATTTAGAGATCGAAGTCGAAATTTAACTAAATTTCGACATCGAAGTCGAAATTTACCTAAATTTCGTGATCGAAGTCGAAATTTGACTAAATTTCGAAATCGAAATCTAAATTTAACTAAATTTCGACTACGACGTCAAAATTTAGCTAAAATAAGTAGAGCGATTTTTATGGCCCTTCTACGCCTTCGTACCCATTAAAATAAAAGATGTGTTACGTTTTTTCCGCGGCAGCCACGTTGGGCGCCAAATTTATGCTACGTTGGCTCGTAGCCGTGCGTAACACAAAGAAAATCAAAGCAATGACCCGGCTCAATCGGAGAGTAGGGGGGGGTTGTAGAAAGCAGACTGACCTATGATGTATGCGGCGGTAAGGAATTAGTAACAGTACCTGCAATAAAAGAAATTAGAATAGTAAACCTGCAAAAAAAAAGATTAGTCCAGCAAACCTGAAATAAAGATAAAGCATAGCAGTAATGAAAAGTCTAAGTTATTCAGTACTATGTAGAATGAAAAAAAAAACTGTTTAGATAATCTATATAATATAACAACGGTAAAAGCAATACAAAAATTTTTAGTACAAAGTGAGGTAATATTGGGGAGTAGCAGAAACGTTTCCTCACACACCAATTAAACATAAATCAGATAAAATGTTGACAAAAGATAAATAGATAAAACACAATTGGTATGAGTAATTCAGTAGTATTGATTTTTCTTTCTTTCTTTTTTTTATGTTTTAAAATAGCATGCAAGTCTATTGTAAAAGGTATCAGAACGACGAAGATATGGCAAAACAACGGATAGATATTTAAAGTACTAATAAGTAAGAAATAGTTCAACTTACAAAAGTCCTTCAGCGGCGCCTCCTTGCAACTGATGTGTGGGATTCAACGATGTCCTGCACTAACGAAGCACTTCACCCTTGACTGTGATGGTGTTGATGGAACTAATCAAACGTTACACTAATCACACCTACGTATTTCACTGGGGTTAGCAGCAGACAATATCACGCTGATGGAACTATGTAGCATTGGTAAATTTCTTGGTAATTCTATTTCCTGAGACAATAATTTCGGAATATTCTGTAGCACTAGTTTAATTTCAACTGGGACCAAAGGTATATTATTTTCATAAACATCCCAATAAGCAGTGAGAAACTTCAAACAATACCTTAGTAAACCGGTAATCTGTTATATTTCGCAAACACGAAACTTGCACAAGCAAAGATCTGTTGTAGATTCTTTGGGGTTAGATAATTCAGAAACTACAGTATCCACAGTATTTGGGATAATCCAAAGTACGAACTACTCCAATAAGAAAAGGGCAACGCCATCAAAACACAATTAGTAAAGCAACGTGTATCACTAAAATACTGTTCCGTAAAACAAGCACGTGCGGTCGAGTAAACACATTCTACAGTTAAAGTACAACTAAAATCGTGCCGTGTTTTTCATGTACAATTCGAAAAATTAATACCGCATTAATTTTTCACTATTATCAAAGCAAACAGAAAGCAGTATTTTCAACGTACTTCACATATCGGAACACAGAACAGAACTTTACAACTCGTCGCTATTATAACCGCTTATTGACTATTATCTACCTCGCTAATAACATAAGGAACATCTAAAACGTGAATGTAACAATCGTATCTAATAATTAATTACAGGCTGTTTATCGTTTCCGATAAGTTGGAATTTATTTATTAATGAGAATCAAGCTTCAATTTATCTATCTTTAATTAATACACGCGAGTTAAATTGCATACAATATGAAAACTATTCGAAAGTATTTACTTTATACAAACAGCGATCCACTTATTATAATACGACGCATTCGCCAACGAGTTAATAAATATAAAATATAGAAATAGTAGTTACAGAAAAGCGTAAGATGTTAAGCTCTAAAAATGCACGTTACAGATGCATGGTCCAAAGTTGTAAGTAAGAAACGCACCTATACAAATAATAATCGTGGCGCCTTACAACACATAGCTTCAATAGAAAACTGCTTGAAAATAAAGTAACAAATTACTAAACAATAATTGCTTAAATTTATATTATTATGATAAACATGTACCTATTTTATATGATAACTAAGAAAAGACGACACCAAAAAACAATTCATATAATATACTGTAACGGGCATTTTTAATAGTTTAAAATTTTACGCTTTTTTTTAACTAGTAAATACCTTTCTGCAATTACTATTTCTATATTTTATTTATAATGAGTGGATCGCTGTTTGTATAAAGTAAATTACTGTCCAACTTATCGGAAATGATAAACCGCTGTAATTAATTATTTAGATATGATTGCGGCATTCACGTTTTGGTTGTTCCTCATGTTATTAGCGAAGGAGATAAGAGTCGACAAGAGTTTACGGTAACAACTAGTTCATATAAATAGTTTGAGTTTGCTCTTCGATCCGACAGATTAATTACGTTAAAAATGGTGTGTGCTGTTTGCTTTGAAAAGAGTCGGATTGTTTTAGTGATACGCGTAGCTTTACTAATTGTTCTTTTTGTTGCTTTTCTGTTGGAAAAAAAAGTGATAGCACTTGTTGACTCGACCGCACGTGCTTGTTTTACGGAACATTATTTTAGTGATACGCGTTGCCTTACTGATTGTTTTTAGTTGTTTTTCTTGTGAGATAAATGTTTTAAGGAACATTTGACGGACTTGCTTTAGTGATACACGTGCTTTACCCGTTATGGTTCTTTTTAGTTGTTTTGTCTTTTGATATTTTAAAACGGTGTGTGCGATCTAGTTTCGCGGTCCTGTTCTTCTCAGAGTAGCGCATACTTTGAATTATTTAAATACAGTGATACTGTAGTTTCTGAATTTCCTAACAACAAAGAATCTAAAATAGATCATTACTGGCGCAAATTTCGTTATTTGCGCGATATAACAGATTACCGGTTTACAAAGGTATTGGTTGAAGTTTCTCACTGCTTTTTGGGATGTTTATGAAAATAATATATATTTGGTCCCAGTTGAAATTAAACTAGTGCTACAGAATATTTCGAAATTATTGTCTTAGGAAATAGAATTACCAAGAAATTTATTAAGGCTACATAGTTCCGACGCGTGATAATATCTGCTGCTAACACCAGTGAAATACGTAGGTGTGATTAGTGTAACGTGTGATAAGTTCCATCACCACCCTCACAGTCAAGGGTGAAGTGCTTCATTAGTGCAGTACATCGTTGAATCCCACACTTCAGTTGCAAGGAAGCGTTGCTGAAGGACTTTTGTAAGTTGAACTATTTCCTACTGGTTATTACTTTAAATATCTATTCGTTGCTTTACCATATCTTTGTCGTTCTGATACCTTTTACAATAGACTTGCATGCTATTTTAAAACATAGGAAAAAAAAGAAAGAAAGAAAAATCAATACTACTGAATTACTCATACCAATTGTGTTTTATCTATTTATCTTTTGTCAACATTTTGTCTGATTTATGTTTAATTGGTGTGTGAGGAAACGTTTCTGCTACTCCCCAATATTACCTCACTTTGTACTAAAAATTTTTGTATTGCTTTTACCGTTGTTATATTATATAGATTATCTAAACAGTTTTTTTTTACATTCTACAAAGTACTGAATAACTTAGACTATGCATTGCTGCTATGCTTTTTCTTTATATCAGGTTTGCAGGACTAATCTTTTTTTATTGCAGGTTTGCTATTCTAATTTCTTTTATTGCAGGTACTGTTACTAACTCCTTACCGCCGCATACATCATAGGTCAGTCTGCTTTCTACAACCCCCCCTACTCTCCGATTGAGCCCGGTCATTTCTTTGACTTTCTTTGTGTTACGTAGCATAAATTTGGCGCCCAACGTGGCTGCCACGAGAAAAACGTAACAATACCTATACGGAACGGAGAAGATAAAAGAAGCCTGGAGTCTTACTGTACGTGATCTTCAGTAGCCATTTCGTGTTAATGGTCATATTGTGTTTGTCAGTGTTGCGTTTTCAGTTGTAAATGATGGTTGTGAATAGAGTTTTCAATAATGCCGTATTCAATCGAAAAAGGAGTGTTTGTTGTGGAAACTTATTTGGGACATAAATCGTTTGTAACATTAAATGAAAGGTTCTCGCGATAAATTATTCACAAACGTCTGTTTCTTCTAAAAGTGTTGTATAGAAAATGATTACTAAATTTAAAGCTAAGAGGTTCAGTAGCTAACGCCAAACGAAACTGTCTAAAGACGGTTTGTTCGCAAGAAAATACTCAACGTCTTCAAGAAACTATGCTGAGAAGTGCACTAACAGCAACTAGACATCTATCTTCCCAACTAAACATCAAGCTAACGTCATGCCAGAATATGTGGAAGACGTTGCATATTCCTGCGTTCAAAATAAGAGTGATGCGAATATTAAAACTTATGGACTATGCAAACCGACAACATTATTGAGAATAGTTACTCACTCATGTCGATGATGGATATCTGGATCCAAATCTCTACCGTTCCATAGATAAAGCATGGCTCCTCCACCTTAGCATGTACGTGAACTCTCAAAACACTCGTTATTGGTCAACGAACAATCCCAAGAACACTTTGAAGTGCCTCTACATGATGCAAAAATAGGCGATTGGATAACAGTTTCATCCCAACAAATTGTAGGCCCCATTTCCTTTAATAACACTGTGACCTCTGAAGCATATGAAACGAAATTGTTCCAACCATTCGTATAGCAGCTAACAGAAGGAGAACCAGAGTATGCGTTTCTCCAGCAAGATAGTGCCACGGCGCATACTTCACGGTTTTCAATGTCACACATCCATAGAATTTTCGTAAAAACTTATTCTAGCTTAATTTACATAAAAATTCTCGAATATCTCTCAAAACAAATTTATAACTGCAGTCTGTATTTCCAGGTTCTTCTTTTCGCTACCTGTTTTCGCTTATAAACATCTTGTTTCCAGTGGAATTAGCGGCATCGAAATTTCCTGATTCCATTTCAAATTTTAATTAATTTTCATCCGTCAAAGTATACGTTTCTAAAAGTGCATTTATAAATAAATAGATTAAAATTAGCTTGTAACTTTAATATTATTTACAATTAATCTTAGTTGTACTCTTTAAAATAATTATGGTTCGTAACTTATCTTCCAATTTCTATATTACAGAATGAATTACAACTCTTGAAAGAACAGGTTCTATGTCGGAGGAATGAATGATCCGCTCCCCAATTACTCTTCATATATATTGCTATGTTCGTCTGAGTCTCTAAATCCTATACCTCTTTTTATATATACCCCGGCTAGCTCAGTCTAATCGACACAGAGTGCCCGACGACGCGACAATAAAGAATATTTAACCCCCTTTATATATAGCTCCTATCTGTTAGAATAATGAAAACGAAAGTAACCAAAATTTGTATAATAATCGAGAATATGTACACTTTGTATTTTAATAAATTTTACTTTGATCTTGTATTCAAAAATTAACCCCTGAATGAAATATTGATATTTATCTGATAATACCAAAATCCTACTACCTTAAAGCCAGCAAAATACCACTCTAATTTACTTGAAGCACTTTTGAACGTTCAAATGACCATCCTCCTATTTGCATAAATTCTCAAAAGATTTTTGATGACCCTTATGAATACTTCGATATAAATATAGCAAATGTTCAAAATTGAAATACAGTTTTATGTTATTAAAGGATAATATATCTCTGACCTGCGTTTTTCCTGTTTGTTTCTTAGAACAGCTTCTGTATGAGGATTATTAACACCCCTGAATTGTTTCCAATTTGTTTCTCTGGTACAGCTTCTCCCCGTCTAATCCTTTGTTGAGTAATCTTTCGCCTCGATGCTTAAATACCAATTTAATGCTTAGCGTAGTTGCCTCAACTCGCTAACAAGAATGATTTATTAAATTTGCTTGAATTTTTCCCTTCGGATTTATCTTAGATTTTGCTTAGTTTTATTTTAATTATTAGAATTACTTTAGTTACTAGGAATGACTTGAAGTTACTTGAAGCTCTAAATCTTTAAATATTAAAATTAGATTTAATTAATAATTTACCTTACGTTTTTAAAAGTAAACAGCCACTTCTGTTGTATTTATTAACACTTGAATTTTTACTTTTATATCACTAAATTATTTATTTTGAGTAAATTTACTTTGCGTAAAATTCTACTTTTAAGTGACGTAGTTAGTGCCTTGGTCACAGAGATACTGGTTTATTTACGAAGTCCGCGTTAGTTATAAAGACTCCACCTCCTATTTGACCTATTGGTTTTACTCGCGTGTTTGTTGATTAAGGTGTTGCACTTTGTGCTATCATTGCATGCCTTAGATTTTCTACAAATTTTCTGTCAAGACCCTTGTTAAATCGGTTCATTTCACACGTAGGCTTTTATTTTATATAGCATAATCCTCACAAAATCCAAGTTTATATTCCATTCTGTCACGTCCTTATATTTGTGTTTGCTGTTATACAAATCTTTATCATGTTACCGAAGGTCTGTTGTCTGTTATTTGAAAATCCAAATATGTGGGATTTTATGTGGGTTTACAAAGTTGCATATCACGTAGCCTCTTTTCTATTATGACGTATTTGAATGCGTTAATATCATAAACGAGTTTATATTGTAGCTAGTATGCCAAGTTGTTTATCTTCACCGATTGCGTGTTTATTTTAATAAAACTTGTGTTTAAAACGTTATTTTTGCGTATTTCTTTTCAATCTTAAGACTTATATATTTAATTTGAAACGTATTATACAATGTACACGTTATTATTCTAACTAAATAGGATCTGGTTATTGAAGAATGAGCTTCCTTTTATGAATTAAAATTAGTTATGAATTATATACAGTGTGCTCGCTATTGACTTTATGCAAAATTGTCGATTTACTCCCATTTAATGATGGAATTGTTTGGTTTTTAAACGTTAATCATATTTACATGTATCCTACGACCCTTATGACTTAATATATCCTTCTTATCATAACAATATATATATATATATATATATATATATACACACATATATACGTCTTATATACTAAAATTCTAAATATGTCACTTTTCTATTCCATTCTAGATTATATTCCCGAAGACTATTCACCCGCATGATGCAATATTCCACCGACATTTCGCTTCCATATCTGTTTTAATGAGCTGTTAATATAATTCATGGTTATAGTAGAAGCATCTCGCAACTAGAGCTATTAAACTCGTTTCTTTCTATTTTATAGCTTCCAGGTAGCAGCGCTTCTTTGAATTGGGGTGTTTATGCATACAAAATAATTAATTTGCTCTGTCGAACTCTTTTGAAGAAAATTACGTATTTTTTTATTTAGTTAACGCAACTATTCGAAAGTTCTGGAATTAAATTCTTTGATATAAAGCTACGCTTTATTAAAATCTCATAAAATTGGTATTTTTAATAAGAATGTACGCATTATGAAAAATGAAAATAGCTTTAAATGATATATCTTGACACTGAAATTTATTTAGTATTTTAAAAGTGGAAACATGTACATTTGTATATTACGTTTGTTAAATAAATAACATTTATAGTGGCATTCTTAAAAATAACGAAGAAACGTACCCATACCGTGTGTGCAAAATTTATGCGAAAACCTACAAAATTATTAATAAAACATAATACAAAAATTGCGCACAAGGGATTCAATTTAACAAAAAGTGGTTTTTCCCCCTCTGGCTATCGAACTTTGCTGATTCCTATTATGTCTAGTGCTAACCTATCCATTTGAATTTTCAAGACCTCTAGCTTACCTACTTACTTCATTCTTCTGACATTCCACGCTCCGACACGCGAAATGTTCCCTGTCCGTCCTTTACTTTTTCAAATTACATCCTCCGAAGTAGTCCCCCTCCGGAGATCCGAATGAGGAACTATTTTAACTCCGGAATCTTTTACCCCAAAGAATGCTATCCTGTTCATTACGATGTAAGTGTGCTATGTACTATAAAGGTAATGCGGTGGTTTCCCGTTGTTTCCACATCGCAGTAGTGTGTTGTAGAGTGCCATACTGACCCGTATGGCCTCTGCCAATCAAGTACCGAAAGAGCTGTTGTCCTCTTTTGGGGACCTGTCTTACCAAAGTCCCCACCAATTTGGTAAACCCTTTGGTTCGGCTCTTTAACTCATTAGAACACTCAAGCCGTTCCATCCGCTCTAATAATCTAGAACTTTTTCAAGGTGCATAGCCATTCGGAAAGGCAAATGTAAGTAGTAACAAAATAAAAGAAATTCTCAATCTAAAAAACGATAACTCAATTAGAAGTCTACCTGCTGACAAAAGTAATGCAACAGTAGTGATGGATAAACACAATTACAACGCAAAAGTCAACGAACTGTTAAACACTGAGAATTACAATAGTTTATAAATGAACCCAACAAAAATAATTGAAAATAAAATATACAAAACTCTATATAAATTTAAAAATGAGTTCGAAAACAAAGAAGAAAATAAACTGGTTTCACAATACAGCAAACGACTCCACTTACACGGTCTATCAAAAATTTAGAAAAGAGTCATACCTACACAGTTCCCTGAAATTCTCGCACAGCCTATATACAGCTTGGTTCCCCTTCTATTGCTTTCTAATTTTATGCCCGAGATTTCACCGAGATTCAGTGAAGGAGGTTAAGCAGCCTGTGGCTGCCAAGATTCCCCAACATTTAGACATTTGCCGAATTAATAGTTTTTCAGTACATCCTTTCACACAATTATCAGTATTCGAGAATATTGCCCAACCAATACTTGTAGTTGCATATAATAATCATCATGTTTAAGTACAGTTACTTTTTCGTTATTAATTTATCCATCTTGGGACTGGTTGGATGTGTACTTCCATTGATTTCTATTTTGAGATAGCCTACACATTTCCCTGAAATTCCTACAGCCTTTGTTTCACTACCTGTGTGTAGTAGTCTAACCTAGATCTACCTCTACTTCTCTTTTTTTCTATCTGTGCTTATAATATATTCTGCACTATTTCCTCATGTCTTAGTATGTGGCCTATGATCCTATCTCTCCTATTTTTTTACTGTTTTCCCCCTACCATTTTTAGTACCTCTTTGTTCTTATCTTTGTCTGTCCATGATATCTTCATCATACGTCTGTAGCACCACATTTCAAAGGCTTCTGCCTTTTTCTTGTCCGCTTTTCCTACTGTCCAGGTTTCACAACCGTACAGTGCTGTGCGCCATACATATGTTTTAAGCAATCTTTTCATTGTTTCTATGTTTGTGGTCTTTGAGCACAGTAGTTGGTTTTTCTTGTTAAATGTAGCACGGCCTTGGACTAATCTTTGGTTTAAATTTTTTTCACTTTTCCCATCTTGTGTTATTTGGTTTCGGTAGCAGAAATTCCTAACTTCTTGTAAGTTCTTGTTATTTATTTGTATTCTTGTTTTTGATTTATTTTCCTCTCCTTTGAATACTAGTACTTTAGTCTTAGTTTTGTTAATTTTCATACCGTATTTCTCTGTTTGAACCATTTCCATTTCATTAAGAGCAGCTTCTAATTTTTCCTTGCTAGATGTTAATACCGCTTGTAACGGGCATTTTTATAGTTAAACATTTTACACTTTTCAATTCGTAAATACCTTTCTGCAATTACTATTTCTATATTTTATATTTGTTTGTATCAAGTAAATACCTCAGAATAATGCAGAATTGTATGCAATTTAACTCGTGTGTATTACTTTAAAAGTGTATAATTTGAAGATTGATTTTCATTAATAAACTTATCGAAAATGATAAACAGCTCGTAAGTAATTAGTAGATATACATTTTTGTTCCTTATGTGGATATACGAGTCGAGTTGATAGGCGATAAGCGGTTGTAATAACAACGATTTTATATCTACAGACGGGCAGTTGTCGTTTATTCTTCGTTCTTATATATTGTTTACGTTGATAATACTGTGTCCTGTTTGCTTTGAGAGTTGTAGTTTGTTCTTCGTTCCTATTAATTACGTGAAAATACTGTTTCCTTGTTGCTTTACTAATTGTGTATTTAGTTGTTTTTCTTGTGAAGTAAAAGCTGTTTATTAACTGTAAGCAGTGTAGTTCTGATGGCTTTTGAAGGAAGTATACTTTATATGTAACGTGTCTGATTTATGTTTAGGTCATTGACTGACGATTTTAGTGATACGCGTAGCTTTACAAATTGTTTTTGTTGATCTTCTGTTGGAAAAAAAATGATAGAACTTGTTGACTCGACCGCACGTGCTTGTTTTACGGAACAGTATTTTAGTGATACGCGTTGCTTTACTAATTGTGTTTTTTTGTGGAGTTGTCTTTTTTATTTGAACTGGGTGTGCGATCTAGTTTCGCGGTTCTTTTCTTTTTATCAGAGTAGTTCATACTATAACAGATTACCGGTTTACTAAGGTATTGGTTGAAGTTTCTCACTGCTTTTTAGATGTTTATGAAGATAACATACATTTGGTCCCAGTTGAAATTAAACTAGTGCTACAGGATATTTCGAAATTATTGTCTTAGGAAATAGAATTACCAAGAAATTTATCAAGGCTACATAGTTCCGACGCGTGATATTGTCTGCTGCTAACCCCAGTGAAATACGTAGGTGTCATTAGTGTAACGTGTGATAAGTTTCATCAACACCCTCACAGTCAAGGGTGAAGTGCTTCATTAGTGCAGGACATCGTGGAATCCCACATTCAATTGCGAGGAAGCGTTGCTGAAGGACTGTTTGTAAGTTGAACTATTTCCTACTTGTTTTTACTTTAAACACCTGTCCGTTGCTTTGCCATACCTTTGGCGTTCTGATACCTTTTACCATAGACTTGCATGCTATTTTAAATAAAAGGAAAAAAAAGAAAGAAAAAAATCAATACTACTGAATTACTCATACCAATTGTGTCTTATCTATTTATCTTTTGTCAACAGTTTGTCTGATTTATGTTAAATTGGTGTGTGAGGAAACGTTTCTGCTACTCCCCAATATTACCTCACTTTGTACGAAACATTTTTCTGTATTGCTTTTACCGTTGTTATGTTATATAGTTTATCTAAACAGTTTTTATTTACATTCTACAAAGTACTGAATAACTTAGACTTTGCATTGCTGCTATTCTTTTTCTTTATTTCAGGTTTGCTGGACTAATCTTTTTTATTGCAGGTTTGCTATTCTAATTTCTTTTATTGCAGGTACTGTTACTAACTTCTTACCGCCGCATACATTATATGTCAGTCTGCTTTCTACAACCCCCCTACTCTCCGATTGAGCCCGGTCATTTCTTTGACTTTCTTTGTGTTACGTAACATAAATTTGGCGCCTAACGTAGCTGCCACGAAAAAAAAGGAACAGAAATTTTGGCGCCCAACGTAGGGCCCGACTTTTTTGAGGGATTCGTTTTTTTTTGTTCTTTTTCTTTTTTTTCTTTTTTCTTTCACCCCGACGTCTTTATTTTGCTAGGGGGGAATTTGTAACGGGCATTTTTATAGTTTAACATTTTTCGCTTCCTTTCTGTTAACGTACTTAAAAATACATCGTTTCTTTGAGATCGCTGTTTGTATAAAGGAAATACTTCAGAATAATTCAGATTTGTATGCAATTTAACTCGTCGGTATTACTTTAAAAGTAGATAATTTGAAGATTAATTTTCATTAATAAATAAATTGCAAGGAAGAATTGTAAATTGGATTATTCGTAAATTACTTTCCAGCTTGTCGAAAGTGATAAGCGGCTCGTGATTAATTAGTAGATAGGATGGCTGCATTCATTTTATTGGATGTTCCTTATGTTATTAACAAGTTTAGATAATAGTCGATAAGCGGTTGTATGAGCGACGAGTTCCTAGAAACATTTAGTGAGTTGTCGTTTGTTCTACGTTCCTATATATTGTTTACGTTGATAATACTGTGTCCTGTTTGCTTTGAAAGTTGTAGTTTGTGTTTTGTTCTTCGTTCCTATTAATTACGTGAAAAATACTGTTTCCTTGTTGCTTTACTAATTGTGTTCTTAGTTGAGTTTTCTTGTGAAGTGGAGTTGTTTGTTAACTGTAGAACAGTTGGAGTTTGCTCTTCGATCCTACGAATTAATTACGTAAAACATAGTGTAGTTCTGATGACATTGAAGAAAAGATGCTATATAGGCGAACGTGTTTTACTCGACCGCACGTGCTTGTTTTACGGAACATTGACATAGTGAGATGCGTTGCTTTATTGATTGTGTTTTTTTTTTAGTTGATTTGTCTTTTTATATTTGAACTGTGTGTGCGAGCTAGTTTCGCGGTTTCCTTTTCTTTTTATCAGAGTAGCGCTTACTTTGGATTATTTAAATACAGTGATACTGTAGTTTCAAACAACAAAGAATCTAAAATAGACCATTACTTGCGCAGTTTCGTGTTTGCGAAATATAACAGAAATTTTGGCGCCCAACGTGGGGCTCGACTTTTTCTGAGGGGCGCGACTTTTTTGAGGGGCTCGACTTTTTTTGAGGGGCCCGAAGCAACGTGTGGGGCTCGATTTTTTTGGTTTGCTCTTGATTTTTTTTATTTAAATTTTTTTTGTTATGACTTGTACTTTTCTTGGCTTATTGGTCTTGTGTTTTCGCTGATAAGCTTGTGTCCGAAAACACTGGCGCCCATTTCGTATTCCTATTTATATTTTGTAGCTAGCCCATCCCGTGGCTTTTTCTTCTGGCTAGATCTACCATTTGTTCACTATTTGACTATTATAGTCGCTTTCAACATCCATTCCTTGAGGTAGGCTTCAGATCTATTTTCTTTTCCTTTAGGGATTTCGACTTGGTCGCTTCTGTAGGTCTGTTAGCCATACTTTGCTTGAGTAATCGTTTCATACGAATCTGTGTTACCTCAGTTGGAAGTATTCTAGATGGTGTACTAGCTTGCCTTTGCTCTTTACTTTGTCTTGGTTCTTTCTTTGCTGCACACTTGAGGTTGACAGTTTTGTCGTCTAGTTGGTTTGCTACGAGTTTTCCTTCTCGTTTTTTTTCTTTCCTCTTGGTTTCTTCGCGGGAAGCCAAAACTTTTCTTTGAGGTGGAGAACAGAAATGTCCCTTTTGGGGACATCCGTCTTTTGACGATTTTGAAAGTAGCTAAGACCTTTAATCCTCATTGGGTGTTTACTTAATGCTTTCTTTACCTATTCTGTCGTTGTTGGTTGCGATAGATAACTTTGTCTTCTTTTGAAAAAAAAAGTGTTCTTTTTGTTATACTGGTGTTGGTCCTTTGAACTGGATAAAAATAATTTTTTTTGTTTGGTTCCTTGTCTGTCGTTTTTCTTTTTTTTTTCTCACCCCGACGTCTTTATTTTGCTAGGGGGGAATCTGTAACGGGCATTTTTATAGTTAAACATTTTACACTACTCAATTCGTAAATACCTTTCTGCAATTACTATTTCTATATTTTATATTTGTTTGTATCTAGTAAATACTTCAAAATAATGCAGAATTGTATGCAATTTAACTCGTGTGTATTACTTTAAAAGTGTATTAATTTGAAGATTGATTTTCATTAATAAACTTATCGAAAATGATAAACAGCTCTAAGTAATTAGTAGATATACATTTTTGTTCCTTATATGGATATACGAGTCGAGTTGATAGGCGATTAGCGGTTGTAATAACAACGATTTTATATCTACAGACAGGCAGTTGTCGTTTATTCTTCGTTCCTATATATTGTTTACGTTGATAATACTGTGTCCTGTTTGCTTTGAGAGTTGTAGTTTGTTCTTCGTTCCTATTAATTACGTGAAAAATACTGTTTCCTTATTGGTTTACTAATTGTGTTTTTAGTTGTTTTTCTTGTGAAGTAAAAGCTGTTTATTAACTGTAAGCAGTGTAGTTCTGTTTACCATTTGAAGGAAATGTGCTTGATATGTAACGTGTATGACGTACTTGTTTACGGAACACGGACGGTTTTAGTGATACGCGTTGCTTTACTAATTGTGTTTTTTGTGGCGTTGTCTTTTTTTTATTTGAGTAGTTCATACTTTGGATTATCCAAATACTGTTGATACTGTAGTTTCTGAATTTTCTAACCCCAAAGAATCTACAACAGATCTTTGCTTGTGCAAGTTTCGTTATTGGCGATATATAACAGATTACCGGTTTACAAAGGTATTGTTTGAAGTTTCTCACTGCTTTTTGGGATGTTTATGAAGATAATAAACATTTGGTCCCAGTTGAAATTAAACTAGTGCTACAACATATTTCGAAATTATTGCCTCCGGAAATAGAATTAACAAGAAATTTATCAATGCTACATAGTTCCGTCGCGTGATAATGTCTGCTGCGAACACCAGTGAAATATGTAGGTGTGATTAGGGTAAAGTGTAAGAAATGCCATCAACACCCCCACAGTCAAGGGTGAAGTGCTTCGTAAGTGCAGGACATCGTGAATCCCACACTTCAAATGCGAGGAAGCGTTACTGAAGGACTTTTGTAAGTTGAACTATTTCCTACTGGTTATTACTTTAAATATCTATTTGTTGCTTTACCATATCTTTGTCGTTCTGATACCTTTTACAATAGACTTTCATGCTATTTTAAAACATAAAAAAAAGAGAACGAAAAAAATCAATACTACTGAATTACTCATACCAATTGTGTCTTATCTATTTATCTTTTGTTAATATTTTGTCTGATTTATGTTAAATTGGTGTGTGAGGAAACGTTTCTGCTACTCCCCAATATTACTTCACTTTGTATTAAATATTTTTGTATTGCTTTTACCGTTGTTATATTATATAGTTTATCTAAACAGTTTTTATTTACATTCTACAAAGTACTGAATAACTTAGACTTTGCATTGCTGCTATTCTTTTTCTTTATTTCAGGTTTGCTGGACTAATCTTTTTTATTGCAGGTTTGGTATTCTAATTTCTTTTATTGCAGGTACTGTTACTAACTCCTTACCGCCGCATACATTATATGTCAGTCTGCTTTCTACAACCCCTCCTACTCTCCAATTGAGCCCGGTCATTTCTTTGACTTTCTTTGTGTTACGTAACATAAATTTGGCTCCCAACGTGGATGCCACGAAAAAAACTTAACACGCTATATCATTTGCAAATCTAAGCATATCAATTTTTTGTCCTTGCATAGTAATTCCAAATGTCTTCCTGCATTTGACAGTATTCATTGCCTTCTTCAATGTATAAGTTAAAAATCAATGGGAATAGGGCACATCCCTGTCTCATCCCTTTCCTAATGTTTACTTCTTTACGTTCCTGCTCTAATTCTATTACTCCTGTTTGCTCTTTGTATAAGGTATGTACTATTCATCTATCCCTATAACTCATTCCAATCTTTTTGAGTATTTCGAACATTTGTTTTCCATTTTACATTGTCGAATGCTTTTTCCAGATTTACAAACCATATATACACGCTTTTTTCTTTTTCTATTGTATTTTCCATTATTACCCTCAGAGCTAAAATAGGCTCTCGTGTTCCCCCGTTTCACCTAAACCCAAATTGATCTTCTCCTGGTATTTCCTCATCTCGTTTTTCCATTTATCTTTGTGCAATTCTAATTAATATTTTTGATAAAATAAAAAATAAAAAACTTATTGGTAAAAAAAAACTTGATACTCTATACAGGCAGGAATCAGAATTGCTGCATTTGTATACATCCGTTAATAAATTCTATAAGATGTATGAGGATTATTCACAAATCTGAAAAGCGATTCCTATAGAGCCCGAGAGCTTTACAAATTAACAGTAGTCAGTTTGTTTAATTGAAAATAAGCTGAGAACACAGTGTTAGTTTTCTCAAGGACATTGAATTAATATTATTTCTCCTGAAATTGATCTCACTTTTGAAATATTTGCATTTAAACAATTAAAAATGGTTTACTAGAATAATAATTAATTTATATCCGCAGTAATTCTAACGCAAAGCTTTAACGTTGAGCTTAATTAGATATTTTACTCATTTTATAAACACCCTATGGTTTTCTACAATACAAACTATATTCACTCTTAGAAAATTCAAAAGCTTCAGTATTATTGCGACATCTTAAACAAAATGCGAGCACTTATATACAATTCGCATCAATGCGTAAAATCGACTACTGCCGCATCTACCGGTAACGTTGTCAAGTCATACGTTTATACTAAACAGGCAATCACAAATCCTCAATCAGTACAGCTTTTACTACATAGGTGGCTCGATGTCGTAAATATCAATAATATTCCTATCGCGCCAAAAAGATACTTGCAATTTCTATGCCTGTAATGGGTAGTAAACTGATATTAACCCTAATGCTGAAATTGCAAGTCAAACAGATACACCAAATACTGCAAACAACATCATCAAAGAACCAAAACATAAAACACAACTACAAGTATAAAATGTGGCGTTTATATCCCTTTAAAACTTATTTTAACGATCATTTTAATCTTTTATTATTGCCGTTATCTCATAAACAGCGGTTTGATGATATACAAGGCACGCGCCCAGATATTAAGGCGACCGATCGTGTTTTATTTGGCTATTTCGACGCACTTTTACAGTTTTAAGTGCAGTAAAAGTCGTTTTAAAGGTTAGATTTTATTGCAACTATATACCTAACCCAATACCTACCTCTGCGTGGATATACGTTACATGTTTGAACCGTGCTAGGATGTAATGGTTGAACAACTGATATATTATGGTTTCAGATTTTACGACTTGGCAGTAAAATAAACTCTTGTCAACTCAAGAAGTGAATTGGGTTTTATAGATTTAGATCTTTAATTTAGAGGGGCGTTTTCCTAGTTTCAAATGTCAACGTTTAACTTTTAATGTAGGTTGGTATTAATGGCTATTAAATATTTTTATAACTACAAGCAGTAACATAAAATAATTTTTTTCGAAGTAGAACACTTTGTATCACTTTCCCATTGCCTTACAATTTATGTAATAAATATAACAGTTTGTTGAGTTTAAACTATTTGCTGCTACTGGTGCGATAATTCAACCAGACGCAAAACGAATGCAGCGGACAGCTGCACGTACTCCAATTCAACAGGGGATAATTGCTGCTGCATATAAACCCTCTCTCCCCGTATTCCATCTTATCCGATGTGTTAACTCATCCACCGCTTTCGAATGGATTAGAAATTGTTAATACTTCATGGTTGCAGTCACGGACTTTCTAAATAGGTTACAAAGTGCATATCCGATGCTGTTTGACTAAAAAGACGGACGGCCTCGACCTACGTGACTACACTTTGCCGATACCAGATCGATCAACGATGAAATGTTCGCGCCAGCCAAAACCACTGGCTTCTAAGCGGCAAACAATCGCATCTGCCAAAACGACGACATGGAGCCATCCGTACCCGCAGGCGACAACTTAGAATAAATGCTTTATCTCCCAACGTCCTAGCATAGACAGGCGCTTTTTTTGGTTAAATGTTTATTTTGAATTTGTAGTGATTTTCTTTTGTTCCCTTGTTTTGATTGAATGATTGATTTCATTGGAAGAGTTGCAAGGCCACGCGCACTTGGGCCTCAATATGGGCCAATTGTTCTACCTTCTTATACTGGTTCTCACTCACACAGCTATCTGAGCTTACTGATGAACCTGAGGATATTGGTCCAGGCCGTGTCGCTAATTCTGGCGGTGTCTGGTCAGAAGTCACCTAATATAGATTCTCTGAGGTTGGCGAATGCCAGGCAACTGTACAGGATGTACTCTGCCGTCTCCTCATCCCGTTGACACCTGCGGCAAGTTGGGCTCTCTAATAAACCCAATATGTATGTATTTTTTTACCTTGCAGTGCCCATTCAAAACACCTACTAAGAGTCGTAGTTTTTGTCTCGGCAAGCCTATGCAAAGATTCCCATTTTTTGTCGAAGGAGACTTAATGAACATTTTGCCTGTCGGCAGAATGTTTCCTTTATCTACCTCTCGCAATGGCGATGGTAGGTTCTCTGTCTTATCATGGTAAATAGCACAGATATTGAAGGAAGGACCGATGGCTCAGGTCAGACAAAATTCTGAGTCAATCCTTGTCTCGCCAAGGCGTCAGCCTGCTCTGCTCATTACCGTAATTACCTGAAAAACCCTTGATCCAGACCAGTTCAAGGATATTAGAGTAAGAAGTTCAAGAGTGAGGTGACACTGAAGTACCGCCTCTAAAAGGATCTTCTTCCTATTTAGGGCCATTAACGCTGCCCTGCTATCTGTGGATATGCGTAAAGTTTTATTTTGAATACCTCGTTCCAAAATAACACTGGCACCTTGCGTGATCGTAATGACTTTTGCTTGGAAAACAATTGCCTGCGTTCCCAAAGCTATACTTTCGTGAAGGTCTAGATCATTTGAAAAGATACCTGCTCCTGTACCTTCCTTCGTTTTTGATCCAGCTGTGAAGATGAATGTGTTACGTTTATCGAGGCAGCCACGTTGGGCGCCAAATTTATGCTACGTTGGCTCGTAGCCGTGCGTAACACCAAGAAAATCAAAGAAATGACCGGGCTCAATCGGAGATTAGGGAGGGTTGTAGAAAGCAGACCAACATATTATGTACGCGGCTGTAAGGATTTAGTAACAATACCTGCAATAAAAAAAAAATTAGAATAGTAAACCTGCAATAAAAAAAAATTAGTCCTGCAAACCTGAGATAAAGAAAAAGCATACCATGCTGATCGAGCATAGATTGTTCAGTATTTATAGAATGTAAAATAAAACTGTTTAGATAATCTATATAATATAACAACGGTAAAAGCAATACAAAAATTTTTAGTACAAAGTGAGGTAATATTGGGGAGTAGCGGAAACGTTTCCTCACACACCAATTAAACATAAATCAGACAAAATGTTAACAAAAGATAAATAGATAAGACACCATTGATATGAGCAATCCAGTAGCATTGATTTTTTTTTCTTTCCTGTCCAAATATTCAAATTACTCAAACTAATTTGTTTTGTTTCTCTTTTTTTTTGTTTCTTAATAGCATGCAATTCTATTGTAAAAGGTATCCGAACGACAAAGATATGGCAAAACAACGGATAGATATTTACAGTAAGAACAAGTAGGAAATAGTTCAACTTACAAAAGGTCCTTCAGTAACTCTTCCTTGCAATTGAAGTGTGGGATTCACGATGTCCGGCACTAACGCAGCACTTCACCCTTGACTGGGAGGGTGTTGATGAAACTTATCACACGTTACCCTAATCACACCTACGTATTTCACTGGTGTTAGCAGCAGACATTATCACGCGACGGAACTATGTAGCATTGATAAATTTCTTGTTAATTCTATTTCCTGAGACAATAATTTCAAAATATTCTGTAGCACTAGTTTAATTTCAACTGGGACCAAATGTATATTATTTTCATAAACATCCAAAAAACAGTGAGAAACTTCAACCAATACCTTTGTAAACCGGTAATCTGTTATATTTCGCAAAACACAAAATTTGCGCAAGCAATGATCTGTTTTAGATTCTTTGGGGTTGGAAAATTCAGAAACTACAGTATCAACTGTAATTGGATAATCCAAAGTATGCACTACTCTGAAAAAAAGAAAAGGACCGCGAAACTAGATCGCACACACAGTTTAAATATCAAAAGACAAAGCACCAAAAAAAATATACAATGAGTAAAGCACGTGTATCACTAAAGTTAGTCCGTCAAATGTTCCGTAAAACACGTGCGTCGACCAAACACGTTCGCCTATCAACCATGCTACTTCAATCGGAATTAGCACTACACTTACTACAGTTAATATACTACTTTTATTTCACAAGAAAAACAACTAAAATTGTGCCGTGCTTGTTCATGAACAATTCGAAAAATTGATACCGCATTAATTCTCACTATTGTCAAAGCAAAGAAGAAACAGTATTTTCAACGTAATTAATTTATAAGAACCAAGAACAAACTACAACTACTCATCTGTTTATTCAACTCGTTGCTATTACAACCTCTTAGCGTCTATTATCTAGACTTGTATATCCACATAAGGAACAAAATCTATACGAACGGCAAGACAAGAACGATGCAATCCACTCATTATAATACGACGCATTCGCCTAAGGAGTTAATAAATATAAAATATAGAAATAGTAGTTAGCGAAATGTATTTACTAATTGGGAAAAAGCGTAAAATGTTAAGTTATAAAAATGCACGTTACAAATGCATCTGCTAGAATCACGTCTTCAGGATCCACACAGATCTTGTACTGCTTTCTGAATATTAGTTTTGGTGTAATTGAGTCGATCATGACATCCAAGACTAGCATTGTTAGCAGCGCCTCCTTTAAGATATCCTAGTGTCTCCCACCATCTCCCTTACCGTTCCACAATCCCCTAACTCTTAATTTTAGTGCCGCTCTTAGATCCTCCTCCTCCACATGCAGGTCTAGCGGAGAGAGGCTCAAGATGGCTTTTAAGACTGCAGTTGGTGTGGATTTCATTGCGCCCGTGATACTGAGACAGGCTAGTCTTTGTATGCGCGTAAGCTCTTTAGCTCGTAACTTGTTTGGTTCGGGGCCACCAAACAACAGCTCTATAGCATAGCATAGGTCATACTACTGCAGGGTATAGCTATAGGACAGCCTTTGGTGAAGGACCCCAAAGTTTGCCTATGGTACGTCTGCATTGCCAGAACGCTGTGCTAGCTTTCGTAACTTTTACTTGTAAGTGTTTAGCCCATTTCAGTTTCTTATCAAGTATAATATCCAAATACTTGACTTCCTCTGAGAGGGTTAGGGATGTTTGAAAAAGTGATGATAACCTGGTTACCGTTAATCTTCTTTTGCTGGCAAACAGGACTAGCGAGGTCTTGTTTAGATTTATGGTCAAGAAATTTTCCACACACCATCGTTCAATTAGCTTTAATGCTGTTTGCATTAAATTGCACAGCACTTGCTCATATTTGCCAACTACCACAGTAGCCAGGTCATCAGCAACCTCCACCGTGTAAAAGCGGTCCCCGTTAAGACGATGTAACAGGTTGTCAACTACTAGATTCCATAATAACGGTGACAATACGCCACCCTCAGGACAGCCCTTAGCTACCGCTCTTCATAAGGAAGTGATTCCCACACAGACTGTACTTCACGGCAGCATAGGTACTGTTGGGCTAACTGCTTGAGAGTGTTGTCCACTTCGTGTTCTCTCATAACTTTATCAATACTTGCAAAGGTAGTTTCACTAAACACGCCTTCACTATCTATGAATACGCCTAAAGCTGACATATTGTTCTTGAGGAATTTCTCGATCCGACCTACCACAGCGTGTAGGGCAGACTCTGTAGACCTCCCTAGTATATAGGCATGTTGGTTTGGGTGAAGAGAATGGTACTGCCCAATTCCTTCCCTGATATCAATGACACACAATCTTTCCAGCGTTTTTAACAAAAAGGACGATAGGATATGGCCAAGTAGTCCTTCCGTCTCGGTTTAGGAATGAAGACCACCCTGACCTTCCTCCACCTTCTGGGGATATACCTAAACGCAATACAGCCTCTGAACAGCCTCACCAGGTGAGGAAGCAGCCTCTTCAGAGCACACTGTAGTAGGGCTAGAAAAATTATATCCAATCCTGGGGACTTACAAGGTTGAAAGGTTAAGGTTGCCCATTTATTCTCTTTTCCTCAACCACCCGGTTGGCTACCTTCCAATCTGCCTCCTCGGGGGCTGACCTGGGAGCATCCATTCTAGTGATAGACGATAAGAGTATACTTCCTGGGAAGTGTGTATCTAGGAGTAATTTCGCAGTCTCTTTCTCGTAGTTGGTAAACGAGCCATCCGCATATTTGAGACAACATGGTTACTGGTGCGGATCTTTAGACAGGATTCTATTTATTCGAGACGTCTTTTTGACAGACTCAACTGAGTTACAGAGGATATTCCATGAGTCTCTTTGTCGTTTCCTTATTGAAGTTCTGTGTAGTCTTTGGTAGTTTTTGTAAACCTCCCAATGGACCATACATTTACTATTTTTTGCTTTATTGAACAGCAGGTTTACGGTTTTCTTCAGCTTCTGAAGCTTGCTGCAACACCATGGGGTATTGGAACGAGTAGAAGCTGTTCGAACCGGGCACGTTTACTCAAAGGATTCTACAATAGAAGTTTGAAGGAACCCAATGCTTCCTTGTAACTCCTCTATAATTGTTAGGTTGGTGAGGTGTTGCGGTGTGTAAAGCCGTCCTTCCAGGCAGTTCACATAAACGACTTTATCGGTCGCTCTATGGTTCATGTATTCTTAAGAAACAATATTTACTGTTTCCCTTATAATAAAGCTAAGCATTCTATGATCTGAAAGGGTTGCTGTAAGCAGCACCTGCCAATTTGATATGTGATTAGAAATACCAATAGAAGCCAAGGTGAGGTCGATAACCGTCTGACTACGGGATGTAACAAACGTCGGTTCGCACCCCCGGTTTATGATTTCTAAATTCCTACTAGTAATATATTCAAAAAGTGCTCTTCCTCGTGGGTTGATGTTAGCGCTGCCCAGGTCGTACAGTGGGCGTTAGAATCACATTCAATAATGAGATTTTTTTGTACCTTTCGCAGTAGTCAATGACCACCATCAATTCACGAGGGGAGGTCACTGTCTATTGCGAAGTATGCTGAAACCAAGATTAAATCAGTATTTGCTCCGATATTGCATTCAACCTGTATGGTCGTGACATCACGGCCGCTCAGTTGAGGCAATAAGAGAGCGTTAATATGCCTAGGTATGTAAATACAAGCTCTAGGCTTAGATTGGTTATTACCTGTGACGATAATGCGATGGATGCTGCTCAAGCCAGAGACCCTTGGGCTCACCACCGAAGGTTCCTGGATGAGGGCAATGTCCTGCTTTGTGCTCAGGTGTCAGCATAAGGTACATGCAGCCGCCCGGCAGTTTAATTGTATGATGTTTAGTCCCGCCATTTAGACCAGTATGCCACTAACCCTTAGGCGTCCGTGGTTGGACTACCCAAGGACGCTATCTTACACTCTTTGTAACATTATTTTGTAATGTTAACAATTAAACAAATCAATTAATTAAAAATTCAGTAACTTGCATAAAGTATAGACAAAAAATCCCACAATAAATTACCTCATTTTAGTTAGGCTCCTTTTATAATAGAAGATCAGCTTTACAAATAACTTCAGGCTACTAAATTCCAGCGGCAGGTCATCATTTAAAGCTCTAGACCCTCGTAATTCAAATACAATAAACCTCTTAAAAGTTTAGGTCGGTTACAGACTGACAAATCCGACAAAATTAAAATGTAATAGTACCTTTTAGCGTAAATAAAGGAAACCAATTTCAGTTTGAATAGCTTAACCTTCTTAATACTTTCGTTGATTGACAGCGGGTTATACAAAACGAAATATTATAAATAGCGCAAAACTATTTCCAATTTGATTTGTTTAAATATTACAAGTAATTTTAAGTAGTCTGGAGACATCCATTGTATTTAAAATCCATTTCGGCTCAAGTAGGTTAGCCGGTCTTTGTTAAGGGCAGACTGCTGTCTCCATAGATAGGTTCCACATTGCAATAACTAAGTATTTCGTAGAAGGTAAAATATAATTTACACCCTTGGGAAAATAATTGCTCCCGTGACTCTCATCTAAAAAGGGGTTGGATTTGGTTTCTGAAATCTTGTTTTGTGGGAGGTTCAGTTCAGTCATTGGATAACAGAAAATGTCGTACATAATTATTAGGGTAGGAATTAGTCTATATAATTGAAGGCTTTAGCCAAAGACAGAGAGTTTTTTCCAATGGGGCCGTCCGCGGTCAAGAAGTAGAGAGAAACGTAGTTCGCGGGTAGCGTTCTCCGGAATCACAGTTAGAATATTCCACTTCGTATCACGATATTTAAAAATTGGAAAGAGGTGATTACTTTTCCAGTTTCGCGAGGGTTATGCCCATATGTTCGCGGATTTATAGTGATGCAAGATAAATATTAAAAAGCTTGTAGGCGTGTGACGCACAAGTAAGTGATATTATCAAGATCTGCCGGGTTCGTGGGCCAGTCAATTCTTTTTTAAAAATTATAAACAGAAGCAACAAGCGAGATTCTCTTCCCAAATTTAAGAACTGTTCTACGTTGGAAAACAAACCCTCAAACAATGGACAATTTTTAGTAAGTTTTTATAGTTAAGTAGCATGACCAATTTTTAGTTTGTTTGTTTGTTAGAACGTTTTGGAAATAAACCGTAAAATTAATTTAGTGTACGATTTATAATATAAATTTCTTTCATATACAAGTGTTTGATAACTACTTATGTACTCCAAATTTTCATAAATCCCATAGTCACCTATTCACTTAAATTTCTAACTTAAAACTCAATGAATGTAAGAGGTTCACGTTTATTGCTCTGTGAATTAAATAGTTTTGTTTGCCGTTGATTAAGTCAATAGTTTTTCTTATTTTTTTTATAAGTAGTAAAAAAGTGAAGAATTGATTAAAAGAAACAATTGTCCTCCTTGGGATGACAAGTCTCTCAAGGTTTTGTACGAACATTTGGATATTCTCGACTTGTCTGGCGCCGATGACAATTGTCATTAAGCCACAATATTTTATGAAAGGTAAGTGCCACATCTTTGTAGTATATTATAAATTAATTTAACCTTTTTTTTTCAAAATTTTAACCCTCTATATGATCCACGACCTTCCGCTAGCTAGTGCCGATGACCCCCCTTTAATTTTTGTTTTACAGGCCGCCCCCATTTTATAATTTTGCTGGAAAATACATACGTAGTAGTTTTTCCGACTGTAACATCTTCAGCCAGTCACTCCACTAGGAGGGGGGTCAGAGTCCATCGTCTCCATCTGACTGCCTGACGCTGTGGATGGTTGAGTTTCTACTTCCGTCTCCAGTTGTTACTGTAGATGGGGAGATAGCTGTTGCTATTTCGTTGATGCAGTTTGTTGCTGCTGTTACATAGCTACCGGTTTCTGGACCACCTCTGCAGCAATTTAATTTTTTTGAATTCTAGTATTGAGAGTGGTAAGTCTATAGTGCAGCTTTCCTCCCTACTGGCTATAGCGTCCCTAATATACTCCCGAACGCCAAAAACGACCAGCCTTTTTTGAGGCTGGTCCCTCGTAGCGGTGTGGAAGACGCACCACTTGTATATGTCTGTCCAAGGATTTTGCGCCCGAAGACGTCTTTGAACAACATCCATGTCTTTTAGAGGTCCCGGAATCCACAGTGCCGCCTTCAGGAGTATAGGTAGCAATCCTAACTGGACGACCACTAGGCGTGCAGCCTCCCACAGCTGAGGGAAGTTGCCAACCGCCTCTGTTATCACTTCGGGAAGTGGGTATCCTCGCACCAGATTCAAAAGATCTCGCATGAGTACGCCCATCTCCTGAAGGTTGGTGGAGTAGTATTATCTGGAAAGGATAACAAATACTCGTCCAACGCCTTCTCGATAGCTGTTTGTACTAATTCAGCCTGGGGCTTAGTTATTTTTCCCCAAGAGTTGCACCTGTCGATAACAGCTACATGGAGGTGCTTGGAAGCTGCCTCCCCATAGCTACCACCCGCAGAGCGAGCGGTGCTGCTCTTGCACTCCCTTTGCGAGGGTTTATCTCGCGCTGGAATGTCGTCAGATCGCACTCTATTCTTGCTCCTACCCAATTAGGCTTCTGACGATGTTGAGGTAGAGGTGGAAAATTTGAAGGGAGTGTTCCTGACGGTTGGGGGGCTGCTCCTTGGATTAGTTAACCGACGGGCCAGCCGTATTCGTAACATCCGTCCGTACTGCCAAACGTGCCTGTCTTCTTCTCTTTCGTTCAGCCCCACTGATTCTCTTCCTCTGTAAACGCCGTTGCTGCCAGTCAACTGGCTGGTGTTGCTGCCTGCTATGTTGAGACTGCTGCTGTTGTAGTTGCTGCTGTTGTTGCTGCTAACTTTTTAGTTACCGCTTGAAGCGAGCGGACCAAAATAATAATTTAATCCGTTAAATACTAAATAAACCGCGTTTTAACTTAAATTTTAACTAAAATTCGCGTTTTAACATAAACTAAATCAAATTTCGGGCAAATAAATCAAAAACCAATAACCAAACATCCCAAATAATTTCAAAATAATTTAAAAAGGTGTTTTTAACAAATTTATTGGGAAATCTAGTAAATCGGGTTAAAAAACCGCGTAAAACAAGCAAATAAATTCGGGAAAATTATATAACGTGCGTGTCATAAAATAACAATTTAAAAACCAAAAGCTAGCCTCTTTTGAATCAAACAATTAACTAAAAACCGTAAATTTTAAAATAATTTGAATATAAATTTTCCATTTTTAAGTACACTACTATCAACGTACTGGAAAATGTTTTTTCTTAATAACGGGTTTTTTAAAAAAACCATGAGTGCGTGTAAATTATAATATTTTTCTTCAGATTAATTTTTGTTTAAAAATAATGCAATGCAAATAAATCCCTTTAAGTAGTAATATTTATAGAATAAGTTTTTTTAGATTACCGCTGACAAAATTACATGCATATATATATATATATATATATATATATATATATATATAAGGTAATTTGTGTGAAAATTCTTTAAAGGTACTGTTATATAATAAAACTGCAGAATGTTTTTTTAATACTGGGTTTTTTAAAAACCATGAGTGGGTGTAAATTATTAAACAAGACGGTTTAATCTGAGACATTTTTTTTTCAAATTTGCTTTGTTTTTATTTAAAAATATTTCAATGTAATCATAAAAAATAGCGCTGTAATGATAATATATTTTCTGTACACATAATAAATCAAAGGTCGTATAAAAACATTTTTTGTAGTAAACGCATACGGAATGAAAAATGATATTGAATGCATTCCTTTTGCAGTTGTTTTGCTTAGAGTTGCATTCAGTATGTAAATATTGGAAATGCTTGCATAGCGAATTATTTGTCATAGACACGTACATAGGTAATTGTGTGTTTAGGCGATTTTTTGCTGTATAAGAAATTTTTTTAAAGGTACCGCTCAGCAGAAATAATGAATTACATTCATTGACTGAAAAAACAGAAATTGCAAGAAGGCGCATAATAAAACTTAAATTAGATTAATTTCGCGCGTTTTCCGTAAACTCAGATGAATGAACCTTTTTTGCAGTTGTTTTGCATACGTCAGATGATATTTTATATAAATAGTAAATAGAGAAAATACTTGTATTATTAAGTAGTGTATTTTGATTTTCTATAGAATCATGAATGCTGAAACCGTATCCGAGATTAGTAGCGCAATTTTGAGATTAACTGTAAAATGCGTGAATCTAATTAAATCAGGGAATGAAATAACGAAACACATTTTAATTATCAAAGCAAATATTAGTATATTGAAGCTTGCTATTAGAAATAAGGTATACGAAGACAATAAACAAGAAAATCCTAGTAGGCTGGAATCTAATTTAGCACATCTTAAAAGCTACCTTGTACGATTGAGGCACTTGAAACGCTCTTTGGAATATCGTGATAAAGGTGTTGATGCAACGCTTTCTAGAGGTCATAATCGAAAAAATTTGAATTGGCATGATGTACAATCATGTTTTGGAAGTCGAATAATTACGGGACTTATTACCAATTTAAATTATAGAGATCCTCTGTCGCGTTTTGAATTAGGACCGGCCTTATTTACCTACTCACGTGGGTATAAGATTCAACTTTTGCATGAAATCAAACCCAATGAAAAAGTGAAAAAATTCGTCTACATCAGTCTACATTTTGAACAGGATTGAGGAAAATGAGAACTTCCTAGAAAATGTTGTGTTTTCAAATGAGGCGACTTTTCACATAAGTGGGTCTGTTAACTGACACAACTGTAAGATTTGGAGGCAGATGTAGCATCCGTTACGTTTGATATGCTGCTGAATACCTGGGAAGAAACTGATTATCGTTTAGACGTGGCCAGAGCAACAAATGGTGCACAAATAGAACTTTATTAGATATCAATAAAAAACTTGAGACGATTCTCTTTAATACTAGATAGGTTTAATAACTATTATTTTAACTTTATTGTGTACAAATAAAACTATAAATCAAGGAGTTCTTTTATAAACTGCCTGTATTATAAACCAAACTAAAAATATATGGGTTGAAAGTTAAACCAACTAAAAACTGGAATGCACTTACCCCACTCCACCTAATATAAAGAACAGCATCTGGAAGTTCTACTTTTCCCACCATAGGTTACTTAACCGAAACTCAAGCATTTACAATTGTTTATATGATTAAGTTAAGTTTATATGATAAAGAGCGGAAACATGGGGAAGTAAATATTAGGAAAGGGGTGAGACAGGGATGTGCCCTATCCTCGTTATTTTTTAATTTGTACATCTAAGATGCAATGAATACTGTCAAATGCAGGAAGACATTTAGAATTATTATGCAGGGACCAAAGGTCGATATGCTTAGATTTGCGGATGATATAGCGGTATTAGAATCTAGCAAAGAAGACTTATAAGTAGCTCCTAATGAAATGAAAACAGTTCTAACAAAGACGTACGGTATGAAAGTTAACAAAATTAAAACTAAAGTACTAGTATGTAAAGCAGGGAAAAATAAGTCAAGAACCAAAACACAGATAGGAAACGAGAACTTACGAAAGGTTAAGCATTTCTGCTACCCAGAAAGCCAAATAATGCAAGGTGGGAAAAGTGCAAAAGATATACAACAAAATTAGCATCAGGTCATGCTGAATTTAACAAGAAAAAGTAGCTACTATGTTCAAAGACAACAAATATAGAATCAAGGAAAAGATTGCCGAAAGCATATGTTTGGAGCACAGTACTGTACGACTGCGAAACTTGCACAGTAGGAAAAGCAAACAGGAAAAAGGATAGAGCTCTTTGAAATGTGATGCTACACACATATGATGAAGATATCATGAGCAGACAAAGCTACGACCAAAGGGTTCTATAAATGGTAAGGGAAGAAAGAAATATGTGGAAAAGAGTAAAAAAATGGGAGGGATAGGATGATAGGTCACATACTAAGGCATAAGGGAATAGTGCGGAATATATTAGTAGTATAGATAGGAAAAAAGATAGGTAAATGTATACCTGGCATAGACTATTGCACAGATATAGTCAAAGCTGTAGGTTGTGGGAATTTCAGGTCCAACCAGCCCAAGACGGAAAACCGAATGACGCAAAAAAAATACTTAAACCTGATGATTATTATAAACAACTATAGATGTTGGTTTTGCAATATACTCAACTGATGTTGTTTATGCGAAAGGATTTATAGGAAAACTATTATTTCGAGAAATTTCTAGGTGTTGGGGAATCTTGGTAACCGTAAGTTGCTGAATCCCCTTGACATACAACAGAATATTGGTAAAATAGGGCATATATTTAGAGGTTCTAGAAGAAAGAAATATGTGGAAAACAGTAAAAAACAAGGAACGGATGATAGGCCATATACTAAGGCATGAAGGAATAGTGCGGAATATAATAGAAGCAGAGATAGGAAAAAGAAAAGTAGTGGTAGACCTAGGTTAGACTATTGCACTACAAAGTTAATAGCAAAGAGGTTTTGAAAATAGTAGGGAAAGAAAGTTATCTGTGGAAAACAAGAGGTAAAGGTAGACCTAGATCAGTTTATTTCAAGGAAACGTGTAGGTTAGCTCAGAATAGGAAACAACAGAGGTACGCGTCTAACCAATTCCAAGACTGAAGACCTAATGATGATGAGGATGAAATGATTAATACAGAGTGATTCACAACTTCACAAAGGTATTTTAACTGATGCTCAAGAAAGGGACGTAGATTGATATTTACACATAGAAGAATTATTTCTTCAAAAATAAAAACTTAATATTTAAACGAATGTTTCTAAGAAAGTCTGTATGAATACGTCCAAAGTAAAAAGGTAACAAACATTCTACAAGTGATTTGGAAGAAACCGACTTTATTTTTTTTAATCAGCAAGTCACTTTACCCATTGAAGTTGTGAATCACCTACTTCAACTGATGTTTAAAACGGGTGGTAAAATATTGTTTATGCAAGAAACGCCATTTCTTAAAAATTAAAAGTTTTAAACAAATGTTTATGAAATGTGTGTACTTACGTAATAAAATAGTTACCGATCAATTCTGCTTACGAAAGATGTTCAAAATGTCCTCCATTTTGTGGAATACACGAACGTGCTTTTCTGTGCCAGTTTTGTAGAATACGAATGATGTAACTGTGCTGCATTATCAATGTTCTTATTAATGCCATACGTTATATCTTTTAAGACACCCCACAAATCAAACAAACTAAACGCTTACCTTGTAACATGTCTTTTCGATACGCTTCAACATGTTACAGCGTGCTTCACACTAAGATACACACATTTCCTTTCGGGTAATAAACAACCGTGAATTCTGTTATTATTCCAACTTAAATTTAAGTTTCCTATATTTAATATAAATTCCTCAAAATAACACACTATAAAACCTTTTTATAAATTCTTTTTTTGTAAATTATCTGTTTATTAATGTACAATTACGTACGTATATAAGTAATTTCCTTATTGATAAATTTCCCAAATTTCTTCCATAAAAGCATATCTCGAGTAAATCTGAATCGTAGTCTAATCAAGACGTTCGTTAGCGTTCGTTTCCCCCAACAATCTTCGTTGGTTGTTTTTAGTTTGATAAGTCAAAGTTTCATTCTTTCCTTATCTGACTGCTTTGAAGAGCTCTTCTTGAGAATTTTGATATTAACCTGGCTATTTGTACCTGGTATGTAAGTTATTATTACATATTTCGTTATTTTCTAAAAAACACCGTTTTAGCTTTAGAATATGGAGCCGAGAGCACCATAATACCTACGTTACCCACTTTTACAATTAAAACGTGGCAAGTTGTTTACGGATTAACTTTATGTTAGTTTCAACAGTGTAACATGTTTAATTTGATCAATAATTATTCGCATTGAATTACGAGGATAATGCGCTAAGCGTGCCTTATTCTTTATTAAGGTTCCATATAGTACATAACGGAACGCTTCGTTTTAATAATCTTCTTATAGTAAAATATCTGTGTGACTTAAAGTTATTTCGTCAAGCATCTCTAGTTGTTTCTTTCGTATTTCCCCACCTCTAGCGTCGTTATCATTCGGTTCTCGCTTTGTCGAGTTAGTCGCTCCCTAGCAACCGACTTATCACGATGTATTCCCGGCTAAAGGTATGCGACCTTCGGTTAAATTATTTATACGAGATGGTCAGGTCGTGCTAGACCTGAAACAACTTTGATAACTTCTACTAACGCGCGTCAATGAGGAATTCGCCATCGAAGCACGATAGATAAGATACGAGTGAAGATTTTGGTTTTGATTGCAGTCGTCCCAAGTTTGTAATAACTTGTAACATTGTTTGGAGCTTATGAATTTCCGTCCAGATTTGTTTTGAAGAAACAGAGGCAGTTCGGTTCGTTATTACATATAAGAAATTTTTGCATGTGTTTTGAATGTCGTTAAAATTTGACAAACAGACTATCATATAAAAAGCACGAAAAGTTGCTATCATTTTTACGAACATATAATTTGTTTCATTCTCAATTATTGTTGAACTGGTTTTACAAGCCGTAGAAAGAAATTTTGTCAAGTTAGGTTTATATAATTGCAAACTTTGTTCCATTTGAACTTCAGATAAATTTCAAGGTATATTTTCGACGTCATACTTTTTTGTGTTGTAGCACATTTGACAGATGTTGCCGTGAAAGCAGATGCTTCGTGCAGCTGTCGTAAAATTTAAATTAAACATTTTTCAATTTTGTAATTAGCTTTTATTTACAGATAAATTATAAAATCTAAGTATGAAAATTTAAATACACGCTGCGTAATAATTTAGAAACTGTAATCCATCTGAAAAGATCTGCCCAGGATAGAAACGTTAATTCAATGCATTGAGGTTACAAATTATTTTAATCAAATATTTGAAACAAGTTTATGTTTAAAGAGCAGTCTTTTGCTTTAAAAAGCCAATTTGACTTTGTTATAAATGTTATTGTTGAAATTTTTTTTACCTGTTAAAAAGTTTTGAAATTTTAAAAGAAGGTTTTTTTCTTTAGTAAACAATTAGTTAAACTTTGAGACTTTTATTTGGTCAAATGCGATCAAATCTGATAACATAAAGGTAGAATTTTTGAGTCATAGTTTTGTGCCAATATCATATTGGATATCCCTTTTTTTTTGATATTTTTATAGGACACAAATGGTGTTCTACATTTTTATTTATTTAATCTTTGTAATTTCTTACAGGAGCTGCGTCTTATTTTTAATAAGACAGTTTTTTGTTAACGAAGGCGATCGTTTTATCTTTGGGTTTCCACGTCCGTCCTTAGAATTGTGCTTTGCTATTATCGTGATTATCTCAGGACTTGGTGGCGCCTATTTGACTTAGTTTAGCTTTGGTTTGCAAACAAAATTCGACTTTCCCCCCACTTCTTATTGCTCTACCCAGGAATAGACCCCTAGCTATGTCAGAAGATTTTTGTTCAATGGCGTCCATCCAGCCAAAAACATTATTTTCATAAGACAGGCTGGGCTTCTAACGAAGGCCTTCTCTACACAAAAAAACAACAAAAACAGTTACAACACGCCTCGTGTAAAATTTCCGTTCATCATACATGTTTGGTTTTCTAGGGACTTTCTACCACCCTAGAATTTGCGACTGGACATTTACGTTTATCTTCGCTTAATGCGTTTCCTCTTTAACAGTTTTTAAATTACCTTGCCGTCTAAATTTTGTGTATGTATCGTCCAGTTACTACATGTAAACTATCTTTAGAAGATTACCTAAATCTGGCAAGTTTTAATTGCTACAAATTTATGGAGATGTGCGAGATCTTTGGTTTTTCCTGCAAGCTGGTTGACATAATCTACTAATACCGCCAGAGGATACAAAGGAGCACCTGTTAAATTCTGAGTAACTAATTTCTTTTATTTGAGTTACAAAAAGCTACAGGTATGAGATTAAAAGTTTTATTAAATAAATAGTTTCTTATATAAGAAGGCGATTTAGCTTTTGTTTGAAAATAATCACATCTGTTTTTAAAACTTTATTCTAAAGTATTTATCTTGCATGTAAGATGCGAATTTATTTAACTTGTGTAAACTAATAATATGTAAATTTTGGTTAACTGCTCACCAATTCTGTGACATAAGGATTAGGGATGGACTCGGGCCGGCCCGAAATTTCGGGCCGGCCCGACTTTCATTCGGTGAATAAGATATTTTTTTCAGTTGTGTTCAACAAGCAACTATCACTCTTTTGTTTGATTTTGAGTTACAATCAAGATACTTGTGGAACATACCGTAGTGTATCATTTGATTTTTGATTCTTTGAAAAATCCTAGAAATATGTCACAAAAGTACAAAATGTTTAGCAATTTTCAATGTTTATGAAATTGTTACAGACGGATTTTTATATCTTTTTTTAACTTTGAGAAACTGAAACTTTTGGAATTGAACTTTGATCTATAATTTGACTGTCTTTGTTCTAGTTCTTTAAATTTTTATTTGACCGACTGACAAATCGTGCCAAAGTTCAAGATTTAACACTTTTGGTGAATTACTGAATGCTAGAAATTAAATAAATTGTTTATAGGTCATAGTAAAAACGGTACCAAACTTCAACGGTTAATGTCTCAAGCGATTGAAAATTGGTACCTAATGTTATTAGAACTTACGGAACCTGAAAGTTAAATAATATACCGAATGTTTGCTTAAACAAGTTGGATTTTCAAATTGTGGTATGTAGAGGATACCTTATTCTTTACAAATACATATTATCTGATGGAGTAGAAGTAAAATGAAGTAATTGTTTAAGGTTGAAAAGTTTTTAAAAAATGATTACCAAAAGGTATAAATCAGTACATAGGTCCTTTTATATACCAATAAAATTTTATATACTTTATCCTTTTTTTATGGCATGAGTTCGATAATGGCATTATTATACATTTTCCCGCAAACGTAACGTGGGCACTAACTATGCTTGTTTAATAATAATAAATTGATTTTTTTTCAATATGTATCTTGCTATTCAAACTAAACATTTTATTTTTGTTTTGAATGTCCAGGATAAATAATAATATAATTTTATTATTTCAACACATTAACGAAATTATTTACAAATGACACACTACCATCATTCATCCAAATTACATAACTAGCAATTATGTCCTGCGTGATTAATTACACTGAAGTGCGTGTACTTTATGCGTGTTTAGTTTTGTCCAGTTTTTACGACTTAGATGACTCAGTCCATATTGAAATAAATCAAACAAACGCAACTAACAAATATCTCCAGTTAGTCTAATGTGAGCTCTCGGGTATTGCAGCTCATTCGTCGGCTAGCGATTCTTTTTCTATCAGTTTGTGATTTAATTTTCCGTATTGTACTGTTTAAACGATCTGTGTTAAGTGTTTGTGAGGATATTACTGTGAAATTTTCAATAAAAATGCCACGTAGTTGCATTAACCACCCACACTGTTTCTACTATATTTGTGGTGAGGTAACACTAAAGTCTCAGAGGAGAAATATAACTCCATTGATAAAAAAATTGTATGAATTATATTTTGAATGTAAAGTGGGTGATCAGGATAAGTCTTGGGCCCCTCGTAGTTGTAGTAATTCGTGTGTAACGTTGTTAACTGGTTGGTTGAATGGATTCAGTCACATGACATTTGCAGTTCTGATGGTTTGGACAGAACCTAAGGATCACTCCACAGACTGTTATTTTTGTTTAACGAAAATATCAGGGATAACAGCTAAGACTAGACACACTGTTAAATATCCTAATATTCCCTCTGCTCTAAGACTAGTGCTTCACAGTCCACGGCTTCCAATTACGGTAGCACCAACAACATGAGAATTAGACGACGATGTTGTTGAAGGTTGTACAGATTTATCGGATTATGAAGAAAGGAGGAACCCAGACCTTTTAGAAAATACAAATACTGAACCGCACTTAATAAATCAGTCTGAACTAAATGATCTCGTTCGTGATCTACATTTATCCAAGAATTGAGCTAAAACACTAGCATCACGACTGGAAGGATGGAATCTTTTACAACGCAACACATAAATAAGTGATTTCCGTGACAGGCAGTGTGACTTCGAATATTTTTTCTCACAGTGTGCGGACTTAGTTTACTGCAATGATGTAGAATTTTTACTGGAAGCTTTTTGACATACCCACAATCCTGAGGAATGGCGTCTTTTTATAGACTCTTCAAAACGTAGTATAAAAGCGGTTCTTCTTCGTGTTGGGAATAAATACCCGTCGATTCCTTTGGTTCATGCAGCTAACATGAAGGAGACATGAAATTATAAAACTTGTGTTCGATATGATTCAGTACGAGAAACATTCATGGCATGTTTGTGGAGATCTTAAAGTTATAGCACTGTTACTTGGTTTACAACTTGGTTATACAAAATTTTGTTGCTTTTTGTGCGAGTGGAACAGCAGAGATAAAAAAAATCATTACCTTAAGAAACGGTGGCCAAAAAGAGAAACATTGACTGTTGGAGAGAAAAGAACGTTGTGAGTCCAGCATTAGTAAAACCTGAAAAAGTTTACCTTCCCCCCTTACACATTAAGCTAGGTCATGTGAAAAATTTTGTTAAAGCAATGGATCGGGAGGGATGTGGATTTCAGTTCCTAAAAAAGTACTTCCCCAATTTAAGTGATGCGAAAATAAAAGAAGGTACATTTGTTGGTCCGGATATAAAAGAACTAATGAATGATATTGGATTCGAAGGTAGTTTGAATGACAGTGAATTAGCTGCTTGGAAATCTTTTAAAAATGTTGTTAATAACTTCCTTGGAAATTACAAGGCAGATAACTACAAAAAACTGATAACCGAGCTTCTGGAAAACTATAAAACACTTGGCTGTAACATGTCACTAAAGATCCATTTCTAAGATTCACCTCTGGACTTTTTTTCAAACAATCTTGGAGCTATGAGTGACGAACATGGCGAACGCTTCCGTCAGGAAATATTCACTATGGAAACACGCCACCAAGGAAAGTGGAGCCCTAGAATGCTAACTGATTTTTGCTGGAATCTTAAGGCCGATTTACCTGCAGCAGAGTACGCCAGAAAATCTAAGCGAAGCAGATTTTAGGAATGTATCAATATTACATGTGTGTCTAACAAAGGTTATCTTTAAATTGAAATTACAAAAAAAACTATGCCCGATAAAAAACCCCCACAAACATATTTGAAATCAACGACATAAATACTATAAGCTTCAGCTGTTACAGTTCTTGTAACAAACAAAAACTAAAATTTTGTTGTCCAGTGCTATTAATGGGTTTATGAAGACACTACGTGAAAATATAATTAAGAACGTTTACTAACTCAATGTGAGATAGAAGTGAAAGGACAGTGGAGTATCTACTCATGCGTTTTTCGGCCCGAAAAATTCGGGCCGGCCCGAATCGTTTGGCCCGGCCCGGCCCGAAAAAGATAGGCCCGGCCCGGGCCCGGCCCGAATAAAGTAGTCAACGGTCCGGCCCGGATTCGAGCCCGAAATCGGGCCGGGCCCGGGCCGGGCTGGCCCGAAAGCCCGAGCTCGAGTCCATCCCTAATAAGGATTTTCATAAAATTTTTTGTGATAAGACGGTAAGAGCTCTATACCTAAAATAAAATCAAATTTCTTTTTACACATTATTACTTATGTGAAATGATGGTTACCTATGTTTATAATTGACATTAAGAATTTTCTTTTAACGCATGTCGATAGTCAAAATTTTGTATAATTCTATATCTGTTAGCATTAATAAATAAATGAATATTAAAACATATGTATGAAGTGTTTAAACTAGATACGTCATTAGTTGTACTTCAGGTATACGTTCGTGGAAGTGATATGTTCAAACAAATGCACTACCTGGACGTTAATATACAAAATTTTTCTTGAGTATAATTTTTATTTAACTATTTAAACAAAAGTTAAGTTATCGTTTCTATTTAACTTTATCTAGATATATTTGCCTCACCCTGAGATTTGAGTCTCTTGCGTTCACCGCAGCCGATGTGGGTCGATGCTAGTCCCGTCAGAATATTTTTTATATTCTGCACGTTCATCTATCATTTTACTACCCGTAAAAAAGGAAGGGTGCAACCTTATTAATTAATACCAATAATTTTAAATAATAAGAAAAGAACAACGTACACAGCATTTAGCATAACAACAATTTGAAATGAGGATGTAAAATATCCCCGCACTGCACTTACAAACAGTTTGTTGGCTTAAACATAATAGAACTGTAAGACGGCTGTGAAGTTAGCCCGACCCAATCGTCAAATCGAATTAAAAATAATACCAATCGTTAGTTCCGCGTTAGTTTCGGTTAGTTCGGTAAAAACTTTCGTTAGTTCCGCTTTCCATATCGTACTTTTAAAAAACCAGTTTGGGTCGGGCTAACTTCACGGCAGCCCACCCACATCGATTAATCGTTTCCAAAAGTATGCAGTTCGATTCATTTTCGTTAGTTTCGATTAGTTCCGGTCAAAAAAACGTTAGTTCCGCAAAACTGTATTAGTTATAAAGGGGCCTTGGGTCGGGCTATCTTCACGCTAGCCCAACCCACTTCACCAAATCAAACCGAAAAAGGTCCTATCTGATGTATTTTCGTTAGTTTCGATTAGTTCCGGTCAAAAAAATGTTAGTTCCGACCTAGAAATAATTGTAAACGAAATTGTATACAGGATGCTGCAGATAAACTGTTGGTATAGTGATATCTCTAGAACGAAGTGTAATTGGCAACTAAAAATTTGACTGTAAGAGTTATACTATTAAATAAAAATATGAACATTGCGTTGCTACTTCCGGTTATACCGGAAGTTGGTGAAAACTTTGCTCTTTAATTGGATAGGATTCATTTTTCTCAATTTTATGGCTTCCTTAACCTTTGTTAATACATATCTCTATTCGATACTGTGGGTAAACCATATTGTGTTATACTTTTTTAAATAATATCAACCTACCATGCAGAAAAGTTTATTGTTTTCATGTAACGTTGAAGACTGATACAAATTTAAATTTTATAGACCAGTACAGATACGGGTAGTACAGTAACTTATTGAGTTATTGTATTACAGTTTGATGTTATTCCTGGCTAATATATAGTAAGCAGGCAACCTGATATTAATCTTTCCTAACCAATAGAAAAACATCTACCAATAATTCGAAAATCGCTCTTAATTAATATTTCCTTTAAACAAATATATTGCCGCATGTGTATTAAGTTAAAACAGCAGAAGATATCATGAATATATTGTAAATAGCCTACATTAATTAAAAGAAACAAAAACAACCAAAACTCCTACACTAAGATATTGAATATGATGATTAATAGCATTTTAATCTGGCAACTACTTCTGAAAATATTTCTGTTAAGGTTCCCACTGCTGCTAAATGAAGAAATACAACCTACTAAAATACTACACACTCCACTTCTTTGATATGTCTGTAATATTGATAGTCATTTAGTGTTTAAAATCTTCAAAACGCTTTTAATCTTTAAAAAATTACAGATAAAACAAGCTTCCGTTTATGGTAATGAATACAACTGCAACTACAGGATTTTTTGTGAGTTTTTAAACAGACATTTCTAGCAACGTCAGGTTTCCCTATATACGCATTGTGCAAGTTAACGCCTAAATCCAAGTGAAGAGTTTTGTTTTGACGGAGAGTCAAGTTACCTCCAATAAACTTTTAAAGATATATCCGGCCGGATATTTTAACACTGAGGCAAATAATCATTCATATTACACAGGGAATTTTCAATACCTTTGATAATGCAAAAAAAACGTAGATATACTTTGCCAACACTTGCGAAATTTCTTCAACGTTCAGTCGCATGGAGTCGTCATGCCGCAAACTATGTAGTAAATGATAGTAAGTGTTGGTGCGAAGATTACTACCGCATATTCGGTAAGTACAAAATATGGTGTGCTAAGAATGTAAAATATATTTATTTTTAAACAACTACTGCAGAATTGGACCCCGAAGTTTTCTACGCGCAATTCAAATTTTCAATATTTTTGAAATTACATCCCCTTCACGCAAGGCGTCCACCGGGAATCCAACGGGTTATATTCCCTCCTCGTATAGGGAATGTAAAAATCTTGAAGTAAAAACGAATGTAAAGGATGCTAATGATTTACATGTCACAAATTTATGGGGTATTTAGGAAATACAAATCTGGACTGAAAAGTTCCAGTAAACAGAGATGGATAACTATTTGAAATGAAACTATTTGAAATACCTATTTGAAATAGAAAATACTAGTTTGTATTTTCTATTTAAATATTGCTCTTCTAAACTATTTTCTATTTGCTATTTCAAATGAATTTCCCATTATATTTTCTATTCCAAATAGTTTCTTTCACAATGCCGGTTTTTGATCCACTAAACAAAATTAAGCATCTACAAAATTAATGAATGCATTTCTATCTGACCATCAACGTTGTGTTACTACACCTTAAACCTGATTCTCACAAAAGACGTTACTGAAACTTGCATACAGAATTCTATCAGTATACTGGGTATCTCAGATGTATTGTTCCAAAGCCCTATCTTCGTTATTTTATAAAATATAGATTTTAAATTTTTAACGTGTCACATAGACCTAACGCCATCTAAATCAAACATAATAATAATATTCAGTTACTTCCAGTTTTACCGGAAACGAACTTAATTTTTAAAATTTATTGATATATCGTATATTTCCATTTCGAATGGACCTGCACCTTGCCGAAGTTCTAGATTACTAGAACAGGTGAAATGGCTTGCGGGTTCTAATGAGCTAAAGAGCCAAACTACAGGTCCAACCAAAGTAGTAGGGTCGTTAGTGAAGAACCAGACTAAGACAGGTCCCCGAAAGAGGGCAGCGGCACTTTCGGTACTTAGATTGGCAGAGACTATAGGGGTCGGTATGACAGTCTAAGACACACTACCGCGATGTGGAAAACAACGGGAAACCACCACATTACCTCCCAAGTACACACTGTACTTAAATTGAAATAAACATGATGGCATTCTCTGGGGTAAAAGATTCCGGAGTTAAAATAGTCCCCCATTCGGATCTCAGGGAGGGGACTCCTTCGGAGGATGCAATCGGAAAGTCCAGAATAACAGTGGGGAACATTTTGCGAGTCGGGGCGTGAAATGTTAGAAGTATGAAGCAAGTAGGTAAGCTAGAGAACCTAAAAATGGAAATGAAGAGGTTAGCACTAGACATAGTAGGGATCAGCGGAGTTCGATTGCCAGAGGCGGGGGATTTTTGGAGTGGAGACTTTAGGGTGTGGGGATAGTTATGCGAAAAAGATAGGATACTGTGTAGAAAATTACTTACAAAAGAACGAAAGAGTACTCATGGTTAGATTAGAATCTAAACCGGTAAACACAGTAACAATACAAGTATACATGCCCACCTCTAGCTACAGTGACGAAGAGGTAGAAGCTATCTACAAAGATATCAAAGACGTATTAAGATACGTAAAGGACATGAAAATTTAATAATTGCGGGAGATTTGAATGCATTGGTAGGGGAGGGTAGGAAAGAGCGTTAGTAGGTTTATTTGGTTTAGGTACAAGGAACTACAGGGGAAATAGGTTGGTAGAATTTTGCGACAAGAACAATTTAATCATCAGTAACACATTATTTCAACATCATGCTAGAAGACAATATACGTGGAAGATGCCAGGAGATATAAGAAGATATCAAATAGATTACATTCTTGTTAAACAACGGTTTAGGAATCAAGTAAAAGACTGTAGAAGCTACCCGGAAGCAGATATAGACACTGGCCACAACATCGTTATTATGAAGGCAGCACTTAAATTAAAAAATTTGAAAAAAAGAAATTGAAAAAGGCACTTTGACTTTGAGAAACTAAAAAATAAAGATATTCAAGAAAGATTCGCAAAAAAGATCAAATGAATTGCTGAAAGATATAGGAAAGTATCTGATACTAAGGAAATAGAAACATAATGGAATAACATTAAATCCAGCCTAAACATGGATAACAAAGGATATCCTGAATTTAATAAATGAAAGACGAAAATACTAAGATAGATTAGACTAAACAGGAAAACAAAGATACAGAGCCATAAAATGGGAAATTATTCGCAAATGCAGGAAAGCTAAAGAACAATGGATTGCTGAAAAGTGCAAAGAGGTACAAACTAAGATGGAAGTAGGAAAGACAGTTGAAGCATACAAACTAATTAGAATTGATTTTAGTGATATAAAACCGTATAGCAAAAATATAAAGGACGCGGAAAATAGTGTAAATCTTGTTGACCAGCTGTATCAATGCCGTTGTCCGATTGTTGCAGAAAAGTTAAAAGATTTACTTTCATTATGCACAAGCAATAAAATACCATCTGTTTATCATCAATTCTACCAAAACCAACAGACTACTGAAAATAACATTAATTCGAACGATTCAGATTAGATTTAGTGAAGGATAAAATGCACAAGATTTTGATTAGTATTTTTTAAATTTTTAAATGATAATTAAGGTAAGCTTATTTCTTAATAACTTAGCTCTTTTCACCTTTAAAATTACAAAATGTGATTTTAGTTATCTTATGATGGTGAAAAAAGCTAACTATTAATTATTAAATTATATCACTAATTATGGATTTGTTTAAACTTTTCTACATCAATTTCAAAATTAAGACTATTTTTAGGTCTATACTAAATTTCATTATATTCAGGAAATAAACAACATATATGTAAATAAAACATTGTTTTATGTAAAAATTAAAAACTTTATTGCCAATTCTGTCTAAATGGCACGTTTGTGACCTTGCTATGTTTACCACCAAGACGACGATAAATAACATAAATGGAATTTCCTCAAAACATCAATTTGTTTATAGGAGAACCAGAAAGCTAAATGTGTCTACGTCTTAAAAAGCTCTTCGATAACCTCTTACATCAAAATTTATTTTATTATTTTAACAAGCTACACTACAACAAATAATAGAAAAATCCAGTTAACGCCTGTTGTAGCGGTTTAAACTACAACGAATATACATCAACGTGTGTAGATACAAGATAAGAAATATATACAACCAACCTTGTGTAAATTATAAAGGACGCGTAGTATGAGTTGACATTATGTAAAGTAACATAAACCAATTAATAATTTATATTAAGTAAAGTATAGAGGTAAGCGAACCAGAAATCTTTATAGATCGGAATTCGTAATTGAAAATAACCTTGATGAAACACGTACATAAATTCATTGTTATATTTAGGAAAGCAAGCGTTGCTAATAATGTAATACCATATTTTTAACACTGTATTAAAATAGGCCATTCTGAACGAACCTGCACCTTGACGACGTTCTAAAATACTAGAATAGGTAGAATGGCTTACGCGTTTCAATGAGCTAAAGAGCCGAACTATAGGTTTAACCAAATTAGTGGGGTCTTTAGTGAGGAACCAGACTAAGACAGGTCCCCGAAAGAGGGCAGGATATCCTGAATTTAATAGAAGAAAGACGAAGATACAAAAATAAATCACACGAAACAGGAAAACTGAGATACAAAGCCATAAAATCGGAATTATTCGCAAATGCAGGAAAGCTAAAGAACAATGGATTGATGAAAAGTGCAAAGAGGTACAAACTAAGATGGAAGTAGGAAAGACAGATGAAGCATACAAACTAATTAGAATTGATTTTAGGGATATAAAACCGTATAGCAAAAATATAAAGGACGCGGGAGAAAACGTCATTAAAGAGCAAAAGCCACCAACTTCCGGTATAACCGGAAGTAGCAACGCAATGTCCATATTTTTATTTAATAGTATAACTCTTACAGTCAAATTTTTAGTTGCCAATTACCCTTCGTTCTAGAGATATCACTATACCAACAGTTTATCTGCAATATCCTGTATACAATTTCGTTTATAATTAGTTCTAGGTCGGAACTAACGTTTCTTTGACCGGAACTAATCGAAACTAACGAAAATACATCAGATAGGGCTTTTTTCGGTTAGATTCGGTGAAGTGGGTCGGGCTAGCGTGAAGTTAGCCCGACCCAAGGCCCCTTTAAAATTAATACAGTTTTGCGGAACTAACGGTTTTTTGACCGAAACTAATCGAAACTAACGAAAATGAATCGAACTGCATAGTTTTGGAAACGATTAATCAATGTGGGTGGGCTGCCGTGAAGTTAGTCCGACCCAAACTGATTTCTTAAAAGTACGATATGGAAAGTGGAACTAACGAAAATTTTTACGGAACTTACCGAAACTAACACGGAACTAACGATTGGTATTATTTTTAATTCGATTTGATGATTGGGTCGGGCTAACTTCACAGCCGTAACTGTAAGGTTGCTGTTAAGAGTCATAAACTTAGACAAATGACTCGCTTTAATAAGTACATAAAGTAGGTCAGCTATGAAATTGAGTTATTCTTTATGCATTTGTTGGTATAAACATTTGCCAAAATGTTTTATTTCTTAAGATATTGTAATTTTTGCATAATATTGTACGTCTTCTTAAACATCGGTTAAAGTAGGTATTCTCACAAAGCCGAGATCCTTATTCGTGATTCACAACTTGGTTGGCTACAGTGACCTACTGATTACGAAAAATAAAGTTCCTTTAAAATCACTTTGTGTAATTTGACACCTCTTTCTTTACTGGTAATTGTACAGTTAAAAACAGTTTAAATTTTAAGTCGTTATTTTTAAAACGTTATTTTTATTATGTGTAAAAATCGATCTACGTCTCTTACTTACTTATTCAACTTACTGCTTTGATGCTTCTGTTTGTTATACAATGTCCTGTGAGGGTTGTAAAGTCGCGCTTTTGAAATGTGTTGGTGCTAGTACAGTACAGTTAAGTTGTTCCAGCCTGCAGCCGCAATCCGTGAGATAGTACCAAAAAGAAGATAGCTCCAGGTACAATATGTTTTTCTGTTTGCTTTATTTTGTGTTGCTGTTTTGGAAGATAGATACTTGCTTTTGATTGCTTCCTCAATAAACTGCCGACCTTACCGCACGCTCATCATTCGACCAATTATGTACTTATTTTTATAAATTGATATTTAAAATTTTACTGCGCTCAAAGCGCTTTCTGCTGTTTGCTTTTTACTGTATAAATTAATATGAACGTCGACAACAAGTTGTTTAAAATTTTAAAGTTACGAGATGTGCTTCCTACAGCAAAATTTGTACTTACTATAGTATTATTTCGATATTTCTTGTACACATTTAGAGTTTAAATATATTGTAAGTATGCATATTGCTGTGATAAGGGGTTGTTTAAGGGTGTACTTTATAGTAAAGGTCGTTTAGAAATGAGAAATTATCATAGGCAGCAGAAAACTGCGTTTATTTAGTAAAGAATTGAGAAATGGACATAGTTTGTAAATAGTAAGCAGTCAACACCCTGTATATAAAGTATAAGTAGTTTTAAGCGACGCAAATACACACAGGAGGACGCATAGTTAGCGTAGAAACAAGGAACACATGCATTAAGTAAATAGTAAATATTTAATACCCTGTAGATAGTTAATTTAGGCAATGCAAATAATGATATTTTTCAGTGGAGGCACGCGTATTTATAAGTAAATATAATAAAGTGTAATTAGACACGCATTCAAAAGAGTTCCAAACAATTAGATTAATACGGAGATAAGAAATAGAGCTTCAGGAAGCATAAGGTGAATGCGTACAAGTAGTTAATAACTTTGATAAAGAGAGGTGATTAAAAATTGCGTAAATAACATGCAGATATAAAAATTAAAAATCGAATTGCATCAGTTGTTTATGGAAAAGCGACTAGATTCGTCAAAACACCGCATGTTTGATAACGAAGACAGCTGCAAGCAGGTCACAATTATTTGAGAATATAGAAAATTACATCAGAAACTACTTAAAATGCAAATATTTGATTGGTTAAAATGAGCGACGAGTTTGTAGACCATACCCCACTGACGGAGTAGGAGAGAAAAGATATATTAACAGGTACAGTGATAACGAAGTCAGTTTTCAACTCAACAAAGGCCGAGGTGCGCCACTATGAAATAAAGTGATATGTAATAATAATTCAAAGTGAAAAATTGTATAATGCGAAAATGAAAATGACGATTGCTTCGAGTCAGGGGACAATGATAATAAGAATTCTATTCTAAAGCCGGGGTAGAAAAATCCAAGTTCCAAGTCCTGGGGGAGTATAATATAATTTCTAAGTCAAGGGAAAATAAATGATGATAATCCAAATCTAAGTTTGGGGAAATTGATAAGAAGGAATAAGTCTGAATGAGATGACAATAAATTGGGGTGCATAAGTATAAGTTAATAATGGTAGTCCAGAGGGTGATGGCAATAATTTAAATGAAATGGTTCAAGCGTGTGGATACACAATATTTCGAATGGACATGTAATAATCCTGAATTGGGGCAAGATAATTTTTAGTCAAATGGATGGCTTAATGCATGGGAAATATTAGCTGATTATGGAGGCGTTAATGCGAAGAAAATAAACCAGGTTAGACTTTTAGTTATAAGACATTATCTTTCTATTTTTTTTATTTGAATATTGAATTTGCTTAATATAATATGAATGTGAAAAAGTCGACAAAAGAAGGACTTGAAAACGTATAAGGTGCGTAATATGGTAAGAGGTTTTGAACGTTCCACACTTCTTCTTTTATAAAAAATAATTGGTTTTTTGGTGACTTTGGGTTTTGAGTAAAAAGTATATGATGTTTAATAATGAGATTCACAACATTAATTAATTGAAAAGTGTATTTTAAATAATTTACAAAAACTGTACATAATATTTGTTTCATTATATAGAATCGAATTAACTGAATTTTAAAATTCCAAATAAATGCTAGTCGAGGTCATAAGATAAAGTTAATGGGAGTGATTTGATAATTTAAACAGTTCAAGGAGGAGCTATAAGTTGGATACGAAATTGATAACGAGTAAGGCGGTAACGTATAAAATTTTGTTATTGGTAGACAAGGTTGATTCAAGATAAAATCCAGTTAAGTTTCTGGAGGGAATTTATAGCAATATTAATAAGACAGCCTAATGTTGGAGAACGATAATTACAATTCCAGTTTATTCATAGCAATATTAATATGGTCGCCCAAACGATGGGGCGCGAATAATTTAAGAAGCATAGCAATAATAATATAACAGCCCAACGTAGGGGCTCGATAATTCCAGTAGTACATAGCAATATATTTAGATTCTACATGATCGTAGTATAGTTAGCATAGTTGTCACTGAGGTTTCCAATTCTTTTTTTCTAGGTCACCAACCCCACTGTACGACGTTTTTGAGCTAGCCCAAACTCTAGTTCTTTTGGAGTTCTATTCTATCCCTGTGTTTTGTTGCGGTATTCGGTGTAGGTGTTTTTCTTCTACTTACTGCGCTGCGTTCTTTCTTGTCTGCATGGAATACCGTAACAAAATATTTCTATAAAGTTGTGAATCACCCTATGTATATAATTTATTTACTTTCGTCACTACGTTGTCAATACGTTTCACATTACATTTTTCCAAAATTACGCTAAGAATAATATCTAGAACTGCAGCTTTTATAGACTGCATGGTCGTGAGTTCTCAACTTATACAGGTGCAGGCTTTCATATTTTGTGTGGCTTTTGAATTGGTCTCTGGGTAAAAATAGTACCACAATGGAATGTAAGACGTTGGATTTTAAGAAATAATACGTAACAAATTTGAAACTTTTTGGAGTGATCCCATTTTTTAAGAAGTGAGATTGTTAATCCCAGGGGGTTGGCCACAAACTGAAAGTTTCATCGGAAAAAGAATTCTCGAAAAATTACTTCAAAATATTTTTAGAATAAATGTTAATAATTTGGAGTCTAAAATCACATACAACCTGTAGAATAGAAGTCGTGTGCGATGCTGAGGAGGCTGCAGTAACTTCAATCTCCGTCTACTGTGCCGTTATGTGTAAGTTCGCATGTCGTAAAGGATGCATAAAATTGTTTGTGATTTATTTCCGAATTTCAAATTATATTCAGTTTCATTCAAGTCTTCGTTTTTTACACGGTAATGTATAGTAGTTTTATTATCTCATGGCGGGTGACCTTGAAAAAACCTGCGCTAGGAGGAGCTATATTAATAATCAAAATAAAAAAGTGAGACTAGAAAACATCGACTGCTTGCACGTCCAGTGTTACCAGAGCAAAAATTGTCGAGCAACCAAGGAATGTGTTTCAAATAGTTTTATGTTGATTTTTGCTCTTCTATAAAAATGATCTGAGCTTATTGTTAGATGTGATACCCCAGATTATTGATTGATTGAATCAGTGTGCACAAGATATTTTATCACTTATAGTCACTAGTAGAACAAAAACAATTTGGTAGTACTACATATTCGTTTTTTTCAAATCAATAGACGTTTTTGTTTTAAACACAAACTATAAACTGTAAACACTATAAAAATGCCAAATGCCCACTTCGAAAATATTGCTAAGATTTATTACATAAACGTTTTAAGAATATGTTTACACAATGACACTCATGGTGTTGTAACTAACAAAAACAAAACAAAAACAATTTTTAATTAATACCAAAAGGTTTTTATATCATTTGTTATATTAATATTACTATAAATTGCATATATCTCGTGTTTTATTTTAATGGATCATAGAATCAACAATTCAGTGCTTTAGAATTTAAGGAAGAGGAACAGTTATAGTATGAAAAGAAAGGCAATTAAAGTTTGCATCTTGTCAGGTTATATATTTTTTACATAACCTCATTTATAGTTTAGAAATATTTGCTAAATTAATATATTTTTTACGCACTTCATCGATAATCTAGCTATATAATAATTCCTTGAATAATTAATAATCTTAACCTTTCTGACTAAACAAAAGCAATATTGCTTATACGACTGAAGTTAGATATACTACACCGGCCTGATCAGGTGCTGTTGATACTATAACCATAGATTATTTAATGAATAATTTTGCCTAGCATGGAGAAAGTAGTTCGAGCATAGAGGATCGAAATCAATATATAAAGTGTTGGTTATTTTGCAAAAAGACAAGCCCGTTACCGGTTTCACTGTTCTTGCAGATCATCAGACGGACGCATATCTTTTTGCAAAACAACCAACTAAAGTTCTAAAATAATACACAAATTAGAGTGTATTTATAGTGCAAATATTTCTCATGCGCTCTCTATACTCGAAAATAAGCAACTAACTATCGATGACTGTTTCCAGTCTCCGACGTGATAGTGTAGATGGCATTGCCAGACAAAATTTAAATAGCTAGTCAAAAGACAAGATGAAAATTAAATAAACAAATGACCTGTTACCTATCTAGCACTGGCGGACCTTCTAAGAAGGTACTACACCCAGTGCTAATCGAGGAAGTTGGTCGACGGAAACCAATCCGTTTCCAATTAAACTACTTTCTCCATGCTAGGCAAAATTATTCATTAATGTTTAATTGGAAACGGATTGGTTTCCGTCGACCAACTTCCTCGATTAGCACTGGGTGTAGTACCTTCTTAGAAGGTCCGCCAGTGCTAGGTAGGTAACAGATCATTTGTTTATTTAATAGATTATTTAAATCGTCAAGCCTGCATAATGTCGTCGAATGCGGAATTCAGATCCGATCGAGTAGTACAATCCACTTGTTTTAATGGATTGACTGGAGACGCTGCATCGGATCGAAAACTGGTTTATGTCGCCAAACTGAAGCGGATTAACACGATCGGATAGAAGCGCCGAGATAAATACAGTCAATAAGAATCCTTTTTGGAGACAAAGAATGGACATGCTTAACAGAATTGATTATGATTGGATTAAAATGTAAAATGATTCAATCACTTTGAAAGCTTTAAAAGTGATCGATTGTCACAGCACTACTGAACATAATTTGATATAAAGACTGCTTCCCTCTTTAAGCAAGTTTTATTTCAACACCTCAGTAATAAACAATAATGTACAAACAAATGTATTTATGACACATATTTTCTACAACGCTAAATAAAGATCATCATTCAACTATTTTACATAGATTATATTTTAAATGGGTTCACATCCTAAACCCATCATCAGACTCATCGCCTGAGGATAAGTATCCATCTGAATTATCGCTATTATTATCAACCCGTATAATTAGGTCTTGAACCTCGTCTATTAAAGTTTCTCGTTCCATATAATCCTTTTCAATTTTCTTTACGTGCAGACATACTTTAGTCCACTTGTTGATTCCAATATTTTTTATATGTTCTTCTGCCAACTTCCATACATCATCTATTTGAAGGTTACATTACATGCAGCGACACGGTTTTTAAGTAACGCCCAAATCATCTCGATAGGATTTAGTTCTGGGTGATATGGAGGTAAACGCAATACTACATGACCATGTTCTGCCAGTAGCTGGTCAATTACAAACAGCTGATGAACAGGTTTATGTGCCTTAATTTTGGAATATAATTCAGGCTTGGTTTCCTCACATTCAAAGAGGATATTTCGTTCCTTCAACCATTTCTGCATATCTCTTTTCTTCCACCTTGAAGTAGGATTAGGATACACAAGAACATTATGATATGACGCATTGTCTATCACAAACACTGAATTTGGTTCCAAATTTGGTATTAACTTTTCTCGCAGCCACTTTTTATAATTGCGATGATTCATGTCATCGTGATAATCCCCAGTTTTCAAACCAGACTTAAATATCAATTCTGCATTTGGAACGAACCCATTTTTTCCACCTGCATGAAGAATTATCACACGCTTCCCTTTTGAAACTGGCGATTTCAAACCCTTGGTGGTGCCGTCATCTCAACACTTTGATACACTGTGAGAACTGTGCAGATATGTTTCATCGTTATACAGAATGCTTCTGCTCTCTTCTTTATACTTACTGAGATTTTTCAAAAATATGGTGCGCTTTGCCCTTATATTGCTTTGTTCAACAATAATTTTCCTGTTATCTACAGTTCTCTTCCAACGAAACCCTGCTCTTACAACAATTTTTCTGAACGAACATAATTTTCCCGTGTAATGAGGGCAATCATTTTTAAATTCGTCAAACACTAACTTCAAAGTCGGTCTACGTTTATGTATTGCTGCAAACCGATACATAACGGTTCTTAGAATCTCTTCGTCAAATCCATTCACTGTTGACTTAGGGCTTGGTTTATTTACGGTTTTCCTTGGTGAACTGAACTTGCTGCAGGGTGGTTTGTTTGTACCTTCCTTTACAATTCTTTTCACCGTCCGCAATGACACACCTGTTGCTTCAGCCACGCACTCTTGCAAATTGTTCAGGTTGGAGGCACCCGAATCTTTTATGCGTTTCAAATATTGAAACACATTAAAAACAATCTGTCGTCTTTGAATCACCTCCTTCTTATTCATAATATTACTCTAAAAAATATCATAATTAATCATTGAACAAACATTCTTTTTAAATACTTACATTGCTGAAGAAATTAACTATCAGTTAGTTTTGAAAAAAACTGTTTTGATGACTATTACTTGATACAAATATTAATACAAAAAACTGGAAACAATAAGACCTTGATAAGAGCGAGAATGACAATGACAGTTACGGTTCACATTCGGTATCTACAGTATTGGGATCCGCTGAGTATGTGCACTGGTGCCACAGCAAATATTTACGGATAAAGAAACTACGAACCTAAAATTGTTTATAAGTAAAAACAAGTAAAAGCTCCGATATTATATGGAGGTCTGGATTTATTTCATATATTTATGAATTCCTAGATACCGCCAGCATGAACGGGGTCCTTACAAACAATATTTTACTTAACGTAATAAATGGGATATTCGTGACGACTTATTAAAGCCACATTGCTAGCAAGATGTTTGTGGGTTGTACTGTAGCGTTGTGAATCTTGAGGTTTAAGTTTAAATTGAACCTATTGCGCATGTGACGTCACCCGCCATGAGATAATAATACTACTCTACTGACGTTCGATCTGGAAACATTTGGATAAAACTGGAACTCTCATAAGGAAACTACGGGAATTGATTGCATTGATGCTTTCTTGTGTATTCCGTTTTCTTTCGTATTCTCCATCTATTATCCATCTCTTTTACTCTCTTTCTGTCTATGTTGTTCATTCGCCTCCTTTATTTTTAAGATACTTTTAAGAAAATTGTCGCTTTTATTCAAGTTTATTTCTATCTTGCGTCAAAACATTGAAAATATTGTCAGAGATACTCTTGCAGTCGATTTCTACCCTTAGCATCTGACTTTCCCCTCGTAGTTAGAAAAGTGTGAAGAGTATGATTTACATCACGGGGCTGTTTGACAGTGTTCCAGCATACTTTGGTTTTCTCTTTGTTTATTTTAAGAGGTCTGTAAAGTACAAATGACCTGTTAACCAGAGTTGGACTGGGTCACAGGGCCACCGGATCACCAGGTTAGTTCGGGTCACTTACTTTGCCGGGTCACCGCGTTACCAAGTCAGACAGGTGACCCGGTATTGACCCGGTGACCCGGTAGTGATTTTTAATTTTTGACTTGGAATATAACTGTAAAACGGTCCTGGCTATTTTGTGCCTGCAAGTTCAATTTATGAGTTTTGTAAAAGACAACTTTTGACACTTTCATAATTTGTCTAAAATTTCGGTGATATTGGGTAGTGGGTATTTGTCATCTGCCGTTTTTTCGTTTAGCTTACTGGAGTCTATTATCATTCGATATTTTCATTTGCCTGAGGCGTCTAATTTCTTCGGTACTATTAATAGGTGGCTGCTCCATGGTGAGTTGGAGTGTTGGTTTTTATTTTGTTCTAATAAAACTGTTACTTGTCTATCGGCTTCGTCTTGGCTTGCCTGAGATAGTCTGTATGCTTTTGTAAAAAATGGCTTGTTGACTGTTAATTCTATATTGTGTTTGGCTGTATTGGTAAAGGTTAAGGGTATTCCTACACAATGGAATATATCGCGGCATGCAATACATAAGTTTTTAATTGCTCCCTCCTCTTCTTTGTTAATGTCGGTATTGAAGCGAATGTTACTTAAATTTTTTCTTAATATCTTGTCGTGTTCTACGGGGTTGTAATCGTTTGCTAAATTTTCGTCTATTTCCATTTCGTTAAAGTTCAATTCTTCTACGTTAATTGGGTTTGTTAGCGATAGTTCTACGGGGTAGTTATTGGAGTTTATAATTGTTGTAGTGGCACAATTATCTTTTATTTGTACTAATGCTGTGGGGGTTCCTACTCCTTGTTGAAATGTTATGTGGTATATAATTCCTTCTTCGTTTTTTGAGGTTAATGGAATTTTTATTTTTTTCTCGGCACGGGGTTCTATGGTGTATTTTTGTTCGGTTTGAGTATTTTGGAATTTAATGGGGATTTGTCCGTGTTTTGTTCTTAGTAAATGGTTTTCTATATCAATGTTGGCTAATAATTTTCTTAGAAGGTCCATTCCTATTAGTTGAAATCGAAAATACAAAATTTGTGTTTCATTTTTACGTTGAAGGTTTTTGGTAGGGGTATATTAGCTATGAATTGATGTAATGTCGTTTGATGGACTGTTTTAATTTTAAAGGATTCTCTCTACTAAATCTAAATACTATTTTTTACGGTTCTGGAGCTAATTAGTGTTTTTGAGAATCCGGTATCGATTAATTATTTAAATTCTGCGTAGGGTATTTCTTTGTTCATTGATTTTATGGAAATAATCGAGGAGATGGGGTTTATAAAACTGTTGGCAGATATTCAAATGGAATATATACTAAATTGTAAGTTTTAAAATAAAAATTTAACCACCACAACTGTTATCATAAGAAATGAATGATGTGAATTTAGAAATTATTTTTGTATATATTAGCTTGTTTATGTTTTAAAATATAAAGCATACATTGGTATTGTTTAATTTTTCAAATGTCCACGTAACTGAAATGGGTATCTAAGTAATTATGAAAAGAATTATAACAAAGATGTGTATTATTTTTTAAAAGGGTGTTATAAACGTTTTACAAAATTATTAATCAGAATCGTTTTATTTAAAAACTATAACATAATTTTATTGACATCTATTAATATCTGTAGTTGAAATACAACAATTTAGAAACGTATAAGAAAACAAAAGTGTAATTAATAGTGTTACAAAATTTTCAGTCTTCGGCTTAAAATTTAAACATCGCTCGTAAATGCGTGGAATGGAAACCTGTTGTATTCTTCCATATACTCAACTTGTTTACAAATACTGTTTTCAAACAATCTTGGGTAGGTTCTTATAAATTCGTATAATATGACCCCAATATCACTATTACTGTATTTGCTTTTAATTACATTATGTGCGAGATTCTGTAATACATCATTCCTATTATATCTTTCCATTGCGACATCTAACAGAAACAGATCTATATTAGGAGTACCCTTTTCCGTTAGTTCTTTTAAAGTATTAGCATGGTTGAGAACGATTTGAGATACCCTAAAAGTGCTCTAAAGTTCCTTTGGTAAATATCATATAATTCCCATCAAATGTCATCATCTTCACTAAACAATTCTTATTTAAATAAAAACGCAAGTTGTCGAATTTGCATATCTGATTTCGCATGCCAACTTCCATAGTGCGTATAATGTGTGGAAGATTTGATATAAACTTCCTAAATACGTTGAGGGATACATCAAGTACGCTCTGCGAAATGGTGTCAACAAATCTAAAATTATTTTGTAATCGTCGAACGGGTTCAGGCCTACAATTATGATTTTGGAAGAAGATTTTGTTATGGTGTATGGTTTTTCAAATAGTAACTTGGTTCGTTCTAACTGAATGGCGGTGTTTATACGTTCTTTATGCGCTGCGGTCGATTGGTTTTCCAAATCCTTAATTTGTTCCCACTCATTGGCTGTAATTTTTAGTTCCTCCTGGAAATAAACCATCTCGATGTGCCTTTCGTTGTGTTTTTTTATGGCATCACATCCAGTAAAAACATTTTCGCACACACTGCACGCAATACTTAAGATGTTCATTCTAGAAAAATTATTGATTAACAGTTTTGAATTATACATGTAAATATTAATTTCTTCTACGTTTGCAAAATTCAAACTAAGACTTACTCTTCTTTGTCGATAGTCCTCACACGAAATTTTAAACCAAAGACTGAAAATTCAGTATTACTATTAATTACACTATAAACGACTTTACGTTTTACAAAATAAACTTAAAATGAACTTTTAGTATCATTTCCCCCGTATTTATGTACATAGAGAAAGTATAAGTATAATTTGTCCTTACATTAACCCAATTTAAATCAAATTATAGAATGTGTATTCCCGTATATTAACTAGAATTGTGGAGAGTGCTTTTATTAAATTAATAGTCAGACGTCATCGACAAACAATGCAAGGCTAATGATCATACCTTTCACTAAATTTATTTAGAATATACGTCTTATGTTGAACTACATTTAAAATAGATTATCGAACCACTTTTTAGGTCACCGTGCAGAATTAATATATGTATTATACCTTTTGGTTTAATCATTTGTATGTGGATTCACTAATTGAAAATTTTAACAATTCTAGCCACTAATAAATATTTTTGGAGTTTAACTCAATTATCGAGCTAAATCTAAATAAAAATGCAAAGGTGTTTTGCTGATAGGTTTTGAATATTAATACAATATATACAGGTCTTTGTTGGAACTAATTTTAAAAGACGTGATAATTAATTTCAATTCCACAGGAAAATTCTATACTAATTTTATAGGTTACACCAGGGGTTTATCTCAAAAGACAGAGCGATACGGTTTAGAAATAGATTAAAGGTAAATTATATACGTTGCTTGCAAAAGGTTAATATGCAAATCAGTAAGGGGTCATTCGATTTGAAAAAAATTCCGAGGGATTTGAGAACCTGAGAAAAAACACAATAATAATTGAAATCTTACGCGATGGTATATTAAAAATACTGCTAAGAGTAATTTTGTTTAATAATTCTAAAAATGGTGTTGGTGGTTAAATACATACAGGTAAAACCCACTATAAAACAATTATACGCGTCACTTTTCCAGTCAAGACTTGCATATATCGCCAACTAATATAATAAGGAGCTGCGCACGCTCGACCATCGGCATAAAAGGCGAGAGCCATGTTCCAGTGCATTAGTCGTCAAAGTATCGTCAAGTTTGATTAAAATTATAAATTAAAGATGGATTTTTCTTGTGTTGACGTTACAAGTGATGTGCGAGTACCACAATTTAATATCAACCAACTAGTTGGTAAGTCAACCTATAGGTTAGGCAAATTTCCTCCAAATTATCACCACCATATATTAGAAGTTGGTTTTGATTTATATAGTGGTCTTCAACCTGTCATCCAAGTGATTTGCTGTAGTGGTATGTGTGCTGATTCTACGATGACATTCTCTTACTTCGATTGGAAGAAATTGTGTACTTTTCAAGTGGAATTTCAAATTCGCCAATTTGCTCAAGACTCAAAACAAGTCAGATTAAATGGTTTGACTACTGGAAACGATGTTGTTGACATACAATTGGATCAAAATTTCAAATTGCAGCTGAGCACAGCCTTTAATAGAAGTATATGGCTGTTGAACAATTTTGAAAAAGAGAATTTATATAATATGGAGATTACGAAAGATGGGAATGTTATTGTGCTACCTGCGTACGAGTGCATCAAGCTATTAAATTTGCGAGAATTGATCTGTTTTAAAATGGCTGAGTTATGGTGTAGAAACTTTCCAGAATTTTACGAAAAATTTGTTGGTGATATAAAAAAGTATGTGGAAATACGACGGAGGAAGAAGGGGTTCAAACGTTGTTAGAGGGAGAGAGCAGTGCCAGTATTTCTCTGTCTAATGATTGCAGCAATTTAAATTACTTGACAGTGTTGGAACTTATTAAATGTTTCCCCATTCAGTACTTAAAAGATGCAACTGCAAGGCAATCGCTTGCGCAAATGTTTAGAGATTTGGCTATCCCAGATTCGCCAGACTCTGGTTACCACAGCGGTTTATAGATGTTATCAATACGTGTATGTATTCTATTAAAACATTATATTTTCTTGATAAAGTTTGTTTTTACATATTTGTATCGCCAACATTACCATAAATTATTGAAAGACGTATTAAACTATCCTGTTTTTATTTTTTAGGTTTAAAGTGGTGTACCCCGCAAATAATAAACACAATTTACCTCATGTTAACAAAAAGTTGTGGGGAAATTTAAAGACGAGTTTAACGATGAGTTGGTGTTAGAATTTGTTGGTAGTAAGGCTAAGTCCTACTGTATTGTACGCGAGAAGGACACGATTAAAAAAGATTAAAGGGATCTCACGAAGTGTAGTTAAGTAAAACCGAGGGTCTTACAACCTATAACGAGCATATATCCCCAAAAGGGGTGGGTATGCAACTACGCAGCAGTGCGTGGGCGAATAAGGATTCTCTCCAATAAGAAATTAAAGTTTCCATGTACGTAGCACCAGTCATTGGGTAATGGTAGAAATGTTAAACCTATAAAGGCGATTATTATTTGTGGTTTAGTGACCGCGTTTGTGCACTCTTCGAGTGTCTTCGGCAATCTTCGATTGTTTCCAAAGAAAATATTCAAGCCTGCCATTTTCGAAAAATATAGCGTAGAAGTTATTTAAAATTAAATTGCTTTATTAGTAAGTATTCTGTATACAACAAGTTCGGTGTTCCCTTAGTAAAGTGTTTTTTTTTAAAATTTGTATCCTGCAATTATTAATCAATTTCTAATACACAAACATAATTAATAGAAAGTCCAAAAAAAGAAATTATATACAGGGCGTGCTCCTATTTTAAATCATAACGTCTTCTAGTAATCCGGAAAATATGTACAAGGTCTTAAACGAAGCCATGTAAACACCAACTTTATACACAGCTTATTAGTAAAATCAGTTTATCGGGCGAGGACAACAAAAAAGTACATCATTCCTAATAGCACAGCAACCTAATTAAGGTAGGTCAGTAAGCAATATTAAATTGCTATTAATTGACTTGCATTTAGCGTACTTTCCTATTGTAATAACCGCATTTGTTTGGAGAAGATATATACTTTTAAAAAGAAATTATATACAGCTTTCACATGTGATTCACATGATCGTTAACAAATTAGCATTCAATAGCGCTATAGTGTTTTCTAGAATATTTGCTGGATTACAAATAATTACAAATGAATTAATGCTATAAAATTAATGCTACATTGGAAGTTTCAAAAATATTGAATTTAAATATTTTGCTATATTAATACTTAATTAGGCTGAAGGTAAGTAACACGCATTTTCAATTACGAATGCATTCTTCTTTTCATTACAGGAGAAATTCCATAGATTTCATACCAGCAAAATGCGCTTTCTTAATTATTAACCACGCGATGATTACGTCAAAGTCGACCTTCCCATTTATATATTTAAAACACATTACATTGGAATGACTAGTTTATTAACTGTAAATGGGATAAAATAAATTATTAAAATTTTGCGTGCTTATTTCGTTGTATTGGTTAAAGCATATGTCATAAATGAGCAAAAATTTTAAAGAGGTTTGAGAGCTTAAAGTGAAACTTTGCAGGGCGTGGTCCTATTTCAAATCTGTTTACAGATTCGAGATGTGCGTAAAATTCTAAGCTAATTTAATGTATTGCATGTATAAAAAAATTTATAAGAACGCTCAAAAGTCGCTATAGGTAAAAAATCTTAAAATGAGGGTAGCTCCCTTGGGGATGGTGCAATCTAAAAAATTCTTAGAGATTCGGGTAGCTGAGAAAAATCTAATATTAATTGATATCAAACGAGATAGGTTTATCTCGTGGGTGGAAATGTGGAGAAAGATTTATCTCGAAAGATGAAAAATTTAAGATATATTTATCTCGTAAGATGAAAAATGATTAGTCGAAGAAAACTTTTTGGTCCAGATGTGGGTGGAAATGTGGGTCGGATTACACCAATAATGTACTACTATACGTCTTGACATTTCATTCCGAATTGATATGGGGATTGTTACTTTTCATTCTAAGGTTTATTAGATCGCGGATAAGACATTTGATGTTTCTTTGGTCGCCAAAATATGCTATTAATATGCGTTTAAAATATTCCCACTGTTCTAAATTGTCTCGGCTGGCTATTAGCGCTAGTGCCCTTCCGGTCAGTTGACTTATTATCAGTCGTAAAAGTAGTACATTCGTTCGTTATCTTCTGGTTTGTAAAAGGTTTTTAAAAATATTTGACACGCGGTGATAAAATTTCCTTGGAGAGCCTGGTCTCCGTAGAATTGAGGCATGCTTTTGAGGTAAATTTTCATATCTGAACTTATGATTGTTAAGGGTTGCCTTCGGTTTTAATTAGTATTAAGTTTGTGTATAAATTAAGATTTATTATATGATTTGTATTGTTACTTTTCAGTTTGGATTGTGTTGGGTTATTAAAAGAATCGCTTTGCTTAAATTTTATACGTAGTTATACGGTGTTATAATTAAATTCAGGAATTTGTGTTTGGTAATTTCTGGTTAATTGCTGTAGCCTTAGATATGTATATTTTTATACGTCGCGGATGTTATGGTTGTTGCGAGTTTTAATTTTCTGAAAGGTTTTTATGGGATTAATAATTTCTTGTAATAATTACGTTATACTTTGTAGGTTTTGCGCTAGTTATGATTTGTATTTCAGTGTTGCTGATTAATTAATGTCTATAATGGTCAGTTGCTGTTTCCGTCTCAGTAGGAGTTAATTGATAAGTGTATAAAATGCTTCTCTGTAATTCTATTGTTTCGTCACCTTGAATAAAGTTTCGAGTTTTCTGCTAATTGTTTTGTTACAATATTTGCATCAATGTTTCCTTTTATAGTTATACACTAAGTTGTTTAATTATAAAGTTTTAGTCTACTGAAAAGTTTTATTTTCAGTGTAGGTGGAAAATTTAAATAAATTTGCGTAATGCTTTTGTATAATTAGATAAGCTCGTGCTGAAATATTTAATTATAATTGTCAAGTGTGAATGGATCTTTTCAGTGATATAAATATTTAATTATAGCTTTTTATGGAGTTTACAATGAGCGAATGGTTTTTATTCATTGATGAGAATTTGCATTGTTGATTTGCACGATTTGTTTTAACTTGTGATAGGTTAATTTAATAAAAATGCTTCTATAATTTAGACACTGAGTGTTTAATTTATAGATTTCTATGAACGTTGAGTTTTAAATAATTGTTTCTATAAATATAAGAGTTGCGTTTTGTACATTACGTTTTCGTTACTAAAATGGTAAAATTAAGTGCGTTCTATTTTTGTATTTTTAAATCGTTTTCGTTTTGTATTAATAATTTGAGCGCCAGTTATGTTTTTGGTTTATTAACCATTCGTAATAATTGTACTAATGTGCGCATGTAAATGCGTTGTTTCAGTTCTCTTGTTTAAAATTCTCTTGTTTAAAAAATAAATTCTCGTATTTGTAAATAATTTCTCGTAGTAAATTATTTTCATAAAATAGCATAAATTGCAATAATTAAAATAAAGAAAAATCTGTACATACGAAAAATAATAAAAAAAGATTTTCTTTTACTAGCTAATATTAATAAATTTGTAAAGAATCAATTGGTTTTAAGGATAAATGAACTTACATAATTTTCATTGTGGCTTCTTGGGCTCTGTTGATTTTCGTATTTCGTCCAAGTTTTTGTTTGGTTTGGACTCGATCGATGCTTGTACTTGTTCAAATTTGTTTGGTTGGGTTCGATCGATTTTTCCAACTTTGTTTGGGTTCTTCCAGATTATGAATTGAAATTCTTGGTCACCAGTTCTCCGATTTTTTGATTTGTAGTGCCTTTCGGGATCCTACCGACTGTGCTAGTTACGTTTCGGGCCTTGGAGCGGTTTTTTTTAAAAACTTCTTCCAAAACTTGTAACAAACTTTATTATTCAAACGGATATTAAATATAGAATTTTGACAAACTGGATTAAAATATTCTAAGTCAAAATAAAATAATAAATTAAATTAATACTAGGGCGAGTAGCAATGTTTAAGCTGAAATACTTATGACTTACTGACTGATGGTCTTGGGGCTCCCGGAGTATTTATGTTGTTCGCGCCCCTTACATGTCTGTGGGAATTTGCAGAGCTCATGTCTGCATACTTCTTAATTCTCTTCATTATACAATGTAACATTCTTAATTTCCAAGTAATTGCAGTTTCTTACGCGTCTATGACTTGCACCTGCAGTCTGGAATACAATGTATTACATCCGTCCTTACAACTTGCTTGTGAACTTTTAGTTACCTTTATTTAATTATCCTTGAGATACAATGTTGCATCAAACTTAATAATTCTTTGTAATTCTTACTAACTCCTAATAGTTTCTATTAATGGTGACATATAGATTGGGGGATATATAACTTGCGCAGCACTATGTAGCAAGCATAGTCCACCGTTATCTACTAATCTTTTCGTTGCAACTCTTTATTGTTAGGTGCAGTATATAAAATTATCGACTATATGTAGCGTTATCCTTAACTGTGAGCCAAGTTCTCTTCCACTCTGCGATTAAAGCCTTCGAGGTATTTGTTGCTTTTTCCACTGCTAATCGCCTGGCAAATGTGAGACCATTGTATTTCGTGTGGTTAATATATTACCCTGTGGAATCCAATATTATCCTGTAGTTTACGTGTCGAAATTCAGAACTACTGCTTAGCACTACAGTCTTCATCTGACAACTTCAAGTCTGTTTTTGGCCATTCGTATTTGCACTTGTAGAAGGTGTTTGTTCTCCTACCATTATAAACTTTCAACAATTTTTTGCTCACATCGTCAGTAGAGGTTTTGGATGGTTCTGGCACACTCCTCACTCCTCTCTCACTCACTCCAACCGATCCACATCCTCCCGATTAATATCTAACCTAGGTTTTACATGTAAATTCCTATAAGAAGGATCTGATAAGTCTTATTTTAAAAGGATTTGCTCCTTATGGGGAGGAATTTCTTCCTTGCTCCTCCTTGCGAAAGTGAAATTTCCTCCTTGTGGAGCGGGATTTCCTTCTTGCTTCATTTTTATCTTCACCATCCCTACCCTAAAAAATCGGTAACCTAACCCTCTAAAATTTAAGACCAACCTTGCAATCACCATATAGGTAAAACCACCACTTCGCTATGCTCTCGGTTACCTAGTTTCGGCTACTTTTCCAAGGTTGTGGTGACGTCATAGCCTTTTATAGAAAAAGAACAATGTAATACCATCCCAAAATTTTTATTCTTACGTTATACATAACAAAATTTAGAAATATTTAATGCTAAGCAAGGAACGAACCATTTACACTTAATTTTAATGCAAAGTTATACACAAAAAACAGTCTTTTCTTTATGTTTGTTTGGGGTGGTTTTAATTTTATGCAATCTTATTCGCAGCTTAAGATTTAAATCGACACCCAAGTCCTCTATCTCCTTTTCTAGCCAATAGTTTGTTACATAGAGACCGTCTAGGTTTTCGAATTGTACAATGTACCGAAGTTTGTGGGGAAGTATAACTTACTATCTTCCAATAACGTTAAACAGTCTTTTAAGGGATTATACACCTGTTCCACACTGACATAGTTTCCAATTGTATAGTCACATATTGTCGCTTCCAATTGCGTAATACCATGTTCTTTGGCCAACGTAGACGCGAATAATTCCCTTAAAAGACTGTTTAATCTTATTGGAAGATCGTAAGTTATACTGCCTCAAGGCGCCAATGTACTCGGTACCACTTGCCAAAATGTGGAGTAAGCCATCGGACAAGCTACAAAATAGGTGCTGTTTAGTAAATAATAATCTACTACAGTGCGTGTAGTGGAGGGTAATAACAATACAAATAAATCAACCGGCCTGCAAATTAAGTGAGAGAGGAGTGAGGAGTGTGCCAGAACAATCCAAAACCTCTACTATTGTCATACTTCACAGGGTGGGTCCTAGTACCCATCCTCGTGGAATTCCTTTTTATTTTGTTAACAATAATAACTGTTCAGTTTTGAAAGTGTGATAAGTACTACAAGAAGGATCAGAATTCCTGATGCGCGCTTCATCAAGTTTTCTATGTTTACCTCAACTTACTATGTATCGAAAACAATGAAAAACAATTGTTCATTGGCATATAATAGGGTATGCAATAACCATAACTTTTAAAAAGTCGTTTCTTTAAAAAAATAATTACTTATTTAAACTTGGGACCATAGACCGCTCCTACGCAAACTGCATCATATACTCCCTTAAAATTTTTTGATTACTAAAACAACGTTTTAGTCCCGAAAAAGGACAGCAGTTTTTTCGATACTTAAAGTGGCAGAGACCATAGGGAACGGTATGACATTCTAAGACACACTAGTGCGACGTGGAATGCAACGGGAAACCACCACATTACCTCCCAAGTACACAGCGGACAGAAATTGTTAGTAAACACGATGGTATCCTCTGGGGTAAAGAATTTCGGAGGTAAAATAGTCCCCCATTCGGATCTTCGGGAGGGAACTACTTCGGGGGATGTGATCCGAAAATATAGAAAAAGATCCGTGAATATTCTGGGAGACGAAGCGATAGAATGTCAGAAGTATGAAACAAGTAGATATGCTAGAGAACCTAAAACTCGAAATGGATAGATTAGCACTAGGCAGTAGGAATCAGCAAAGTCCGTTGGCCAGAGGCGGGGGATTTTTGGAGTGATGACTTCAGGGTAATTGATACAGGATCAGAGGAAGGAAATTCGGGGGTGCGGATAGTTATGCGAAGAAAGATAGGACGACGTGTAGAAAATTACTTACAAAAGAACGAAAGACTACTCATGGATAGATTTGAATCTAAACCGGTAAATACAGTAATCATATAAGTATACATGCCCACCTCTAGCTATAGCGAGGAAGAGGTAGAGGCGATCTACAAAGATATCGAAGACATACTAAGATATGTAAAAGGACATGAGAATTTAATAATTACGGGGGATTTTAAGGCAATGGTAGGTCAGGTCAGGGAAGGAGCGATAGTAGGTTTATTTTGTTTAGGCACGAGAAATGACAGGGGAAATAAGCTGGTAGAATTTTGCGATAAGAATAATTTAACAATCACAAATACATTATTTCAACATCATGCTAGAAGACGATACACGTGGAAGATGCCAGGAGATATGGGAAGATATCAAATAGATTACATTATTGTTAGACAACGGTTTAGAATTCAAGTAAAAGACTGTAGAAGCTACCCGGAAGCAGATATAGACACTGACCACAATATCGTAATTATGAAGGCCGCACTTAAATTTAAAAATCTGTAAAAGGGGAACGAAAAAGGCACTTTGACTTTGAGAAGCTAAAAGATAAAGATATCCACGAAAGATTGGAAAGAAGTCAAATGAATTGCTGAAAAATATTGGGAAAATTTCTGATACTAATCAAGTAGAAACAGAATGGAATAACATTAAATCCAGCTTAGACATGGCGGCCAGGGATATTCTGGGGTATACACAAAAAGAAAATAAGAAACCATGGATAACAAAAAATATCCTAAATTTAATAGAAGAACGACGAAAATACAAAAATAGATCAGACGAAACAGGAAAACGGAGACACAAAGCCATAAAATGGAAAATTATTCGCATATGCAGAAAAGCTAAAGAACAATGGATTGATGAAAAGTGCAAAAAGGTACAAACTAAGATGGAAATAGGAAATACAGACGAAGCATACAAATTAATTAGAATGAATTTTAGGGATATAAAACCATATAGCAAAAATATAAGGGAGCGGGAGGAAACGTCATTATAGAAAATGTTGGGAAAGTAGCTAGATGGCAGGAATATTTAGGAAATTTATATTCAAGGGCGGAACTAACAGCTTTGGAACAGGAATCAGACATTGAAAATGATGACCTAGGGAATCCTATACTTAGAGATGAGTTTGAATTAGTATTAAAAGGTCTAAAAAATGGTAATGCGCCGGGTACAGATAAGGTGCAAGCAGAAACTCTATAAGCCGCTGGACAAGGGGAACGTCTCTTCGGACTTGTCAAGCTATATCTATGAGACAGGCGAGATACACAAAGATTTCAAACGTAACATCATAGTAACTATACGAAAAAAAAAGAGACGCGGATAGAAGTGAAAATTTTTGAATAATAAGTTTGACAGCACTCGTTACAAAAATATTAACTAGAATTGTACAAAGACGAATGAATTGGTTTAGGCGAAACAGGGGAACACGGGAGGCTATTTTAGCAATAAGGGTGATAATGGTGAAAACAATAGAGAAGGGGGAAAGCGTGTACGTAGGGTTTGTAGATCTGGAAAAAGCATTCGACAATGTAAAAATGGAAAAAGATGTTCGACATACTCAAAAAGATGGGAATTAGTCTTAGGAATAGACGGATAGTGCATTGCTTATACAAAGAGCAAACAATGGTAATAGAATTAGAGCAAGAAAGTAGAGAACTAAATATTAGGAAAGGGGTGAGACAGGAATGTGCCTCATCCCCATTAATTTTTAACTTGTACATAGAAGAGGCAATGAGTACTGTCAAATGCAGGAAGACATTTGGAATTAATATGCAAGAACAAAATTTGATATGTTTAGATTTGCAGATGATATAGCGGTATTAGAATCTAGCAAAGAAAAGTTAGAGGCTGCTCTTAATGAAATGGAAACAGTTCTAACGGACAGATATGGTATAAAAATTAACAAAAATAAAAGTAAAGTTCTAGTATGCAAAGGAGGTGAAAATAAATCAAAAACAAGAATACAAATAGGTAACGAGAACTTACAAGAGGTTAGGGATTTCTGGTACCTAGGAAGTCAAATAACGCAAGATGGGAAAGGCACAAAAGATATAAAACAAAGATTAGCACTAGGTCGTGCAACATTTAACAAGAAAAGGCAACTACTGTGTTCAAAGCCAGGACAGTAGGTGAAGCAGACAAGAAAAAGGTAGAAGCCTTTGGAATGTGGTGTTACAGACGTATGATGAAGATATCATGGACAGACAAAGTTAAGAACAAAGAGGTACTAGAAAGAAGAGATAAGATGGTAGGCTACATACTAAGACATGAGGGAATAGTGCGGAATATATTAGAAGGAGAGATAGAAAAAAAGAGAAGTAGAGGTGGACCTAGGTTAGACTATTGCACGCAGATAGTGAAAGATGTAGGCTGTGAAAATTTCCGGAAAATGTGTGGGCTAGCTCAAAATAGAAATCAACGGAGGTATGCTTCCAAACAGCCGCAAGATGTAAAAACTAATTACAAAAATAATAACTGTACTTAAACATGGTGATTATTATAAACAACTACAGATATTGGTTTTGCAATACTCTCAACTAATGTTAATTGTGCGAAAGGAATTGCTGGAAAACTATTAATTCGGCAAATGTCTAAGTGTTGGGGAATCCTTGACAGCCACAGGCTGCTTAACCCCCTTCACATACCAGTGAATTTCGGTGACATATGGCATATAAGGAGAAAACAATAGAAGGAAATCGAACTGTATATAGGCTGTTGTGAGAATTGCAGGGAACTGTGTAGGCTCTTACATGCCACGCCGGTGGTTATATTTACAAAGTTTGATAAATACAACACCGGTAGCGTGGTGTAATAGACACTATCGGCAGTTGGCAGCACTAATCTTATACGGATTTAGGTGCGGTCCTCTACCGATGATGTCATCGATATTACGCAATCCTACGTAAATTTACTACATTTTTAACACCAAAAAAATAAGCACACAAAATAAGTAAAGGATTACTCACATCAGAACTCCTGCTTCTGCCTGAAATTGCACTCGGGTAGGCCTCTAACCACTCCCGTCGGGGCTCCTCCCGAAGGAATTAGAGATGAACGTCGACGCTCTCAAATGCGTACGAAGTAGCTCCGGCCAGCTACGGTAGACATGAGGTCACTCCATCCACAGATGTGAAGTTCGGTAGTCCTAGATGGCGGCAAATTCTTACCTATGTAGGGATTGGACGGGAAGGAGGTAGAGGTAGACAAACAAACAATAATTAGAAAGGGATTTCTACATAGGTAAACCCTAACGATACGTTACCAGAAAAGACACCAGCACTTGACACCCCGACGATACTCGGTAAAAAGCCACGTTATCCCGAGAGAACCGCAAAACTCTCCCACCCTTTGTCTAGTATTGCTATACCCCTCTAGGGATAAACACACTACGCAAACTCACTACTCTGACGTATCGGAAGCACCGCCTAGTCTATTTAAAAATTCCCGCGTCTCGCGTATTTGAAAATATGGCGGGAAACTTCCGTATATCAAAAAACTTAACATAAAAACATGTTGAAGTGCAATGGCACGTAACAAGGCTAGCTCAGAAGTAGATGAATGACAAGGGAATCATGACCTCATCTCCTCCAGCATCTTCGTTTCCTCACACATCTGGACCAAATAGTTTTTTTAATTAACCATTTTCATCTTTTGAGATAAATGTACCTTGTTTGGTATCAACTACTAATATTAGATTTTTCTCAGCTACCCGAATTTCTAGGAATCATTTAGATTGCATCATCCCCCAGGGAGCTACCCCAATTTTAAGATTTTGAGCTACTCTCATTTTAAGATTTTTTTACCGGTAGCGATTTTAGGCCGTACTTATAAATTTTTTAACCATGCGATACATCAAATTAGTCTAAAATTTTACGCAGAATCCAAATATGCAAATGAATTTAAAATAGGACCGCTCCTATTAAAGTTACACTTTAAAGCACCCAAACTTCTACCTTTTTGCGCATCTATGACATATGTTTTAACCAACCATTCTTGAAAATCTAAAACCGTGTGAATTTTAGAAAATGAACCCTTTATAAGCCATAAGTGTTTAATATTTAAAACCATTTTCAAACAGTAATGTACTGTTTTTAGAATATTCAAAAACACGACTTTTAAAATTTTAAACAGAGTAAAAATTTTATCAATTTTCTGGTTTTATATTTTTAATTTTCTAAACACGTCATAACATAATTTTATAGTCAATGCTAAATAGGTACTTGGAAAATACAATTCGTATCCGAACTAATTTCTTGATTACCCAAATTACATGTGAAACAAGTGTATAATTCCTTTTAAGTGTATTTCTTCTCCAAACAAATACATTAATTACAGAAGGAAAGTACGCTGAATGCAAGCCAATTAATAGCTAATTTAATACTGCTTACTGACCTACCTTAATTGTTTGTACAATGAAACGTCACTCGGAAGTCAAATTATTTATTCCCAATGCGCGGTTAGAAATCGAGATAGTCGCCATGCTATGCTTAAGGGTACCAGAATTATTATGTACAATATTTTTAAAACTATCTACGTTAATATTCTTAGCTACACTTCGTGAGGCCCTTTTAATCTTTTTAGTAGTGTCTTTCTCGCTTACAATACAGTAGGACTTAGCCATACTACCAACAAATTCTAATACTAGACCCACATTAAATTTGTCTTTGAATTTCCCTACAACTTTTTTTTGTTGACAAACGGTATATTGTGTTTATTATCTGCGAGGTACATCACTTTAAACCTAAGAATAAAAACAAAATAGTTTAATACGTCTATGAATAATTTTTGCTAATGTTGGCGATACAAATATGTAAAAACAAACTTTATCAAGAAATATAATGTTTTTAATAGAATACATACACGTATTGATAACATCTATAAACCGCTGTGGTAACCAGAGTCTGGCGAATCTGGGAAAGCCAAATCTATAAACATTTGCGCAAGCGATTGCATTGCAGTCGCATCTTTTAAGTATTGAATAGGGCAACATTTAAAAATTTCCAACACTGTCAAGTAATTTAAATGGCTGCAATCATTAGACAAAGAAATACTGGCACGGTTCTCTTCCTCTAATAACGTTTGAACCATTTCTTCCTCCGTCGTATTTCCACATACTTTTTTATATCACTTACAAATTTTTCGTAAAAATCTAGAAAGTATCTACATCTCAACTCAGCCATTTTAAAACAGATTAATTCTCGCAAATATAATAGCGTGACGCACTCGTACGCAGGTAGCACAATCACATTCTGATTTTTCGCAATTTTTAAATTATAAAAATTCTCTTCTTCTAAATTGTTCAACAACCATATAATTCTATTAAAGACTGTGCTCAGCTGCAATTTGAAAAGGAAAAGGACTGTTCGCGTAGAAGCTATTATTTTATGATTGTACAGTTTAAAGAGGCGATATAACAAATATGTATAAAGACTTTGGAGAGGTTATTCGAAGATTTCGCAATGCTCTACGAGTAAAAAAAGCAGAATGTGGACAACGCTTTTCGATAGAAGGAGAAAAATGTCTTATGTATCAGTCATATGAGGAAGCAATACAGCACTGTACTGAGGTGTCAGTAATGCCCGAGAATTTGGATGATTTTATGGAAATAATCGAGGATATGGAGTTTATGAATTTGTTGGCAGATATTCAGATGGAATATATACTAAATTGTAAGTTTTAAAGTAAAAATTTAACCATCTCAACTATTATCATCAGAAATGAATGATGTGAATTTAGAAATTATTTTTGTATATATTAACTTGTTTATGTTATAAAATATAAAGTATACATTGCTATTGTTTAATTTTTTCAAATGTCCACGCAACTGAAATGGGTATCTAAGTTCTTATAAAAAGAATTATAACAAAGATGTGTATTTTTTTTAAAAGTGTGTTATAAACGTTTTACAAAATTATTAATCAGAATTGTTTTATTTAAAACTATAACATAATTTGATTTACAGCTATTAATATCTGTAGTTGAAATACAACAATTTAGAAACGTATAAGAGAACAAAGTGTAATTAATAGTGTTACAGAATTTTCTCTAAAATATATGGCTTAAAATTTAAACATCGCTCATAAATGCGTCGTATGGAAAGCTGTTGTAATCTTCCATATACTCAACTTGTCTACAAATACTGTTTTCAAAGAATCTTGGGTAGGTTCTTTTAAATTCGTATAATATGACCCCAATATCACTAGTACTGTATTTGCTTTTAATTACATCATGTGCGAGATTCTGTAAGACATCATTCCTATTATATCGTTCCATTGCTACATCTAACAGAAACAGATCTATATTAGAGTACCGTTTTCCGTTAGTTCTTTTAAAGTATTAGCATGGTTGAGAACAATCTGAGATACACTTGAAAAGTGCTCTAAAGTTCCTTCGGTAAATAACATATAATTCTCATCAAATCTCACCATCTTCGTCAAACAATTCTTATTTAAATAAAAACGCAAGTTGTCGAATTTGCATATCTGATCTCGCATGCCAACATCCATAGTCCGTATAATGTATGGAAGATTTGATAAAACCTTACTAAATACGTTGAAGGATACATCAAGTACGGTCTGCAAAATGCTGTCAACAAATCTGAAAATTATTTTATAATCGTCGAACGTGTTCAGGGCTACAATTAAGATTTTGGAAAAAGATTTTGTTATGGCGTAAGGTTTTTCAAATAACAACTTGGTTCGCTCTAACTGAATTACGGCGTTTATACATTCTTTATGCGCTGCAGTCGACTGGTTTTTCAAATCCTAAATGTGTTCCCACTTTTTGTCTGTAATTTTTAGTTCCTCCTGGAAGTAAACCATCTCAATATGCTTCTCGTTGTGTTTTTTATGGCGTCACATCCCGTAAAAACGCATTCATACACACTGCATGCGATACTTAAGATGTTCATTCTAGAAAAAATTATTGATTAACAGTTTTTGAATTATATACCTAAATATTAATTTCTTCTACGTTTGCAAAATTCAAACTAATACTTACTCTTCTTTGTCGATAGTCCTCACGTGATATTTTCAAAGACGGAAAATTTTGTAATACTATTAATTACACTTTGAACGACTTTACGTTTTACAAAAATAAACTTAAAATAATCTTTTGGTATCTTTTTCTCCGTATTTATGTACATAGAGAAAGTATAAGTATAATTTGTCCTTACATTAACCCAATTTAAATCAAATTATAGAATGCGTATTCCCGTATATTAACTAGAATTGTGAAAGGTACTTTTATTAAATTAATAGTCAGACGTCATTGGCAAAACAATGCAAGGCTAATGATCATACATTTCCCTAAATTTATTTAGAAAATACGTTTTATTTTGAACTACATATAAAATAAATTATCGAACCACTTTCTAGCCCACCGTGCAGAATTAATATATATTATACCTTTTGGTTTATTTATTTAAATGTGGATACACTAATTGAAAATTTTAACAATCCTAGATACTAATAATTTTTTTTTTTGAGTTTTACTATATTATCGAGTTAAATCTATATAAAAATGTAGATGTGTTTTGCTGTTAGGTTTTTGAATATTAGAATACTATGCGGGTCTTTGTTGGAGCTAATTTTAAAAGACATGATAATTAATTTTGGTTCCCCCGAAAATTCTATGCTAATTTTATAGGTTACATGATGGATTTATCTCAGAAGACAGAGCAATACTGTTTAGAAATAGATTAAGGATGAATCCCATATGGTTTGCAAAAGTTTGATCTGTAAATAAGTAAGGGATCGTTCGATTTGAAAAAGATTTCGAAGGATTTGAGAACCTGGGGAAAAACACAATAATAATTAATATCTTACACGACGGAGTTGTAGTAAAAATACTGCTAAGAGTAATTTTTTATAAAAATTCTAAAAATGGTGTTGGTGGTTAAATACATGCAGATAAAACCAACTCACTATAAAATAATTATAAGCGTCACTTTTCCAATTTTGCATATAATGACAATTAACATAATAAGGAACTGCGCACACTCGACCATCGGCATAAAGGACGAGGGAGTCATGTTCCAGTACATTAGTCGTCAAACTATTGTCGAGTTTGGTCAAAATTACAAGTTAAAGATAGATTTTTCTTGTGTTGACGTTACAAGTGATGTGCGAGTACCACAATTAAATATCAACCAACTAGTTGGTAAGACAACCTATAGGTTAGGCGAATTTCCACCAAAGTCTCACCACCATATAATAGAAGTTGGTTTTGATTTATATGGTTGTCTTCAACCTGTCATCCAAGTAACCTGCTGTAGTGGTGTGCAGATTCTATGATAACATTCTCATACTTCGACTGGAAGAAGATGTGTACTTTTCAAGTGGAATTTTAAATTCACCAATTTGCTACAGACTCAAAATAAGTCAGATTAAATGGTTTGACTACTGGAGTCGACGTTGTTGACGTAAATTGGATCAAGATTTCAAATTGCAGCTGAGTACAGCCTTTAATAGAAGTATATGGCTGTTGAACAATTTTGAAGAAGAGAATTTATATTATATGAAAATTACGAAAGATCGGAATGTTATTGTGTTACCTGCGTACGAGTGCATCAAGCTATTAAATTTGCGAGAAATAATCTGTTTTAAAATGGCTGAGTTGAGATGTAGATACTTTCCAGATTTTTACGAAAAATTGCAGGTGATATAAAAAAGTATGTGGAAATAAGACGGACAAAGAAAGGGTTCAAAGGTTATTAGAGAAAGAGAACCGTGTCAGTGTTTCTCTGTCTAATGATTGCAGCAATTTAAATTACTTGACAGTGTTGAAAATTATTAAATGTAACTCCATCCAATACCTAAAAGATGCAACTGCAAGACAGTAGTTTGCGCAAATGTTTAGAGATTTGGCGATTCTAGATTCACCAGACTCTGGTTACCACAGCGGTTTATAGATGTTATCAATACATGTATATATTTTATTAAAAACATTATATTTCTTGATAAAGTTTGTTTTACATATTTGTATCGCCAACATAGGCAAAAATTTATTAATAGACGTATTAAACTATTTTGTTTTTATTCTTAGGTTTAAAGTGGTCTACCCCGCAGATAATAAACACAATATACCGTTTGTCAACAAAAAAAAGTTGTAGGGAAATTCAAGGACAAATTTAATGTGGGTCTAGTATTCAAATTTATTAGTAGTAGGGTTAATCCTACTGTATTGTAAGCGAGAAAGACACTATTAAAAAGATTAAAGGGGCTTCACGAAGTGTGGCTAAGAATATTGATGTAGATAGTTTTAAAGATATTGTACATAATAGTTCTGGTACCCTTATGCATAGCATAGTGAATATCTCGATTTCTAACCGCGCATTGAGAATAAATAATTTGACTTCTGAGTGAGGTTTCCTTGTACAAACAATTAAGGTAGGCCAGTAAGCAGTATTAAATTAGCTATTAATTGGCTTGCATTCAGCGTATTTTCCTTCTGTAATTATTGTATTTGTTTGGAGAAGAAATACGCTTTAAAAGAAATTATACCCTGCTTTCACATGTAATTTGGGTAATCCATAATCGTCAAGAATTAGTTCGGATACGAATTGCATTTTCCAAGTACCTATTTAGCATTGACTACATTGACTACAAAATTATGATATGACATGTTTAGAAAATTAAAAATGTAGAACCAGAAAATTGATAAAATTTTTACTCTGTTTAAAATTTTAAAAGTCGTGTTTTTGAATATTCTAAAAACAGTACATTACTGTTTGAAAATGGTTTTAAATATTAAACACTTATGGCTTATAAAGAGTTCATTTTTTAAAATTCCCACGATTTTAGATTTTCAGGAATGGTTGGTTAAAGCATATGTCATAGATGCGCAAAAGTGTAGAGGTTTTCCTTTAAAGTGTAACTTTGTAAGGAGCGGTCCTATTTAAAATTTATTTGCATATTTGGATTCTGTGTAAAATTTTACTCTAATTTGATGTATCGCATGGTTAAAAAATTTATAAGGACTGCCTAAAATCGCTACCGGTAAAAAATCTTAAAATGAGAGTAGCTCACAATCTTCAAATTGGGGTAGATCCCTGGGGGATGATGCAATCTAAAAAATTCCTAGAAATTCGGGTTGCTGAGAAAAATCTAATATTAGTAGTTGATACCAAACAAGGTACATTTATCTCGTGGGTGGAAATGTGCAGAAAGATTTATCTCGCAGATTGCATATGTGTAACTTTGTAAGGGGTGGTCCTATATTAAATCTGTTTGCAAATTCGGATTCTGCGTAAAATTCTAGACTAATTTGATGTATAGCATAGGGAAAAAATTTATAAGTATTATCAGAAATCGCTACCGGTAAAAAAACCTTAAAATTGGGGTAGCTTCCTGGGGATGATGCAATCTAAAAAATTCATAGAAATTCGGGTAGCTGAGAAAAATCTAATATTAATTGCTACCAAACAAGGTACATTTTCTCGAAAGATGAAAATGGTTAGTCGAAGAAAACTATTTGGTCCTGATGTGTGAGGAAATGAGGATGCTGGAGGAAATGAGGTCATGATTCCCTTGTCATTCATCTATTCTCAGAACATAAATAAGCTGAGGTACAAGTCCAACCAGTTTCAAGACGTAAAACCCAATGACGAGAAAATAAGTGCTTCTAAATCTGATGATTATTATAAGCAACTACAGGTGTTGGGGCCTTGGTAGTCACAGGCTGCTTAACCCCGTTCACATACCACCGAATCTTGGTGAAATAGGGCATATAATTAGAAAACAATAGAAGGGAATCCACCTGTATATCGGCTGTTGTGAGAATTGCAGGAATGGTGCAGGCTAGCTCAGAACAGAAGTAAGCTGAGGTACAAGTCCAACCAGTTTCAAAATGTAAAACCCAATGACGAAAAAATAAATGCACTTAAATTTGATGATAATTATAAACAACTACAGGTGTTGGTTGTGAAATATTTTCAACTAATATTGATTGTGCTAAAGGATAAAAATGGAAAAACTATTAATTCGACAAAGGTTCAAGTGCTGGGGGAACTTGGCAGCCAAAAGCTGCTTACTCCCCTTTACATACCACTGAATATCTGCGAAATAGGGTATATAACTGTAAAAAAATAGAAGTTGACGGAACTGCATCAAACAAGAAAAAACAGCAGTTATGTTCAAAGACAACGAACATAGATACAAGAAGAAAACTGTTCAAAACATAGTGTGGACCACAACACAGTACATCTATGAAATAGGGACAGTAGGAATAGCAGACAGAAAGAGATAGAAGCCTACTGGAATGTTGTGCTTCAGATGTATGAGGATGGTAGGTAGCATGGACAGACAAAGTTAATAACAAATAGGTTATAAAAATGGTAGAGGAATAAAGATTTCTGTAGAAAACGAAACAATAAAAGAAAGAGAAGGACAGGATACGTTATATGGCATTTCTGGGGAATAATACGGGATATATTACATGCAGTGATAGGAAAAGAGAGGTAGAGGTAGACCGAGACCAGACTTTCGTACACAGATAGTGATAGAAGCAGACTGTGTAAATTTCAGGGAAATGTCTAGGTTGGTTCAGACTAGGAAACAGTGAGAGTATGCGTCCAACCAGTTCTAAGACAGAAGACCTAATGATGATGAAAACGAAGTTAAGCCCGTATACGTCTAGGCCATGAGAAAGTATTATTATGAACCAATAGAAATGCGCATTATTTATTAACTCAGGATATTATACGCAATAAGGATGCATTAAGAATTAAAGCAACCAAAGTTAATCTAAGGTGTATACAGTTTTTAAACAGCAAATTCATTTTATGTGTTTAATCTTTAAAAATGAGAAAGTGTATCCTTATTTTCTATTTGAATGCTTCAAATCATAAGGCTTAAAACAAGTTCAAATTATGTATTCCAAAAAAAATATTGTGGGATAACTAACTACAAGAATTATGTCAGTATGATAACATCGTGCCGTTAGCTTTTATTAAGTATAAATGTTGACACTTTAAAGCAATTTGACACGTCTTTTTCACATACTAATGAAGTGATATTAATGATTAACCCTTTCAAAACAAGCGGTTCAACAATCAAAGACCAATGAGTTGAAATAAACTGAAGTTAGACCACCAACATTTCAATTCAAAAATTATTGACTTTCCGAATAACCCGCCAAGTACATCAGAAATCGTAAAGCTTAAACGCGCTATCAAACTTTATAGTCTTGTCACTTTCTTTTACACAAATATAAAAGCTCTCAATTTATAGCGAACGTCGTGACTAACAGCGCACGATTCTCAAGTTTTTCAGATACGACAATACTTTGATACTGCATTTCACTCATACATAATTTCCACAGTCTACACACTAGTAACGTACGTCCAAACTAGCCAGAACCAATCGTAAGGCGTAATGGCCTCCGCACGCTTCGTTACTCTGCCGCCAGATAGCAGTTAAATAGCACATCGTAAATTTTACTGGCTTCCCGCCCATTACGTCTATAAAGGCGGTTCTAGCTTTGTGACGTCATTAACGACCGGCCTCTCTTGATGTTTTCTATTATAAACCGTGGAATTTGTATAGCAGACTAAAAGTAAAGAAGATTAAACAGATTTGCTTTGTTAAACGTTTTATAATTGTTGATTAACAGTCTTTTTATAGTAGTATAAAGCGGTACGTTATCTTTGAGCTAAAAAACCCGCTTCTGGTTATTTTATATTCTCATCTTGCAACGACCCGACGGCACGCCAAAGCGAAGTAGAGGTTAGTCAGGTTTTTTTAATAAGGGTGTTTTGTGCCAGACAGTAAATCATCCAGTTAAAGAGGAAATGTTAAGCATAACAAATAGTTAGGGTATGAGTTTACATGTAAAGCTTGTAAATATTTCTCGACTGATGGTTACTATATTAAATTCTGTAGTGCATGGTTACTATTGCCAAAGATACGTTTTTACTACCGAAATGATTTACGAGTCCATCATAAAGTTATTAAATTTATTTTTAGTGCCGAATTTTTTCGAGCTTCTTTGATTTTGTATTTTAAAACTTCGTGCTTTAATTTTTTATGTTTTAACATCCAGTTAATTGCCTAAAATTTTATTAGTTGTAAAGCATTGAAAGAAGAATGCACACAATGACCTTGTTTATATACTAAAACATTTTCTTTTATTATTAATAGCATAACCAACAAAAATTTTATATTATTTATATTATTTATATAAGGAGGGATATAAATTGCTGACACCTTTGAACCCCAATAGATATACATTTGGAAATAATTAGTGTGTCACACTGTAATAAATTAAACTCTTAGAAACTGATTCTATGTATAAAATTAATAGGTTCACATTCAACCTGAATCCAGTATGCACTAACAAATATTTTCCTAAAAAAATATTAATGCAAATGGGTTTCGAACCTGTAACAACGGGAGCTACATTCAAACTTATCTATAATGGTGTTAACGCCTAACTCTAAGATAAAGATTGTTTAGTTTAGGTGTAATACAGCGTGGTCAGGGCCGGCCCAATGCGGTAGCAAAATAGGCAACTGCCTAGGGCGGCAAATTTTAGGGGCGGCATAAATAATTTAAGTGCGAAAGAATTTGGATAAAACATTTTATAAAATATTTTATATTAAGTGCATAAAACAAGATTTAGTGTCGAACTTATGATTTCTACTATTATAGTATTATGTATGGAATGTAATTCCGCGGGGATGTATATACAAGTTATTCAGTCAGTTCCGAATTATTACTCGGTCGTGTATAACGTACGTAACGTTATTAATGTAGTTTTTTAATTTTGTGTACTGTTTACGTATATTATAATAAAATGTCAGAGTCGAAACGCATTAAATTATCTGGTGCTGCATAACGAAAAAAAAAACTTATGCGAGACGAAGAGATTAAAAAAATGCTGGTGCTATTGACAAATATATAACAAAAAAAGAAGAAATATTATTAATTAATCCAGTTCCAGAACAAAAAAAAATTATTACAAATATCTGAAAATGTTAAAGAAAAGTTAGAAAAAATTGACGATAACGATAGTATTTCCTACGATAAATCTGAAAATGAAAATGTATCTGATCCCGGAACATGGTCAGAAGTTATTACAGATTCTTTACGAATTAAAATAGTAAAAAAGGTCCAATTAAACCTAGTAAAAATTTTAAGTATCCTAGAGATACATTAAATCGTCGATTTCCAGTTTCAGTTTTAAATAAAACATTAAGAAATGGAGAAGTAACTGAACGTACTTGGTTAATTTATTCTGTTTCTAAAGATGTCGTATATTGTTTTTGTTGTAAATTATTTAGTTGCACAAATTCTGCACTTACTAAATTTGGCTGTAACGATTGTAAAAATGTTCATAATATTATAAAGGAACACGAAACAAGTAAAATACACTTTCATTCTTTAAAAATGTTAATGGAATTATCAGTAAGGTTAAGTACAAATAAAACGATTGATGCTGCACATCAACGTGCATTAAATATAGAAACACAACATTGGCAAAATGTTCTTGAACGTTTATTTGCAATTGTCGAATTTCTCAGTCAACAATGTCTATCTTTTCGTGGATCTAGTGATGTTCTTTACGAAAATAATAACGGAAATTTTCTTGGATTAGTACAACTGCTGGCAAGATTTGATAGTATATTAATGGAACATGTACGAAGAATTCAAAATAAAGAAATTCATAATCATTATCTTGGTAAGACAATTCCAAATTAAATGATACATTTACTTTCTCGATCAATTACAAATGAAATATTGGAAAAATTAAATAATTCTAAGTATTACTCTATAACTGTATATTGTACTCCGGATAAAAGTAGAGTAGAACAAATGTCAATAATTTTACGGTTTGTTGATATAAATTACGACACAAATATAACTAATATATGTGAACATTTCCTTGGATTTATCCCAGTTGATATAACTACAGGTCATGAATTAACTCAAGTTATATTGTCAGAATTAAGTAAAAATAAAATTCCTTTACAAAATATGCGTGGGCAAGGTTATGATAATGGTTCGAATATGAAAGGCCGATCTTTCTGGAGTACAGAAAAAAATTTAGATTTAAATAATCGTGCTTTTTTCGTACCGTGTCATGCTCATACTGTTAATTTAGTTGTAAATGATGTCGCTAAATCGTCATCTGAAGCGACTAAATTTTTTATGTTGGTTCATGCCATATATGTATTTTTGAGTGGTTCTACTCGCCGTTGGTCTGTTTTAAAAAAACATATAACCCAATTAACTTTAAAACCATTAAGCGATACGAGATGGGAAAGTCGAGTAGACGCAATTAGACCATTTAGATATAATATTGGTGAAATATACGATATATTATATGAAATAAGTCAAGACATATCATTTGATAAAATCACTCGTTTAGAAGCTGAATCATTCGCCAAAAAAATTAAAAATTTTAATTTTATATGTTTTATTGTAATATGGCACTCAATTTTAAATCAAGTTAATTTAGCGAGTAAAGTACTACAAAAAATTTCATTAGACATATGTGGCGCAGAAAATGTATTATCTGAAACAATAACTTTTTTTAAAAAATCCGTTCTGACAATGGTTTCAATGAGCTATTAGGAGAAGCAGAAGCTATAGCTGCCGGAATAGATGTTGAAACGTCTTTCGCACAACACGTTTCGATTCGTGCCTGAAAAAAGAAAACAGTATTTTTTTCTTAGGAAGAGCCTGATGAACCTATATTTGATTTAAAAATTAAATTTAAAGTTGAATTATATTTTTATATATTGGATGTAGCAATCAATTCTCTTGAAGAAAGATTTGAACAAATGCATGCCCACTGTGATAATTTTAAGTTTTTGTATGATATAAGTATTTTAAGAAATATGTCAAAAAATGATATTATGAAAAATTGTAAGGATCTTCAAATTTTACTCTCAGAAAATTGTAATACAAATAATGCAGATATTGATGCAATAGAAATGACGGATGAATTAGTAGCAGTATCTGAATTATTAAAAATAAATAGTACTCCATTAGAAGTATTACAATTTATAGTAAATAATAATAATTTTACTCCAAACGTAGCTATAGCGCTACGTATTCTTTTAACAATACCAGTATCGGTTGCATCAGGCGAGAGAAGCTTTTCGAAATTGAAGATAATAAAAAACTATTTAAGAACTACAATGAATCAAGAAAGACTAAGCGATCTTGCTACAATTTCAATCAAGAGAGACGTAATAAAAAATATTAAATTCAAAAATTTATTGACAGAATTTGCACATGAAAAGGCGCGCAAAATTAATTTCATGTAATATACAATTTTAATTTTTTATATTTTTATATTTTACTTTTTTAAATAATAATAATAATTAGATGTCGATAATATAAAATATTACAATTAACAGGTATACCTATATATTTAAATGAATTTTGTCCGAATAAAATAATACAATAAAATATAAATAAAATTAAAAAAACCCTTAACCACAAAAATTTTTAAATTACTAGATACGTATTTCGACCACTATGTGGTCATCATCAGTAGGAAATCTGTAATTAAATAATAATTAGCTTTTGTTCTGGAACACTTCAGAGGATATTCTCCTCACCACATAGGCTGAAGTGATTCACTTGTTTGTTGTTAATAACACTAGCCTGCGGGTGAGGAGAATATCCTCAATAGTGTTTAAGCAACACCTATAGTAAATTGTATGTTGGGAAGGTTCACTTCAGCCTATGTGGTGAGGAGAATATCCTCTGAAGTGTTCCAGAACAACAGCTAATTATTATTTAATTACAGATTTCCTACTGATGATTACCACATAGTGGTCGAAATACGTATCTAGTAATTTAAAAATTTTTGTGGTTAAGGGTTTTTATTTAATTTTATTTAAATCGTGCCACAGTGTTCCTATAGATTATCAATAAAATATAATTTTTATGTAATCTAAAGTTTGTATTTATATGTAGTATCCTTCAATATTACACATACTACATTTAAACAAAATTATTTTCATTTTTGATGTTGATGAGTGAAATTAGGGGGCGGCTAAACAAATATTTGCCTAGGGTAGCAAGATACCTTGGGCCGGCCCTGAGCGTGGTTATATATGTCACCACTGCTTTCACGGGTCATAATGAGTTGCCTGTTTCTTAACAATTCAACGTTAGTGACAAAAATACGCTGTCTGATAGCATACGGGTTACACACTGAAACCAGTACATTGTAAATTTACTACAAAAATGATTGGTTATTTGTGTACAATTATTGATACGGTAAAATTACATGTATCGTGTATAGCGTTTACATACACATTGTGTTAACACATTGTAACATACTGTTTTAATACGCTCTAATAGTTCTATTATTTCTAAAAATAGTTATTTTCTAGTTTAATTTTAGCATTCTAATTATTAGAATGAAGGTCGTGTAGCATAAATATGTCTGCAATTGTAAACGGCTGTAAGATCACCCAAGTAGCGTCCTAGCGAAGTTCCAGGAAGATATAATCCAAGAGTTAATTAATTTTTCTAAAGGCACTTTACTTGAAAGGCACTAAATATGTCACATTAGTTGCTATCTATGATTAGATGTCAATCATGTTCTAGGACCCTATTTATGTCAGGGTGGTAGGAAGGAATTTTTCAATTAGCGGAGTACTCAACTAAAAATTAGTTCCGAGAGCTACTTGTGTGGCTATCTTAGCGCAATTGGCAGTTTAATTAATCTTAAAGATTTACGACCGGCGTATTCCTTGTCGAGTATGAGAGCTAGGCAAGGGGTTAATTTTCAATTAATTTAAATGTATATAAGGATGTCAGCCGGGGGAAAACGTGGTTGTTTATTTCCAGACACTTTAGAGTCTAAAGCTGACGGTTACTAGCAAGTTTGAGTGATGTGTTTTATTTGTCTGAAGTCAAGTGCGTGCCGTTATGTTCTAAGTTAGTTATTTTTCTGAGTAAGTAATTAGTATATGTGGTATTAACATGAACTCAAGGCGGTGTTATGCATCATAATTCCGTATTTGTTTAAATACAGTACCTGTCGATTTCCATAAAATACAACTTCGGGTTAAAGCTCAGTTCTAGTAAATTGATCCCGTTAAAGTATTGTTTTAGAGACCGCATCGATTTAGAAGGGTCTTCTATTTTATTGTTGTTTCGACGTTTGTCTGTGGCCTGTAATCACTAAGCCACGAGACTACCTGAGTATGCAAAGCTCCGGTCAGGAGTTCCGTTACTGTACTATTTGACTCTTGTGAAGGTCGTATTTTTCTTGTTGTTGATGACCCCGTGGTTAAAGAAGGGTCGTCGCCCTAAGCAAGTTAAGTCGACTAGGGTAGTGTTAATTAATTTTGTTATTGGGGTGTTTGCACCCAGAACTGTATTAATATTCAAAAATAAGTCTTTTAGTTAAGTTTAGTTAAGTTGTGTTTGTGCTAGCCGGAGACTTTAAAAGATTAGCCCCTGTGAAGTGACTTATTTTCCGTCCTGCAATCTTGGTTCATCGCCCACGAACAAAATGCGACGAGAGCTGTTACCGTGATTGGTCCATGGGCCGTTTAATTCCCATGGTGGCGCCCTTGTGTAAATAATGTTAATTACTGTATATGTTTGTTTTCATATGTAATTAGGTGAAGTTTTAGTTGGTAGCCCATTTAATAAAACAATCAGAATTTCGTCTTAGTGTGTCGTTATTTAATGAACTCCCCCCTCTCACCGATTGCAGCAGCTTGCGAGGCAATGTCCCGAAACGTGAGGGTACTATAGAGCTAGTGGTCCTGCCCCTTTATTATTTATTGATAATTGGATACCCTCACGCGGTAGGTAAAAGTAGAGTATAATTGGGGCATCCACTACCTCATTTCCCCCAGAATCCCTCATTTCCCCACACATCTGGACCAAAAAGTTTTCTTCGACTAACCATTTTCATCTTTCGAGATAAACCTATCTTAAATTTTTATGTTTCGAGATAAATTGAGCATCCTGCACATTTCCTCCACATCTGAACCAAAAGTTTTAACTTCGACTATGCCATTTTTATATCTTTCATCTGATACCAAATAGTTTAATAACCATTATGATCTAGCGCATTGCAATCTGTGAAAATCAGTAGTCAGACATTAAACCTCAATCAGCATTGCACGCATCAGTGCGTCACAATACAATTTTAATTTAAAGTTTATCTCAGCTACGCCGAATTCTCTAAGAATTTTATCCAGATTCATCACCCTATTATGCCGTCAGCTAGCACCACAATCGTTATCAAGATTGTTTTACCATATAAGCTTTTAGACTATACCATTAGAGCAATCTCTTATAACATTTTTCAGTACATGTGATAACCACACTTAAACTTAGATCCTTAGATCATTTTATCGCAATCGAATCGACAATATCAGATTTAAAGCACTGACTACTCTAACAGCCAATGTTACACTTTAATCCAACAACACTGCTGCGCTAAGATTTATCCAGCATACTCGACTTGACATTTAATAACCAAACTTAATCCGACACATACTTTTCTCATCGTTTTATAGCCACATGCATCATCAATAAACCATAGCTCTGGCTGTTGAGTATCACACAATATCTCAGAATATTTCATATTCAGCTACCGATCTTTAGGACATTTATAGATCACGCAACATCTCAGAGTACCCATATTTAAATTTGATCATCACAGCTGTAGACCACGACTTTTGAGTGCCTTCATTAATAAATTTGAACCACTTAGACTCTCAGCGAACATTGACTTTAATCCATCACGCAAATTTTAACAGATTCTGAAGTTCTGAACATCGGTTACATTCAGATTTCGCACAATGATTACGACACACATCCATCTTAATCCACATAATGAGTCTTACTTTAAAACTCCCGAAACATCGCAACTTTAAACTTGGATGCGATACAGTCGTCACGACGTGACCATTATGCTTGACGACGCAAGTGCGATGAGTTTCCATAAAGTGATTTCTGAAACCATCCGTCGAAGGATAGTTATTAGTCAGAAAACTCAGCAAACATTTATCATAGAACCATATAAGTAGACTTTAGTAATTTCAAAGATACCTAACCTATTTGTTCAATCAAGCAGTTAATTATCTTTAATCTCAGTCACATGTGCAGAAAACCATGACTTATAAATTTATCGACGCATTTTGAGTAACATAATCAAAGTCAATGTAATTGTCTGCGAGAAAACATTAATCAGTGACAAATAATCGCTTACAATAAGTGAACATATGAACAGATAGTATACCATGATCAAATTTCTACATTAGAAACTCTATCACAAAATTTGAATTTACAGTAACATTGAATTAAGTACCATCGTTTAGATTACATTATGCAGCTATGTGATTTGACGAAATATCACATAGATATCTCAATGACACCATTTAGAATAACTTTCCCGATACAATCAATGATTACCGAAAGGCTCTCTGAGTATGTGTCACATCGCATTTTACGAACTAAAACCGAGCACGATTTGATAGTAATTCCTTGATAGGTAAAACATTTTTACAGTTGTCACCGAATGACGTTTATCATTCTTATTAGTGAAGAGACTCTATAATCTCTCACCACGCAGCTTCGATTTCAGTAGCGGATGACCCATTTGAGGAATATATGACTCTTAGCTATTTGTAAACCCTCAGAGTTAATTAAAAACTAACTTTTGAATCCACTTAATTCTTTAATCGTGTCTTCTCGCACAATACGTAGGACATTAGCCTTACTACCTACAGATTTAACACCAACGTCATGTAAAATGTCTTACTAGTTGGTTGATATTTAATTTGGTACTCGCACATCACTTGTAACGTCAACACAAGAAAAATCCATCTTATTATAATTTTAATCAAACTCGACGATACTTTGACGACTAATGCACTGGAACATGGCTCGCCTTTTGCCGATGGTCGAGCTGCGCAGCTCATTAATTAGTGGCGTTATATGCAAGTCTTGACTGGAAAAGTGACGTCTATAATTGTTTTATAGTGGGTTTTACCTGTATGTATTTAACCACAACGCCATTTTAATTATTAAACAAAATTACTCTTAGCAGTATTTTTAATATACCATCGTGTAGATTTCATACCATTATGTCTCCTCAGGTTTTCAAATCCCGGAATTTTTCCAAATCGAATGACACTTACTGATTTGCAGAATAACCTTTTGCAAGCACCGATAATCATCTTTAATCTATTTCTAAACCGTATCGCTCTGTCTTTTGAGATAAATCCTGGTGTGTCCACAATCGACTTCCTTTCCACCCAAACACGTTGACACGATGTTGTTTAATTCCCGAACCGGGGTATATCCTTTATGGATATCGAACTGTCCGTCAAATGAGAATGGCGAATGGTAGCCACTTTGCGGATTATGAGACGAGACGCAGCTATCACGCACCAGGCAAAGCATGCGTTGTCATTTAATAACACTGGTAGTTCTGAACCATTTGGGGAGCTCGATGAGATCACGCATATGTGTTTACATTATCTCAGACAACGCCGTTTCAGAGTCCATCCAATAAAATTAGAAAATAACATTATTGAACAACCAGAATTCGTTCTGGAACTCCTCGACTTAGCTGACATCCTCTCAGCGAATTTAGATCTCCTGGTTACTGGAGGTGACAACATTGAGTGCCGAAAGATTTAACATCCTCACACGTCCATCTAATGTAGCCACTAATTGTAGTTTACTTAAATTAGAGAAACCAGCGTCTAACCTGGTAACATTCATACCAGTCTACGTCGGTGAAAATCACATTACTTCGTTACGCATCATATCGGATGGTCAAACGTAAACAAAGTTACGGGAACATTGAATTGAAATGTTCGCATTGCATTTATAAGTAAACATCGAAATAGCGGAAAGAATTTTCGACTTAAAATTTTAGAAGTTGTCGGAGATGAAAACAAGTTTATCAAACATTCAACAGCTAACAGTTCAATGATCGTCAAATGTAAACAGGCAAGATACACGATAATGATGCGATCAGAAATCAGACCCAAGTCAGACGTTTCTGACAGAAAGAAAACTAAATCGTATATAGACGATTAACAGTTGACAGTAAACAGCGATGGATTACCGAATTCAGCCCAAACGCTACACTCTACGAAACTCAGAACGAATCGTGCAAATTTGGAGTATACACATTTGCCAATTAGCGAAAAAGTGATCTGTGTGTTGTTGGTGTGTGATTTTAATGAATAAATATTTATGCAGCTGTACATGTTAGTAATTGTAATATAAATATTGTTTCAAACGTTTTGGTTTTATTTACGATATCAGACAATACCGACAGCAGATTGGTTTATGATCATAGAGTTGAAAACAAAACAAGGCATGTTTGAAACACGTAGTCATTTCTTTAAAATTAAATGTGCGCTCTTTGTTATAATTTTTCACATATTATCCATTTCAGTTACGTGACATTTGAAAATTAAACAATCCATGTATGCTATTTTAAAACATAAACATAAATATAATCAAATCATCTTCATTTCTTCATACAGTTGTGGTGGTTAAATATTTTAAAACCACACATAGTATTTCCATTTGAATACTGCCAACAGTTTATAACATCCTCGATTATTTCCACAATCATCCAGATCCTCGGCACGATACACAGTACATGCTGCTCTGATGACGACATAGCATTTTCTCCATCGAGCGTTCACATTCGCTTTTACCGTAGCATTGCGAAATCTTCGAATAACCTCTCCAAAGTTTTATACATATTTATTATTGTCTCTTTAAACCTCAACAAATACTTTACGCGAACAGTCCTTTATGAGCTACCCTTCGATGTCCGATTGCACCCGTGCACGCACGAAGCAACGGTATGGAATGGTTTCATGAAAAAATCATCACATTTCTTCGAGAAATGCTACAGTCTCTAGATAAACGTTATTATTAGTGCTCACTTTTCACATTGTTCCATACTTTTTACTTGGTTCCATACTTTAAAATTCACAAATCAATTTATCTTCTGTAAGATAAACGATAGTACATTCGATCGCGACCACAATGTAAGGGCAATTGTTTCATGTGGAATTTTATTGCCGATAACTTTGTAAGCATTTGTAATTCCAAAACCTTTAAAACAGCAATTCCATAAAATACTGACACTCTACAACCAATCACCATCTTCGATTATATTATAACTTTCAAATTGCAAAAATTCTTTTGGTGTGTGTGCAATTTAATTAAATTATTCACAACATGTTTGATGAATTAATATTGTTTAGTTTGGAAATTGGAATTGAAATTACGAAAGCAAATTTTTCATATAGAGTGTATCGTAGAATCAGCACTACCACTACACAAATCACTTGGATGGCAGGTTGAAGACCACCATATAAATCAAAACCAACTTCTAATATATGGTGGTGATAATTTGGAGAAATTCGCCTAACCTATGGTTGACTTACCAACTAGTTGGTTGATATTTAATTTGGTACTCGCACATCACTTGTAACGTCAACACAAGAAAAATCCATCTTTTATTTATAATTTTAATCAAACTCGACGATACTTTGACGACTAATGCACTGGAACATGGCTCTCGCCTTTTATGCCGATGGTCGAGCGTGCCAGCTCCTGATATTAGTTGGCGTTATATGCAAGTCTTGACTGGAAAAGTGACGTCTATAATTGTTTTATAGTGGGTTTTACCTGTATTTTAACCACCAATTTAATTATTAAACAAAATTACTCTTAGCAGTATTTTTAATATACCATCGTGTAGATTTCAATTATTATTATGTTCTTCCTCAGGTTCAAATCCCTCGGAATTTTTCCAAATCGAATGACACCTTACTGATTTGCAGAATAACCTTTTGCAAGCCGTATATAATTCATCTTTAATCTATTTCTAAACCGTATCGCTCTGTCTTTTGAGATAAATCCTGGTGTGTCCCACAATCGACTTCCTTTCCACCAAAACGTTGATATTTAGGTTTAGTTCATCAACCTTATCCTATTATGAAGACGTCTTACCAAACACTTGAATTTCGTCTGTAATGTAGTAAATGACGTTTGGAAATTGTAATTCTTAGTCCAGTTCGACTACTTAGCACCAGGCAGTGTCGATTGCATGTTATATTAATAACATCTGTGTTCGAACCTTTGGAGCTCGATGTATGAGATACATGTTGTTTACATAATAGACACCTGTTCATCCATCAATTTAAATTGTAAATTATACACCAAATTCTTGATTTACTTAACTAAAAGAATTGTATCCCCAGTTTGGTGGTACAACATTCGTTTAAGAAAATTCATTCATTAAGAGCATAATTTAGTATTTTAATTAGGAGAAACCAGGGTTTAACTGGTAACATCAACCAGTCTTTCGGAAATCATTAATTTTACCTACCATTGGAGTATCAAACGAAACATAACGAAAATAACATATTTCGAAAATTGTGAAATTGAATAGTCTGCCATTTGATTTATAATAAACATGTAAACATAAATGAGTCAGGAATTATACGTTGATAAAAAAATCAGAGAGTTGAACGAGATATAAATCAGTTTATAATATTCAATACCAACATTACATGTTATGCTATGACACTTGTAATTAAAATAAACAAGATAAACACTACTCATGAAAGTTGTGGTGTAAATATTTTAAAACCACAAAATTGAAAGCAACATTAACATCTTCTAGATTTCAAATCAGCCGACGATACAAGGATTACTGTCAGACATTCTCATCAGTCATACACTCATTACGAAATCTCCAAACATATTTAAATATTGTACTTCAAACAAAAACAAAGTACTTTGTCTTGTTGGATCGAGGGAGTGGTTGGAATGTTGTATAAAATAACAATTATCTTCTAGCAAACTGTACATTGTAGATAAATCGTTTGATATAATTTGTTTCAAACTTTGGTTTTATTTATATTCAACGATTTTATCAATTACTCAGTCGAATGTCTATATCATCATAATGAAAATAACAAGTTACTAAAGTATCGTTTAAACATCGATTGTCGATCATTTCATGATAATGATCCTGAAATGACGCGATTTGTATCAATTCCTTTTCATAGATTACATTGATATCCATTTCAGTCTACGTGTTGACATTTGAAAAATTCACAACAATCACCAAATTACTTTGCTCCTTCAATTTCTAAAACATAAATCTTCAAGCTAATATCATCACATAGACATAATTTCTAACGAATTCAACCGATTTCATTTCTTATCGAAATAACATGTTGTCGCACGTGCGTATCAAACCTTTTTCTTAAAACGTTACAATGCCGTTACAACCGATGACATCATCCAATCTGAATCACATCGTTGCAACGCAGTTTTATAAACGCCGCATCTGCATCTCGAATTAGTCTTCACATCGAAAATCATCCATATCTGCATAACTTGTTCAGGTAATTATATTCAGCAGCGTAATACCGACCATCCATGAACTTCGCCATCGCTTTTTGAACATCGAAATTCACCACTCAACTTATCACATTTTTCGACCAAACCTACATACCATATAACTCCACCATACAGCCTTACGACATCGGCGACTGACCACGACCACGACACATATGACCATGACACACATGACCTAACGCACAATGAGTTTTACAAAACCAAGCACATCTGCTTTACGAGTTTTCCTTACAAACCCAGTGACCTAACAGGTTGTAGAAAACATTATAGGTTAGCCAGCGCGCGCGTGGCCCAACCCTTAATTTTCCTTTATTCTAACCTAGGTCCACACTTGGTTTTTAATGGAAAACTCATTAAAAGCAATTAGTGTTAATGGGTTTTAATGAGAAACTCATTAAAAAGCAATTAGGTCATATGGTCATATGGTCATGTGGTCATGTGGTCATATGGTCATGTGGTCATGTGGTCATATGGTCATATGGTCATGTGGTTATGTGAGCAGGGAGATTAAATTTGGTATATAAGGAAGTAGTTTTGGGTAGAGCTTAGTTATAGTAAGACATTTTTTCGAAAGATGTCGCATTCAAGCAATCAGTGGTGCTCCAAACAATCTATTACAAAAGCAGCAGAGGATATCCTGGATGGCTCGAGTTTCTACGCTGCTAGTAAAAAATATAATATACCTAGAACAACGTTATGCAGATATGTTAAAAGGTTGCAGAACGTGAAGAAATTACATAATTCCAACGATGCATCCAGAGATGTTATACCAGTAGTTAAAATACCTATACAGAATTATGATAACTTTGCTATTGCTAATGCAAAAGAGGATGGTAAACATGGTCCTTGTTCCCGTCTAACATACGAGCTATATTCGTGGGACCATCGAGTTGTGGGAAGACCAACGCTTTAATATCTCTGATCTTGCACGAGAACGGTCTTAGATTTCAAAATGTCTATGTATTTTCGAAGAGTTTGTATCAACCGAAATACGAATTGTTAAGAAACGTTTTACACCATTAAAAGAAGAAATTGGTTACCATGAGTTTGAAAATTGCGATGATTTGATCGAACCCGGAGATACCAAAGAAGATTCAATTATGGTTTTCGATGATATACCTGCAAACGAGCAAAGTAAAATCACTCAGTTTTTCTCGTTCGGTCGACATAAAGCAATAGATTCGTTCTATCTATGTCAAACTTACGCTAGTGCCTTAAAACATAGACTCAGAGATAACGCCAATGTAATCGCATTATGGAAACAGGATGAAACCAATCTCGGACATATCTTTTCGGATCATATAAGTGGTGACATGATATATCCGAAATTTAAAGAAATGTGTTTACAGTGTTGGGGGACTCAAAACATAATTTTATAACTGTTGTTAAAGATTTTGATTTGGATAATGGTCGATATAGGAAGAATTTCGACGAGTATATAAATATTTGATATTATTCAAAAAAAGTTAGTTCCCATCCAAAGTTTCATGATGACGGACGTTAACAATTTTATTGCAAATAAACGCAGTCTTCATCTTATGCAGGATGCTGTACGAAAAAGTTTGTAGCGTACAAAAGGAGATGCTACATCTCAGCAAAATTCAAAGAGGTGCACAAACAATTGATCGATCCACTGCAACAACCGCTTCCCAGTTGCAATCGATCACCGAAAAATCCCCATACCTACAACAAAGGTTAAAGTCGAAAACATGGACGTACCTATAAAGAAAATTAAGCAACTCGTTCCAGAAGAACCGTTCCATCTTTACTATGCGGATGTGTTAGGTAGAGACGAAGACGAAAATATATACAAGTCGGTTATGGAGTAAAGTATAACCGTCAATTGATACGCATAGTTTAGGAAAAAGTATGTAGGAAATTGATTTAGAAAACAGTGACACAACCTAAATTAATAACGTTTATCTAGAGACTAGAGGTCTAACAAGAGTTATAATTATTTTTAAAGTCCTTAGTATTTTTCTTAAGAAATGTAATGATTTTGTTCATAGAATACATTCCATACCGGTTGCTTCGTGCGTGCACACAAATCGGGTGCAATCGGTACATATCCGAATAGGAGTAGCTCATATAAAAGGACTGTTCGCGTAGAAGTTATTATTTGTTGATTGTACGGTTTAAAGAGACAATATAATAAATATGTATAAAAACTTTGGAGAGGTTATTCGAAGATTTCGCAATGCTCTACGAGTAAAAAAGCAGAATGTGGGCAACGCTTTTCGATAGATGGAGAAAAATGTCTTATGTGTCAGTCATACGAGGAAGCAATACAGCACTGTACTGCAGTGTTATCATTGCCCGAGGATCTGGATGATTTTATGGAAATAATCGAGGAGATGGGGTTTATAAAACTGTTGGCAGATATTCAAATGGAATATATACTAAATTGTAAGTTTTAAAATAAAAATTTAACCACCACAACTGTTATCATAAGAAATGAATGATGTGATTTTAGAAATTATTTTTGTATATATTAGCTTGTTTATGTTTTAAAATATAAAGCATACATTGGTATTGTTTAATTTTTCAAATGTCCACGTAACTGAAATGGATATCTAAGTAATTATGAAAAGAATTATAACAAAGAGCGCTACATTTAATTTTAATAGAAATGACTACAACTACGTGTTTCAAACATACCTTTAGTTTTTGTTTTTTCAACTTCTATGATATTACATAAACCAAAATTCTGCTACTGCTTCCGAGTAATTGTATCCTAACAATACCATTATATATAAATAAAACCAAAACGTTTGAAACAATATTTATATTACAATTCAAATACTTAATATGTACACTTCACATAGAAATATATTTTTATTCATTAAAACACACACACACACACACACACACACACACAACAAGTCACTTTTTCCTCCTTTAATTGGCAAATGTGTAGTATACATATCCAAATTTTGCACACGATTTTCGTTTGATCTGAGTTTCGTATAGAGTGTAGCTGGAACATTGTAGATTTCGGATGCTTCTGAACCAGTAATCCATCCTTTGTTTATTTCGTCAAGGGCTTTATTTAAATCCTCTTAGTATACGATTTAAGTTGTTCTTTCTTTTTCTGTCAGAAACGTCTGACTTGGAGTCTATGTTCTGATCTTTCGCATCAACATTATCATGTGTAGGTTTATCTTGCACTATTTTAGTATTTACCAGAGATTCATTAGACATACCATTCAAATGTTGGCTAGTTGAATTGTTTGATAAACTTGTTTTCATCTCCTTGACAACTTCTTCTAAAATTTTTATAGCATCTAAGGATATAATTCTTTCCCGCTCATTTTTATTACGATGTTTACTTATCAAAATGCAAATGCAGACTATTCCAATTTCACAATTTCGAAAAATATGTATAAATATTTACCCCGTCTAACTTTGTTCTCGTTTGATACATCCGATAATTATAGATGTAGCGCGTAAGCAAGAAGTTAATTGATTTTCACCGACGTGAATAGACTGGTATGAAATGTTACTCAAGGTTAAACGACGCTGGGTTTCTCCTAATTTAAAAGTAAACTACCTAATTAGTGGCTACATTAAGATGGACAGTGTAGAGGATGTTAAATCTTTCAACACTGAAATGTTGTGCTCACCTCCTCCAGTAACCTAGGGAGATCTACACCCTTTGTGGAGAGGATGTCAGCTAAGTCAGAGGAGTTCCAAGAACGAGATTCTGGTTAGTTTCACAATAATTTATTTTTCTAATTTTTAAATTTTAGGATGGACTCTGAAACAGGCGTTGTACTTGGAGATTAATGTAAACAAGTACAACCCTTTGCGTGGATCCTCATACATCGAGCTCCCCAAATGGGTTCGAAACACCAGAGCTGTTATTAATATACAAAATGACGACAACGCATGCTTTGCCTGGTGCGTGATAGCTGCTCTACTCAGTGCTCACAATCCGCAAAGGGTCGGTAGCTACCCCCATTACAGCACCATTCTCAATTTGACAGGACTGCAGTTCCCGATATCCATAAAGGATATACCCCGGTTCGAGGAATTAAACAACATCAGTGTCAACGTGTTTGGGGTGGAAAGGAAGTCGATTGTGGGACACACCAGGGATTTATCTCAAAAGACAGAGCGATACGGTTTAGAAATAGATTAAAGATGAATTATATACGGTGCTTGCAAAAGGTTATTCTGCAAATCAGTAAGGTGTCATTCGATTTGGAAAAAATTCCGAGGGATTTGAAAACCTGAGGAAAACATAATAATAATTGAAATCTTACACGATGGTATATTAAAATACTGCTAAGAGTAATTTTGTTTAATAATTCTAAAATGGCGTTGGTGGTTAAATACATACAGGTAAAACCCACTATAAAACAATTATAGACGTCACTTTTCCAGTCAAGACTTGCATATAACGCCAACTAATATAATAGAGCTGCGCACGCTCGACCATCGGCATAAAAGGCGAGAGCCATGTTCCAGTGCATTAGTCGTCAAAGTATCGTCGAGTTTGATTAAAATTATAAATTAAAGATGGATTTTTCTTGTGTTGACGTTACAAGTGATGTGCGAGTACCACAATTAAATATCAACCAACTAGTTGGTAAGTCAACCTATAGGTTAGGCGAATTTCCTCCAAATTATCACCACCATATATTAGAAGTTGGTTTTGATTTATATGGTGGTCTTCAACCTGCCATCCAAGTGATTTGCTGTAGTGGTATGTGTGCTGATTCTACGATAACATTCTCTTACTTCAATTGGAAGAAATTGTGTACTTTTCAAGTGGAATTTCAAATTCACCAATTTGCTCAAGACTCAAAACAAGTACGATTAAATGGTCTGACTACTGGAAACGATGTTGTTGAGATACAATTGATCAAGATTTCAAATTGCAGCTGAGCACAGCCTTTAATAGAAGTATATGGTTTTGAACAATTTTGAAAAGAGAATTTATATAATATGGAGATTACGAAAGATGGGAATGTTATTGTGCTACCTGCGTACGAGTGCATCAAGCTATTAAATTTGCGAGAATTGATCTGTTTTAAAATGGCCGAGTTAAGGTGTAGAAACTTTCCAGAATTTTACGAAAATTTGTTGGTGATATAAAAAGTATGTGGAAATACGACGGAGGAAGAAAGGGTTCAAACGTTATTAGAGGGAGAGAGCAGTGCCAGTATTTCTCTGTCTAATGATTGCAGCAATTTAAATTACTTGACAGTGTTGGAACTTATTAAATGTTTCCCCATTCAGTACTTAAAAGATGCAACTGCAAGGCAATCGCTTGCGCAAATGTTTAGAGATTTGGCTATCCCAGATTCGCCAGACTCTGGTTACCACAGCGGTTTATAGATGTTATCAATACATGTATGTATTCTATTAAAACATATTTCTTGATAAAGTTTGTTTTACATATTTGTATCGCCAACATTACCATAAATTATTAATAGACGTATTAAACTATCCTGTTTTTATTTTTTAGGTTTAAAGTGGTGTACGCGGAAATAATAAACACAATATACCGCATGTTAACAAAAAGTTGTGGGGGAAATTTAAAGACGAGTTTTACGGTGACTTGGTGTTAGAATCTGTAGGTAGTAAGGCTAAGTCCTACTGTATTGTGCGCGAGAAGGACACGATTAAAAAGATTAAAGGGATCTCACAAAGTGTAGTTAAGTAAAACCGAGGGTCTTACAACCTATAACGAGCATATATTCCCAAAAGGGGTGGGCATCCAGCTACGCAACAGTGCGTGGAGAATAAGGATTCTCCAATAAGAAATTAAAGTCATTGGTAATGGTAAAAATGTTAAACCTATAAAGGCGATTATTAATTGTGGTTTAGTGACCGCGTTTGTGCACTCTTCGAGTGTCTTCGGCAATCTTCGATTGCCGGGAATTTTCTAATGGGTGGCATTGAGCATATCTATTGTATTTTTCAAATCACATAGCTGCTAATTAATAAAAAGAAAGGCTACTTTCACTTTACGTAACATAATTGTAAAGCAATTAGTTTGTCCTCTATACTACTTTCACTATACGTCACATAATTGTAAAGCGATTAGTTTGTCCTTGTCTATGTATTTTCCAACAATTTAGCATTGTACATGTAATTATGTTAAAACCAGAAAAAATTTTAAGTCATGGGTTTTTGCGACATTCTGAGAAAAGCACATTACTGTTTGAAAAAATGATTTTAAATACTAAGCACTTATGGCTTATAAAGGACTCGTTTCTAAAATCCTTGCGGTTTTAGATTTCTAGGGAAATAGTTGGTTAAAGCATATGTCATAGACGAGCAAAACAATTTAAAGTGGTTTGGGAGCTTTAAAGTATAACTTTGTAAGGGATGGTCCGATTTCAAATCTGTTTGCAGATTCAAATTCTGTGTAAAATTTTAGACTAACAAAATGTATCGCATGACTAAGAAAATTTATAAGAACACTCAAAAGTCGCTACAGGTAAGAAATCTTAAAATGGGGTAGCTCTCTGGGGATGGCGCAATCTAAAAAATTCCTAAAGATTCGGGTAGCTGAGAAAATTCTAATATTGATTGATACCAAACAAGGTAGGTTTATCTCGAAAGATGCGTTGGCTAGACGAAGAAAAGTATTTGTTAGTTTTGCTTATAAAGCAAAGAGCAAAATTTAGAGGTTTGAGAGCTTAAAGTGTAACTTTGTAAGAGTAGTCCGATTTTAAATCTGTTTGCAGATTTAGATTCTGCGTAAAATTCTAAGCTAACAAGATGTATCGCGTGACTAAAAAGTTTATAAGAACGCTCAAAAGTCGCTATAGGTAAAAATCTTAAAATTGGGGTAGCTCCTTGGGGTGATGATATCTGAAAATTCCTAGAGATTCGGGTAGCTGAGAAAATTCTAATATTGATTGATACCAAACAAGATAGGTTTATCTCGAAAGATGCATTGGCTAGACGAAGAAAAGTATTTGTTAGTTTTGCTTATAAAGCAAAGAGCAAAATTTAGAGGTTTGAGAGCTTAAAGTGTAACTTTGTAAGGAGTAGTCCGATTTTAAATCTGTTTGCAGATTCGGGATGTGCATAAAATTCTAAGCTAATTTAATGTATCGCATGACTAAAAAGTTTATAAGAATGCTCAAAAGTCGCTATAGGTAAAAATCTTAAAATTGGGGTAGCTCCCTTGGGGGTGATGATATCTGAAAAATTCTTAGAGATTCGGGTAGCTGAGAAAATTCTAATATTGATTGATACCAAACAAGATAGGTTTATCTCGAAAGATGCAATGGCTAGACAAAGAAAACTATTTGGTTCAGATGAAAGATAAAAAAATGGCTAGTCGAAGAAAACTTTTTGGTTCAGATGTGGGAGGAAATGAGGATGCTCATTTATCTCGAAACATAAAAAATTTAAGATAGGTTTATCTCGAAAGATGAAAAATGGTTAGTCGAAGAAAACTTTTTGGTCCAGATGTGTGGGGAAATGAGGGATTCTGGGGGAAATGAGGTAGTGGATGCCCCAATTATACTCTACTGGTAAATATATAAATTACAACATTTGTATTGTAAATATACATAGAAAAATTAAACGGAAGATGTATTTACCCAATGTACTTCTACCAACACTATGTATAATTTTTATGTAATTTTGCAAGTAGGCTGTACTTTTAACATGTTACATTACTAGCTTGTGTAATTCTACAAGGTAATGATTAATATCTCCTATGGAATGTATTTTCACCATGTAATTTTGCAATGCAAGTAGGTTGTATTTTTACCGTGTAAAATTATTAGCTTGTGTATTTTTACAAGGTAATGATTGGTATCTCCTATGGAATATTCCACTAAGAATGTATTTTCACTATGTAGTTATACCTTAATTTTGTAATAATGGCGTAAACTTTTTACATAATAGTTTTGCCTATACATCAGATGAGATGAATAGTAATGTGGTTATGAGTATCAAAATATAAAAATTGTAAATACCCATCAGTGATTACACAGTTTAACTTCCTTGCAGCACAAAACAGATAAAACAATTTATATCAAACTAAATTATGGTAAATTGCATTTACATAATATTAACTGTGATTTCGAATTTCCACGTAACATCCACAAAAATATAACCAATATCATATTTGCGTTGTAATACCAAGTTTCTTACGAAAATCAGTATACCTATACGTATACCACCAAAATAACATGTAAATCTGTCAACAGTTTTTCTGGGATGAATATTTCCTACTCTACAGCGACCAAAATATTCAAGTTGTGATTAAAGTAAAATCAAAAGTTTTCTAAGAAAATGCTAGTTTTTTTTAGATTGCTTTCTTTATATAACAATGTTACAGTACACTGAGTGACCGTTTACTTTAAAATTTGGTCAAAGTTATATTGTTACATCTGATAGTAATTAATGAAATGTATGTAGTAAATATATTTCATACAGAAAAAAGCATAAAACGATTATGTATAAGTTTATTAAAACTAAAAATTAAATATAACAACTACTTATCGCTTTTAACAACAAACCAAACTAAATGTAGTTACTGAAAACATATAGGATACAGGGCATGTGAGAATTAACTAGCCTGTTACAATATAGCCCAGAACTTTAAATTATAAAAACATTTTGAACGTTTTTCATTTAAAAGCAGTATTGATTGGATTAGAAATATAGGGTTATTTGATGCTACAAAACACATTTTTTAAAAAATGCATTTTTATTATTTAAAGTTATGGTCCACTGCAAAATAGCACTTGCCCTAAAGTTTTAACAAACTTTCCTGTCAAATATTATAAAATTGTTATTTTGTGACATAAGCATGAAAGCAATGTTTATATGGGTGTATATAAGTGTATAAAAAGTTACACAAAATAACAATTTTATATCATTTGCCTTCACGTTAAAAAAACTTAATCATAAAAAATAAATCAATAACTAAAAACTTAAAAGGATGTCAGTGAACGATTTAAATTGATTATAACTAAACAAGAAACAAGGGTTAAATATTTTTGTAACTTTTTCATTAAGGCAATAACTCGTTTTTTGAAGGACAACATTTTCTTTGATTTGCTGCCCATATCAGGGTGAATTTTCATAAAATAGCGCTGGAGCATTTCCAGTGTGGTTGACATTTTTTTAAGATATTCCAAGTTTATTATAAAGAAAAGGGCAAAAGCACCCTTGATAGCTTCAGTAAAGATGGAATGCGTCATTATATGAGTTTTTTCTAAATAGACATTAGACAGTGTACTCTAGTTAAGAATCAATCAACTCTTAAAATTGTCCGATCAAATTTGTGAAATCAATCGGTTAAAATAAAGAAGAAAGTCGTTTGAGTTGAGATAATTTGATATTAGGCTGATACTACAAACTTACCATTTTGTTCAATTAAGCAGGGAGTCTCCGTTTTTAAACAAGACGTGATGTCTTCTTTATTTTTATCCTATAATAAAAGGTAATTAGTAATTGCAAAAGTTTACTTTTGTATACCTTTAGTATCATAAAAAATTGTTTGGTATCTTCATCAAAATATGCTGCAAAAAATTGTAGCGTATGTAGAGCTGCATTATCGTTGCCCAAAGTAGTAATTTTTTGGGTTTTAATGGCGAAATTTCGAATCTTTGAACCCTTAGCATTTAAATTATGGGACAAGTTCCCCAAGTCAATATTAGTCAGTCGTTTAAAATGCCATTTGATGGTATCTGGTTTAAAGAGAATTGAGAATTTGTCATTCTTGTAGAATAATTTTTGCAGTTGGAATTTCTTCAGAGTTAAAAACTGCCTAATAGTTCCGTAAGTTTCTTCCAGAAGAGTGAAAAATTCAGGATCTTCATTTTGATGGATATATTCGTTTAAGCAGGTTTGTAGGTCTTTAACAGTTGTGGTCGAAGTTTTTTCACTTTCACCAGCAGCCTCGGGAAATCAATTTGCACAGCCTGCCTTACTACTTAAACGTTTTTTTTTATGGAAGTCGTCGGTAAATTGTTTTCTTTCGCAACCCCTCGCTTATGGGGATAGACGGTCGAGGAGTTTTGCAAATGTAGAATGGGAACAGTCTTCCAGTACCACCCCATCGTCATCCACATCTCGAAACATTGTCGGATATTTATCGAGCAATTTTTTTGCGACAAACTTGAATGCTTTTGATGGAATATCTTTTTTATGCCTCGCATTGTATTAACTATAATGTGAATTATACTTGTTATGGTTGTCCTACCTTGAATACCTGCCTCACATTGCTCCAACATTTGCAAAGGCATTTTCTCCCAAGGAATTTGAAATAGGACCAAGCAAATTCATAATTGGTTGATAGCGTAATTGTAGGTAAATTTCAAATATCAGCAATGGTTGTCGCGAGTTGTATAGAATTGGTTTTGGTATATGTTTCCATTACATCATCTGATGTGAGCAAATCAAAGTCTGTACTATTAACAGTTACAGTGGAAGCCAAAGAAACGTTTGAACTGTCCAGTGAATCAATTGCCTGAGGTTCTTCGCAAACACGCGAATACTATTTTTCCTGCGGTTCTAGTAATATAAGTGTTTCCATTTTCATAAAGTCCAATACATCACTGTCGTCAACCACGGTACCGTCGTTTTCCAGCACTAGACAGCTTCCATTGATGTCTAATTTAGCAGAAGCTGTAAATCACAACAATATTTAAAGAAATAAGATGTTTAGTATTATGTGCTACGATGATTATAGTTGTATGTATTTTACGAAAAAATAATATATAACGATTATTATTATATAAGTTTTTGGAAAATGCATGTAACTTTGATGTCATACAAAAAACGACTTGTTAAGTGCAAACTCCGATAAGGTATTCTCAGAGTTAAAAAAATTTAAAAAAAGAAACAGGCGTAATCTAAAATCATAGGTGCACGTATGAAATTATATACCTTTTAATAACAGTTCCTCGTAGATGTCGTCCACCGATTCAACTTTAACGAACGCTTTTTTGTTTCTGTCTAAAGACCAAACTTTGAAAAAAGGCATTTTCACCAAAGACAAAAAATCTACAAATAGTAAATTTTATATATAAATACCACTTTTAGGAAAAATTTCGAACACTAAACATTAAAAAAAATATTTAACTACATACTAATATACAATGCATATAGAGAAATCACTAATTTTTATGCTGGGTGTTGTGTTGTTTCAAAGCCATATCTCTCTTATTTTAAGAAATTTAAAACTGGGATATTTTAAACGTGCTGCAACATAGACCAAAAATTTCCTCTAAATCAAGCACAATAACAATATTCAATCACTTCCGGTTTAACCGGAAACACCCCTAATTTTTTTAATTTGACTTACTTCAAAATTCAAATTCTAGGCGAAAGTTCCTTTTCAGTGATGTATTACACTTGTTTTTACGTCCAAAGTTAATAAATCAAATTGTGTCAGAATTAAGCTTCATAACCAAATACTCTAAATTTATTGTAGTTTTGACAGTTTGTGTTTTATAATTCATTGACCTTAACCCTTTAACAATTTGAAGCAAGTTTGAAAAAAGCACAATGAATAATGACGGTTTTAGTGTTTGGCTAGATCCATTTCGATATTATTACGATTTTATGAGTGATGTTAAATTTAAATAAATACTTTTACTATTTTTAAAATTTGATATTAATTAAGATCAAGTATAAACACAAAGTATAATACATCACTGAAAAGGGAATTTCGCATAGAGTTCGAATTTTGAAATAAATATACCGGGTGTCAATTAAATTTCAAGAATTAGGTTCGTTGCCAGCTAAACCAGAAGTTTTCTTCTTAATCTTCTTTGGGGATTAAACCACTCAAAATAAATATAAAAAAACGACTACTTAAGCCTTTTAATAATGCAATTGCACACTTCTTTAATAACCATCCTCTAAATTGTATAAATAGAAACATGTTAAAAAATGTTTTCCAATTCCCAAGTTATTGAATTTTTACAATAAAAATTAATCAGCTGATTTCATGTTAAGCGTATTGGCTACCTTAAAAAGTCGGTCCCAAGCCGTAACACAAATTGAAGGCAATTATTCATTTAAACTTTTAAAAATTTTTGCTTAGTGTACTCAAACCAAATATTTCAAACATCAATAAATCAAAGTCACCTTCAATTTATGTCATAAATGTCAAACTTGAAGTTTTTATTATTTTGAAAACGATCCTAGGTTATGGATCGAAACGTTAATAAAGATAATTTTAAAAACTATAAGTGGTTTAATCCCCAAAGAAGATTAAGAAGAATACTAAACAAACCACAATAAACATACAGGGAGTATAAACCAGAAGTGATTGATTATTGCTATTGTACTTGATTTATAGGGTATTTATAGAGTAACAACACAACTGAGACACTCAGTTCAGTTGTAGTAAGCAAAGCATTTTGTCAACAATAAATGTTTCTTGGAAAATAAAAATGTGATTTAAAAAGGGATGTGATTTACATATTCAATAGTTAAAAAGATGCTACAACAATATTTTTAAACGCAAGCCACAATGGATATATTATTTAAATATTTAAACGTGCGCACATTTACACGACGTCATTTCAACATCATAAATATGAAATTTATTAGATCATTTATCAAATAAATTAAAATTTAAAGGTCGAAAGGTATCGATTTGAAACAATAGTGGACAGAATTTTCATTACAATACTGAAGAACTGTTTCAACATTTAGAAGATTTCTATATGGTATACAAAGACTAATTAAATGATTTTTAGAAATGTGATCAAATAAACCTGTAGTTTCATTATATGAAATATTTGTTCTACTTCCAATAAAACAGAAATCGCAAAAATTTTCTCGCACAAGCAGAAATTCTATTTTGCATAAAACATATCAAAAAATTAAGTCGCAGCTAACATGTTTATATTCCTCTAAAATACAAAAAGATTGTATCATAGCAACGGTTTCAGCTGAATCATTGTTTTCATTTAAATGTTTGTAAATTATTACAAACTTTATTAGGGGAACATCTTTGCGATTTTGTTAAATGCAATAACTGAAGTAATTGATGCTTTTTCGACAAAGAATATAAAACATTGGAGGTATGCTTACTCACATTTTTGAAATATTGATGCTTACTTTTAAAACGCAAAGTTCATAAAAAGCGTAATGATCCAATTTTTTTTATTAATTGTAAATAGTGAATTAAATAATGATGTTTGGGCCGAATATTGGTATCATTAAAAAGCGTTGTCCGATAAAAAAAGGTATTCAGAAATTAGATTATTTAGTAGCGCAATTTGACCAATTGATATTTTGAAACCTAATAAAATTTCGTTAATTTTGCGTAAACACAAAATCAGTTTCCACGCCTCGTGTTGAATAACGTATTCATCATTGAATATTGCAAACGGAAGAAAAATAGCTATGCACATATTCTGGTGGCGGTACCATATATTTTGTCACTTTTCTTTAAAATAGGAAGGTGCTATTTTTATTCTTTGACGAACTCTAAATTTTGCAGTTTTACATTTAACGCCTCGTAAGAGATTTCAGTCTCGGACACTAATTTATTTAACGGTAACATAATATCATACTGAAAAATTCTTTCATATAAGTCATGCGTCATGCAATATACAAGGCCGGGATTACAGACATGAAAATATTTCAGATCATTTAAAATTGATTCCATTTTGACACCTCTATACGGTCCGTCACCTGCTGCTATAACGTAAATATCGAAGATATAAGAATCCTTTGTTTTTAAAGCAAACTTTTTAAATATATTAGAATTAGTTACATTATTGGCAAAACAGTAGCGGCAGAAGTATCCACCTAAATTAAAATTTTCCCAAAAACCTACAATGTGATGACAGCGAAGATATTCACCAGTGACACATATTACACTTTCTTTGATCACAGTGCCATTTACCGTAATACCTTCAAGTTCTAAATGTTTTAAATCTTTAATTAATACCTCTAGAACTTTTGAAAACCCAATTTGTTTAATATGCTTTTCGTAAACTAAAGCTACCAATTGAATGTTATCAACTTGAGTTCGACTCCATGAGAACATATTTGCCAAAGTACAATATATACCAATAACTTTATGTTTTAGTCTGGAAGAACCCAGCGGATGACATATTTCAAACCCATCTCGGTATAAAATAATTTTTATAGATTCCGGATTCAGTTTAAAAAATTCGTTGTCCTAGCAAATAGACCCGAAGTTAACATCTTGAAATACTAAACCGTCATATACACACCTATTGCTCTTGTATTGATTGACAACGTGTTCGTGCTTCAAAAGTATGCTTATAGTTTCCAAAATAGGAATATAAAAAAAGCTTGCTTGATTATTAAACACGCTTGTTCGATCATTATGTGCTTTATTGAATAAGTTATTAACTAATATTGGTTGTAATAATTGACCTTCGGCATTGTTTACTTGTGATAATATATAGTCTGCATTCAAACAATTAATATCTCGAATTCCTTCAATTAACGTTTGCAAAGACCGATTAGTCACAAAATGTTTTGCTTGCAAAGTTAAATAAAGTGAACAGAATAAGCTGACACTTATTTCTTCGTAATTATTATATACTGTCTGACAATCATCAGGTTCGCCATCTTCGTTGTCTATATTTGCATTAGCCGATATTCCATCAGCATTGCTAAGAGGCACTTTTATTAGTTTCGAATTTGAAATTACATAGCTATGTGGCCTCATGATATGATTTCGCAAGTTATGTACATTCGTATAAATAATGGCAACCTTACAACATACATTATAATAAGGGCACATTACAGAAGCACCGTCTTTTAAATGTGAATAAACATGTTTATGAAACTCTTTTCTATTATCAACTTGAAACGTACAATTTTAAACAGCTTTGCAGATAAAGTTTAAGTTATTCGTTCGAGATTGATTGCTGGGGATGTTATGCCATCTGTATATGCGATTTTTAAATTTTGAATAATTATTTAGCACCGCCTGACAATTATCGTGCACGCAGTGAAAAGCAACATTTAAATTTCGATGGTAATATAGGTGCAAGTTGTACTTTCTTACAGAAGAAATCTTTGTTCTGCATATTGTGCAACTAAACATTTTAATAACAAGTGCGATGTACTTACCTCAGGCAGTTACAAACTCCAGAAATTCACTGGACACTGAACGCTGAAAACAATTTTATCTATAGACCGGACCCGACCAAAACTGCGCTTAAGAATAGAGCACGTTGGTGTTACAGCACAATATTGCTGAACCAGCTGAACAAGATGACGCACGTTTACGCAGGAAATGCTGTAGCATTACATTAATCAGTACTATTACAAAATATTACACAACATTATGTAAATTCACAATGTACGCTGTAAAATTAATACCTAAAAGTACATATTCGCGTAAAATCACATGTTTTTTATGTAATTACACAAAACGGTAAGGATACTTTACATGAATATGTGAATTCTTTCGATATTCGTTGTAAAATACAAATTACATTCTAAAACATGTAATAATTACCACAAAAGTTATGTAAAAAGTCTGTATTTTCACACGCACTTTTTTTAGTGCATGCACTTTCTCGCTGCACATGGTATAAGTCCGTTTTTCCTTACGTATGGAATCAATGGCTGCGCATACAGTTACCACTGTGCGGTCTCTTTATCGCACGGTTGCGTGGTTAATTTTAAGTTATTTTAAATTCTTAGCTGTAAATCAAATAGTAAAACTGTCATCCCTTGTCCCGTTATATCCTGCCGTAATACCTCCTTTGTGCATGTGAAAATTAAGTTGAAAAAGGGGTAGTGCCAGAAACACTCTCTCATCGACATCGAAATGAAACGGTTGTTAGTTCGGTTTGGTAAAGTGAGTTAGTCAATAGTACCGCCGAATGTGACTTTATCGATAAACTTCTAAAAAACACAGTGAAACTGCAAACGTAACACGTACAATAAGTCGCATTCAGTCCACTTATACTTGAAGAATAGGAACTACACCTTACAACAATAAAACAACGCGAAAGTAAGTCGATATATAAAATTATAAGACGTCTCGCACATTAAACATGGCCTCCGTAAAGGGATTATTTCATTAATTAATTAGTTCCTATTCCTTTCGCTCCTTATTTATATTTCAATTTAATAATTGAGGTAGTTTTGATTATGTTTGAGCGTGTTACAAAGAGACTAACATCGTGCTTGCACATTTAATGGAAGAAACATTTGGTCGTAACTGTAGATTTTACAATATATCTCTTGTCCTTTGTCGCAAAGATTACTAGTCGGTCGGTTTACTTTATGTAAACTAAATTTATGAGGGTTATTGTATTTTAAATCCTTACTTTATTTTTCGTCGTCAAGTTTGAGGAACCACTCGAGTTTATCCAACTTAGTATAACAAAGGGGTTGGTATTTATGTGAAACGTTTTGTCGGGCGAGCACTGTAATTAGTTGCATTTGTCGACTAATAATTTAATTTTGTAGATTAATTAGTTGTCGTAGTGTATTTGAGATACACATTGTTTTTACGTTAATTTTTATTGTCGTTCATTAATCATTAATCAGATATGGTTATATCGATTGATAAAGCTATTCTTGATGCTAGATTTGTAGTTAAAAGGTTGGATTATATATACAGTAAAATTAATCAACCCAAAAATGTGTCGATTGCTTTAATTAGAGCATCGATTAAAATTGTCAAGCAAATTAAAACTCGTTTCAAGTTTTTTTGAACAAATATTTTCTTTGATGAGGAAAGTGAACAATTGGATAAATTTTCGGCTTTTAGGGTGAAATCGATGATTATCTAATAGATATTCGTATTATCGTTAAACAATATGAATTAGATCGCATAGAAAATAAGCCACATGTAGAAAATATGAATAATCCTTTAGCGATAAATGGTGGAATTCGCACGAAACACCTTTCAATTCCGCGTTTTTTAGGACGTATTTCGGACTTTGAAAGTTATCATGCATTTTGTAAGCAATTGATTCATGATAATGTCAGTTTGTCATCCATTAAAAAATTTTGCTATCTAGTAGATACACTAGATGAGTCGCGCGTGCGTTAATAAAACATTTGCCATTAAATGATTGTGCATACAATAAAGCATATAAAATCATTACTAATCGTTTTCTGTCTTAGAGGTTTGTTACGGGCCAATTCAACACTACGACACCAAGGGACGGATCGGAATCCGTTCGCGGCCTAGCTCTAGCCGGTGAGGGGTGGGTATGATAAAAGTCGTAGGTCGGGATTGCTAAATGACCTAAGATGACAATTATAGTGGGGCGTAAACTTGGTAGTATGCCAAAAATCGGGGATGACGGTAAAATTGGGTGGGCACCACCAGTAATGTCACTGTGTTAGATATAATCGGGGTCTCGTTACTCGTCGAGCAAACGCCCCTGCACTTGTTATAATAAGAAAATATGAAAATAAGAAAAAACTCACGGTGTAGAATGTACTGATTCACCCTACTCACGCAAATTACTACAACAGAATAATGCACCTGGATTATACTCTTAACTCTATTTACAAACACATGGCTGAAAAGAACACATTAATTAAGTACAGTAAGTAACATAAACAAAGGTGTATATAAGCAAATGTAGGTACGGCGTATATTGAGTACGCCACAACTAGGATCAAATTAATTATGGTAACTAACCAAAAGTAACAACTAGGCGGAAGTTCGCACTGGCCAGGGCTACCAAAGATATACTTGTAAGTACAATTATTTCTAAAGTGGGGTAGGGTTGAATACACCTGGGTCTCACGGCAGTACGGGTTCTTAGGTTTGACGACCAAAAGAGTGTAGACTATAGCTCGAAATATCACGCGTGTTACACCGGGTGCATGCAAATCTCCGGTAACAATGTGAACGGTAGACGTAAGTCTACTTGAACTATCTAGGCGCTACAACTGGTACAGTCTTACGTTACGAAACAAGTTGTACAATTTAGAAAAGTGTCGCAGCTTTAAAAGTTTACGGACTAATAGATATACAATGCGCACACAAGCGGCTTCCTGTTTTACACTGTTGACTACAGTGAAAGTAGGGTAAATACGGGGCGAAACACACTATCTACTTTTAGCTTCACTGACGGTAGATGCAAAAGAACATTCTATAATTCAGGGTAAAATATCCCAATACCAGCGTGCGAACTAGTTTGGTCACTCATTAACTACTACAGTGCAACGCTTACCTTGAAGGGTTTGTGGGGTGAATCAGGTCACTATAGACACAGCGAGGAGAGTGGGTGTCGGGATAATGCAATCTCCCAACTAACTTTACCATAGGTGTGTGTTAATGCATCAGGTTCCCAACTAAATTGGTTAATTACAGCGTACGGCAAATGTAATCTGAGGTCACTTTTCTTTCATCCAAATAAACTCCCACTATGAATTGGTATCTTATAGGTATAATAATGACGGTATATAAAATCGGATGTTAAAGTGAACCTGCAAAAGATTAATTAAAACACACCCAAACGTAAAACGCGACTCGACACTTTTAAAAATTTGATAATTCTCTCTGTCACTTTCAAGCCTTCCTCGCAATTTTGAACGAGTGTACAGTTTACTTGACTGTCCTTTATCACAAACCGGGATGTTTAATATGCTTGCTAAAGTGAACTATATAATACTAAACGTTGAATTAATCAGAACGTTACAGGTTTTTACTTTCAACATATTTTAATGCTCTCGAAAAATGCTCTAAGGTAAGTTCCTCAGACTCGCATACGGAACTCCTGCAATTAATTAGTTGTTTTGATGAAAATATATTCGCGTTAAGGCAGATGGAAATAGATTTATTAGATTTCATGTTGTTTAATCTGTTATCAAAAAATTAGATATAAACATTTTAAAGCGTTTCGAATTAGGAGATAATGACGAGAAACCCTTGTTCAAATATTTAAGGTCGTACATTGAAAAACAATGTAAAATGTTGGAAATAAATGACATTGCTTAAGGAACATGCTCAAAATTTCGAAATTCCGTGAAACAAAGGGAAAAAAGAAAGTTTGTTAGCACTTCGGCTAAAACTGCTTTAGTTGATACCACCAATGATGGTAAAAATTTAAGTTTATGTCAAACTGTGCATCCTATTTATAGATGTAAGCAGTTTCTCGATAAAACCCCTCAAAAATGATTTGAGGTGGTAAAGGTTAAAAACGTGTGTATTAAATGTTTAAATACTTCACATTCTGTGAAAAATTGTAAGTTAAATTGGTCGTGTAGAAAATGTCATCAATCACACAATTTGTTACTTCACTTTGATAAAAGAGAAAAATCGGTGTCTCCACGCAGATAAACTCATCATCAAAGGTCAGTGTCTCATCGGAGAGCGGCGCTTAGACTTACTTCTACTAGTAGACCTAGTGAAGACAATCTGTCGTCAGCGGTTGTGCATGAACAATCTGCCACTAGCTCATTAATTTCGGCGCCATTAGAACATACAACCACTCTTTTAGCTACGGATTTGGTGTCGGTACTGGATTATACAGGAAAATTGCAACCTGTTCGTGTAATTTTAAATAACAGATCCATGGAAAGTTTTGTGACTGAAAGGTGCCGTCAGAAATTAAGTTTAAAGGAACGCAGTGGCAATGTCACTGTTCAAGGACTTGGCCTGAATTCGACGTTGATGTCTGGTACACTATCGTGTGTTATCAGCCCTTCGGGAGCAAGGTTTCCAGCATATGAAATTGTTGTATTTACCTAACATTTGTAATCAATTACCTTCATCGTCTATAGGAATCAAGGAATGGTCGCATACTCGAGGTTCGGCCTTAGCTGATCCTTATTTTAATATTCCTGGAAATTCGTTAAATGATAGCTTGGCTATTGGCCCTGCTCTGCAAAAAGGCATTGCAGTTTTGTTATTGGACTTTCATGTACATCCTATCGTAATTACAATTGATACTAAACAAATGTATCGGCAGATGTTGGTTAAAGATACTCATCGTGATTATCAACGTATCGTCAGGAGATTTTCTCTGTCGGGTTCGATTATGGGCTTTAAATTAAATACTGTGACTTATGGAGTTTCGTCGTCGCCTTTTTTGACCTTGCGAATTGTTCAACAATTGGCAAGGTTGGAATCGATTAATTTTCCTTTTGCGTCATCGGTATTGGCGAGTGATACCTATGTTGATTATTTAATCACTGCATGCAATTCGATTGAAGCTGCAAATCAATTAATTGGTGAGTTGAATATTAGTTATTTAGAAGTCGATTCACTTGAAAAACTTAAGACGCCCTGTAATTTCAGATGGACAATCATCACCCTTACCGTCAACCACCGCCCAACTGATTTATTAAAGGAATTATTAAGAATTAGATCATATATAACTAACAGTAACAGTAAACTACCCTTTGATGTAACAGAATCAAACATTCTTATATTTGAAAAAATTGCTATAGTTAAAGGCTATATAAAGAATAAGGAAATAACATTTTTAATAGAAATCCCAATAGTAGAGAGTAACAATTATAACTATTATTATTTATTAGTTTTTCCAATGAAAATTAGTAGCACATACCAAGTTATCATACGCAAAACCAAATTCCTATCCTTAAATGAACTAAGATATGGTTATACGAAAAATTTAACGACGTCACACCAAACCAATATTTATGTCCATCGTTGACGACAACCATTCAAGAAGATAGCCTTTGCGAAGTACAACTATTAAATTTTCAAACTATTACGAAAACTGTGAAGCCAAACCCGTACAAATAGCCAACATAAAAATCCAAAAGGTTACAGAAAACAAATGTATCGCCATTTTCCCAACAGAAGTAATAGCAACCATCCACTACAATCAAGACGAAAACAATCTAACACTAACTGAAAGTAAATTAATCACACTTAAAGAAGACTTATTTGAAACTGAAGAACAAAATAATCAGAGTTTATCAAGATCGCATAGCAACAAGAAAACTCGCAAATTTACCAGAACAGTTCAAGATGCCACAAAAGAGAAATAAAGAAACAATAAGTCTACCCTTAGAAACAATGAATTTTAAATAATGAAATTAAAAAATAAATGTTATGTATTTAAAAATTAAGCAAAAACCCTTAATTTTTCATTTACGTTGGGAGGAGTTATGTATCCCCCAATGTGTATATATATATATATATATATATATATATATATATATATAGAAATAGAATCTAATAGGAAAATATTAGAAATTGTTAAATAAATCATAAGTCGAGTACAACAATGTAACTCAAGGATAGATATAAAAAGGATATTAACAGTTTATGAGAGCGAATGCAATACAATGTATTCCAGACGATAGTGATACTGTAGGTGGCAGGTCAAAGACGGTTAAAATATCGCAATTACCTAGAAAGTAAGATTGTAACAATGTAACAATGAATAGAATTAAAAATAAGCAGACATGAGCTCTGAAAGTTCCCACAGAATTGTGAGGGGCAGGGACAATATAAATACCTCGGGAGCCCCAAAACCAATTAGTCCGTCTGAGTATTACAGCTTTAGCATTGCTGTTTACCTAGGCTACTCGCCCTAATGTTAATTCTGATAAATCAATTTATTTCGACTTAGAATAATTAATACCAGTTTGTCAAAATTCTATAATAATTGCTGTTTAAGTAAACTAATAAAGATTGTTACGAACACTTAAAAATAGTTTTTAAAAACACCGCTTCGAAAGCCCGAAACGTAACTAGCGTAAGATGTTAAAATTTCTAAATCATTGGATTGGTAGGAGCTTTCTTTATTTTATTTTGGTGTTAAACTATACCTAGACCTTTGGCCCATCCTAGTTACACAGCTAATACAATGTTTAAATATGTAAATATTTAAAATAAAAAACCAAATATTGGTGATGAACTGGTAATTGAACTTTTAGTCCCTTCTGTCGTCACCACCAAATTGGTTGTGTTCATGTTAAATATCATAAGGAAGCGGTGTGTATCAATGTAAATTAGTGAATTTGAGTTTCGTGGGAGTGTATTTGTTAGTGGGCGTGTACGTGTTGGTGTTGGGTTAGATTTAATTGTGTGTGTTAGTGCGGCTGATTTGTGCGGATCGGGGGTTTTGTGATGTAGATTTTTTCCAGGAAGGGGTTCAGCCTTGTAGATGGTGAGTTACGAGGAACTTGATGCTTATGAGGAGGGAGAATGAATTCATACTGATTGTAGTTTTGAATTTTCTTTGGAGTGGAGCAGTAGGCGGGCAGTAGTAAATTATATGTGTGGGAGTTTCAAGTACAGTGTGATCGGCACACGGACCAAATGGAAATGGAATTAGGCTAAAGTGGTTAATCTTACTTGGGAAGTTGCGCGTCCGGTCAGTTATTGCACAGTGTGTATACTGAAAAGAGGGACGTGTACTGGGATGTCAGTAATGGTCGGGAAGAATTTATAGGTATATCTGCTTGAGGATTATATGGACCACAATTCTTGTCTCAACTTGGTCGATCCTGGACTTCTCGCGTCCAACTTCCTTCTACGGCATTAATCAATTGATTTTGGCTGTCTCGTAGCTAAATGATTTTACTGCTTTATAAATCTCTGGATCTCTGCCTGAAGAGGGTGTGAAATGGTATCTTCGCGCCAGTGTTGCTGACGGAAGGATTTGTGTGCTTGGTGTATGTGTTTACGGCTCATCCATCTAATGGGTGTTTTCTTGCGTTTATGTGGGTTCCGTCCAGCGGAGTGCGATGTGTTGAATGTGTTCGATAACTGAGTTGTCGATTTTCTGTATATATTTGACGCCAGCGTCTTGAAGTGGTTTTCTAGAGTTTGTAGCCTAAAGTCCTGCCTTAGGGTTTCGTTTCTAACGAACCATAGTGTTCCGGTGTTTCTGTTTGTTTTTGAAATGTAGGTGTACCATGCCGCCGATGCGTAGCTCAGTATGAGTTGTAAATATATCCTGTACAGCGCGTACAACATTCCGTTTTCTCCTTACAGCGGTGCGGGGCCAGGGTTCTTCCGCATCATAAGTTGATGGTTTAGTCTGTATAAGTTTCCTTCTGTTTGTATTGTGTAGTTGACGTGGTTGGTCCAGGATTCGTCGTAATATTCATCCAGCATAATCTTGATTGCGCGTTGCTTTCGGTTACGTTGTGTTTTTACTTCTAGATCTCGTGTGTTCCTCCACCTTCTGACGAGGGCTTCCTTCTCATTGATGGCTTCTTTTATGTATCATGGAATGTCAGGTCTTTGGTCTCGGGTAGCAGTCTCTACGGAATACTGTTGCATTGACTCTCAGATAGTATTCGTAAGATACTGTAGTGACTTGTCAATATTTTGTGTGCTGTTTATTGTCTGGGTTTCCGTCGGTGATTTACCTTTGGAGAGCCTAGTTGAACTTTCGTCAATTATGTTTTATCCTGGTGCGCCTGTGTGTCGTCTGTGGTTGTGTCTGTAATTCGGTGATGATTGGTAGATGATTTGAACTGAAGTCTTGAAAAACTTTTATGTTGAGCGGTTACGGTATGTTCTTTATGATTGAGATGTCGAGATGCCTGCTCTTTGTGTTCGGTCCAGTGGGATTCTAGTCGGTGCGTTCGGTGTTACGATGTCGAAGTCCTTGCCGAGAGAGTGTGTGTGTAGAGGATGCGGCCGCTCTTGTTGGTAGTTATTGCTTCCCAGGCTTGGTGTTGGGCATTTAGGCCTCCAGAGTTTTTTGTCGATATCTTCCTGTAGCAGGTCGTCGATGTCTTCAGGACGTATTTCCGTGCGAATTGGACTTCTGTAGACAGCTATTGCTTTAAAGAATTGTCCATTGGCTTTGAACCTGACGCCCACGCTGTCTAAAGCAGTCGATTGTAGTTGGAGTTGTTTGTGAAGTATTCGGTTGTGTATCAGTATGGCAACTCCCCCCTGTGCTGCTTGTCCTGGATTTAGGTCGCGTTATTTCCTGTAGATGTTATAATTCGCCAGGCTGAGTTGTCTTTGTGCAGGTAATTCCCCAATCATTGCGACGTCTACATTGTGATGCTGCAGGAAGTGTTTCAGTTCGGTCATCCTGTTCCGTACCCCGTTGGCGTTCCAGGAAAGGAGTACTAAGTTTCTTGGCGTTGGTCTATTGTCCATTATAGGTTTTCAGTATGTCGCACATTGCCGTCCATAGTAAGGCAGTTTCGAATGCTGCGGCCATATAGGCACTTATCAGTCTTTGTCTCCATTGCAGAATTATATTAAAAAGTAGTTTCATCGTCAGGGTGAAGCTGATGGACGGCTCTGCTTGTGGTTGTGTGGAAGGTGTTATAGTCGTTCTGTTACTTCGCTGCTCATCTCTGTTGCTTCTTGTTGAATTCGTCGGTAATTTTGTGTCGATGGTGGCTAGTGGCTTTGGGTTAGTGATGGTTTTCTTCCTTCCTGGTCAGCGCTTGTTTTTGTTCTGTTTTCTTTTCTGCGTGGCTCTTTTTCGGAGCTTGATTGTTCTTCGTCTTCTGTAGTACTTGTGTCGTCTTTGGCGGTGGTCTTTGAAGTAATTATTGTGGCGGTTGTTGGAGCTCCGTGTCGTCTATTTTTGCTTGTAGTGAATCCGTCCTCGTCGGTTTCTTGTGCTGTTGGTGAGTTGCGTCGTTGCTGGATAGCGGTGGTGTATCTCTTGCGCAGTTGTTCGTGGTATGCAGGGCAATTTCGGTAGTTAGCTGGATGTAGGCCACTGCAGTTGACGGATATAGGTGGTAACTCCCTGCTTTTCTTGCAGGTGTTGCTTGGCGTATTCAACACAGAAGGATTTGTAACAGCAATTTAGGCTAGAATGTCCAAACCATTGGCACGAAAAGCATTGTGAGAGCTCTGCCCTGCTTTCGAATGCAGCGACTTTAATGTGGCTGCAGTACAGTAACGTTGTCAGGTTGTAGATACCAGTCGATGTCGGGTTGTTCTCCAAAGATACGAGGGCAGTGTTGCAGTATTCTCGTTCTTTATTCTGTAATTTAGTCACGTAGTTGATTTTGTACCCCATGCCGGTGAGTTCGGTCTTGATGTTTTCTGTTGTGATGTTGGCGGCTAAACCCTTAATAATTATTTTGAGTTCGCGTTCAGATCTGATGGTGTATGTGTAGAGTTCTATGTTGTGCTTCTTTAAGTAGTCCTGCGTGCTGTCGGTGGGTATTATTTTTGCTCCTTGTCCGGATGCTTGGATGTCGACTTTGTTTTGGCGTGCTGAATGAAGTTAGGGAACTTCTCAATAAAAATAGGAGGGATGCGGTTGCTGTTTGTCCGTGTTTAAGGCTGTAAACGTCTTTCGCGGCGGCGTTGGCGTAGCTTCTGCTAGTCGAATGTTTGTCCTTGTCTGCGGTGATCGGAGTCGTGATGGTGTTGGAGCCTGGTGTGGTAGTTGCGGAGGATGTCTTCGGTTTAATTTTTATTTTATGGGTGTCGGATTTTTGCTTCTTGTTGTGTTCTGTTTCAGAGGATGATCGGTCGTCACGTCGTCTGCCTATAAAAGCGTTTTCGTTGTCCATGTCGGAAGTGTCGTCGGTGATGGTAACGGATGCCCGTGTCTTCAGAAAGTCCTTTGCTGGCATTGGTATTGGTTCGTTATGAAAAGAGCGGTTAATAACGATGGTGTACACCAAGTGCCGGGGATCGTGATGTACACCACTTCAGCAGTTTGAAGTTCAGCTCACTCGGACGTCTTCGATGAAAACCGTAGGGATGAACTGAAGTTTCTTACTGTATGTAGCTTTTAGTCGTTCTCTCGTGTTGTTACCTCTCTCGAGGTTTGGCTGGAATTAATTCCTGTCAGGAATGTAGGAGGGAATTGTGGATGCGAGAGTTGACTTCCATAATAGGTCGTACTGTAATTTCCGATCTTGGAGGACAATTAATCTTTGAAACAAATCGTTTCGTAGTTAAATTATGGATTGCAAGTGGATTTCTACAGATGGAATCTAAAGAAGAGTGTGCAAGGCGACTGTGGAGGTGGTGCGGTATGCTCAGTGAGGGTGGGGATGATGGTTGGATTAAAGGAAGTCAGAAATCTTCGGCGTAGCAGATGATCGGGATAATGATTTAGTTAACCGTAAGTCTGCATATTTTAAAATATGTGTGTATTAAAAAATTGACTGGGGATACTTTGCACTAATTAGAATATGGTGCAAAGGTCACCAAGTGGAACTCTAAACTGCACATGAACACAACTAAAATTAGATTTATGTATACCAAGGGTAATATGGTTACAAGTAATAAATAAAACACAAACCTACTTAGTTTTCAGTTACCCATGCTGTGAAAAGAGTAAAAGTATTTAGCAGTTATTTTCAACACCTTTGACTATCTCATAAAGGTGACTGCTTTCAACACTACAAGACAACAGTTCCCTTTATTAAATGTGCCTTGCAGTGCTATTGGTTGGAGTAAGTCACAACTAATCTCACAAACTTTATAGTTTGGGCACTAGATGGAGAGAACTCGTTTTTAGGGTTCCGTACCTTATAAGGTATAACGGAACCTTTTAAGATCACTATCGTGTCCGTCAGTCCGTCTGTCACAGAGGTTTTTCTCGAAAACTATGTAACGTAGGAATTTGAAATTTGGCACCATGCTAGGTCTTTATGGCGCGCACATATATCGACAGTCAGAAAATAGAAAAAAAATATTTTTAGATTAAAATGGAGAGGATTAATTCGGTCAAACGAAAAAAAGTTTTAATAAATATATCGTGTGAGGTATCATTTGAAAGAGGATTCTAAAGGCTTCTAAAAAAATTTTTTTATAATTTTCGGTCCAGAAGTCCTCATGATATAGCTCAAAATGTGCCAAAAAGACCGTTCTTCCTCCCTCCTTCCTGTTCTCCTACATTTCCAAAGCTAAAATTTTTATTTTAATAAGAATAATAGCTATTGAGTCATAGATTATCGGAGAACTGCAGGTGTTTTTGACAGTGTAATAATTGCTAAAAAAATATTTTTAAACACAGTAATAGACAACGTATTTACTAATGTACCAGTACATAAAAAATAAAAATAGCCTAATTTGGTTTATTGATTGCTTACTGTAGCATTGGTACTGAAACCTAATAGTGCGAGCTCGACTCGCTCTTGGCTAACTTTTTTTATAATGGTGCGAAATATACCCACCCCTAAGGAGCAAAATAATCCCACCTTAAGATATCAAGGACGGTAGCATTAAAATACCAGATTCCATCTCTATAAAATTATTAACTTCCTGAAGGATTTAATCTAGTGAGTAAATTCTAGTTGTCTGCAATTCTTTAATCTACGGCACACGGGACCGTGGCCTAATTTTACGAAATTCACAGGTCCTTTCGGTAACACAAATAAACATAGTTTTAATACCACATAAAATTCAAAAGCTATTTATAATTTTAATAACAATACAAGAAAACCATAATTACTTACAGTATTTGCAGGTTATTTACGATGCAATAATTTATAAAATTATAAAGAAGTTACTGAAGGATGAAATGGCCATTAATCAACAATGTTTCTCTGAGGCAAGTACGCGTCATATGCAAGTCATTATTGTAAGTGCTGGGTACTACACGTAAACGCATGCAATGTATTCATTCTATCTAAACTTCAATAACTTGATAAAAATAACTTCACAAGAAACCATAAGGAAATGGCGTTGTGGTCGGTTACGCAATATATTATTTCAGTTCGGTAATTTATGTTGGTACTAACTAAATTAATTGAATACCACCAAAACCCTATTATTTCATCGCCGTAAGGCTGACGCAGAATGTTCAAACGAACACGTTTTCAAATTGAACCTGTCGAAAACCATTTTTCATGATCGCATAAAAATGAAGCAGTTTGCCAACTAAACACTATGCTGTTAAATAGGTTGTTACCGACAAAGACAAAATTGCTTATTCATTGTACGACGTCCCAATGTCCACAATCAGCTGCTAGCAAAACGTAACATTTTGTAGAAAAATGTCTAACTAATCAATTTGCACTCACAAATAGAGGCTTTTCCAAAGTGTAAAAACAATATGCAGTGTCGGATGAAAGAATCTAATTTTTTTGCTGATGGATGGAACATTGATTCTTGTAATCGCACTTGTTATGTTCATTTGTATCAGAGGCGAAGCTGTCTTATCTATAGTTTTAAACCAGCTCAACTACGTATTTTACAATCGGTTAGATTCTCATGAAAAGGGGGATTATGGAGCCAAAAATAAATTAAGAAAAGTAAAGGAATAGAAAGATAAAATCAGCTTGACTAGCAGATACACAAATAAATTATGTCACTCTTAATAATGTAGAACCACCTTAGATTTCATTTTTTGCTGAAAATACTAAACATTTCAAAATTTTAGAAGTTTTGTTTCATCATCATTAGGTCTTCAGCCCTGAATCTGGTTAGACGCGTACCATCATTGTTTCCTATTCTGAACTAACCTACAGATTTCCCTGAAATTTGCACAGTTTGCATCTATCACTATCTGATCTAGGTCTACATCCACTTCTTTTTTCCTATGTTTGCTTGTCATATATCCCATACTATTCTCCAAAAATGCCTTAGAACGTATTCTGCCCTTCTATTTCTCCTATTTTTTTTTCCAAATATATCTTTGTTCCCCTACTGTTTCTATAACCTTGTTCTTATTACCTTTGTCTGTCCATCCTCATACATCTGAAGCACGGCATTTCAAAGGCTGCTACCGTTCTTCTGTCTGCTTTTCAGACTGCCCGTATTTCATAGGCATACTGTGCTGTGCTCCACACATATGCTTTCAACAATTTTCTTCTTGTTCTATGTTTGTTGTTTTTCATCATAGGCGCTGTTCATTCTTGTTAGATGCAGTTCGGTCCCCCTCTATTGTTTTACAATTATGTACCCTATTTCTCCGACATTCAGTGGTTGTAAAGGGGGGTAAGTAGCCTGTGGCTGCCAAGTTCCCCCAGCACTTGAACATTTACCGATTTAATATTTTTTCCAATATATTTTTTCGAACAGTCAACACTGGTTGCAGATATTCCACAACCAACACCTGCAGTTGTTTATAATAATCATCAGATTTATCTGCGCTTATTTTTTCGTCATTAGGTTTTCCGTCTCAAAACTGGTTGGACACGTACCTGCACTTATTTATTTTCTGAACTAGCCTACATAGTTCCCTGAAATTTTCACACAGCATGTACACAGCTCGGTTAGCCTTCTATTGTTTTCTAATTTTATGCCCTATTTCACCGAGATTCAGTGAAGGAGGTTAAGCAATCTGTGGCTGCCAATATCCCCCAACACTTAGACATTTGCCGAAATAATAGTTTTCCTGTAAATCCTTTCACACAATTACCATTATTCGAGAATATTGCCCACACAATACTTGTAGTTGCTTATAATAATCATCATGTTTAAGTGCAATTACTTTCTTCGTTTTTAATTTATCCATCTTAGAACTGGTTGGATGCGTACCTCCATTGATTTCTAATCTGAGCTAGCCTACACATTTCCCTGAAACTCCTACAGCCTACATCTTTCACTATCTGTGTGCAGTAGTCTAACCTAGGTCTACCTCTACCTCTCTTTTTTATTATCTCTGTTTCTAATATATTCCGCACTATTCCCTCATGTCGTAGTATGTGGCCTATAATCCTATCTCTCCTATTTTTTACCGTTTTCCACATATTTCTTTCTTCGCCTATCATTTTTAGTACCCCTTCGTTCTTAATTTCGTCTGTCCATGATATCTACGTCATTCGTCTGTAGCACCACATTTCAAAGGCTTCTTTCTTTTCTTGTCCCCTTCTCCTACTGTCCAAGCTTCACAGCCGTACAGTGCTGTGCTCCATACATATGTTTTAAGCAATCTTTTCATTGATTCTATGTTTGTTGTCTTTGAACACAGTAGTTGCTTTTTCTTGTTAAATGTAGCACGACCTTGTGCTAATCTTTGTTTTATATCTTTTGTGCTTTTCCCATCTTGCGTTATTTGACTTCCTAGTTAGCAAAAATCCTTAACCTCTTGTAGATTCGTGTTACATATTTGTATTCCTGTTTTTGATTTATTTTCACCTCCTTTGCATACTAGTATTTTGGTTTTAGCTTTGTTAATTTTCATACCGTATCTTTCTGTTAGAACCGTTTCCATTTCATTAAGAGCAGCTTTTAACTCTTCCTTGCTAGATGCTAATACCGCTATATCATCTGCAAATCTAAGCATATCAACTTTTTGTCCCTGCATAGTAATTCCAAATATCCGCATTTGACAGTATTCATTGCCTCTTCAATGTACAAGTTAAAAATTAATGGGGATAGGGCACATCCCTGTCTCACCCCTTTCCTAATGTTTACTTCTCTACGTTCCTGCTCTATTTCTATTACCGCTCTTTGCTCTTTGTATAATCTACGTACTATTCGTCTATCCCTATAACTCATTCCAACCTTTTTTGAGTATTTAGAACATTTTTTTCTATTTTACATATGATTTTTCCAGATCTACAAACCCTATATACACGCTTTCCCCTTTTTCAATTGTTTTCTCCATCATCACTCTCAGAGCTAAGATGGCCGTGTTCTCCTGTTTCGCCTAAACCCAAATAGGTCTTCTCCTAGTATTTCTTCAGCTCGTTTTTTCATTCGTCTTTGTACAACTTTAGTTAATTTTTTTGACACGTGTGCTGTCAAACTTATTGTTCGAAAATTTTCACATCTATCTGCGCCTTTCTTTTTTGTTATAGTTACCATGATGATACGTTTGAAATCTTTGGGTATCTCGCCTGTCTCATACATATAGCTTACAAGTTGGAAGAGACGTTCTGTTACTACTTGTCCAGCGACTTTTACAGTTTCTGCTTGCAACTTATTTGTATCCGGCGCCTTACCATTTTTCAGACCGTTTAATGCTAATTCAAATTCATCTCTTAGTGTACGATATCCCAAGTCATCATTTTCAATGTTTGATTCCTGTTCTAATGCAGTTAGTTCTTCTCCTGCATATAAATTCCTTATATATTCTTGCCATCTACCCAGTTTTTCTACATTTTCTATAATGACGTTTCCTCCCGCATCCCTTATACTTTTGCTATACGGTTTTATATCCCTAAATTGATTCTAATTAGTTTGTATACTTCATCTGTCTTTCCTACTTTCATCTTAGTTTGTACCTCTTTGCACTTTTCATCAATCCATTGTTCTTTAGCTTTCCTGCATTTGCGAATAATTTCCCATTTTATGGCTTTGTATCTCTGCTTTCCTGTTTCGTCTGATTTATTTTTGTATTTTCGTCCTTCTTCTATTAAATCCAGGATATCCTTTGTTATCCATGGTTTCTTATTTTCTTTTTGTGTATACCCCAGAATATCTCTGGCCGCCATGTCTAGGCTGGATTTAATGTTATTCCATTCTGTTTTTACTTCCTTAGTATAAGATATTTTCCCGATATCTTTGAGCAATTCATGTGACTTTTTTTCGAATCTTTCTTGAATATCTTTGTCTTTTAGTTTCTTTTAGTCCAAGTGCCTTTTTCCGTTCCTTTTTTTCAGATTTATAAATTTTAGTGCGGCCTTCATAATTACGATGTTGAGGTCAGTGTCTATATCTGCTTCTGGATAGCTTCTACAGTCTTTTACTTAATTCCTAAACCATTGTCTAACAAGAATGTAATCTAATTGATATCTTCCTATATCTCCTGGCATCTTCCACGTATATCGTCTTCTAGCATGATGTTGAAATAATGTGTTTGTGATGATTAAACTGTTCTTGTCGAAAAATTCTACAAGCCGATTTTCCCTGTCGTTTCTCGTGCCTAAATCAAATAAACCTACTACCGTTCCTTCCCTACCCTCACCTACCACTGCATTAAAATCCTCCGTAATTATTAAATTTTCATGCCCTTTTACGTGTCTTAATATGTCTTCGATATCTTTGTAGATCGCTTCTACCTCTTTGTCACTGTAGTTAGAGGTGGGCATGTATACTTGTATTATTACTGTGTTTGCCGGTTTAGATTCTAATCAACCATGAGCACTCTTTCATTCCTTTGTAAGTAATTTTCTATACAGTATCCTATGTTTTTCCGCATTACTATCCCCACATCCGAATTTCCTTTCTCTGCTCCTGTATGAATTACCCTGAAGTCTTCACTCCAAAAATCCCCCGTCTCTAGCCACCGAACTTTGCTGATCCCTACTATGTCTAGTGATAACCTATTCATTTCGATTTTTAGGTTCTCTAGCTTACCTACTTATTTCATACTTCTAACATTCCACGCTCGCAAAATGTTTCGGACTCTTATTCTTAACTTTTCGATCGCATCCTCCGAAGTAGTCCTCTCCCGGAGATCCAAATGTGGGACTGTTTTAACTCCGGTATCTTTTACCCCAGAGAATGTCATCATTTTATTATGATTTAGGTACGCTGTGTACTTGGGAGGTAATGTGGTGGTTTCCCGTTGCCTTCCACATCGCGGTAGTGTGTCTTAGACTGCCATACCGACCCCTATGGTCCCTGCCAATCTAAGTATCGAAAGAGCCGCTGTACTCTTTCGGGGACCTGTCTTAGTCTGCGGTTCCTCACTAACGACCCTACTACTTTGGTTGGACCTGTAGTTTGGCTCTTTAGCTCATTAGAACACGCAAGCCATTTCACCTGTTCTAGTAATCTAGAACTTCGGTAAGGTGCAGGTCCATTTGAAATGGCAAGTTTTGTTTGTGTGCAATTTATTTAATTAAATTTTAATAAACCAGAGTCAACAATTTACAATATAGGTGCATTTTGCATAACGTTTTCTGTACAACTCAGTGTTCAATGTTAGTATATTTGAGTTACTCTGCTATTTACATTTTTAAAACTTCTTTGCTTTTGTATAATGAAATAAGTATTTTAGGTCCAACAAAGGCTCATTTTGAACACAATAAAATTGTAAAGATGTTTGAAAAAGTTTTCCGCTACGGTTGGTGTTAGATATTAAATTAATATCTAGAGCGGAGGCGAGTATTATTGAATAACATTTATATTTTTGTATCTGTAATTTATTGTTTTTTAGTAAAACTCCCAAAATCAGTATGACTACATGCTATAGCCGACTACAGTTAACTTTAACGTGTTTAAAAAACAATTATTAATTTTTTTTGTTTATAAAAAATTTGTATTACAAATGGAGGGTAATTAGAAATAGTAGGGCAATATGGAATACGATTATATAATGGAAACGCCAACTAGAATACATAAACCCTATTAATTTGCAATTTGAAAACAACAACTTTAATATAATGAGCAATACAAATCTACTTCAGGTCTATTGACAGAAATCACACACGTAATCTGTCTTTTCCGCTCCTGTACAATCAAGATGAGCCCACAAACAGCAGCTTAAACACTTCATCCAAATCTCTCCTCTCGAATCTTAGGAAAATTTTCCCTCGCAGAAAATGCATTCAGTATCTTTGTTGTCCGGTTCTATTCCTGATGGCATATAGTCCATTACAGATGACACATCAGAATGGAAAGATTCATCGTTGCTGAAGTCAACTCTAGTAGGTCTAAACGCCATTGGTTTAGGTTAGACGATAGGTCGAAGTTTAATATTTTAACAGGAGGTCTTTAACCTTTTCGTCTCTTTTGTCTTTTCAAAACTTCGAGTTGCTTCTTCTTTTGCTTTTCTTCCAATTCGGTTTCTAATTGTTTTTTATATGGAGAGCATGTTATTATAGAGGAGGACCCAGCTTTCGTGCCTCTATTTGAGTTCTGCCTTTTTGGAGGTGGGGGGTGAAATCTCTATAAGTAGGACAAGGTTTGTTAACTTTGACTTGTGAAGAACAATCACATCAAGAGTTTTAGATAAACACGGTTGAAGTGAGTCATAGAGGTATGACAAACTTGGAATAGAGGTAGGTGTTGGTCCAGTAGGTCTAGTTTCAGGCCTAGGAACTGTGTACGTAGAAGTGAAGAAATCCTCACTGCTAAAAGCATTTCTGTTGACAGGATAAATGCCAGTCGCCTTGAAGCCATTAACTGTAATGTCCCCACGTTGAACTTCTAGGTAATCCCTGCCAAATAGCTCCATCATATTAAAAACACTCAAGTGCTTTGAAGTGTGCCGTAAAAAGGATCTCATTTCCGCACTATAATATGACTTTAATGGACTAATAAAGGTTTTGTCCAAGGGTTGGATTTTATGTAAAGAGTGGGGCGGTAGACCTATGATCGTAGCATGATTTTCTTTAGCAAAGTTGATAACGTGAATGATACGCTTATTGGTTGCATGTCCATCAAGGACAAGCAGGACAGATGAATTAGCTGATGATTATGCAATATCAATCAAATGTCTAAACCCATTGGTGAAGATGTTTATTTGTATCCAACCATTAGAGTGGCAAGAGGCTATGATCCCTAGCGGTGGACCTTTAGAAAGTCGTTCATTCATGTTTTTACGTGGAAATATGACAAGTGGTGGTGGGAAATCAGCTCCAGCACTCTAAAAAGAAACTATAGTAACAATGGAACCTCTTTCAGCTGATGTAAGGAACCCGATTTGTCTCTTCGAACTATGGTAATAAACAATAAATTTTGTCAAAATAAATGGCGTTGCTAATACCATTGACTTACCACAATTCGGAAGAACACTAAATTTTTGTATTCGCCATCTACTATATGCTTAACAGAATTCGCGTACGCTGTCGTAAATAATTCTGATATTGCGTCAAATGCACATATTAAAGTCATCTGAATTTTTCTTTTGCCGACTTTCATCGGCCTAAGCAAAAAACCAATTTGAAGGCAAATTCCTTGTTTTACGTAGAGGACGATTGTGAATGAAAGTTATGTCAGGAGACGGTGTTAGGTGTTTTCCTCTGTTCTTTATAGTAAGAGATTTTACTACAATATCATTTACTGCTTCTTTTGGAAGATTCAAACCATGCCAATTTACCTCTGCATCCAAATCTGGCAGTGTCTTCTCGAATGAATACGTAGTAGATATCATGTCAATTTCGAGAGAAGAAATGTCTTGTTATGATATTCTGTTCTTGAGGAGATTGGTTTTTTAGCAGCGTGATTATCGAGAACTGCCCGTTCATTTTTGCAGACACTTTCAATCGAGTATATGAGTTTAATAATAAATTTATCAGCTCGAAGGGGCTTGCCTTCACCGCCAAGGGTAATATTTTTAATATCATTAAAATACGCTTCTGATATAGCTGACGACGCAGCAGAATGTTTTGATTTACTAATAGGTACCATTACATTAGTCCATAAAACATAATATGTTGCGAATCGCAAAAATGGTGCTACAAATTCTGGGAAATAATATGCATTAAGATGCTAAAACGATCGTGTTTTTCGGGCCAAAACTTCGGCGTTAGCGTGTAACTCGTCAAAATGAGATAAACTATTATCTTCCAAGGCAACATCCATTTCATTTAGTAAATGGTAGTCAGTATATTCTTCATTATCTTTTTCAACGCAATTCTTCTCATCGTCAATTGCAAAGTTACGTATAATTTCTAGAAGATATTCTTGTATATTTTCACATTCGATGGTTTTATCATCGCATTCGCCAAGTGCTACTACTAATAGCGAAAGCCACAAGTCACATTTTGGCTTTGAATGGGCTAGTGAGTTTGCTAGTTTAGGAGTAACTCTTCTCTATACACTTTAACTTGTCTGCTTAATATTATGATTCTTATCTTTATTATTTTTATTTCATTACTTATTTCTTTACTTGTCCTGATGAAGCCCCTGAAAAAAAGTGGGCGAAACGTCGACCTTAATGTATAAAATGACACGGTCCCAACCCGGAACCATAAATATTTATAATGAAAGCAATATTTTCCGAATTATTTTTTTGTTTCAATAGTACTCAAAAAACCCACGCATCGTATATAAAAACTTTTTATTCGCGGAGCCTTCTCACGAAAACATTCCCATTTGGCTATCATTTTTATTATATGCGCAATATCCAAACGCATGAAGCATATTGGTATATTATAGTCTTTAAGTTTTTCTCGGAATTTAGGCATTTTAAGCATAATTTTATATAATGCGCTAAAGTGCAATTATTAAACGCACGTGCGATTGCATTTAATAGAGCAAAGGAAAAATCGGTTATACCTCGCGTGGCACCTTTGCTCCAGAACGTAACCATTCGTTCATTCAATATTGGATGGTATTGGAATCGTGTTTTTCATATAAAATTTGAAACAATAGTACCATACGATAGTACCATACTTATATCACGTACGACGGCTTGATATAAGAATATTGCATTACTAATTTTATTTGGTCTGTTTATTTTTTTAACAACAGAACCGGTGGACTCAATGTAAATTGGGTATTCTAATTTTACAAGGTCTTTGAACATATCTATTTGTAATGAAGACCAATTTCATACAATAAAACTTATTTAATGCAATTTCTTGTACTGTACCAGCATATCCGGCATTGTATTTTAAATTACTTATCGATTCAGTAGGATCTTGTATTTTGTGCAAACGTAGTTCTTTTTCCTTTCCTTCCCTGACGCGCGTTTCTTAATACATCGGTGCTATATAAGTGACCCGGTTCTGGATCACCATATTCCATTTCGTTCGTCGCCTCACAACGCCAAACAATTGCTTTCTTGTGCATAAGTTGATGCGTTATTTTTAGATTAAGATATTTTAGATCTTTTAAAGCTAATAGCACATGGAAATTTGCGGCTTTGGTCCAACATAGTTTCGATATTATATCCGTCCATCCTTATTGTAATATCGAATATACTCAGTTATCCTTATATTTGTCGTACTCATACTCTTTGTATGTTACCAATTTTGGACTTATACTTCCCATGTTTCAGCATCAGTTGTTCTATCATAGAAAACAGTCATGCACTGATGCCCAATATTAACGTGTACTGATTTATGCTCGCTTTGTACTCCCTCCATGTTTTCTCCTGTTGTATTAAAATTAATATCGGAAGAAGTCAATGTATGATCAACTTCTGGTTCAACAGTAATGCCTTTATAACTTAAAATGCGACAACACACACCATTCCTATTCGTTTCAAATATAAGTATAGATTTACAACCTGAATTCTATTTTTTAAAGTTCGGCATACGTCTACCCATATGGAGTCGGATCGAGATTTTAGTCGGCTACTTGAAGCTACAAAACACTCCTTACCTTTTGTGGCTTCGAATATTTCTTCTGTTGCTACACAAGCTATACGAGGCATATTTGTACGAAAGCGTAGAAGGGCCGCAAAAAATTTCTCACTTATTTTAGACCAATTGCTTTTTGCAAGCAATAACGATAGCAGTGGAGCGGTTATGTAATAACTACAACTACACCAAACTACTTAATAAAGGGTTTAAATACCTTTTATCCTGTGCCGCTGTGGTCAATAAAACGTTCACGCACAAAAGCTTTCGACGGAGAACCAGTAACACGCACGAATGGTGTCGGTCTCGCTTTCAAAAGCTCTCATACGACCGTCCTTTGCAAGGGTTCGGATGCGACTTACTTCACGCACTGCCTGCCGGTATATAATGTTTCACTGACAACTGTAGGATGCACGCACTGCGGTATTTATTGTCACAAAATACCGAATTGTTCGATGATGACGTAACATACCGCCCACCAAATTCATAGAATTTTGAAAAGGAGGGAAGTAGGTTGGGTGAAGGAAATCACATGGGATTTGACCTTGCCAGGAAAACAGGTAACGAAAGATAGGGTGGTGCACTACAGCGAGCGATATTACCAACTATGCAAAAAATAAAAATATATATGCAAATAAGCAAATATGTAAAAATAATATACTACTATACATGTAAGAAATGTGTGTATACATCTAAACATAATAATAAAATTAAAATACCGGTAGCGGCGCTAGTTTGACCAAAGGTCGTTTTAGTGTGCCATGTGCCGTTTTGATTTCAGCGACACGTATAATACCGTCCGCACCGGGAAAGGTATTAATAATACGACCAAACTTCCATTGAAGTGGAGAAAGCTGGTCGTCCTTGACGAGGACAATAGTGTCCTTTTCAACTTGTCGGACACCTACCTTAGAGTGCCATTTAACCTTTTGGTTCAGAGTATGTAAGTACTCATGGCTCCAGCGAGCCCAAAAATCTTGGTGGAGTTTTTGCAGGAGTTTCCACCTGCTCTTTAATGGTAAAACGTTGGTTGAATGGTCCTCATCCGGTGGTGCAGAAAGAGGCTCCATAGTTAGGAAATGACCTGGTGTTAGGCAACGCAAGTCATTTGGATCCGAACTCAAAGCGCAGAGTGGCCTTGAATTTAGAACAGATTCAATTTGTGTAAGAACTGTGTAAAGTTCCTCAATGGTAAGTTTTTGTTCGCCGATTACGCGAGCTAGGTGTGTCTTTACCGACTTAACACCGCTTTCCCACAAGCCACCGAAGTGAGGGGCGCTAGGTGGATTAAACGACCACTTTATCCTTTCTGAGGTTACTGCACTATGCAGATAACTCGTAAGCTGACGATAGGCACCTACAAAATTAGTTCCGCAATCACTAAAGATTTGAGAACAGCGTCCTCGACGTGCTATAAATCGTAGCAAAGCGGCAAGAAACGCGTGTGCCGACAAATCCGACACAAGTTCAATATGTGCTGCCTTAGTGGCAAAACAAACAAAAATACAAATATAGGCCTTAAGAGTTTTAGAGCCTCGCAGGCGGTTAGCCTTTATTAAAAGAGGGCCAGCAAAATCAACACCAACAATACTGAACGGTTTGATTTGGGTAATACGTGCTGCCGGTAGGTCTCCCATAGGAGGAGTAACCAGGACCGGTTTGGTACGAAAACATCTATGACATGAGGATAAATAATTTCTGATTGAATTTTTAATAGAAAGGATCCAGAAACTCTGTTGGATAAGATACGCTGTGGTATTAACACCGGGATGGTAATACCTTTCATGAGTTGACCGAATGATAAGTTCGGTTAATCGGTGCCGCTGAGGCAATAACGCAGGAAACTTTTCGAAATAGGAAAGCGAAGAATGTGTCAAGCGCCCACCTACTCTTAAGATGTTTTGTGGATCAACAAATGGAGAAAGTTTTCGCAAGCTTTTAGGTAACTTACGGTTTGCCTTGATCGAAGCTATTTCCTTTGAAAATGTAACATTTTGTACATGCCGAACGATAATCATGAGAGCATTGTGTAATTCAATGTCTGTTAAGGGACCCGTATGACGTTGAGCCATGGGTTTAGAAAATCTACAAATGTAAGCCACGATGCCTTGGATTTTATATAACGATGAAAAGCGACTTAGTAAAATGTCAGTGACGTTTGGATCTGTTTGAGCGACAAATGTTAGGATCTTCTTTTCCGTAGTTACCTCAGCAATTGAGGTTGACAATGTTGGTTGAGGCGGCCACGAGTCACTAGGGTAGTGAAGCTATTCAGGCCCCGCCCACCATAGCGAACATGAAATAACCGCGCTTGGCATTAATCCCCGAGATGCAGGATCAGCCGGATTATGCGAAGATTTAATATAAAATCATCGGCTAGGTGCAATGATTTCTTGAATGTGGCTAACACGGTTTGCCACAGAAGTTTTCCAACGAAAAGGTGGAGAACGTATCCAAGTGAGAGCGACCGTAGAATCACTCCACGCTGAAACATCGGAGATGTCAATCAAGCCTTGATAAGAACGAATGGTAAAAGAAAGTAAATCGGTTAATAAAACGGCGGCACATAATTCCAAACGTGGAATTGAAATGCGCTTAATTGGAGCTACTTTTGTTTTAGCGGTTACAAATTGTACAGTTATTTCTCCAGTAGTTTGATTTATGAACTGGAAATACACTACCGCTGCATACCCTACCTCGCTAGCATCGCAAAACCCATGCAAATGACAAGTAAAAGGATCCGAAGGGGTAAACAACTGGTAACTTTAATAACGATAATAACGGCAACTCTTCTTGATACTGCTGCCATTGAGACGAAATGTCTGCTGGTGGGATGTCATCCCAATTCAAACCTAACATCCACAGATGCTGGATTAGGCGTTTTGCAAAAGTGTTAGTGGGGCTAAAAACCCTAATGGATCATATATTCTGGCAACTTGCGAAAGTATGTTGCGCTTTGTACATATTGGGTTTAATGGTTTAACCCGAAATGAGAAAATATCTTCTGTAGGTGACCATTGAAGACCTAATATTTTTATTGATTCGTCAGAATCGAAATCGAGAGAAGTATATTGGCAAAAATCTGACGGAATGCCTTCCAAAATAGAAACTGAATTAGAACTCCATTTTTGAAGTTCAAAACCAGCCAAATGTAAAAGTCGGATAAGTTGATCTTTAATTTCGCGGGCCGATTGTATAGAATCTCCACCGGCGACGAAATCATCAATATATAGATTTGACCGTATAGCTTCAGCGGCTAACGGAAACCTTTTGCCTTCGTCAATGGCTAATTGCTGAAGAGTTTTTAATGCTAGATAAGGCGATGACTTAATACCATAGGTCACTGTATTAAGCTGATAAGTCTGAATAGGTTCTTCTGCGGAGAACCGCCAAACAATTAATTGAAACTTTTGATGTTTTTCGGTAACCAAAATTTGTCGATACATTTGGCGAACATCACAAGTAAAAACGAAACGATGAGAACGAAATTTAAGTAAAATCGACGAAATGTCATTTTGGAGACTAGGTCCAGCCAATTGAGTGTCATTAAGTGACACGTTGTTTTTAGCCTCTGCAGAGGCGTCAAAAACCACACGAATTTTAGAAGTATGACCTTCCTCTTTAAACACAGGGTGATGGGGTAAAAAATAATTATCGTTCCCAACGGGCAGAGAATCGAGTAATGCCATATGACCCGCATCAAGATAGTCCTGCATGAAATTGTTGTATTGGGCGCGTAGCTCCGGTTGAGCATGCAATTTGCGCTCCAACGAAAATAGTCTTTTTTTAGCCATCTCAAAGCAATTATCAAAAACGGGCAAAGTATCGTTGAACGGTAACGCAACAATAAAACGACCGCTAGGGTCACGAGAAAACGTGTTTTCAAAAATCACATCTGCCTTTTCTTCTTCTGGAGAAGTATAAGGCTTGGATGGCAACTCTTCTATTTCCCAAAACCGCCTTAGGGTTTGGTCGATAGGATTTTCTACAGAAGTAAAAATGCTTGGACAGTATCAGACTGCAAGCTTTTGTGGGACCAATAATAGTCCAACCAAAATTGTATTTATGGCGGCAGGCTGAAGAAATTTGCCATGTATAACACCGCCATTGATGATGAACGGATAAACATCTGCTCCAAGGAGCATGTCAATAGTTCCTGGAGAGTTCCAGGTCGGGTCTGCAAGGTGCAGGCCGCATAAGTGTTCCCAATTATTAGGAACTTCAACGCTAGGTAATTTGCCAGATATTGACGAAAGCACAAAAGTTGTGACTTCTAGAGATTTTTCAGAGTCTAACATAGAGCGAATGGTGCAGCTGACGGCACCCCTATTGACTGCTGAAGTTGTCTGCTCAAGTCCATAAATCGGAACTTGAGAACGTATGCGTGGAAGCCAAAGTTTGCTCACGCAATCGTCTCGAATAAAGCTAGCTTGGGAGCCAGGATCTAAGAGTACCCTGATCGGTTTGTATCTACCAGACCGGTCTTGAACTTCCACAACAGCAGTGGAGAGTAAGACAGTAACCCCAAGATTTGAATTCGTCTGTGAAGACAAAACATTTGCCGGAATAGAGAGGCTGACTGCGTCCTATTGGCATTTTTATGCATAGGTGTAGCGGTCGGTTCTGCTGAACGGCTAGAAGCAGGTTGCGCTTCAAAATGTAGCAAGGTATGATGCGGCTTGGCGCAAGTTCGACAGGAATTATAAGATTTGCATTGCATGGACGCATGGTCTGTTCGTAAGCAATTTAAACAAAGGCGTAAGCGTTTGACAATGTCGAAACGTTCTGTCGGAGTTTTCTTTAGAAACGATTGACATCTATAAATTAAGTGATTGCCTTTGCAAGAAGGACAATGGTGCGAAAATGAATTATTTGAGTCACTGGAGCTACTTGGTGTGTCCAGTGAGACTACGTTAGAAGAAACTCTTGGTTTAAATTGAAACGCTGAGGATTTCTTAGGCACTGATGTGTGAGATGTATGGACAGTCGTCGAATAAGAAACAGGTGCGGTTGAAGAAAAGGTTTCCAACGCTGCACATTGTTGAGTTAAAAAATATCTCAAATCCTCGAAATTAGGTATTTGCTTCGGATCCGATTGGAGTTCGAAGCGTTTTCTAGTGAACGAATCGAGTTTTTCTAAAAGCAAATCGACTAGAATAAAGTTCCAATGTTCGGTGGGAAACTTTAAGTTAGTTAGAACAGCAAGGTTCTCTGAAAAACAATCAATAAGTGCCCTAAGTTTCTTAGGGTCTTCTGATTTTAAAGGTGGAAAGTCTTTCATTGCTTTCCAATGCAAAGTTGCCAATAAACGCGGGTTGCTAAATCGCTCACGCAAGGCGTTATAGGAAATAATAAAATTATCCCCCAAAATGGGTACAGATTTAACGATTTTTAAAGACTCCCCGGTACAGCAACTGATAAGATAATTTAATTTTTCGATATTGGACAGCGACGCGTTATTATAGACCAGACTGTCAAATAAATCGATAAAATACGAAAACTCAGTTACCTCATTATTCAAAAGTGGGAGTTTTAATGGTACCAATTTTGATACCGTGCTGCTTGGAGCATTTTCCGTGATTTGTGCCCGCGTTTCTTGCAACGTTTCGAGATGCAGCAGTATGCAATAATAAGCGGAATCTACTTCCTTCCGTAAGGCGTTGTAATTTAATGATTCTACATCGTCACATGAAGCTAAGACGTCAACTAAAGTTTTATTGAAATTTGTATAAAGGTCATGTACTCCCCTTGTTTGAATGAGGAACAACGTTTTTAAAGTTGGGTCACTTTGTATAGAATTACAAAGCTCAAACATTTCTATAATACGTGTTTTCAGTAATTCTAGTTCTACTACATGTGCCTTCTTCGGAGCCATAGTGATTGTTATTTTGAAAGATCTACAATAAATGCTATAAAACCGTAACGCTCAGATGTACGCGAAAAATGTTAAAATATTATGGGTTGTTGTTCAAAGCACGAAAAGGTAAGACAGCGTATAAACCAATAAATCACGTTTTATGACTAACGGTTCGTCAAACAAAGTGTTTAGATAAGATGTACCGCTTAACAACCCGAGCGGCTTTTACCATCAAAAGATCACAGGAAAGTTTAAAACATGTGGCTTAACATATTGCAAGAAGAATGCAGCTTTTACATTCTATTACTCCTGCAAATGTGTTAAATATTTTACGTTGTAAACCGAACGAAAGTTGTATGTGAAACTGAAAAACGCGCAATCGCTTTTAGTGCAAATTAACAAATTTTACATTAAGGATTTGTTTGTAATTAAAACGCTTGCTGGTTTTAATTACGGCGAAATCACTTAATTTAGTCTAGAGAAAGTATGTAGCTAATATTGTACATATTTTAACCCGCTAAATGGGGCTTGAAACACAAATTTAAAGCTAAATCATTAATTAATTAAAAAACGCTCGCTGAAATGCAAAAGTGTATTTAATTTAGGACATGCGTATACCATAGAACTGGTGAATGCGGATCGAATTAGGACCAATGATTGATTGGGGGGTGAATGAGGTGATATAAATTGATAAAGATATGCTAATTACAGGGAAGGACCAATTGCTTTTTGCAAGCAATAACGATAGCAGTGGAGCGGTTATGTAATAACTACAACTACACCAAACTACTTAATAAAGGGTATAAATACCTTTTATCCTGTGCCGCTGGGGGCAATAAAACGTTCACGCACAAAAGCTTTCGACGGAGAACCAGTAACACGCACGAATGGTGTCGGTCTCGCTTTCAAAAGCTCTCATACGACCGTCCTATGCAAGGGTTCGGATGCGACTCACTTCACGCACTGCCTGCCGGTATATAATGTTTCACTGACAACTGTAGGATGCACGCACTGACGGTATTTATTGTCACAAAATACCGAATTGTTCAACGATGACGTAACAACTAGTATCAACTCCAGCGGGTGCATCTAACTGCAAATTAATAGTAAAAAATACAACAGAAATTTCAAGTTTCGCTTCAGGGGAAGTACACACCTCCTGTTGTCTAGTAATCATACGAGACGGTTGAATACGGAATTCTCAAACTAGCGACATCTTGTGGCGCTTTATAATAATGTAAATACAAAGGACTATATACGTTTGAAAACAATATTTTAGTAAATGTGTTTATTAAAATATTCCCAATCAACGGTATAGGTATATGTCTGGTAATGTGCAAACGAAAAGGTATCAATTAGCCTAATTGTAAACCATTTTTGCACATTTTGAACGGTAGCTATCATATAGCAGGTACTACGAAAGTAAATGTTAAATAAGTTTTGAACTAAAGGTATGCAAACGAAAAAGCAACTTGATTCATGATGTGCAAACGAAGATACTTTGATTTCCGTCATCACATGTTAGAATTGCCCAAAATGCGATATTTGACATGTGTGAAGTTAGTCCCCCTGATTAAATTTAAACAATTTTTTGACTTACAGTGGTGTGCAAACAAAAAGTTGATGTGTTTCGCAATGGGCAAACAAAAAGGTATCAATTGGATTCATTGTAACAATTTTTTTCACATGTTCAACAGTAGCTACCGTATAGCGAGGACTATGAAGCTGAATGTTAAATAATTTTTAAACTGGAAGTGTGCAAACGAAAATAATAGATGTGCATATATGTGCAAACGAAGATCTATCAATTTCGTCGGTTTAAAATGAATTTGCTGAGAGTCGGAGGGCTAGTGTGAAGTTGGCTCCCCGCAATGGTTTCTTTAATAACTTTTAAACGAAAAGTGTGTAAACAAAAATACCGGATGTGCATACATGTGCAAAAGAAGAGGTATAGAAAGTTATTTTTTCAAAAGTTGAGGGGGCTAACTTCACGCGTGTGATTTTTCATTTTAGCAAGGTGAGTATCAAATATGTTGTCAACAGTCTCAATTTTCATATTAAATGGTTAAATTAATTAATTAGAAGGCACTAATAGCCGTAAAAATAAATTAGTAATCGGGATTTAAAAATATTAGGTATTTTACAAATGTGCGGAAGTTTCCTTCGTGCATGCGTGTACACAAAGGTTAACCTAAAGCGTTTATAACTCGTTTGGTTTATACTACCGGTTTGTATTTTGGGGTACAAAAAGATTATTTTTTTGGAATAATAAAATAACAAGATTTGAAATAACTCAATTACCTTTAGTGCTTGGCGCTAGAGTTGCGTATAACTACAATTTTCAATAAATAAATAAATAATTGTAATAGTAACTTTAAGTTGTTGAACGTTGGTGCGTGTTTTATGTACGACAAAATGGCAAACAGGAACATTAAAAAACACTATTCAATACCTACTTGTTCCGCATAGAAATGGCAGCAGCCAATTAATTTTTTATAACGTTCTGTTTTTGCTTTCGAAAATTTAATTTTACAGCGTATTGGATCACACTTTAGATACAAAAACTACTATCAACTTCTAAATTCGTATACAAAATGTAACATTAGTTACAGGGAGAAACTTTTATATAAACTGACTAAACATGTAAACTTTTCAAGTTGATAGAATTCATAGAAGTCGCTCTAGCTATAGGTATAAATGCTGATTAAATTACAGAAACAATTCTTTCAGTGTGAATGATACCAAAAGCGTAAGGTGAAGGTGCGAGTATCGACGCACAATGTCTTGTATATGACGTACTTTACATGCGAAGTAATAAATTCTTATTTTCATATTCCCAATTCCCCAAAACTTTCAGATTGCCCTATTGCAATAGGGAGTCACAAATTAGGGTTTCCTGTCAAATACACTCATGCTCACCCTACCTCTTTGATAACAAACTAAATTCCTCAATAATTTATCAGCGCTTTGCTTAACGTTTTTAACACTACGCTTCAAGAACAAATCAGATCAGAACGCAAAGAATTTGTCAATCGCCCGAAAATGTACGAAAACAAGTCTATAATTCATTTTTTAAAGCTAAATACGCCATTCCTCGTGTAAGCAATACTCGTGCTAAAACTTAACAAAAGAACACAAAGTAATCTTTTTCGTGCCGGTTAGTTAGTTTTAGTTTCGAGAAAATACTGCAGGTAATTAGATACAGGACAGGGATTCGAAAATTGGAAAAGTAGAAGGCGGGAAAGAGGATCGTACAATAAGGAAGCATTACAAGCAAGCAGGCAAGCAGGGACCATGAAATTAGAGGATCCCCTGAGGTATTCCGATGCTGCAATAGAAAATAAGGTTATTTATTGGAGAGCGTCTTGAAATAGTCAATATAACACAAGACGCCACTTGGTTATAGCTTTTATGACATCTTTATTTGTTTTATGTGATAATGAGGGTTAAGAGGACTTGGAATATTCTTTTTGTGTGGTGCTGATTTGTTATGGTTGAATTTATGGTCTTTGGTCACTACAAAACTGAAGATTACAATACAGCCGCAAATAATTAAAAATTTTGTTTTGAAAGTACTATAAACTAAGCTTACCTTTTGATAGAGACTTCTTACTGCGCACCTGAAACAAAATATCCCAAATAAGACTAAATATTTCTAGATTACGTATTATGTATAATTAATAAAGGTTTAATATTGATGCTAATCCGCTAAAACAGTTAAGTCATACTATCAATAATAAATAAGAACTTAAGTACGATATAACATTAAATATAATAAAAACAGATTAATGAGAGATTATTTTAAGTTAGATACGTATTTCGACCACTAAGTGATCGACATCAGAGTGCAAATTAAAAACAATAACAGAGATTTTTCATTTTTAAGAATTCCCATCATATTTATATTTTTACATTTCCTTAGAATCGATAATAAAAGTAGAAACACCATTTTAATCTACTATTTGTTTAACGTTTAAATATGGAAGTAAAAGATGCCTGTTTATATTGTACGCTATGGCTGGACGACTATAACATGCAGAGATTACATTGGTTCCTTTTCTAAAAATATTAAATTCTAGTAACTTTTAAATAAAGATGATTTTAGTAAGGAAAGTATCTATTTATCCAAACTGTTGACATACAAAAATACGGTAACCAAAACTCTATTTGCACAAACAATAGTACTTTATTTTCAATCTGAGTATACAAGTCTTTTCAACAACTCGTAGTTACAAAGGAATTCTAAAAGCTCTCACAATTATTTACCTTTAGTTAATCGCCAAGAGTACAAGTGTTATCTTCTTAAACTACAATGCTATCTTTTTAATTACTTATTATCAAAGCACTACTATTAACTATCCAAGCATTATTTATCCGAAAAGTGTAACGCCACAGAAACCAGCAATCATTCTTTCTGCATAAACGCGTTATATTCGTTCTAATGTAATTATTCTGACTATGTGGTGTAGTTCGTATGCGTGTGTAACGTGCATTTTTGTAGTTTAACATTTTACGCTATACTCAATTCGTAAACACATTTCTGCAACTACTATCTCTATGTTTTATATTTATTAACTCGTTTGCGAATAATCCCTTTATTATATATTTCGCGATTATCGACTTTCACTCTCTACAATTCGATAGTGTGGTTAGGTGATCGAGATTGAAACACATCCTTAGGTGAATGCGTCGTATTATAATGACTGGATTGCATCGTTTTTGTCTTGCCGTGGATATAAATTTTGTTCCTTATGTGGATATACAAGTCTAGATAACGTGACGATAAGACGTTGTAATAGCAACGAGTTGATATAAACAGATGAGTAGTGGTAGTTTGTTCCTATATATTAATTACGGTAAAAATACTGCTTTCCGTTTTGCTTTGAAAATAGTGAGAATTAATGCGGCATGAATTGTTTTTCTCGTGAAATAAACGTTGTATATTAACTGTAGAGAGTGTAGTTCTGATTCCTTTGAAGGAAAGATGCTTTATAGGCGAACGTGTTTACTCGACCGCACGTGCTTGTTATGGAACATTGACGGACGGTTTTTATTGCTTACGCGTGCCTTACTAATTGTTTTTCGGTTGAGTTTCTGTTGGAAATAAAAGTGGTAGAACTTGTTAAACTCGACCTGCACGCGTGTTCTACGGAACATTTTTGACGGACTTACTTTAGTGATACACGTGCTTTACTCATTGTGGTTTTTTTGTTGGTGCTTTGTCTTTTTATATTTAAACTGTGTGTGCGATCTAGTTTCGCGGTCCTTTTCTTTTTTATCAGAGTAGTGCATACTTTGGATTATCCAAATACAGTTGATACTGTAGTTTCTAAATTTTCCAACCCCAAAGTATCTAAAATAGATCATTGCTTGCGCAAATTTCGTTATTTGCGAAATATAACCGATTACCGGTTTACAAAGGTATTGGTTGAAGTTTCTCACTGTTGTTTTTTGATGTTTATGAAAATAATATACATTTGGTCCCAGTTGAAATTAAACTAGTGCTACAAAATATTTCGAAATTATTGTCTCAGGAAATAGAATTAACAAGAAATTTATCAATGCTACATAGTTCCGTCGCGTGATAATGTCTGCTGCTAACACCAGTGAAATACGTAGGTGCGATTAGGGTAACGTGTGATAAGTTCTATCAACACCCTCACAGTCAAGGGTGAAGTGCTGCGTTAGTGCCGGACATCATGAATCCCACACTTCAATGACAAGGAAGCGTTACTAAAGGACCTTTTGTAAGTTGAACTATTTCCTACTTGTTACTACTTTAAATATCTATCCGTTGTTTTGCCATATCTTTGTCGTTCTGATACCTTTTACAATAGAATTGCATGCTATTATTAAAAAAAAAAAGAAAAATCAACAATACTGGACTACTCATATCAATTGTGTTTACCTATTTATCTTTTGTTAAAATTTTGTCTGATCTATGTTTCATTGGTGTGTGAGGAAACGTTTATGCTACTCCCCAATATTACCTCACTTTGTACTAAAAATTTTTGTATTGCTTTTACCGTTGTTATATTATATAGATTATCCAAACAGTTCTTTTACATTCTACAAAGTACTGAACAATCTATGCTCGATCAGCATGCTATGCATTTCTTTATTTCAGGTTTGCAGGACTAATTTTTTTTTTTATTTTTTTTATTGCAGGTTTACTATTCTAATTTTTTTTTATTGCAGGTATTGTTACTAACTCCTTACGGCCGCGTACATTGTATGTTGGTCTGCTTTCTACAACCCCTAATCTCCGATTGCGCCCGGTCATTTCTTTGATTTTCTTGGTGTTACGCACGAGCCAACGTAGCAAAAATTTGGCGCCCAACGTGGCTGCCTCGAAGTAACGTAACACGTGTGACTACTATACCCAAAGTCCCAGGTTCAAATCCTGACATATGGTCCGCTTGAAAAATGTTAGGAGAATATTTTTCACAAAAATACGCCCTCTTGCGTGTGAGTGTTGTCACGCACGTTATAGATCACTACTTTGCTTGGAAAGGCATAGGTTCGGCATAATTCACAATTTCCAGGTAAAATACTCGCTTCCTGACTAATGTAGTACCTTTGAGTGGAGCATTGTAAAATCATTCTATGTTTGACTACTGCAGTCTTTCCTATTCGACCGCCGGCGACTGACAACTAGATCGAGTACCGCCCGATCAAGTTTTTAAGTCCTGCCGGTGGTTGTTGTTCAAGATGCTGGCACGGTTTTGTCAACTGGTCCAACAATTTCCCCAATACTCTTTAGGTGGTTCTTTTTTAACTCCGGCTCATCCGACCACGTCAACAGTCGAACAACACCAGCCAATAGTAGCATCCTTTTTTCCGCCTGATATCGTAGTCATTGGCGTTTAAGATCCTGATAGATACACCATCCGTCACTTTCGTCAGAGCCTTCTCCACAAGCACACCCTTTTCAAGAATTTCGTCACTAATCAGCTCAATAGTTCGCATTGAAGCGTTCATCACTAGAATTTTTGTCCCTCCAGTTAGGATAACGTGATTCGTTAAAGAAACTCATACATTCATTTCGTCTGCTTCGCAAAAACGGCACTTCCTCGTTCCATACCCTCACGACATGCTCCTTCATAGTCCGCATCTCCTTAAGATATCCACTCCCAAGATAACCTCTTCGGTGATGTTCACTATTACTACCTGATGGTGAAATATCTTGCTCTCAACTCCGATTTTTACATCTAGAATTCCGTGTGTTTAAATTTCCTCACCAGCTACAATTGGAAGATACACCGTCGCGAGTAACACTTTACCACTGTCATGCACTACATCCGGATCAGCAATTGTCCTAATGGTTCCGGTATCAACCAAGGATTTCATAGTGTGTGTGTGTGTGTGTGTGTGTGTATGTGTGTATATATATATATATATATATATATATATATATATATTGCTGTGATATACTCCTTTGAATGCGGGAACTGGGTCCTTTCAACAAAAAAATTCTAGTCCCACAGATTGGGCGTCATAAACGGCTGTGATCCTCTTTTCGCCTCGGCTGCTCACCTAATGTTATAAACCTCCTCATTCATAAAAAACAACACATTCCTACCAAAACATCAACGTTAACTCTATTTACATCAATATTCCGAATACATTAAAATTTCAAAATTAAAACTCAGCATAAATTTCAGTTTTAAAAAGAATTTCAAGATTAATTTTATTATCATTTTAATGTGCATCCAAAATTAAAGTCCTAGTTGGATGCCTACTAATTAATATAACAATATAAGCAGACCGGAGTCTGAGTATAAAGGAGCATCTACCACCCTTTACGTTAATTAACCAGGTTCGTCTAATTGAGCTCAAAGACATACCCAAATTTTCATCATATTACCGAACATCAAAACTAAATACACCTTTCTACTTCAACAAGCAAATTTCATCTTAAAATTAAAATTTTATGGTTAGTACAATTTCACTAATGTCCATTTAAAGTAAATCAATTATAAAGTTATTCAACACACACAAAATGTCAAACAAAATAGTATAATTTACCTGAAGGTTACTGTCCTCGTAGCTTCAAAGTACATCGTCCCTTTAGTTAATCACACCATTCCAACAGGATTATATTTACGGCTTCTAATTCTCAACGCTTTTAAAATTTTCTCCATCACCATTTATTTAAAGTTGTTTCTGGGCTTTTCCGGAACTCATCTATGTATATCTGACCCTTGTTTCGTGGATCCAGACACGTTTTGAACCATTTAATTATTAACACCCCGAAAATAGCAAATAACTTCATACTTCTTTCACCAATATACGCCAAAACTGCCTACTTTTGTGTATACATTTGTCGTTGTAAATTTTGCTAATTGGTACAGTGAAACTAAATTTTATTACCTTGTATCTAAGTGCACTGAAGTACATTCATGTTAGCACGTAAATAACCAACTATTTTGAATCACCAAAATATACGAGCAAAATTTTAAATTATTTTATCAAACTAAAATGCACTGTTTAACATCTTCAATCAAGTCGCGGATGTAAGAGCTTTTAACCCATCGAATAGTCAAAAGTCTAAGAGTCTAAGAGGGCTTGTTTATATTCATCTCGGTATATATAGCAAAAAGCCGGCACGTCGCTTTTGTCCTCAAAACGGGTAATTCTAAAGAATTCCTCATTCTATGTTCCCAGTCTGTCGCTCGCGTGTCGGTTTTTACGAATTTAGTACTCACCCCAGTTAAATTTCAGAAATTTCAACACGGCACGCAACGTCTGGAAATAACCGATTAAATTTTATACAGAACTGTTATTTTTACCTCTCAAGTTTGCCTTTTACTTTTAACCAATCGCAACCCCATGACGTTGCGCTACTCACGCCTTTTACTATATGTGTCTCGGTCTTGCGCATATTATCTGTCTCTATCTAACCTGTTCTTATTGATGCAAAGTGATATTCTGTATTATCGATTATTTTAGTCCACATGGAGTGTGAAATAACCCACCTTTAGCATTTCTCGTAACTATTATGCGACGTTTTCCCCAAGATTCTCTGAAACTATTCGTTATCTGCAAACTTTTCGCCGTATGTGACATTTAAACTACGCAGGTGTTCAACATAATATTAATTCTCAGAGCTTTATTTTCTGGTATTATAATCTTGGGTTTTTACAAGTTTCTATAGATATTATCTGTTACTAACGGTTCAATTAACTTCAATTAAAATTAATACTCTTTAAATTTTAGTGCATCCTAATTAAATATTCAATTATTATCTGTACGTTTCGTTTAATACTCGTTGCCCAAACTTGAATCAATTAATATAAATCTTGCACGTAATTTCCATTTGATTCTTTACTTTGGAATAATTAAATTACACGTTGAGCATTTTAAAACTGCTTATTTTTATATAAAGCGTCTTGTAAATAATTTTAATCTCTCATTTTTAATAAAACGAATGAATTTTTATTCTCCACGGGTTTTTAATAAAGCGTATTATCTAATAAACTTCCTTATACACGGTGATTAAAATTATTTGATGTAATCCATTAATTTTCTACCCTGGTCTAAATATGAGTAATATATATATATATATATATATATATATATATATATATATATGTGTGTGTATATATATATATATATATGTATATATTGTAATGTTTTTAAAGGGTTAAAAGTAAAAATAAACAAAGTAATTTCAAAACACCTTGTATAAAGGAAACAACCAAATTTACGTGCGAAATTTATTCCAGTTAGTTCATTTTTAAGTAACAGGTATTAACAAAATTTTACAAATAATGATTAAAATTTAGTAGGTTTGCAAAGGAAATAAATTCTAGAAGCCAATGCCATTAATTTATTAATTTAATTGAGTGTGATTGAAAGGTTATTTACGTATAATATGCATAAAAGCGTGTAAAAAATCAATAATACCAAGGTGAAACGCCTTGCTAACAAACAAATATATCGGTTGGGTTGAAATACCACGAAAAGAAGCTCCTAGAAATGTTGTGTTAAAACGTCGGTTAATTAAACACCTGCATGTTTCTAAATGTCAAGTTCCACTTATTTTTATAGATAACAAACAAGTTTCAAAGAATATCGGGTAAACGGTCGGATGTTTTCGCATTAAACGCTAATAAGGGGTTATTTAAAGCACGTATTTTGGGGTCCACATGTTGTTGAACGCGGACAGGAATATCGATTCTCTACCACTCAAACAAGGTTAGAAAGAGACGTAGAATATGCATAAGCAAGGGACAGCGTTAGTATAGGCGGGATTTGTAAAACGTCAATGCATAGACTATTGGTCGATATCGATAGTTGTACATCAGACAGACACCGGGAATATTGAATATTAATTTTCAGAAAATATCGTAACGACGCGCTGAATTTCGAGGATTTAGAAATCGGTTGAGCCCAAAATTTTGAGAAATATTATTGTAAATGAAGGACTTCGGGTGCAATGCGGCCGAGAGGTGGCATCGTAAATGTATAAATACCTTTTGAAAATATAATAAAAACCCTCAGTAATTTGATCGCTACAGATTACGTACGAAAGTTACCACGTGCTTGTAAGTATGGAAAATTATTTTAAATTAAATAGCACGGTGTTAGCCTCATAATTTGTACGCGGATTGTGCCGAGTTTAAAATTTTATTGGGGTGTTGCATACATTTTTTTAACAAGCTCGTGTGGTGACGTTATGTAACGTGGATTACATTAAACAATTATGAAAAAAGTATAATTAATTTGGATTTGGAAATTGGATACACCGTGAAGGCAGCGCAAGCAGCACAACTTAAATGGGGTTCTTCTACTAATAGCTAGAAGCGGCCTGTAGAGCAGAGCGAAGCAAATATACGGCATCGTCAACGGAGCAGAGATCTTCTAGAAATTCTAGGTAACGCTTTAAAATTGTTGTTGTTATAAACTATGAAACTATGAATATTGGGTGACGTGTGAGAGTGAATTTTGAAGGTATTGTGCATTATTTGCGTATTGAAAATAATACGTATAACTAACTTTATAAAGGTATTTAAATAGAAATCTGAAGGTGTATATAAAGCTTATTAACGTTCCATTAGGAATTTAAATTTTGTAAAGAGTACATGGGTTTGTTTTTTTTTGTTTGTTGTAAGAGTATGCGAAGTATAAGGGCATACATTATTCATAAGTAACTGGGTTATCATGAGCTCACCATACTCCAGAGTTTACGTAGATTTAAAATAAATTATAAAGAAAGAATGAGAAATAAGATATTATTCAGGGCCCATTTACTCCGGGTACATTCTATGTGTTTGATAATTTAAATTAAAATACAGGACATTACAAAATAGGATTTATTGAGGTGTAACTTGATTACTGAAATGTGGATAATATTGAAGTTTATTTGTAAATAGTGACAAATAAAAGATTGTATGATTGTTGTATTTTGTAGTTTTATTGAGAGTGTGCGTGAACGATGCAAAGCATAATAGTAAATCTAGGTATCCAAGAGGAGGCCCAACTGAGCTAGCCTGGGAACTGAAGAAGAATTAAGGTGAAAAAGGTGAAGAAGAGAGAGGAACGGGTAAGAAATTATTTTTTTTTTTTTTTTTGGTAAAATTTTCGATTTTGTATAAATTAATTTTCGAAACTACTGAGAACCCGAGAGTACCACGGCAATATATATATATATATATATATATATATATATATATATACTCATAAAAATCGAGCTAATAGTTGTATAACCAACATCCACTAACCGGTTTCAGCTTTTTCGGAGCATCGTCAGAGTGGACTAGTTTCTATCAACCTTATGAAGTAATCGAAGCTGTTATATTGATCTATGAAACTGCGATATGGTTTCGAATCAACTTGTGTACTTTCACGCTTATTAGTGCTGGAGTTTGCCACCTGATGGCGATATTGTTTACTTATGGCATAATACAAAGGTTGCCTCGCACTCTGATCATTATAATATCTTCAATTATTTCATAAAATTATTAGAAACTAGTCTACTCTAACGAGGCTCCAAAAAGCCGAAACCGGTCAGTCGATGTTTCTTTCCCTTATGAAGTAATAAAGTTATTGTTTTGCTAATGGATATACAATTATTAGCTAAATTTGTATAGGTAAATATGCTTGTATTATTTCTACAAAAACTTATTTACAGATACATTTTAGTAATCCTTTGTTGCATTCATATTTTACAGGTTGCGGACTGCAAATATTTTATCTGTATATATATATATATATATATATATATATATATATATATATAGACGTAATAAGAAGTCACGAGAGGTCATTGACACCCAAATTCTACAAATAAATCTCACCAAGATATAAAAGAATCCGAAAAAAATAGAAATTTCTGAAAATTCATGGTGACACTCTGGTTAATACAAGCTAACTCTTTGCCAAGCGAGAACACAAATTTGGTGTGTTTAACTAATCACCCTGTATAATATAAGCATTGTAAATACATAGCAATTAATGTGCGGTAGCGGAAAAAATGCACAATTACGTATTTTTAAATAACCACTCTAAGTTAAATACAGCACATTTTATGTTCACTTATTAATTATCAATTAATTCTTATGCATATAAATTTGCTCTTCATTTGCTGTAAGTAGCATAGAATAGTGTTAGTTTTACGCATTTGCGTAAGATACTAGAATCAATCTTACTAAAAACCCCATCTTAATTAATATTAATCTTAATTATGTGTATTAAAACAAGTTTTACCGTGAAAGCGAATATTTTCTATAAAAATGCAACTTATTTGAATTATAAAGCTTGAAATTAATCGTGTAAATTGACTTTTATATAACATAAATTTATTTTAAATAAAGAATTTTGTAGAGTATACAGGGTTATGGAAGAAGTTTAGAAAGAATACCTAATTAATAAAGAACCATTTATTCCAAGAAGCGGCAGGAACATTAAAAGAACCCATAAAATGAAATAAAAATTAATAAGAATTATTGATTATCTTCCGCATTATTATGCCACGCCACAATAACCTTATATGTGTTAGAGTACGACCGGCCGTGCACGTTGCTAATAAGTGGATCGCGCAAATGAGGTAATAATATTGAGTTTTCTTGGAAATTTTACATCATTACGGTGTAAAATATTCCATATGATAAAGTACATTCTAGAAAAAAAATATTTTTCATATATAAATGTAAGCAATCGACATTGGAATCGATTGATGAATTCGCCTCGACCAAGTAATATGTAGAGAATTGATGTTTTTTTCAAGTATGCAATACGCATACCATAATTTAATAATTAAAATGTAACAGTGAATAAACAAGTATACTTATAACGTAACCTGCATAAGTATGGAAATTATTAAATATAATTATATACAATGAAGATGGAAAATTCCTCAAAACAGAATGCTACTTTAAAAATTTAGTTGAATAAATAAACCGAGGATGCACATTGGTTTCTAAATGGAGATTTTAATATTTCCTAAATTTTTCATCACTACAGACAGATGATCCGATCTTTGTTAGGTTACTTGTGTTGACCGTGTGACCGGTTATGTGATCGACTCTTAATCGATATATACTGCCGACCTTGAGATACAATCGCATGTAGAGGCTCTGATGTCCCATTGTTTAAATTTAACGGTGCTGTATTCACATAAATACGTACGATAAGGAACGTACAAAATATTTTGAAGTTATTTAACTATCTCAACACATAGCAATTTGCACAGTTTGAAATTTCGGCCAATTTACTATAAGTAGATACATAATAAAAATATTAAACAAATATTCATCTTTTGGATTTTTCTGTCATTTGTTACTTTGAATCATGAGTGCTTGTTTTTATTAATCTGGGCGGAAAAATAGCAGCAAATAATAATTTTTGTTACAAAAATGTAATGTATAAAGTATTGGCTATTTGACATTTATAAGCGAAGTAGAATATGCATAGAAAAGAAATTAAAAATAAAAACCAGCAACAAAACTGCCACAGGATATGCCCTCTTTTTTAATGTTTTAAATAGTTGGGTCGCGTTCTTATTCAATTCGTGCTTCCGGAACAATTTGTTTCCTAGAACTTTTTCTACCGGTTCGTCGTTTCGGGTCACCAGGTAAGTTCATTTCATTGGGTCGATTCCGTTCTCCGGAAGCTTCGAATCGCCGGGTCTGTTTGAGTCACCGAATCAGTTCGGTTTAGTTGTCGGGGTCAGTTTTGTACACTGCGTCGGTCTGTATTTAGGAGTATCGAATTGAAGGGTCAAAAATTGCGACACGAACAAATTCAGACATCAAACTCGCCCCATTTCAGTTTTTTTAATGTTAAATGTGTCCGGTATATTGTGTTTTTGATTAAATGCAAGTTTACAAAATTTTATAAGTTGAATGCTGATACGTACAGTTATTTAGAATAATTAAAATAGTTGCCACAAATATCAACATCTATTTGGTTTTTACTTATTTTAGTAAACTATAATAAAATAACTACAGTTTCTATGGTATTATGATGCGAGGCTCGTAACTTTACATAAACAATGCGCATTCGGAGTTGTTCAAAGCCAGTCATATGTAAATCCAACAAATTGAATACATATAAAAAAGGCTCATTTACCATGCAAGAGCATAATTTTTTCGAAAATAGTCTACGTAATATCGCTAAAACATGTGTAGTAGGTTTCAGTCGTACATATAAAAACTCATAGATTAAACCATCCATCATGAAGCAAATCGGTATTAAGTTTCAACACCCAATAAATTCTGTTATTCGACATTTGAGATTTTATGGTTTATGGAGATGTTATAGAATGCTCGGGAAATATTTAAACACCAAACCGAGAGCTATAAAATTAAAGCATTTACAATTTAAGATCTCGGTTTAATCTTATTTAATATTCCGCGTCTGATTTGAAATTACAATGTTAAGTATATACGTTCCCCTGGAAATAACTATTCTTGTTGTTGTCTTTTGAGCTCAGAAAACGGAAGCAACTTTCTGAGTTATAAGATAGAACGTTAACAGAACGAGAGTGTGCAGATATTACAGGTTGTACCGACAATGAAAAAAATTCATTCGTACCGTTACTGAGGTATTGCAGACAATTGTTGAAAGAAGTTTTGTACACCTAGGTCTATTGCAGTATCAAGATATATCTACATTTTGGTGATTCACGATTGTTCCAATCATGTCAAATTCAATAACAGCATTCATTATTATCCTGTTGATAGAAAGAGTAAAGAAAATACGAGGGTCGCTATTTATGTATTGAGAACTAGCAACACGTATTGCCAGGTGAAATCTGAAATTGCCATCGTAAGGTTTGACATTTTTGAGGTTATAGGTACTCAGAACGTTTTGATGTGCGAGCACTATTTGTGTTTTTTGCAGTGTTTAAAATTTCATCTCGGCCAAAATATGGAATTAACTCGCGAAAATTTTCGAGCTGATTTATTATGATTTTCGACGTGGTTTAACTAAATAACAATGCATCTTTCAACTGAATTCAACTTTTGGCAACGAAGCGCCATCCACAGCCACTGTATATAGTTCGCTCACGGACGAAGTTAAGAAGGTCGTCCAAAATCGGTCGTTGTGGCGGAAAATATCGATGCTGTGCGAAAACTAATTGAAGAAGATCGTCATGTGACATACCAAGAAATCGAGAGACGTTTATGCATTAGTGTGACCAGCTTACATAAGATTTTGCACGAACATTTGTGCGTTCGGAAACTGTGTGCGCGTTGGATTCCACATTTGTTGACAGATACTCAAAAACATGCTCGTGTCGATTGGTGCCGTAAAATTATTTCAAAATACAACAGTGGTGCTTCCAATACTGTATACAACATCGTCACAGTTTCGGAGTCGTGGATTTACACGTATGAGCCAGAAAGAAAAGGCCAGTCGTCTGTTTGGGTGTTTCAATGCGAAGCAAAGACAACAAAAGTTGTTCGTTCTCGAAACGTTAAGAAGAAAATGGTGGCGTTTTTCTTCAAGAAAACCACTCCTGTGGCAACTGTGGCTCTCGAAAATCAAAAGACCGTTAATTCAGCGTGGTATACGACCATTTCTTCGCCTGAAATTTTCGGTAAATTGAGAAAAACCAACTCAAAACGACAAATCATTTTGCATCATGATAATGCGAACTCACGCACATCACATGTAACAAACGAGTATTTGGACACACAAAAGACCGGATTGATGGGCCATCCGCCTTACAGCCCCGACTTGGCACCCAATGACTTCATCTTGTTTCCAGTAATCAAAGATAAACTGCGTGGACAACGATTTTCATCGCCCGAAAGAGCGGTCGAGGCCTTCAAAACGCATGTTTTAGAGCAACCATCTTCTGACTGGATAAAGTGCTTTGAAGGGTGGTTCAATCGCATGCAAAAGTGTATAGACCTTAAAAGCGATTATTTTGAAGAGCAATAAAAGTATTTTTCATCAAATTCATATGTTTATTCTTTCTATTCTTAATACATAAATAGTGTCCCTCGTAATAAGAGCAAAATTGGTTATTGCACGGTATGTGATTTTATTAGTGAATAACGTATCAGTCAACCAACGAATTTACAACTTATTAAAAATTAATAACGACAGTTTAGATTGCTGTTAGAATCAGAGTTGATGCCGGGCCGGGTCTCCGCGCATGACCAAAACCAGACTAGCAGCGGATCGATTCCCGTTCTCAACTACATACCCAGCTGGCTTTGGAAACTACATTGTACCTGTAGACTAGGTTGGACTCAGAGACTTCTAACGGATTTGAAAGCCTGATGACTGGTGAGCCAGCAGACCTGCTTTGAGACTTTGTTATCGATTAACTCAAAAATGGGATTATGATTGGACCTCAGTTAACTAACGAATTACTACTGCACGGGAGAACAACCGAGAACACATGAAAGGAAATAAAGATCACTTTGACTTTAGTTTTCCTATATTACCTTTTATATATAATTCAAAAGCTCGTTGTTATCAGATGAACTAATTAATATTACCATTTCGAATGGACCTGCACCTTGCCGAAGTTCTAAATTACTAGAACAGGTGAAATGGCTTGCGTGTTCTAATGAGCTAAAGAGCCAAACTACAGTTCCAACCAAAGTAGTAGGGTCGTTAGTGAGGAACCAGACTAAGACAGGTCCCCAAAAGAGGGCAGCGGCTCTTTCGGTACTTAGATTGGCAGAGACCATAGGGGTCGGTATGGCAGTCTAAGACACACTACCGCGATGTGGAAGGCAACGGGAAACCACCACATTATCTCCCAAGTACACAGCGTACCTAAATTATAATAAAATGATGGCATTCTCTGGGGTAAAATATTCCGGAGTTAAAATAGTCCCCCAGTCGGATCTCCGGGAGGGGACTACTTCGGAGGATGCGATCGGAAAGTTAAAAATAAGAGTCGGGAACATTCTGCGAACCGGAGCGTGGAATGTTAGAAGTATGAAGCAAGTAGGTAAGCTAGAGAACCTAAAAATCGAAATGAATAGGTTATCACTAGACATAGTAGGTATCAGCGAAGTTCGGTGGCCAGAGGCGGGGGATTTTTGGAGTGGAGACTTCAGAGTAATTCATACAGGAGCAGAGGACGGAAATTTGGGTGTGGGGATAGTTATGCGGAAAAAGATAGGATACTGTGTAGAAAATTACTTACAAAAGAACGAAAGAGTACTCATAATTAGATTAGAATCTAAACCGGTAAACACAGTAATAATACAAGTATACATGCCCACCTCTAGCTACAGTGACGAAGAGGTAGAAGCCATCTACAAAGATATCGAAGACATATTAAGATACGTAAAAGGACATGAAAATTTAGTAATTACGGGGGATTTTAATGCTGTGGTAGGTGAGGGTAGGGAAGGAGCGGTAGTAGGTTTATTTGGTTTAGGCACAAGAAACGACAGGGGAAATAGGCTGGTAGAATTTTGGGACAAGAACAATTTAATCATCACAAACACATTATTCCAACATCATGCTAGAAGACGATATACGTGGAAGATGCCAGGAGATATAGGAAGATATCAAATAGATTACATTCTTGTTAGACAACGGTTTAGGAATCAAGTGAAAGACTATAGAAGCTACCCAGAAGCAGATATAGATACTGACCACAACATCGTAATTATGAAGGCCGCACTTAAATTTAAAAATCTGAAAAAAAAGGAACGGAAAAAGGCACTTGGACTTAGAGAAACTAAAAGATAAAGATATTCAAGTAAGATTCGAAAAAAAGTCAAATGAATTGCTCAAAGATATCGGGAAAATATCTGATACTAAGGAATTAGAAAAAGAATGGAATAACATTAAACCTAGCCTAGACATGGCGGCCAGAGATATTTTGGGGTATACACAAAAAGAAAATAAGAAACCATGGATAACAAAGGATATCGTGAATTTAATAGAAGAAAGACGAAAATACAAAAATAAATCAGACGAAACAGGAAAACAGAGATACAAAGCCATAAAATGGGAAATTATTCGAAAATGCAGGAAAGCTAAAGAACAATGGATTGATGAAAAATGCAAAAAAGTACAAACTAAGATGGAAATAGGAAAGACAGACGAAGCATACAAATTAATTAGAATGAATTTTAGGGATATAAAACCGTATAGTAAAAATATAAGGGACGCACAAGGAAACGTCATTATAGAAAACGTAGAGAAAGTGGGTAGATGGCAAGAATATATAGGGAATTTATATGCAGGAGAGGAACTAACTGCATTAGAACAGGAATCAGACATTGAAAATGATGACTTGGGATATCCTATACTTCGAGACGAGTTTGAATTAGCATTAAAGAGTCTGAAAAATGGTAAGGTGCCGGGTACAGATAAGGTGCAAGCAGAAACTCTAAAAGCCGCTGGACAAGCAGTAACAGAACGTCTCTTCCAACTTGTAAGCTATATGTATGAGACAGGCGAGATACCCAAAGATTTCAAACGTAGCATCATAGTAACTATACCAAAAAAGAAAGGCGCGGATAGATGTGAAAATTTTCGAACAATAAGTTTGACAGCACACGTGTCAAAAATATTAACTAGAATTGTGCAAAGACGAATGGAAAAACGAGCTGAAGAAATACTAGGAGGAGACCAATTTGGGTTTAGGCGAAACAGGGGAACACGGGAGGCTATTTTAGCTCTGAGAGTGATAATGGACAAAACAATAGGAAAAGGGGAAAGCATGTATATAGGGTTTGTAGATCTGGAAAAAGCATTCGACAATGTAAATTGGAAAAAAATGTTTGAAATACTCAAAAAGTTTGGAATGAGTTATAGGGATAGACGAATAGTACATAGCTTATACAAAGAGCAAACAGCAGTAATAGAATTAGAGCAGGAACGTAGAGAAGTAAATATTAGGAAAGGGGTGAGACAGGGATGTGCCCTATCCCCATTGATTTTTAACTTGTACATAGAAGAGGCAATGAATACTGTCAAATGCAGGAAAACATTTGGAATTACTATGCAGGGACAAAAAATTGATATGCTATGATTTGCAGATGATATAGCGGTATTAGCGTCTAGCAAGGAAGAGTTAGAAGCTGCTCTTAATGAAATGGAAACGGTTCTAACAGAGAGATACGGTATAAAAATTAACAAAACTAAAACTAAAGTTCTAGTTTGCAAAGGTGGGGAAAATAAATCAAAAACAAGAATAAAGTATTTAACACAAACTTACAAGAGGTTAAGGATTTCTGCTACCTAGGAAGCCAAATAACGCAAGATGGGAAAAGCACAAAACATATAAAACAAAGATTAGCACAAGGTCGTGCTACATTTAACAAGAAAAAGCAACTACTGTGCTCAAAGACCACAAACATAGAAACAAGGAAAAGATTGCTTAAAACATATGTGTGGAGCACAGCACTGTACGGCTGTGAAGCCTGGACAGTAGGAGAAGCGGACAAGAAAAGCCTTTGAAATGTGGTGTTACAGGCGTATGATGAAGATGTCATGGACAGACAAAGTTAAGAACGAAGAGGTACTAAAAATGGTAGGGGAAGAAAGAAATATGTGGAAAACGGTAAAAAATAGGAGAGATAGGATGATAGGCCACATACTACGGCATGAGGGAATAGTGCGGAATATATTAGAAGCAGAGATACGAAAAAAGAGAAGAAGAGGCAGACCTAGATTAGACTACTGCACACAGATAGTAAAAGATGTAGGCTGTAGAGGTTTCAGGGAGATGTGTAGGCTAGCCCAGAATAGAAATCAATGGAGGTACGCATCCAACCAATCCCAAGATGGATAAACTAATGATGAAAAGATAACTGTGCTTAAACATGATGATTATTATAAGTAACTACAAGAATTGGTTGGGCAATATTCTCGAATAATGTTAAGTGTGTGAAAGGATTTACTGTAAAACCATTATTTCGGCAAATGTCTAAGTGTTGGGGGATCTTGGTAGCCACAGGTTGCTTAACCTCCTTCACTGAATCTCGGTAAAATATGGTATAAAATTAGAAAACAACAGAAAGGGAACGAGCTGAATACGCATACTCCCTGAAAAGAAGAAAACCACCAAAAACGCAAAATCAAAGAAGCTGCTTATATAACCCTACATAAAAATAACTGAGTTGCAAACGAATCCGTGACTTTCAGTAAACAATGGATTCCATTACTAAAAGAAATAACAAATGAAAATCAAATGCCCACAATATCTAGGTAGCATTGCAAGTTTTTCCTGGGTTTTCCTTGCAATATTAACATGAAATACAGCCTACATACATGATTTCTATTTATACATAAAATAACTAATTACATAAAAATAAGCATATTAACAATCTTTGTAAAACAGCATTGGTATCTGACAAGTATAAATCCACAATAAGGTTACCTCAAAACCATATACAATCTGCGTTGAACAGTATTGGTATCTGACAAGTGTAAACCCGCCATAGGGTCGCCTCAGATCCATATACAATCTTCATAGAACAACATTGGTTGTAACGTATTTTTTTTCTAGTTACAGTTAGTTCAGTAAAATAAAAATAAAACAGCTGTATTTTAAAGCATTTAATTTGTGAATTATCATCCAATAAAAGTAATATATAATATTCGTAATAACACATAGATTCTAGTATATATATACTCTGAAGTTTGTTACCAAGCGCTGTCAAGTTGTTAGTCGGCACTTTATTCCCAACGTCCGAGAGCGCAAGCCGCTTTTGCAGACGAGGTAAAGTCGAAATGGCCCTGTCGAAACACGTGGCTTCTAACAAAGTTAGAAAGAAGATTAATTGATTAATATGGAACCCCTTTAGGACATCATTTGAGACAGTTGGTATATATTAATACAATAAATTATACTAATATTTTTCATCTTAGTGCAATATCTTGAGGACATATCTTCAACAACAATTTCGATAATAAACTAAAACAAATTTTTATGGCAGTAATTTAAAGCTAGGAGTTATGGTTTCGTTATATTCAATTTAATACGCAGTAAAGTAAACGTCCATTCTACATGGGATCTCGATATTTCAAACTTAGCGATGACTAATAACACACGGATATTACGCTGGAAATGTTCAACAACTGACGTCAAGGTCTGGCACCTGCTGTACCTTTTGATGCACGTGAGTGTTTATAACTTTTCATAGCTTTGAAATTATAGTAAATTATTATGAATTACTCAACATTGTTTATTTGAGTAACGAAAATATAAAGTAGCTTTTTTAAGAAGTTAGTAACATTAACGAATAAGTATCTCGCTTGTCAGTTTGTTTGCACACGTACTCAAACAATGTATCTTATGAAATTCTGAATGGCAATTTATGTCAGACAAAAAATATTGTAGATTCTGTTTTCCAATCTAGACGCCATATGCTGTCTTGGTTAATTTTACATTATGTTTAAAGACTTTCAGATCTTGTAAAGGCATTTTCATTGATATATGAAATTCGCGTGTTTTTTATAGATTATAATTAAATTAGAATATTTGCGTATTACAATCTCTGCTCTTTGATAATTAATTTTTGTTGTAATAATCAAGGTAGTACTTCAATGATTAAAATAAACTTATGTGTTATGAACAATTAATAAATTATATGTCTATCTAATAAAATCCTATAGAAATGATCTACTCATAGATCTTGTTTTTAAATGTTAAACTTCACTAGAATTATTATGAAAAATTATGACAATGATACAAACTTAAATATTGCAGTCACATGTATATAATCAGACATTTATTCTAATAGAATTCCTTTTGTTTTTGAAAGACGTTTTATTATTCAACATTTAATAAAAAAGAAAATAGTGCAAGTCCTCCTTAAGTAAAAAGTGTGTGTAATGAAAATAAATTGCCTCAGTATATTTTAGATGCCTAAATTCTATTATTCTATTTTTGACAAATGTTTTTGAGGACACAAATGGTGTCCATGTTGTGCTTTTGTTTGTTCACAGGTAAAGCTGAGACATCTGTATGACATCTGGTGGTTGAGGTCTTGGTAAGTGTGTCCGAAAGAGTGAAATTCAAGTTTTATGGCTATGTTAGTGGTGTTAAGATAAGGTTTCCGCATTCCCCTTATACGAGCACAGTGAAATTTTGTTGGTTATTGTATTAAAAAATACGGTGGCGCTCATTAAATGTATTTTTGGTCTATTATTCACCCATGACCCAAGCTCATGATCTACCCAGAGCTAACACTCGACTAGCCGTTTACATCTTAAGAGTTTTTCTTTGTCTCAAGCCATTTACCATCCGACATTACCTTGGGCTTAAAAGAAAAAGAAGAAATTCTCGACCTTGTGATATCAGATTAAGGTTTAGAAAATTGGGAGGTTTGATTTATAGCTGATAGTCACGAGGATAAAGAACTATAAAATAACAAAAATTTTTATAGTACATGGTATCTGACAAGTGTAAACCCGCCATAGAGTCGCCTCAGAACCATGGTAAAATCTACCAAAGAGGTAACTTAAATCATAATGAATTTTCCCCCTCAAAATAAATATAAAAAACGCCTACTTAAGCCTTTCAATAATGCAATCGCACACTTCTTTAATTACCATCCTCTCAATTGTATAAATAGAAACATGTTAAAAAATGTTTTCCAATTCCAAGTTATTGAATCTATATAAAATTCACCAATAAAAATTAATCAGCTGATTTCACGTTAAGCGTATTGACTACCTAAAGAAAGCCGATCCCAGGTCGCAACACAAATTGAAGGCAATCATTCTGTTAAACTTTAAAAATTTTTGCTTAGTATACTCAAACCAAATATTTCAAACATCAATAAATCAAAGTCACCTTCAATTTATGTCATAAATGTCAAACTTGAAGTTTTTATTATTATTTTGACAACGATCCTAGGTCATGGATCGAAACGTAAATAAAGTTGATTTTAAAAACTATGAGTGGTTTAATTCCCAAAGAAGATTAACCTGAATACACATGCTGTGTGAGAATTTCAGGGAACTATGTAGGCTAGCTCAGAATATAAATAAGTGCAGGTACGTGTCCAACCAGTTTTGAGATGGAAAACCTAATGACGAAAAAATAAGCGCAGATAAATCTGATGATTAATTAGTATAAACAACTAGTTGTTGGTTTCGAAATACCTGCAACTAATGTTGACTGTGCGAAAAGATAAATTGGAAAATATATTAAATCACCAAATGGTTAAGTGTTGGGGGAACTTGGCAGCCACAGGCTGCTTACCTCCCTTCACAACCATTGAAGGTCGGAGAAATAGGGCATATAACTGTAAAACAATAGAAAGTGATCGAACTGCATCTAACAAGAAAGAACATCGCCTATGAGGAACGACAACAAACATAGAATAAGAAGAAAATTGTTGAAAGCATATGTGTGGAGCACAGCACAGTATGCCTATGAAATACGGGAAGTCTGAAACGCAGACAGAAAAACGGTAGCAGCCTTTTGAAATGCTGTGCTTCAGATGTATGAGGACGATAGCATGGACAGACAAAGATAATAACAAATAAGTTACAGAAATAGTAGGGGAACAAGGATATCTGGGGAAAAAGAGAAATAGTAGGGTGGAATACGTTCTAAGGCATTTTTGGGGAATAGTATGTGATATATTACAAGCAGAGATAGGAAAAAAGAGGTAGATGTAGACCTAGATCAGACAGTTATAGATACAAACTGTGCATATTTCAGGGAAATCTGTAGGTTAGTTCAGAATAGGGAACAATGATGGTACGCGTCTAACCAGTTCTAGGACTGAAGACCTAATGATGATGAATTAATATTATTAATCATATCAAGATGTCTTAGAATGGCAGCAATTTAGTGATTGAAATAATGATTAAACAAGGAATCTTTTGATATTTTAGGTTGCAAATAATTGCCATTTTTATCCATTATTTAACAATTATAGGGCACACCGTCAAACAAATAGTATTCACTGACACAACACGCTACCTAGTGAAATATTACTTGTATCCGAATTTTTGGATCTCACGCAGTTACATTATCGATCTAGACAGTTTATAAATAACATGCGATCGGCAGCAGTCGCGAAAATACGATAACAAATGCAAACCCAAAACGAAGTGAAATGCTACCTCAAACGACTGGGCCTCCGGGTCCGGCTGTTTCACTTTGTCTAATTGGGTCTCCATATCTGGGTTAGGTTTGGGACAGGTTCAAGCCAAACCGAGGTAAGTCGGCTCTGGAGCCAATCACGTTCGACTCTAGTTGAGGCCGCGCTCAACATCCGAATATGATTAGACAACTGTTGTTTCACTTTTACGGGATATGAGTCACATTTTCTCCATAAAATTTCAATTTTTTACTATGTAAACTTGTCTAGGCGGCTCCGTGACTTCGTTGGTTTGCGTATGACTACAAAGCCCTAGGTCCCGTGCTCGATTCTCAACACATACTTAATAAGAAATTTTAATACAAATTCATCATCACTAGGTCTTCAGTTCTGGAACTGGTTAGGCGCGTACCTCCATTGTTTTCAATTCTGAGCTAACCTATACATTTCTATAAAACTCCCACATTCTGCTTCTTTCACTATCTGCGCTCAATAGTCTGATCTAGATCTTTCCTATACCTTTTTTTTCATATCTCTACTTGTAATATATCTTACATTATTCTTCAAATGCTTTAAAACGCGTCTTCCCCTTACATTCCTTCTACTTGTTTTTTGTTTCCCACAAATATTTTCCCCCCTATTATTTCTAAAAATATCCTTGTTATTAACTACGTCCGTCCATGCTATCATCATCATACATCTAAATCATAACATTCCAAAAAACCTATCCTTTTCCTGTATATTTCTCCTACTGCTCCTGTTTCATAGCCATTCAAGTGCTGTGCTCCATAGATATTCTTTCAACAATTCGTTCCTTGTTTATGTGTTTGTTTTCTTCGAACATAGCCGCTGTTCTTTCTTATTACAGTTCGGTACCATTCTATTGTTATATATATATATATAGCTATGTTAACAAGGTCATTTAGAGGTAATTAGGACCAATAATATAGCGCGCTTCATAAAATACATAAGGGCGTAAAAACAAGACAGTTTTCTGAAGAAAACAAGAAATACGATGATTAGGCTGGAAAGTAAATGACAACGCCCTGTATATAAACCGTAATCATAATTAATTTTAGACAATGAAAAATATTTTGAAGATTTATTAGAATAAACAAATTCGCAAGTCGTTAAACAAATAAGCGCAAGCTGAAACGCTACACGCATGGATAACGCATCATTATTACGCCAAGAATCCCAATTAAAACAAACAGGTTTAAAAATGCGTAAGATAGCAAATGCATATAATTTAATGCATACATTGTATTAAGTCTACGTGACTATAAAGCTAAAATTGACACCTGATTTATTGGGAACGAGCAAGGCATGGTGAATAAAATCAAAGTTCACCAAATTTATTTGAACAAACAATGGTTTACTTATCTAGAAGTATGAAAATCCAAGGGAATCAATGCTATTAACTCGAAATGGTACGTGACAAAAGCAACGCGTTGATTTCAACATACAATATAATACGATGGAATATCCAAAAGCCTGGTATAAAAGTATCATGCATAACAACAAACTCTGCGCTTGTCAATAGATAGACGATGCATTTAAATACGACCGGATTTGTAAACAAATCATTTCAACATAAAGTAAGGCTTAGTTCACATTCCTTAAAACGAAGATATTTACGTGAAGTGATTTATTGTGAAGTGTGAAATAATACTATTGTAATTATGGAAAATTAAGAGGTTTGTCGTTTTACCCTTCAAAAGCGTAAGTAACTGAAAATTGTTTTAATTTAATTTCTAATATTAACATTAATAAAAAGGACTCTAAATAATTACTGGATGACGATTCTAAACAATTACTGGAAAACAACCTAAATAATTACTGGAGAATAATTATGAATGAATAATGGATAAGCGATTATAAATAATTACTAGATCAAATGAGGAAATGCAATAAGCATTTACTTCAAGTATGAATTGTCAAGGAATTTAACAAAGGACGCTAGAATAATTTAAGGCTATGCTAGGAGGGATGCAGACAATATCTAAAGCAGTTGGACCAGGGACCGATTCAAGCCGAAAACAACAGGTTAGCCAATCTGAATGTTTTATTATTTTATTTGTGAATATTTCGTTGTACATTTCTAAACTGAATGATTTAAAAATTAACATTTTATTGAATATTTCTAATTTGAATACTTTAAAAATTGCTTTCATGATAATTTATGTGAGGGGTCGGCAAGGATCGTTTTGTTGAGTACACGTTGTAAATTACGTAAATATTTAAAGAAATTGAATGAACGTTCATGGAGCGTCAGTTAATAATAATAATAGTGATTCTACAGGCTTTTTGATCATCTTTGGGAATGATAATTATTAATTTTTTTTCAATGAAAGTTCTATTTAGAGGATCTTTAAACTTTTCATACGTTGTAAATATTTTTAAAAACATTATAATAATTTGTGCTTAATGGTGTTTTGGTTTAAAGTTTATAACAGGAAGTAGAGGAAGTAAATATAATTTAAACTCTTTGTCCTACTGTCGAAAGCTCCGTTCATTATACAAAATCAGATGCAAATCACTTTGTATAAAATCACTAACCAGCTACAGTTAATTCAAGGAAGCACATTCAGTAATAACTTAACCACGATTATCAAAACAAATAATTGCGGACTAAACCCAATCCATTTTAAAACATTTAAACATTCCTAAGCTCAAAATTAATACAAATTTGGCATATCTAAAAATAATAAACGTAAAATTAAATTTATTTCAACCTAGATGCATTTGCATAAGAAATCTAAATCAATGAAACGCATATAATTTACATCAGTTTGTATAGGCAAACATTTAAAAGCGGAAATATTTCAGAAAGTATAAAGAATTGATGCGAAAGCGTACGTGCCGTTCAAATGTAGGAACTACCACATTCAATAAAACACAGCAAATTTAAACAAAGTATGGACACAAAAATTAAGACTACGTGCAGTTGAAAGATACAAAAATACCAAATTCCATAATACAAAGCTCTGATGTACGTGCAAAATCAAGCGTCTACAACATGCAATACCGAATAAAACCAACAGGTTAAAATAAAAGGAAGGAACGAATTTGTCTATAAAACGAACCTAAGCTGATAAAGGACAGTTATTCCATAATCGACGCAAGGATTGTAATAGTCTAAACAAAAGTATTACGTAAATTTCAATTTAGTAAAGTTCAATTGGAAGTTATAAGTCAAAGTAATTTAATTAAAAATTCCAAGTGGAAAACGATAAAAGTGTGCGATTGGAATACGTGTGTATAAAACTCTGCGTTGGTATAAAACGTAAGTCTAGATTTAATTAATATGAATGAAGTATACAATTTATTAATTTAGGGCTCGAAGTATGGAAATTAAAATCGAGAATAAATCGACTCTAAGTGTGCGAAATTAAAATCTACTCTAAGTACGGACACTGAATAATCAACTAAATAGTGAGCGTAATTACATAAATAAGAATAAATTACGTTAAAACCCTAAACTACTGGGATAAAACTCTAAATAAATGGTATAATACTTAAAGTACAGGGTTAGTACTTCAAATCATTGGACAAACGGCTACAAGTTGCTAGAAAATAGTTCAAAGTTCAGGAATACACGCCAAGCGGCGGGTCAACAACTCGAGACCACTAAACAGGCAACCGATTTGGATCAGGATTCTCTTATAAAAAGCAGCAGAAGGAGTATAAGACAAGAATTATATTTTCAATTCATACTACGTTACATTTATTATTTTAAATATTTGATGAACTTAAAACTTGCATGTCATTTAGATATTTGGTGTAAAAAGACAACAAAAATTTGGTTGGTACATAAAAGTACGTTATAAAAGAGGAATAGTTCTTTGAACGTTCAACGAAACCATTCAAAGTAAAATACAATCCTTTTTGCTAGCTTTAATTGTTATAAAAAGGTTATCAATTTCGTAATGAACAAATTTAATGGGAGTATTTATTTTTATTTTGATTTAAAATTTATGTAAATAGTAAATGATATTAAAAAGGACGTAAAGTTGTAAATTGTAAACTTTCTTTGCTTATTATACGAATTTGGTGAATTCCGCTTGCCTTATTCAGATATATGGAGTGTTAGAAGGGAGTGAGTAAAAACTCTCTGTTATCACATTGTCGTTCACTCTGTGCGGGGTAGCACTGAGCTAGTCAGGGCATAAAAATAATTGTGTAAATTTTAAATTATTTTAAAAAGGCACAGAGGGGTGACGATCAGCAAACAATTGGTTGTTATACATCAGACGAGCTGAGATATCGTATATATATATATATATATATATATATATATATATATATATATTGTTATGCTATTTTTTCGGTATTCTTAACTCACGCTGATGTGTCATATAACTTTAAGGCTATGTCCGTACTCGGCTTTCTTCTCTGCGTCTCTAAATCCTATACCCCTTTTTATATAACTGCCTCGGCTAACTCAATCTAATGAACACACAGTGCTCAACGACACGACAATAAAGACTGTTTAACCCCCCTTTTTCTCTAGCTCCTATCTGTTAAAATAATGTAAATGAAACAATCCAAAATTCGTATAATAATCTAGAATATTTGCACTTGTTAATTTGATTTAATATTCAAAAATTAGCCTTTGAATAAAATATTAATATTTATCTGTTCCACCAAGATCATACTCCCTAAAAACCAGCAAAAATACCACAATAATTTACTTTGAAGCACTTTTGAACGTTCAAATAATCTATCTATTTTTATAAATTCTCAAAAGATTTTTGATGACCCTTACAAAAACTTCGATATAAATAATAGAAAATGTTAAAAATTAAAAATACAGTTTTATACTAATAAAGGATTAAATGCCTTTGACCTGCGTTTTCCCTGCTTGTTTCCGGGAACTGCTTCTGAATGTGGATGGTCAGCACCCCTGGATTGTTTCCAATTTGATTCTCAGTTACAGCTTCCCCTAGTTAATTCTTAGCGTAGTTTCCTCAACTTGTTGACCAGAATAATTACTTAAATTTGCTTCAATTCTCCTTTCGGATTTTATCCAGATTTATGTTAAGTTTTATTTTAATTCTTATAGTCTGCTTATTCTTTATAGTTACTTGGAATGACTTGGAGTTTATATGTTGTTGTTTGAAGCTTTATTTGAATTGGAGTTCATTTGGAGCCGTTTTTTAAAAACAAACGGCCGCTTCAGTTGTATTAATTGGCACTTGACTTTGCACTTTGATTTCACTCAATTATTTATTTTTACCAACTTTACTTTGCGTAGTAATTTATGTCTCACTGACGTGATTAGTGTCGTGGTTACAGAGATACTCGATGTTTACAAGATCCGCGTACTATTTAAAGACTCCTCCTACCTATTTTTTTATTGGTTTTTCTCGCGTGTTCGTTGATCAAGGCGTTGCACCTTGCTATCACTGCAGGATTCGGGCATTTCTCCAAATTTCCTGTCCAGACTCTTGGTAAAATGCTTCATTTCTCACGTAGGCGTTCTATATTATGTAGCATATTTCTTAGAAAATACAAATATCTATTACATTTTGTCACGTCGTCTTATTTGTGTTTGCTATATTTCAAATTTCATCACATCATGGACGGTCTGTCATTTATTGTATATTACTCCAAATATGTTGAATTTTATGAAAATACAATGTCTATGGTCACGTATTAATGTTTCTATGGTAACGTATTTGAATGCGTTTACTTATTTATGCGTTGATGTTTTAAATGATGTTATTTTATAGCTAGGATATCAAGTTGTTTACCTTTATCGATTGAATGTTAATTTTGATAAAACTTGTTACGTTTAAATATTACTTTTGCTTGTTTCTATTCAATTGTGGACTTGTATATTTAACTTAAAACGTATTATACGACGTACACGTTATTATTCTTGCTAAATATGATCAAGTTATTAAAGGATGAGCTTCCTTTTTATGAATTAAATTAGTAATGATTTTTAAACAGTGTGCTCCCTATTGACTTTCTGTAAAATTGTCGATTTACTCCCATTTAATGATGGAATTGATTGGTTTTCTAAACGTTGATAATAATTACATGTATCTTACGACCCCTATGACTTAATGTACCCATAAATTACCTTCTTATCATAGCAATATATATCTTATTTCACCGATATTCAGTGGTATGTAAAGGTGGTTAAGAAACCTGCGGCTACCGAGTTTACCTAACACTTGAACATTTGCCGAATTAATAGTTTTCCAATATTACTTTAGCACAATCAACTTTAGATGAAAATATTGAAAAACCAACACCTGTAGATGTTTATATTAATCATCAGGTTTAAGTGCAATTATCTTTTTCGTCATTGGATTTTCTACCTTGAAACTGGTTCGGTGCGTAGCTCCATTGATCTCTATTCTGAGGTAGCCTGCACATTTCCTGAAATTTACAGAACCTAGATTCCCGATTCCCCTCTTACTGTTATCTAAATATATACAACCTATTTCACCGATATTCAGTGGTATGTGAAATGGGGTAAGCAACCTACGGTTACGAAGATCCCCCAACACTTGGACATTTGCCGAATTAATAGTTTTCCAATAAATCATTTCACACAATTAACGTTAGTTTAGAATATTGCAAAACCAACACCTGCAGTTGCTTATATAAATTATAACGTTTAAATACAATTATTTTTTTGTCGTTAGGTTTTCCGTCGTTGAACTGGTTGAACGCGTACCTCCATTGATTTATATTCTGAGCTAGTGTACGCAATTCTCGCAAATTCCCACAGCCTACATCTTTGACAACCTGTATGCAATGGTCTAACCTAGGTCTACGTCTACCTCTCTTTTTTCCAATCTCTGCTTCTAATATATTCCGCACTATTCCCTCATACCTTAGTAATGTGACCAATCACCCTATCTCTCCCTTTGTACTGTTTTTCACATATTTCTTTCTTCCCCTATCACATCTAGAATCTTTTCATTCTTAACTTTGTCTGTGTATGATATCTTCATCATACGTCTGTAGTACCACATTTCAAAAGCTTTTATCGTTTGCTGTTCGCTACTCCTACAGTCCAAGTTTCACAGCCGTACGGCGCTGTGCTCCACACATATAATTTCAGCAATCTTTTCCTTGTTGCTATGTTTGTTGTCTTTGAACACAGTAATTGCTTTTTCTTATTAAATGTAACACGACCTTGTGCTAATCTTTGTTTTATATCTTTTGCGTTTTTATCTTGCGTTATTTGGCTTCCTAGGTATCAGAAATCCTTAACCTCTTGTAAGTTCCCGTTTCCTATGTGTATTCTAGTTTTGATTTGTTTTCCCCTCCCTTACATACTAGTACTTTTATTTTATTTTTGTCGATTTTCATTTCGTATCTTTGATTTGGAACGATTTCCATTTCTTTAAGAGCTGCTTCTAACTCTTCTTTGCTAGATGCTAATACCGCCATATCATCTGCAAATCTAAGCATATCGATCGCTCGTCCATGCATAATAATTCCAAATGGCTTTCTGTATTTGACAGAATTAATTGTTCCTTCGATGTAAAAGTTAAAAATTAACGGGAATAGGGTACATCCCTGTCTCAGCCCTTTCCCAATATTTACTCCTTTACGTTCCTGCTCTAATTCTATTACCGCTTTTACCTCTTTGTATAAACTATGTACTATTCGTCTTTCCGTGTAACTCATTCCTTTTTGAGTATTTCCACAAAATTTTTTCCATTTTACATTGCCGAATGCTTTTTTCTCCTGGTTGATCCTGCCCTCTCAGGGCACGTCTCGTAGTCAGCGTTAACCAAGTGGTTTCTGCTGTCTTGTCTGTATCGTTTGTCGTGCGCGTGTTCTAGGTGTCTATTTTTCCACCTAGTGGTCTGAATCTCGTGTTGTGTCCTAGTTTTTTTTTATTTAGCCAACTAGGTCCGGTCTGGAGTGCTTGTCTGATGTTGTGTCACACATCAAGTAGTCGGCGTGGTCGTTTTTTAATGGTTTGTCGTGTGCCTTGTGGCGGTGCGACGTCTCGTATTGATGGATGTGGTGAGTCGTCTATTGTTTGGTATGTTTTTGTGGCGTTTGTTCTACAGTATTCGTATACTGTGGGAATGTTTAGGTCGTTGCGTATCGTATCGTTTCTGACGAACCACCGTGCGCCGGTAATCAGTCGAAGGATGGTGTTCTGAAGTGCCTCTAGGAGTCGTAAGTTTGTGTTCGAAAGGTATGTCAGCCATGCCTGTGATCCGTAGGTGATGATCGGTCTTATGTGCGTTTTGTAGATTCTGGTCCGTGTTTCTGTCGGTAGTTTGTTGTTAAATGTCAGCATCGGATGTAGGTAGCCTTTGGTCTGTCTTGCTTTTTTAAGCGTCTCGTTTAAGTGTTTGTGGAAACAGAGGTTTCTGTCGATCGTCACTCCGAGGTATCGTATTGTGTTTTTCCACGGAAGTCCCTGCCCTCCAAACGTTGGCGGAGGATGTGGGTGTAGTCTGTGTCGTGAAAAAAGTATGGCTTCTGTTTTGTCGACGTTGATTCGTATTTTCCATTTCCCTAACCAGTCGGGTAGGGCGTCCAGTTGGCGTTGTAATCTTTGAGTCGCTAGTCTGGGGTGGCGTGCTGTTGTAATGAATAAAGTGTCGTCGGCGTATAGTCTGCATTTGACGTTGTCGTTGCATGGTATGTCTTGTATGTAGGCGTTGAACAGTGCTGCTGAGAGACATCCGCCTTGTGGAATTCCAGCCGTGATAGGTATTTCGTGCGATAGCTGTCCGTCTACTCGTACTTGTAGTTTTCGGTCTGTGAGGTAGCTGTCAAGTAGCTGTATGTACTGTAGTAGTACTTGGTGTGTAGTCGCTAGTTTGTACAGGAGTCCTCTGTGCCAAACCTTGTCGAATGCGTTCTGTATGTCCAGAGAAACTGCTGTCGTGACGTGAGCTCTGTTGTAGTTCTCCGCGATGTGGTCTATGACGTGTATTATTTGTAGTGTCGTCGAGTGATCTTCTTTGAAGCCAAATTGTTCTTGTCGGTCTCGTAGGTGATGTTTCAGTTTCTGTAGTAGCAGTCGTTCGAATATTTTTGATAACGCACTGAGGAGCGATATCGGTCGGTAGTGTGACGGGTTTGTCCTTGTCTTTCCTGTCTTGTGAATCATAACTGTGATTGCGGTCTTCCATATTGTGGGATAATGTCGTTGTAGAAGTATTCCGTTGAACAGTCTCGTGATGTATGCTAGCGTGCGTTTCGTGATGTTCTTGAGTGCTTGGTTTGTGATGTTGTCCTTTCCGAGTGCTTTTTTGTTTCTATTGATGAGGATGGTTTGTTTCATGTCTTTCGGTGTTATAAGTGGTATGTGGTCTTCTGGGTTCATTTGTAATATTTCGTCCATGGTTTCGTTAACTTGTGTTTCGTGTTGCTGGTGCGTTGTCGGGTTCGGTGAGTATGTTTCTTGTAGCGTCGTGGCGAATATGTTTGCCTTTTCACGGGCGTCGTAGATTTTTTCGTCTGGTCCGTCTAGTGGTGCGTTGGATAGTCGATGTCTTCTTATAAGTCCTCTGTTGAGTCGGTGTAAGTTCCCCTCAGTCTCGAGAACATTGTTGATGTGTTCCGTCCACTGCTGCGTGTTGTGTTCGTCTAGTAGGGTCTTCAGTGAAGCTTGTGTTGCGTTCAGTTGGGTTTTGATGGCTGGGTCCCTCGTTATCCGCCATCTCCGGACTAACTTCCTTTTCTACTTGATGATGTCGCGTAGGTAGTCAAGAAGTCGTGGTCTGTTGGTGTTCCGGATTCTTGTCGTTGTGCTGTGATTTAATGTTTCTTGTAACGAATTAGTGATGTATTCCGTGGCTGCGTCGATTTGTTCGTGTGTGTCGACGGTCGGGTTTCCAGAAGTTATTTTGTGCTGTAGGTATTCGTTGAATTTCCTCCAGTTTGTCGATGTGACGGTGTTATTCGTCTCTTGCGTATGTGGCGTTGTATGAATCGTAGTTAGTATCGGTAGATGGTCGGAGCTTAAGTCTTGTATCACTTCTGTCGTGAAGTTGTACGGCGTGTTTTTCACTATCGTTATGTCTAGTACGTCAGGTTGATGGTCTGGATTCGGAGGAATTCTTGTCGGTGTGTCTGGTCCGGTGATGTCGAAGTCTTTACCCAGTGAGTGAGTGAAGAGCGTCAGTCCGTCGCGATTGTTGATTCTGGAACCCCATGTGGTGTGTTTAGCGTTTAAGTCACCCATGATTATCGTGGCGGTGTCTCCGAGCATTAAGTTGTCGATATCTTGCGTCGATAGTATTCTCGTTGGGCTTCCGTATACGGAGATGAACCTGAGTAGTTGTCCGTCTGCGTATATTTCCACGCCTGCAGCATCTAGATGCGTTTGTGGAAGGTCTAGTACGTGATGCGTGATTTGTCTGTGTATAAGTACGACTACACCTCCACTTGTTATTTGTCCTGGTTCGATGGTCCTGTCTTTTCTGTGCGTTGTGTAATTTGCAATCTTGAGTTCGTGGTTGCGATTTAGTTTCGTCTCACCGAGTAGTGCGATGTCGATGTCGAATTCGGTCAGGAAGTGTCGTAGTTCAGTTAGTCTGCGTTTAATTCCATTGGCGTTCCAAGAGAGTAGTCGCAGTTGTCGTCGTGTTCGGTGATTATCCATTAAGGATCGTGAAAATGTCGTACAGTGCATTCAGTAGAAGCGGCATAACGGGTTCCCCAGTCATGTAGGTCGAGATGAGTCGTTGCGTCCACTGTAGTGCTTTGTTCAGTAGTGTCTTGGTTTTTCTGTCCTGGTCGGAGTTCCTTTGTGGCGTGACTGCTTCAGGTGCTGGGGCAGCTGGAGCAATGCTTACGGTGGTGTGAGGTTCCGTTGTGTGCGTAGCGGTGATAGTCGGTGTCGTTGTTTTTGTCGACTTAGTTTTCGTGGAACGTCTGTGTCTTCGTTTCACTCGCTTCTCGGGGGTGCTGTCCATGCTGACGTCGGAGGAGCTGTCGGTGTCTGCTGTACGGTGTGTGGTGGATGTCGTTGCCGTAACCGCTTCAGTCGGTTTTGTCGGTGCTTCCTGTGGGGTCTTGCGTGGTTGTGTTTTCTTATTACGATCGACTCTCGTCCAGCCTTCCTCTTCGTCTGAGTCGGAGCTGTCGGATGTATTCTGTGCCAGTATCGGTGCTGGTGGTTGGTGCGTCTTCTTTTTCTTGTCGAGTATTTCTTTGTAGGCTGAACAATTTCTGTAATTAGCGGGGTGTGGTCCTCTGCAGTTAGCGCATGTCGGTATCGTCTTTTGTTTTTGGTACATTCGGTGGCGTAGTGTTCTTTGATTAACGGAATAGGGTACATCCCTGTCTCAGCCCTTTTCCAATGTTTATCCTATACATTCATGCTCTAATTCTAGTACCGCTGTTTACTCTTTGTATAAACTATGTACTATCCGTATATCCGTATAACTCATTCCTTTTGACTATTTCGACAATTTTTTTCCATTTTACATTGCCGAATGCTTTTTTACGACTACAAACCCTATATACGCGCTTTCTCCCTCTTCTATTGTCTTCCCCACTATTACCCTCAGAGCTAATATAGCTTCCCGTGTTCCCATGTTCCCATGTTCCCACTAAGGCAAAGTGATCTTGATCCGATTGGCTCCCCCGAAGTGTTTCGACAAAGACTACTAAGGCAAAGTGATCTTGATCCGATCGACTCTCCGAAGTGATTTCGACACAGACTACAAAGACGAAGTGATCTTAATCCGATCGACTTCCCAAAGTGATTTCGACAAAGACTACTAGGGCAAAATGATCTTAATCCGATCCACTCCCCTAAATGATCTCGACAAAGGCTACTAAGGCGAAGTGATCTTGGTCCAATCGTCTCTACTAAGTGATTTCGACAAAAACTACTAGGGCGAAGTGGTCTTAATCCGATTGACTCCCTGAAATGATTTCGACAAAGACTACTAGAACGGAGTGGTCTTGATCCGATCGACTTCACGAAGTGATTTCAACAAAATATACTATAACGAAGTGATCTTAATTCGATCGGTTTCACCAGGTAATTTCGACAAGGTCTACTGGGGCCCAGTGATATTGGTCCGGTCGACTCAAGTGATTTTGACAAAGACTACTAGGGCGAAGTGACCTTGACCCGATCAACCCCCTGAAGTAATAGTCTACTAGGGCAAAGTGGTCTTGGTCCTATCGACTCCCGCAGTGATTTCGACAGTCTACTAGGGCAAAGTGGTCTTAATCCGATCGACTTCCCGAAGCGATTTCGACAGTATACTATGGCGAAGCGATCTTGATCTGATCGACTGCCACTAAGTGATTTTGACAAAGTCTTCTATGACGAAGTGATCTTGATCTAATCGACTTCCCCGAAGTGCTTTCGACAAGGTCACTAGGGCAAAGTGGTCTTGATCCGATCGATTCTCCGAAATGATTTCGACAAGGTCAGTAGGGCAAAGTGGTCTTGATCCGATTGATTCTCCGAAATGATTTCGACAAGGTCACTAGGGCGAAGTGGTCTTGATCCAATTGATTCTCCGAAATGATTTCGACAAGGTCACTAGGGCGAAGTGGTCTTGATCCGATCGACTATCCGAAGTAATTTCGACAAAGACTACTAGGGCGAAGTGGTCTTGATCCGATCGACTCCCTGAAGTGATTTCGACAAAGACTACTAGAACGGAGTGGTCTCGATCCGATCGGCTCCACTAACTGATTTCAACGAAGTCTACTAGAACGAAGTGATCTTAATCCGATCGGCTCCACGGGGTGATTTCGACAAAGTGTACTAGAGCGAAGTGATCTTGATCTGATCTATTCATGAAGTGATTTCGACAAGTCTACTACAGCGAAATGATCTTAGCCCGATCGACTCCCGAGGTGATTTTGACAAAGTATACTAGAGAGAAGTGGTCTTGATCCGATCGTTCCACGAAGTGATTTCGACAAAGTCTACTAGGGCATCTTGATCCTATCGTCTTCCTGAAGTGATTTCAACAAAGTCTGCTAGGGCGAAGTGATCTTGATCCGATCAACTCCATGAGGTGATATTGACAAAGTCTACTAGAGCAAAATGATCTTGATTCGATCGACTCCCGGTGTGATTTCGGCAAAGTCTACTTGAGCGAGGTGATTTTGATCCGGTTGACTCTCAGAAGTGATTTTGGCAAAGTCTACTAGGGTGGGGTGTACAGAGGGCGGGGTGTAGAGAGGGCGGAACGTAGAGAGGGCTGGGCGTAGAGACGACGGGGCGTAGAGACGACGGGGCGTAGAGACGACGGGTTGTAGAAAGGGCGGGGCGTAGAGAGGGCAGGACGTAGAGAAGGCAGAGCATAGAGAGGGCAGGGCGTAGAGAGAGCGGGCGTAGAGAGAGCGGGCGTAGAGAGAGCGGGGCGTAGAGAGGGCGTGGCGTAGAGAGGGCGGTGTGCAAAGTTAGTAAGGCGTAAAGATGGTGCGGCGTAAAGATGGTGGGGCGTAAAGATGGTGGGGCGTAAAGATGGTGGGGCGTATAGATGGTGGGGCGTAAAGAGAGTGGGCCACAAAGAGAGTGCAGGCGTTCAAAGTAGTCCCGTAGGGACTACAAACCGCTTCTAGTATCCCTCTAAAATGCGTTCTAATTAGTTTGTATGCCTTGTCTGACTTTCCTATTTCCATCTTAGTTTGTATTCCTTTTCACTTTGCACTTTGCATTTAATAATTGAATTTTTCGACACTTGGTATTTGCGAAGTTGGTACCAATTTTGCACCAACTTTGGCTTCGTGGTTAAAATTTTGAATTATTCCACGAATTATTGCGCATTTTTAAAGCAATCTGATAGTGAAACAATTTTCAAAAAAGTTTGCAATTACTAACTCAATTTTTGCAGCTTTCCAGTTGGTATCGTAAACAATTTTTAAGGCGCAAAATAGAGCGCTATGCGGGTGCAATAAAAAAATTGTTTTCAATTAGCACTTAGTATTATTTTCAAATGCACTTTCACAAATGAATGTATAGCGACTGTATTAACCGCAAAATTTTAAAATATCTGTTTGGTAAAACAATATTTCCATAAATTTATGTTGACCTTTACACAAATGTAATATATTACGTCATAAAATTAAGGTTCGATTGTAAGAATATTAGGAAATTTCTTGGAAAAAACATTTGTAGATGTAAACACGCAATCGAAGTATTAATAAATCTAAAATATCACAAACGGCGCTCCTTTACCAGGGCTGCGTTCATAAATTTTCCTGAGATTTAAGTTTCAAAACTTGTAATACTTCAATAAAGTCTTTATTTTATGTGCACACATTCATCAACATACACATATTGAATTACAACGTCAATTAAAGTTATAGGCTGTATTTGGGTATATGACCCACGGCGTTTACTTTCATGGTTCTTGAAAATATTTTATAACCTTCCTTTAGAAAAAAATTTTATATACGTAAATAGGAACTTAAACGCCCAATACATCTTAGTATTTCGAATTCTAAATAGCAGTTTGAGGCTATTTATTATTCCGGAATTAATTTACGACTTTACAATGTTAAACATTGTCGTCGTTCGGTTACCAACAACTGGAGTTATTTTCACATTTAGTCCGGTCGAGCACAGGGAAACGTTCGTTATTGATTATAACGCCAGACCAGACTGGAGAGAGAAAGCATTATACGCTATTTTGTATTACACCTAATTCAACGAAAACTCCCCTGAAATGGAACGTAGAAATTTCGAAATAGTGACACTAAACAATGAAATGAGAAGCATAACAATATGTAGCGCGAGTATAAACGGGCATATTTTCCTGGCTTTCCTTTCCCTTTACTACATAATAAGGCGCTTTCCACTGAGCTATATGGGCCGTGCAGATCGTGTCTCGATTGTACTCAGCATCAGAGCACTGGGATATGTTCCTAAATTGATCAATTCAATAACCTAAATGCGATACTAAAGTCCTTGCCTATACACGCCCAGTATGTTTACATGCTTGCATTTTACATTTTCTGAAAATAAATTTTTGTAGATACACCATAACCGTTTAGCATGATATTTAAGAGCTAGAGTGGATAAACTTTCAATAACTTAATATTTTCATTTTTCTGAAAAAGCAAATCATTTAGCATATCGTTAACAAACACTCGAAAACATAATACCCATTTACTTTTAAAAATATGAAGTTGAGTTGGGGTAAGAAACTAATGAACTTTTAAAAATCATAATTTCAAATTCTCTTATATAGCTACCCACAGCATCGTAAGACGAAGTCAATGTCACCGAAAAATCGGTCTTCACAGATTTATGCTTTTCAGGATCATTAACCAAAAAATTTGCTTGGCATAGCACTCAGCGCTAGAGAACGTTGTACGTATCTTAAAAACTTTGTCTCTTGCACAAAAGTGGCAGAGAATGAATACACTTTATAATAAAATATGCGTGATTGCTTTATAAATGTATACGCAAAAACCAGACCGTCCTTATAATCAGTCGGCTGATACCAGAAATAGCTTTAGCTTCAACACAAAAAAACGTTCAGATATAATCCCTTCTAATTTATCCACTACAAAAATTCAAAACATTTTCAAGGTCGTTAAGAGATATAATTTTACAGGACGACAAGCAATACTAAAAACAAATTAGATTTTATTCTATGCTAAGACCAACTCTTTAAAACAAATTTCAATTTTCAATTCTATCATGCTTGTGGGAGATTTTATAAGAAACAGACTTTAGTCCGCATACTTTAAAGCTTTAGTACAGAAGGTGTTGAATTTAATAGGAGCTAGGTGATTTATTTTCTAGTATAAGTTCTTTAAATCAAAAAAAAAGTCTATTCTAAAAATAATTCTTTTTAAATTTGAATGCATATTAGGACCGAATTCTCTAAGACGATTGTTGCAAATTCCAATAAATCAAAGTAGTCACACGTGGGATGAATTTTCAAAAAAAAAAAGGTTTTACTGCAAATTCATGTCGAGGTACGGCGCAGTTCATATTATATGCTAAACGTAATTGAAAGTTAGGTTTATATATAGTTGTGTACACGAGATAGATTTGTAGATTTTTCAATTACAGTCATTGGTCTCGGTGGCGTAATTGGTAAACGCACAGTCCCCGCAAGACTGAGATGCAGGTTCAAATCCTGTCCAAGACCTTATATTTTCCTTCTTTCAATTACTAGCTCATTTGGGCTTTGCATAAAAGTCTAAGTTATTATTTCATCTTATTAAAATGTAATACGTTAGTATTTATAAATTAGTTATGATTTATATACAGTGTGCTCGCTATTGACTTTACATAAAATTGTTGATTTACTCCTATTTAATGGTGGAAGTGTTTGGTTTTCTAAACGTTAATAATATTTACATGTATCTTACGACTCCTATACTGAATCTATCCTTAAATTACCTTCTTATCATAGCATTTTTTTCCCAAATTAAAATATAAAATTTTCAATCAATGCCATTTTTGGCGCCCAATATGAAGACAAAATCCCTATTGAATCAAAATTGTTGCATTTTTATTTTCTTGGATAAAGTTTAATTGTCTCCTTAATTCTTATTTGTTCCCCTAAAAATTCCTACAAAATCTGATTAATCTTATATCTAAATCCTTATTCTAAATCCTATCTGCACCTATTTTAACTTATAAATATGCTCATATTCTAGTGCCTTATCTATACCTATTTTACTTTATAATTATATCGCTATTTAACTCCCTTATCTATACCTATCTGAACTTAGAAATATGTCCCTATTTTAATTCCTCATTTACACATGCTTATGTTACATTTGTGCAATTGTTTCTATTCTCTCCATTAGTAAAAACTTTTTTTCTAAAATTATTATGTCATTCTTCTTCCCTAAATTGACCATTGCTGCAAAATTTTTTCTTGAATTTAAATCATTAATTGTATTCTTTTTCCTCTTATGCATCCTATTTCGTATCCTAAAAATTTTATTTTCTTCTGAAAGAATTTACACTTTTTCCTATTTAACCTTAGCCCTGCTAAATTTAACTCCAACAAAATTCGTTCAAGGTGTGTGAAATATATCGTCGTTGAAAATTAAAATATCATCCACATAATGGACGCAAAATTCTTCGTACATACGGTCCCAATATACCTTGCAAAGCCTTTACTAATGCAGCCGTACTCAAAGACAAACCAAAAGGAACCAGTTTAAATTGATAAATATGTCCTTCTACAGAAAAACCCGTACACTTTCTTGATTCTCGTTTTAATAGAATTAACCAAAATGAATTTTTCAAGTCGATTTTCGAAAATATTTTCATATTACCTATTATCGCTAATATTGTATCCATAGTTGGTGGACTGTTGTATTACGTTTTGTTTTCTTGTTTATTTTCCTTGCATTGTTATAGTCCCTCTTTTTATATCTGCCTCGGCTAGCTCAATCTGTTAAAATAATATAAATGAAGCAATCCAAAATTCATATAATGTTCGAGAATATTTACACCTTGTATTCTAATAACTTATTAATTCGATTTTATATTCAAAAATTAACCCCTGAATAAAATATTAATATTTATCTGTTTCCACCAAAATCATATTCCCTGAAAGCAAAAACATCACTATAATTTACTTGAAAGCCCTTTTGAACGTTCAAAATGATCTTCTATCTATTTTTTATAAATTCACAAAAGATTTTCGATGACCCTTACAAATACTTCGATATAAATAGTAGAAAATACAGTCTTATACTAATAAAGCATTCTAAATCTCTAACCTGTGTTTTCCCTGTTTGATTTCTGGAACTGTATGTCTATGTTGATGGTAAGCACCCCTGGATTGTTTCCAACTTGATTCTCTGTCACGGCTTCTCACACTTAATCCTTAATGTAGTTTCCTCAACTTGTTGACCAGAATAATTACTTAATTTTTCTTGTATGCTCTTTTCGGTTTTTACCCAGATTTTTGTTTAGTTTAATTTAAAGTTTCTTTGGATTTTTAATTGAAGTTCATTTGGAAGTTTATTCGAAATTTATTTGGAGTTTCTTCGGAGCTTATTTGGAGGTTTATTTGAAGGTTTAACTGAAGTTTTCTTTGAAGTTTAATTGGAATTCACACGTCGTTATTTGCAGGTATATTTGAAGCCCTAAATTCTTAAATATTAGAGTTATATTTAATTAATAATTTACCTCGGTATTTTTTTAAAGCAAACGACCGCTTCTACTGTATTTATTGGGACTTGTCTTTGCACTTTCATTTCACTCATTTATTTATTTTTACTTGTTCACTTTGCGTAGTAATTTACTTCTCACTGACGTGAAGAGTGCCTTGGTTGCAGAGATACTGACTGTTTACAAGGTCCGCGCACTATTTAAGGACTCCTATCTATTTTTCTATTGGTTTTTTCCTCGGGTATTTCTCCAAATGTCTTGTCCAGACCCTTGGTAAACCGCTTTATGCCTCACCTAGGCGTTCTATATTATGCAGAATATATCGCAGAAAGTCCAAATTCCTTTACATTTTGTCACGTCGTTTTATTTGTGTTGGCTACAGTTTAAACTTTATCACATTACGGACCATCTGTTATTTATTGTTTATTACTCCAAATATGTTGGAATTTATAAAAATACAATGTGTTTTGGTCACGTATTAATGTTTCAATGATGAGGTATTTAAATGCGTTTTCTGATAAAACCCGTTGCGTTAAAAACATTACTTTAGCTTGTTTCTTTTCAATTCTAAACTTGTATATCTAATTTAGGACGTATTATGCAACGTACAAGTTATTTTTCTTGCTAAATAAGATCTGGTTATTGCAGAATGAGCTTCCCTTTGAATTAAATTAGTTATGATTCATATACAATGTGCTCGCTATTGACTTTATGTAAAATTGTCAATTTACTCCTATTTAATGGTGGAACTGTTTGGTTTTCTAAACGTTAATAATATTTACATGTATCTTACGACGCCTATGACTTAATCTACCCTTAAATTACCTTCTCATCATAACATTTTATATATATATATATATATATATATATGTGTATATAAATAAAACTAATACATAGACATGGCCAACCACAGGAATTTCGGGCGCCGATATTTAAAATTACAAGTGTCTCTTCAGTAGTAAAAACACTTTTTAAATGTAACAGAATACCAATATATTTAATTCTATTAAAGTTCAACAAAATATAAAATAACAAAAAGGGAAAAATAGGAATTAATTAGATATAACGCTACCCCTCTCCTTTCGCGCATTCAAAAAATTAATTTTCAAGATTATCTGTACTGGGAGTATATTGAAATAAAAATTTTTAAATCAATTTTTTTTAACTAATCAAGATATAAATAAAATAATTAAATATTAATTAAAAATTTACTCAGCAAGTGTCTAAGTGGTAGGGGATCTTGGTAGCCGTCAGATTGCTTAACCCCTTTACCTATCAGTGAATATCAGTGAAATTGGGTATATTTTAAGAAAACAATAAAAGCAAGGTGCAAAAGGTATTAAAAAAACAATTGCACAAACCAGGCTGTATTTCATGCTTGTGGGAGATTTTATAAGAAACAGACTTTAGTCCGCATACTTTAAAGCTTTAGTACAGAAGGTGTTGAATTTAATAGGAGCTAGGTGATTTATTTTCTAGTATAAGTTCTTTAAATCAAAAAAAAAGTCTATTCTAAAAATAATTCTTTTTAAATTTGAATGCATATTAGGACCGAATTCTCTAAGACGATTGTTGCAAATTCCAATAAATCAAAGTAGTCACACGTGGGATGAATTTTCAAAAAAAAAAAGGTTTTACTGCAAATTCATGTCGAGGTACGGCGCAGTTCATATTATATGCTAAACGTAATTGAAAGTTAGGTTTATATATAGTTGTGTACACGAGATAGATTTGTAGATTTTTCAATTACAGTCATTGGTCTCGGTGGCGTAATTGGTAAACGCACAGTCCCCGCAAGACTGAGATGCAGGTTCAAATCCTGTCCAAGACCTTATATTTTCCTTCTTTCAATTACTAGCTCATTTGGGCTTTGCATAAAAGTCTAAGTTATTATTTCATCTTATTAAAATGTAATACGTTAGTATTTATAAATTAGTTATGATTTATATACAGTGTGCTCGCTATTGACTTTACATAAAATTGTTGATTTACTCCTATTTAATGGTGGAAGTGTTTGGTTTTCTAAACGTTAATAATATTTACATGTATCTTACGACTCTATACTGAATCTATCCTTAAATTACCTTCTTATCATAGCATTTTTACCCAAATTAAAATATAAAATTTTCAATCAATGCCATTTTGGCGCCCAATATGAAGACAAAATCCTATTGAATCAAAATTGTTGCATTTTTATTTTCTTGGATAAAGTTTAATTGTCTCCTTAATTCTTATTTGTTCCCTAAAAATTCCTACAAAATCTGATTAATCTTATATCTAAATCCTTATTCTAAATCCTATCTGCACCTATTTTAACTTATAAATATGCTCATATTCTAGTGCCTTATCTATACCTATTTTACTTTATAATTATATCGCTATTTAACTCCCTTATCTATACCTATCTGAACTTAGAAATATGTCCCTATTTTAATTCCTCATTTACACATGCTTATGTTACATTTGTGCAATTGTTTCTATTCTCTCCATTAGTAAAAACTTTTTTTCTAAAATTATTATGTCATTCTTCTTCCCTAAATTGACCATTGCTGCAAAATTTTTTCTTGAATTTAAATCATTAATTGTATTCTTTTTCCTCTTATGCATCCTATTTCGTATCCTAAAAATTTTATTTTCTTCTGAAAGAATTTACACTTTTTCCTATTTAACCTTAGCCCTGCTAAATTTAACTCCAACAAAATTCGTTCAAGGTGTGTGAAATGTTGCTCTATATCGTCGTTGAAAATTAAAATATCATCCACATAATGGACGCAAAATTCTTCGTACATACGGTCCCAATATACCTTGCAAAGCCTTTACTAATGCAGCCGTACTCAAAGACAAACCAAAAGGAACCAGTTTAAATTGATAAATATGTCCTTCTACAGAAAAACCCGTACACTTTCTTGATTCTCGTTTTAATAGAATTAACCAAAATGAATTTTTCAAGTCGATTTTCGAAAATATTTTCATATTACCTATTATCGCTAATATTGTATCCATAGTTGGTGGACTGTTGTATTACGTTTTGTTTTCTTGTTTATTTTCCTTGCATTGTTATAGTCCCTCTTTTTATATCTGCCTCGGCTAGCTCAATCTGTTAAAATAATATAAATGAAGCAATCCAAAATTCATATAATGTTCGAGAATATTTACACCTTGTATTCTAATAACTTATTAATTCGATTTTATATTCAAAATTAACCCTGAATAAAATATTAATATTTATCTGTTTCCACCAAAATCATATTCCCTGAAAGCAAAAACATCACTATAATTTACTTGAAAGCCCTTTTGAACGTTCAAAATGATCTTCTATCTATTTTTTATAAATTCACAAAAGATTTTCGATGACCCTTACAAATACTTCGATATAAATAGTAGAAAATACAGTCTTATACTAATAAAGCATTCTAAATCTCTAAACTGTGTTTTACCTGTTTGATTTCTGGAACTGTATGTCTATGTTGATGGTAAGCACCCCTGGATTGTTTCCAACTTGATTCTCTGTCACGGCTTCTCACACTTAATCCTTAATGTAGTTTCCTCAACTTGTTGACCAGAATAATTACTTAATTTTTCTTGTATGCTCTTTTCGGTTTTACCCAGATTTTTGTTTAGTTTAATTTAAAGTTTCTTTGGATTTTTAATTGAAGTTCATTTGGAAGTTTATTCGAAATTTATTTGGAGTTTCTTCGGAGCTTATTTGGAGGTTTATTTGAAGGTTTATCTGATGTTTTCTTTGAAGTTTAATTGGAATTCACACGTCGTTATTTGCAGGTATATTTGAAGCCCTAAATTCTTAAATATTAGAGTTATATTTAATTAATAATTTACCTCGGTATTTTTTTAAAGCAAACGACCGCTTCTACTGTATTTATTGGGACTTGTCTTTGCACTTTCATTTCACTCATTTATTTATTTTTACTTGTTCACTTTGCGTAGTAATTTACTTCTCACTGACGTGAAGAGTGCCTTGGTTGCAGAGATACTGACTGTTTACAAGGTCCGCGCACTATTTAAGGACTCCTATCTATTTTTCTATTGGTTTTTTCCTCGGGTATTTCTCCAAATGTCTTGTCCAGACCCTTGGTAAACCGCTTTATGCCTCACCTAGGCGTTCTATATTATGCAGAATATATCGCAGAAAGTCCAAATTCCTTTACATTTTGTCACGTCGTTTTATTTGTATTGGCTACAGTTTAAACTTTATCACATTACGGACCATCTGTTATTTATTGTTTATTACTCCAAATATGTTGGAATTTATAAAAATACAATGTGTTTTGGTCACGTATTAATGTTTCAATGATGAGGTATTTAAATGCGTTTTCTGATAAAACCCGTTGCGTTAAAAACATTACTTTAGCTTGTTTCTTTTCAATTCTAAACTTGTATATCTAATTTAGGACGTATTATGCAACGTACAAGTTATTTTTCTTGCTAAATAAGATCTGGTTATTGCAGAATGAGCTTCCCTTTGAATTAAATTAGTTATGATTCATATACAATGTGCTCGCTATTGACTTTATGTAAAATTGTCAATTTACTCCTATTTAATGGTGGAACTGTTTGGTTTTCTAAACGTTAATAATATTTACATGTATCTTACGACGCCTATGAATTAATCTACCCTTAAATTACCTTCTCATCATAACATTTTATATATATATATATATATATATATATATATGTGTATATAAATAAAAACTAATACATAGACATGGCCAACCACAGGAATTTCGGGCGCCGATATTTAAAATTACAAGTGTCTCTTCAGTAGTAAAAACACTTTTTAAATGTAACAGAATACCAATATATTTAATTCTATTAAAGTTCAACAAAATATAAAATAACAAAAAGGGAAAAATAGGAATTAATTAGATATAACGCTACCCCTCTCCTTTCGCGCATTCAAAAAATTAATTTTCAAGATTATCTGTACTGGGAGTATATTGAAATAAAAATTTTTAAATCAATTTTTTTTAACTAATCAAGATATAAATAAAATAATTAAATATTAATTAAAAATTTACTCAGCAAGTGTCTAAGTGGTAGGGGATCTTGGTAGCCGTCAGATTGCTTAACCCCTTTACCTATCAGTGAATATCAGTGAAATTGGGTATATTTTAAGAAAACAATAAAAGCAAGGTGCAAAAGGTATTAAAAAAAAACAATTGCACAAACCAGGCTGTATTTCACAAGAAAAGGCTATGTTTGAAAACAACAAGCATAGAAACAAGGAAAGAATTGTTGAAAGCATATGTGTGGAGCACAGCACTATATGACCGTGAAACGTGGACAGGTATAAGATAGGACTTTAAAACATGGCGCTACAGACGTAAAATGAAAATATTGTCAGCCAAATTTTAAAAAAAAAAGAAGAAAGAAATGGTAGGGATAAAAATAAATGCGTGGAAAATAATAAAAATAGAAGAGATAGTATAACGGGACCCATATTGAGGCATGATGGAATAGCGCTGCATGTATTAGAAATAGAGAAAGGAAAAAAGAGAGGTAAATGTAGACTTTGATTAAACTATTGGAGGCTCTAGGAATATCCAGGAAATGTGTATGTTGGTTGAGAAAGAAAACAAGACCGAGGACCTAATGATCATGATGAATTAAAAATGGAATTCATTGAATATTAAAATAATGGGAGCATCAGGCAGTTCTGAATGAACCTGTCCCCTGAAGACGTTCTAGATTAGTAGAACGGGTAGAATCGCTTGCGACTTCCAGTGCTCTAAAGAGCCAAACTACAGATTTAATCAAATTAGCGGGGTCTTTAGTGAGAATCAGACTAACACAGGTCACAGAATGAGGACAGCATCTCTTTCGGTACTTAGACTGGCACAGACCATAGGGATCAGTATGGCAATCTAAGACACACTACTGTGATGTTGAAGGCAACAGGAAACCACCACATTATCTCCATCTACACAGAGTATTTAAATTGTTATTTAAAATGATGGCATCCTGTGTGGTAAAAAATTCCGGAGGTAAAATAGTCCCACCATTCGGATCTCTAGCAGGGGACTACTTCGGAGGATCTGTTCGGAAAGCTTAGAAAAATAGTCGGAAACATTTTGCAAGTGGAGCGTGGCAAGTTAGAAGTATAAAACGAGTAGGTAAGCTACAGAAATTGAAAATTGAAATGGATATAATACCATTTGACATATTAGGTATCAGGGAAGTTCAGTGGCCAGAGGCGAGAGATTTTTGGAAAAAATAAAAAAACCATGAATAACAAAGGATGTTTTGAAATTAAAAGAAGAATGACAAAAATACAAAAATAGATCAAACAAAGCAGAAATAAGAAGTACAAAGCCATAAAATGGGAAATTAACGCAAATGCAGAAAAGCTAAAGAACAATGGATTGATAAAAAGTGCAAAGAGGCACAAACTAAGATGTAAATAGGAAAGACAGACGAAGAATGCAAACTAATCAGAATGGATTTTAAGGATGTAAAACCGTATTGCAAAAATATGAGGCGCGGAAAGAGACATCATTATAGAAAATGTAGAGAAAGTGGTTAGATGGCAAGAATATATGGGGAATTTATATACCGGAGAGGAACTAACAGCACTAGAACTGGAATCAACTATTGAAAAAAAAACGACTTGGAATGTCCTATACTTAGGATCTGAAAAATGGTAAGGCACATGGTATAGATAAGTTGCAAGCAGAAACTCTAAAAACCGCTTGATGAGCCGTAATATAACGTCTTTTCCAACTTGTAAGATGTGTGCATGAGACAGACGAAATACTCAAAGATTTCAAACGTAACATTACAGTCATTATACAGAAAAGAGAGGCGCGGGTAGATATAAAAATTTTCGAATAATAAGTTTGACAGCACACGTCTCAAAACTATTAACTAGAATTGTATAAAGACAGATGGAAAACCGAGCCGAAGAAATACCAGGGAAAAATCAATTTGGGTTTAGGCGAAATATAGAAACACGGGAGGTCATTTTAGCTCTGAGGGTGATAATGGAGAAGACAATATAAAAAAGAGAAAGGGTTTGTACATCTGGAAAAAGCATTTGACAATGTTAAATACTCAAAAAGATTGGAATGAGTTTTACGGATAGAGGGATAGTACATGGCATATATAAAGAGCAATCAGCGGTAATAGTATTAGAGCAGGAACGCAGAGAAGTAAATATTAGGAAAGGGGCGAGACAGGGATATGTACTCGTTAATTTATAACTTGTACTTTGAAAGACAATGAATATTGTCAAATGCAGGAATGCATTTGGAATTATTGTGCAGGGACAAGAGATTGATATGCTTAGATTTGCAGAAGATGTAGCGGTAGTAGCATCAAGCAAGAAAGAATTAGAAGGAGTTCTTAATGAAATAGAAACAGTTTTAACAAAGAGACACGTCATGAAAATTAACAAAATTAAACTAAGGGACTAGTATGTATAGAATTAGAGAATGAATTATAAACTAGGATACAAATAGGAAACGAGAACTTACAAGAAGTTAAAGATTTCTGCTACTTAGAAAGTCAAAGGCAAGATAAGAAAAGCACTAAAGATATAAATCAAAGGATAACAAAAGGTCGTGCTACATTTAACAAGAAAAAGCATCTGCAGTGTTCAAAGACAATAACCATAGAAACAATGAAAATAGCACTGCACGGCTGTAAAACTTGGGCGGTAGAAAAACGGAAGTGTGGTGCTACAGACGTATGATGAAGATATTATGGACGGACAAAGTTAATAACAAAGAGGTCCTAGGAATAGTAGGAGAAGAAAGATGTCAATGGAAAACGAAAAAATACGAAAAATAGAGGGACATGACACGTTCTAAGGCATTTTTGGGGAATAATGTTACACAAGCAGAGATAGAAAAAAAATAAGTAGAGATAGACCTAGATCAGACTATTGCACATAGCTAGAGAAAGATACAAACTGTAAATTTCGGGGAAATGTGTAGGTTAGCTCAGAATAGGAAACAATGGCGGTACGCATCTAACCAGTTCCAGGAATAAAGACGTATACCTTTTAATACACAATGGCACTAAAGCGTTACCTAAAAAAACATCATGTATTATACCATCAAAACGTTAGTTCATTGCTGGACTTAAGCTCCTCTGTCTATATAGTATTCATAAAAAGTTTTCGATTTTAAGTCTGCATATTAATATTTAGACCTGGACAAAATGTAATCAGATTACAATATTTCCATTAAAATGCATTATAATTGCAGACAACCGTCTATTATCTTATCTTAATTTCTTTTTATTTAATCGTTGACACGCCTACAATAGGATGATAATTCTACAAGTCAGCATAATAAGCGGCTGCGACCGGTAATGACTTGCATAATTCCTCATAGATATTATTAATTCGCTGATATAATACTTCACTATTATATAATATTACTATAATTATACTATGATAATACTAATTGAAAGATGAGTCAAAGCAGAAGTAGATAAATACTGTATATGCTGGAAGGAAATAAAACTAATTATTTACAAGAAGATGAACGTTTTCATTTGTAGAATCAATTAAATCCAGATCCATTACTAACAGAACTAAGGGTAAGGATCCATTTTTTGTTTCAATAGATCAATTACATCGTGTTAGTTTGGCTGCCATAGTAATTTTGGGCATTACCTTTGACCACAAGCAGTTATGTACATATTTGTTCACGCACCTATACTTACTATTATTGTTGTCGTGTTTATTATATTGTACATGCTCTACTTTAAACTATTTAAGAACACCATGGATTAAAAACTAAGTTTTCCATTTCTTTGTGTACACCTACAATAAAATGTACACGTGGCGGTCAAAACGTTAATATTATAAACGTTAATTACATTTATTATTATTATTTTATTACATAATATGTTTGTTTATAAATTAAATAAAATTATAATACACGAAGTTTATACTAATTTTAAAATTTGTTTGATGAAATAAATGATAAATTACTAATAATATTAAAATTGGAAAGAAAACAACTTTACGTATATGCTGTGTAGGTACCTCATTTTAATATGCTTGAATTTTCATTAAAATTTAATTTTGTACATAAATTATAATCATGTTTTTATTATCATTTATTTATTAATTATAGGTATTAACTTTTGTTTTAACCAAAAGTTTTTGAAGACATTATATCCTAATTTTGTGTACAATATTTTATCTGAGGGTTTTGAAAAACACGGTGGAGCCCCTATAAAGTATTCCTAGAAGATGAGGAAAAACCTCACTTGCACCAACGTAAGATACGGGACCAGGTGAATGATTAATACCTCCGGCTGCAATATCTGTGAACGTAAGGAAAAAAATTTTTAGAACGGAGAGTTTTCTAGTTCCGGCAATGAGTTATTTGCTGAAAATGATCTTAATGATCTTACTTACTGTCCAGAAGCAACATTTAAAACTAAATCATATTTCAGTGATTCTCCTGCAATAGTGCCCGACATGCTTTTAAGTGAACCTGTGATGAATGCGTTTCCTCTGGTTCCTTATTGTGTCTCAGATACACGCAGTGAAGGTAATGAAAATACTGAGATGCAAAATAAAACAAAAGAAACAAAAGGGTAAAAATGAAAAGCACTAGAAAAGGAAAAATAAGTTAAGGGGAAAGCAGTATATTAATTAAAAAAATGTAATTACTAATGAAAAATTCATGAAGACTCCATCTCCTGATAAGTGTCGTCTGAAATGTAACCAGAGGTTTACAGAGGATCAAAGATTGAAAATGTAGTCAGAGCATTGGAACGCTGAGAGAAGCTAAGACTCACAAAGGCATTTTATACTTTCATGCATAAAAACTATGCCTGCTGTTAGAGAATGGAAAAGAAATGGCGCAAGAAAAGGCAAATCCCAGAACCGTATATTGATTTTCAACATCAATTATAACGAGGAAGTCATTTGCAAACCATTTTGTTGAATACGCTTTCTATTTCTGAAACCTTCATGCGAGTTGTTAAAAAAGTCAGCGAAACCGGTTTGATTTGCACCAAACCTTAGGGGAAACATATTCCAGCAAATAAATTACCGAGCAATATCTTAAAACAGATCAAAAGCCGTATTAGAAGGTTGCCGCTGTGCGAGAGCCACTAGTGCAGAGAAAGAGCCGAGCGTGAATATTGGGGAAGTCACCTAAACATTTAAACGATGTACTCACTGTATGTAGATAAGTGTAAAAAAGAAAAAATTAAACCAGAAATATTGAGGTTGTTCCAAAGTTTTTAATAAAATTAATGTATCTTTCCACTCACCAGACAACGAACTTGTTATGTTTACAATAAACTAGACTGCAATATTAAAAAATGAACTTAAATTATAAAAGGAGAACCACCTGAAAGAAGCTTCAAGTAGATATGAATTAAAATGGCTGTGCTAATCAAGGCCTGCGAGTCCTTATGTCTGATCATCAAAAATGTCTTTCATCGCCCGATTTGAAGAACATCTTTATCTCGAGAAAGCTCTGGACATTAAATGGTACAATTTATGACTCAACCGTTGACAAATCTTGGTATATAATATGGGATGAAGTTACAACTGATCGAATAGGTAACGAAATAGCAGCACATTTATTTACATCGGCGAATAAAGAGCTTAAAGATCCTGATAGACCTACTGAAAAATTAACTGTAGTAACCAAAACCGAAATATTAATATGATATTTAGGTACTTACGGCTGCTGGAAAAAGTATCTATCTTTAATGAAGTCAACTATTACTGCCTACTTGCTGAACGCACCCACATGGAAATGGATGGCATATATACTGTAATAGAGAGAAAAATGCAACTACAAACCCCTACTATTTTTGCTACAAACGATTGAACAAATTCTATTGCAACATCTTCAAAGAAGGATCAATTTTTTATGAGAAGGAGATGTCTTGGGGATTTTTAAATTTTCTTTACTTAAAAGGTAAAAAGAGTTCAATTGATTGGAGAAAAAAAACTACGACAAGGACCCATTTTTGATATCCATTGCAGTGTGGTTGCAGTTTCCGAAAGGAGTCAGCAAGCAAGTTGTACTACAGGACCAGTTGTTGAAGCTGTGGAATTTAAAAGAAATCAGAGAGAACAAAGAGTTGTTACGTCGATGGTGGTCACAAAAATATAATGAAAAATATAGAGACCTTATAAACTTAGGACAGTGAGTTCCCGAACAGTATAGATCATTTTTTGAAAATCTTTCTTAAAGATCGAATGAAGAAAAGTTTTCCTGGGGATGATTTAACCGTTCTCGAATAATAGTTTTGCCTAATGTGTAGCTTAAAGTCATTTAAAATTTAACAATACTGAATCTGTATAGTATGTTTGCGCTTTCTCTATGTTTTTGCGGTACTAAAAAATACATTATAAGTATGAATGCTAGTGTGGTTTGTTGTAAAATAGGTTTTTTTGAGTTAGAATAATATGTCCAGTGCTGTTTAATAAATTGTAAAAAATCCATTATTTATGAAAAAAATTTCATACAAATAAAACGACAATGGCTAAAGCATGTATATTTTAAATGTTAGCAATGAATTTTTACACACTAATTACAAATTCAAATTTTATAGTCAGGTATCATGCTCTTTTTTTTCAGTTTTTATGCTCTACTGAAAATTCAGCATAATGTGACTGGCTCTGCGGTACAGAATAATTTATATAAATCAGTGATAAACAATTAAAAATTAAAACTCCAATAATTTGAATTCAAAATTTTTACTAAAATGATCTAATCTAAATAAAAATAAAGGTACTGTTATAACATTGACAATTTTTTTAGTTTGTAAATAAAATTGCTTATCGAAACAAATTTGAAGTACTAGGGCAATAGGAAAAAAATAAAAATTCGACAAGAATATTTATTTGCAAATTTAGGTAAATTTTTGAATTTTTAACAAGTCCTTGGTCCCATATGGAAAACAACATACGATTTGTTATTTTCTTGTTTGGTTCAATTACAAGTTAAGTTCAACATTTTATACCCACAATCATGTAGAAAACAATAGCTGTTATGAAACTGGTTTGCAAAGTCGTAAACAGCAATTTAATCTTTCTAAAAGTCCTTATAAACACCTTATTGTTCACAAAACACCTCAAGGTTTCAACTTGTTACATTAAAAATTTATTCTGATAAGAATTCCCCTTGTTGAACTTTCTTTGGAAGTAATTTTCTGAATCCGCTCACTTCGAGTCAAGCAGGTTGGGAAGTCGTTTATGGTGAGATTTTATGGTGAAAAATTTAAGTGCCTCCTTAATATATTTTTATTACAGCCCAAAAACCCAGTAGGACCAACAATAAAACCCTGTAGGACCAACAAAAATATGTAAAACTAACAAAATGCTGTAGAACCAAGAAACATCTACTAGCCTACATATACCCTTTAGCCAACTTACATCGTTAATCATCCTCGAGCTCGTCCATCACGTACTACGACATCAGTCTGTGGCCATTGCCTTTGTTACTTTACGCAACCAGCTGGAACCTGTTCATAACCAATCAAAGGGTAACAGCCAGCGGCCCGTGGTTAAAGGTGACGGATTTTTGCATGATCACAAAAGGATTTTTTTATTTTACAACTCCCTTTTGCACAACGGCTAAGTTTTAAGCTATGAAAACCTCCATCGTTTCAGTCTGTAAGACTTGACACCCAACTAAGCCGAAATTATAATTTTTTGTTGATTATAAATATTTTTTATTTTAGAATGTATATTTTCTTGAAAGCAATATTCACTCTAAATTTGGCATATCTGAAATTTTCACTAATAGCTATTTTAAGATTATCTGAATTAAAGTTTTTAATTAAATTTGTATGTAATTCTGATTCTCAGATCTGATGCTCATATACATCCTAAGAAACGAAATTTTGTTTAACTATTTTTGATATGACTAACATATGAAATTATTTATTTTTTTTATAATCATGTTTAGCTAAAAAATATGTGTTATATAATAGATATCTTTTGATTTAATAAACTCAATTTTTTGAAATGTGTAAATTAAAATTTTTAAAATGATTTACTCTTGTAGGGTTTCTGTATCTACCCTAAAACGATATCCTTTCTTATACTTGCTAGATACAGTGACGTTCAGTTTCACTTTACATTTTTCCCGTTTTACAAGAAATAATTCAACCAGGCCCTTTTTATAATCTCCCATGGGATAATAGCCAATTCCTAAAAATGAAATTTCAGTGGTATTCATTAAAACTATACGCTAATTTCATTATATTTGAGAAATAAATTGACTCTAAAAAGATATTTTTAACTAATTTGGAACTCACAATTAAATTTATGTGCTTCTCCTTATTCTTTTTATTTATAATTGTATGCTTATATTTCTCAAATTTGTTTACTTTTATTTATTATATTTTTGAGAGAAAATTTACATCTTATTTATATTCATATTATTTTTTGTGGGATGCTTTGGGGTTAGGAGCAAAGTCATAGACCATATTATGAGAAACATAGAAATGTAAAAAATAAAAACAGTAAAATTTTGGGAGTAGTTTTACGATTTTGCAACATGCAAAAACAACAGTAAACTCTAAAAAAGATATTGTTTTGGAAATACAAGATCAATTGCTAGTAATCTTTATTCAGTAAATTATTCCTGTACTATTGTTGTTGTAGCGCATTTCTATAATAAAAGTTAAACCGCTAACTGAACGTTCTGCCAGAACCATCGTTACCGGTGAAGAACCAAAGTATCTTTAAACTATCATTAGATTTGAGAAAAAGCTTTAAATTTTATTTTCTTTATTTTATTTATTAACTAAAGATGTGCATATTCAAAGTTCGTTCTTTAAACAGACTTTGAAACAATAATAGACTGATATCTTGTCTTGAATATTTGATCATAAAAATTTTATCTGTTATCTTCTTACTATCTCATTATCGTTAGGTCTTCGTTCTTGCAACCGGTTTGACGTATAATTTCATTCTTTCCTATTTTTCGCTAATCTGCGCATGCATTTCCCTGAAATACCCACAGACTACATCTTTCATTATCTGTGTGCAATAATCTAATCTAGGTCAAGCTCTACTTCACTTTTTTTCTTTCTCTGCTTCTAATATATTCCGCATTATTTCCTTATACCTCAAAACGTGTCCTATCAACCTGTCTGTCGTATTTTTTTACTGTTTTCAAAATATTTTTTTCTTCCCCTACTATTTCTAGTACTTCTTTGTCCTTAACTTTGTCTGTCCATGATATCTTCATCATACGTCTGTAGCACCACATTTCAGAAGCTTCTTTCTTTTTCCTGTCCGCTTCTCCTACAGTCCACGTTTGACAGCCGTGTAGGGATGAGCTCCACACATATACTTTCAACAGTTTTTCCTTGATTCTATGCTTGTTGTATTCGAACATAGCAGATGCTTTATCTTCTTTAATGCAATATGGCCTTGTACTAATCTTTTTTATATGCTTTGCACCTTTTTCCTTTTACATTAACATCTTCTGTATTCTGATTTTTGACTTATTTTCCCCTCTTTCACATACAAGAACTTTAATTTTATTTTTGTTGACTTTCATACCGCACGTCGCTGATAATATTGTTCCCATTTCATCAAGGGCTGCTTCTAACTCTTCCTTGCTAGATGCTAATACCGCTATTTTATTTGCAAATCGAAGTATATCAATCGTTTATCTCTGCTCAATAATTCCACATGTCTTTCTGCATTTCACCGTATTTAGTGCCTCTTAAATATACAGATAAGAGTTAACGAAAATTGCGCAAATCTTTGTCTCACCCACTACCTAATATTTATTATTTCTCGACGTTCCTGCTCTAATTCTATTACAGCTACTTGCTCTTAGTATAAGTTATGTCATATCCGTAAATTCCTATAACTCATTCCAATCTTTCTGAGTTTTTCAAACATTTCTGCCCATTTTACACTGTCGAATGCTTTTTCCAGATCTATAAACCCTATACACACGCTTTTTCCTTTTTCTATTCTTTTCTCCAATATCACCCGCGTTCCTATGTTTCGCTTAAATCGAAGTTGGCGTTCTCCTAGTATATTTCTTCAGCCCGTTTTCCCATCCGTCTTTGTACCATTCTAGCTATTATTTTCGACAGTATGTTATCAAACTTATTTTCACATCTATTCGCGCTTTTCTGTTTTGGTTTAGTGACTATGATATTACGTTTGAAATCTTTGGGTATCTCGTCTGTCTCTTAAATGTGACTTACAAGTTGGAAGAAACGTTCTGTTACTGCTTATCCAGCGGCTTTTAGATTTTCTTCTAGCACGTTGTCTATGCCCGGTGCCTTGCCATTTTTGAGACCCTTTAATGCTAATTAAAACTCATCTCTAAGTAAAAGATATCCCAAGTCATCCTTTTTAATGCTTGATTCCTGTTCTACTGTTGCTAGTTCCTGCCCTGCATGCTTGCTATCTAACCACTTTCTCTGCATTTTCTATACTATAGGAGACGCATTCCTTATACTTTTGCTATACGGTTTTATATCACTAAAATTCATTCGAATCAGTTCGTATCCTTCGTCTGTCTTTCCTATTTACATCTTAATTTGTACTCCGTTGCATTTTCCTTAATTCATTGTTCTTTAGCTTTCCTGCATTTGCGAATAGTTTCCCACTTTACAGTTTTGTATCTCAGTTTTCATGGTTCGTCTGGTCTATTAAATTCTGAATATTTTTTGTTACACATGCTTTCTTATTTTCTTTTTGTTTATACCTCAGAATATTTCTGGTCGCCACATTTGAGTTGGATTTAATGTCATTCTATTATGCTTTTACTTTCTTAGTATCAGAGATCTCTCAGCAATTCGTTTGGCTGTTTCTTAAATCTTTTGTGTGTGTCTTTGTCTTATAGTTTCTCAATGTCAAAGTGCCTTTTTCTGTTCCTTAATCTGCTTCTGGGTAGTTTCTACAGTCTTTTACTCGATACTAAATCGTTATAACAAGAATATAATCTGTGTGATGTCTCCCTGTCCCTTAGCATCTGTGTATAATCTTCTAACATGATGTTGGATTTATGTGTTTGTGATAGTAAGTTGTTTTTGTCTCAAAATTTTAATGTAACCATCAGTACCCTTTCGTTCTTTTGTAAGTAGTTTTCTACATCTTGTCCTATCTTTTCCCGCATAACTATCCCCACACCCGAATTTAATTCCTCTGATCTAAAAATCCCTCCGCTTAAGTTCACCGAACTTCACTAATCTCTACCATGTGTAATGCTAACCTACACGTTCCAATTTTCAAATTATCTAGCTTGCCTGCTTGCTTCATGCTTCTGACATTACATGCGCCGACTCGCAAAATGTTCTCGACTCTTTTTTATTAACTTGTCGATCACATCCTCCGTAGTAATCCCCTTTTGGAAATTCGAAGAGGGAACTATCTTAACTCCAGGTGTTTTACTCCGGAGGATGCCATCATTTTAGAAACAATTTAAGTACGCTATGTACTTAGGTGGTAATTTGGTGGTTTCCCGTTGCCTTCAAAATCGCAGTAGTGTGTGTCTTAGAATGCCATACCGCCCCTATGATTTTTGACACTCTAAGTACCGACAGAACTGCTACCCTTTTTCGGGGACGTGTCTTGCTTAGTCTGGTTCCTCGATAAAGACCCCACTAATAAAATAAAATCTTTAGTTCAGCTCTAGCTCACTCAAACACGTAAGCCGTTCTACTTATTCTAGTATTCTAGAACTTCTTCAAGGTGCAGGTCCGTTCAAAAGGTTTTTTTTCTTTTGTCAGCCTTTAATTAATGACAATCTTTTTATTAGAATCCTTTCATTATGATATTATCTTTCCTTGTTTGATTTGAGGTCTTATTGTTCAGATTCGCAGGTTCGTTGTTAATGAATTTTGCATGCAATTCGAATACAGTTTTTAGTGTCATCATCTAATTTTGCAATGGAGTTTTCAATACCGGCTGTAGTATATTCCAATGAGATTTGTGAACCCATACTTTAGACCTCAATCAAGGAAAGTTAATTCTTTATTACCAAATGGCTTTGTCGCTTCATTAGAAACTATTTATTATATTGGAAGTGAAGTAATTTCTACTTTATTAGGGGTCTTATTATATTTCTTCAAAAAACTGTTTGATTTAATGCTTTGGATATTGATTTTGTTTAACAACTTATAAACAGATAACCACGAATGAAAATTTCTGAAAATTGCACCATTTCTGGAATTTGGGTTCAGCCAAATTGTGTACCTGCTGCCCCAAATTGGAGTTTCTCCTCTAAAATTTTGCTTGTTATAAAAGATACGTGATATGTTTAAATTATACACTTTTGTGTTGTACTTCGGTCTATAAAAAATTGCAATATTGAAGTAGGTAACTTGTGGTTTTCCGAATTACGAGAATACCTCGATACTCGATTACTCTTCAGACTAGTTTGGATAAGCGAAGACGGGATTAAAATAATAGGAAAAATCGAATATATGGCAAAAAATAAAACATAGTAAGGTTTGTATGCTACTGTGTAGCAACCTCGGCTCAACGAATTCAAAGTTTCTTGCTTGGCGTAAAAAAGGCAAAGCATGCCCATGTATATGGCTCAGGACCTTATTGACAAATCTGCATCATTTTGCAAAGTAGTTTTTGACACAGGCAACTCTTTTACAAACGAAAATATAATCACAAGATAGAAATGAATAAAAAGAGAAGCAAAAGAATTTGACATACTGGATTGTTAAAGGTCATGCAAAATCGTACTAAATTTGTGAGTAATTTCATTGAAAATCAATGTCCATGTGCCATTGGATAAAGGCGACATTTGTACTCCAGATACGGTACACATCGGTGCTGAGTTAAAGATACAACATACAAGTCCCTTAGTTTTTTTAAAAAAATAGGAAGTTACATTGCCAGCCACACCAGAGCATTTAAAAATTCTAATAGAATATTAAAACAGACGACAAGATGACAAAGAAAAATACTAAAAAGTAGTAGATCTTTTGATTTAACATGTAGCTGACAGTCACAGAACAGCTTTCCATTTGAAACTCATTAGGTCTGGTTTGATAGCATTTCACGACAAGAAACTTAAACCTACTGAGCAACTACACCTAGTATGGTATTCAGTATTTTTTCTTCGGCTTTGAAGGAATTGACTATACAAATCAAACATTTCATAACGCTACATGTATACTTATCCAGCGAATTGAACGCTCATTCTTAATAAAAATGTTAACGAAATTTCATTAAAATGAAAAAAAGGGATTCCTAATTTACCAAATGGCTATTTAGTTTACTATAGTGAGAACTGATTTTTTGTGCGACTCGTTCTTTAACGTCTAGTCTATTGTCTACCTTCTCCGCCGTTGTTAATTTTAGCTTACCAGAGATTCTAAAGCGCTTAAACAAGATTAAAACTTTAGTAAAAAATACCAGCGATTTAACTAACACCTTTGTTCTTGAGAGCAGAATTTAAAATTTGCTAGTCAGAATAAGCCATTAACGCCAGAATATTATCCTAATGACGTGATTATTGAAGTCAAGAGTTTTTTTTTTAATAGTTATGTAGTTTAAAATAGGTACATTCGAGAATGTAATTTGTACAATCTTTACTATGTTTTAGAATAAATCTAGAGATTTTTGAACATGTATATAAATTGCCGTAGAGGTTACTGGAGTTCAGTTCTAATTGAAGTAGATTTCTGATTGAAGTTTTAAATGCGATTCTTTCTGGTTTAAAGCTTCGATAGTTATGATATGAAATAAGTAGTGGTACATATGTGACAAAAATTCCTGTCGATATAAATGACTCTCTGTTAATATAAATTATTATAGTAATCATATAAATTAATATAAACTAGTAGATAGTTCTTGGATAGTCAATTTTAGTGCTCCGATAAGAAGTAATTAAGAAGATAGCATCATAGTTTAAGAAGATAATACTTATACTGTTAGTGAACGAACGTAACAAGTTGTTGTCGAATGTACTGAGAACAAGGCGTTTTCAATCCTTTCCATCCATGACGAAACAGGCTTAGCCTATTCAGTTTCTGAAAAGGCAGAAATCCTTGCAAACGCATGGAGCGTCAGTTCGAGCCGAACTATGCTTACGCAAACCTTCGGCATATCGAACAGGTTCACCGCGACATCCGACGGAAGCTAAGGGAGGACGACCCTCAGAAAATCGACCCGACCACATTTGAAGACGTCAAGAACCTTATCAAGGCTTTAAGGGTCAGAAAGGCTCCCGGACCGGACGGAATCTCCAACCGGGCTCTGAAAGCGCTGGTGGAAAACGCCCTTCGGATGTTAACCAAAATCATCAATTATATGTTGAGACTCCGCCACCTTCCAGCCACGTGGAAGACGACGAACTTTGTAGTGCTCCGGAAAGAAGGCAAATCTGCGACATTTCCACAGAACTACCGGCTAATTAGCTTGCTATCGGTGGTCGGGAAGCCGTTTCTCTAAGTAGACTCCAGTCAGCGATGCAGAAACACCACGTAATCCAGAACGAACAGTTTGGGTTCCGTAAGGGGCATTCCACCGTTCACCAGATACTACGAATGGCGGAGCACATCGCGGAAGGGTTCAATTGGCAACAATCAACAGGCGCGGTGTTCCTGGACGTGTCTAAAGCTTTCGAGAAATTTTGGCATTATGGCCTACTCTACAAGATACTGGGCAAGGGGTTACCACGTGCTATCGTCCAATTGACGAAATCCTATCTTCACGATAGATGGTTTTGCATCAGACTGGGCGGAATGCGGTCGACGAGGCGGAGAATCAGGACTGGGGTTCCCCAAGGTCTTTTCATCTCGCCGGCACTCTTCAGCATCTTCGTGAGCGACCTACCGAAAACGGCAAACACCAGGATGGTACTATACGCCGACAACACAGCCATTCTAGCCAAGTCTCCTGCACCGCACCTCATGATGCAGAGACTGCAAACGGTAAATGACGATCTCGACGAGTGACTAAGAATCTGGCGAGTCGAGGTCAATTCAGAAAAGAGCACGGCAGTTTTCTTCTCGAAGCGACGTTAACGATCTGGAGATGACGTCAGAGCATTCGACAATCCGATACCTTTGCGTTCAGACGTCAAGTATCTACGGGTGATCCTTGATTCAAAGCTCACTTGGAAAGCTTACATCGAGTATGCGGCAAACAAGGCCAAGGGAGTTATGGCTCTGCTACACTCCTTGACCAATCGCCGAAGTAGGCTAATCGCTTCAAACAAGCTTAGGCACTACAAGGCGATAACCAAACCTACGATTGCACACGCATCACCGTTGTGGGGCAATGCAGCGGAAACGCACATGCGTAAGCTGCAAGTGATCTAGAACAAGGCCCTAAGGGCAGCCTTCGGAGCTCCCTGGTTTGTTCCAAATGCTCAGATTTGCGGAGAGACCAACCTACAGACCGTCAAGGAATGATTCCGGTCGAACGTAGAGAGGTTTTACGGATCTCTCGAAGATTACGAAAACCAGCTCATACGAGCCCTGGGAGTCTATGAAGATGTCCTATGACAACGACATAGACACCCTAGGGCGATGCTCAGACAATCTTTGCTGCGGTTTCATCAGACGTCCGAAAGGAATAAATTGAGCGTAACGCTGTTTTTTTTCCAATTTGCAACGGCGGTAAAGGACCTAGTCCAGGTACGCTAGTCACGGTATCCCTATAAAGTCTATGATAAGGAATCTCGAGTCCGACACCAAAGCGAAGTTTTAATGGGTATGTCGTTGCTCCGGCAAGGAAGAGTCCCACACAAGGAATATAACATCTTTTATCACCATAAAAAAGTCTTAAGGTACATTTTATTTATTAGGCCTTCATATATCAGTGTCAATGCGATCTAAATACTTCTACAACTACTATATTTTATATTAGTTAACGTACCTTCCGTAACTGCAAAAGTTTAATCTGTTATGTGTTAAAAATGAGTAGCAGAAAAAAAGATCCTATTTAGAAGCATTACATTGAAAAAAGGACAAAGCTAAAACAGGTGTATGGGCAGTTTGCAAGAATTGTATCAAGTAATTGCAAGTACTAGTACAACGTTTAAAAATTCATCATGCAATCTGCAAAGACGATGTTTCTGAACCTGCACTTGCTGCTGGTAAATATAAACTAGGTTAGTTTTGTTTAGAACATTGGTCGCCGTTTATTATAATCACGGATAATGTTATCACTATCAGTTATCAGACGTTGTCGTTTTCACTTTTGCTAAGTTCCGGTGACATGTATCACGGAACATACAAAATATATCGTCGTCATCATTTTGTTTTCGACCTTACTTAAGGTCGGTTTGGCGCAGCTCTAATTTCTTTTCTATTCTGTGCTAATCTAAAAAGTTCTACATACCCTTCACAACCTAAATTTGTAATAATTTGACTAACATAGCTTGGTCTAGGTCATCCTTTACTCTTCTAATTTTTTCCTATCTATCTGGCTCTACATAGATATTTGCAACCTGATGGTTGTTAAAGAACTCCAACGTGTTTGCATAATTCCTATTTATAAGGAAATGAAATATTACCTGGTTATCCCCTCCAAATAAAAGAATAGTGTTAAATTATATGTTATGCTAAGGCTTAAGCAACGAATCGCTGCCAACATGTCCCACCGCTAACTAATTGTGAGTTATGTCATGGTGACATTTATTAAATTATATGTTATTGTATAGCTTAAGTAACGAATCGCTGCCAACATGCCAGACCGCTATCTAATTGTGAGTGTTGTCATGGTGACATTTAGTTAACTGATTTTTCTTTATTTTTTTACAATTCTGCTCCATCCATTTATTTCTTGCTTTTCTACACTCATGTACTATATTATTTCTAACTCTATTATATTTTTGCTTACTTTCACTATTCAATTCTCTGAAAGGTTTAATCTTTCTTCTATTCTTTATTAAATCTAATATCTCCTTTGTTACCCAAAGTTTTCTCGCTCCAATTATTTTCTTGCCTGTAGTCTGTGTTGCTGTATCATGTACAGCCCTTTTTATTTCTTTCCATCTATTTTCTACGTTCCCGCCTATAGCTATCTTTTTGATCCTATTATCTAATTCTTGTTTATATTCTACTTTTACCTCATTATTATTAAGCTTACCTAGATCTCATCCCTCTCTTTTAACCTTTCTCAATTTTTTTAATTTTAGCTTACACTTCATTTTAACTAAGTTATGATCGCTATCTATTTCAGCCCCTGGATATCATTTATTATTATTAGTTAGTCGGTTAATCTTATCATTTTTTTTGACTGTGAAAATAAATAAAAATCATTTACGATATTTTGTTACTAATTTGGTTATTGCTTTACTGTGGATATAGATGCAAATAACAATACACGTTCTGTTTCTACATCTGCATCTTTAAGTGAAGTCGCCGTTCCGAACTTAAAACGAATATGTAAGTAAGGATCATTATCATCATTTGTTATTCGTACATCTGTAGATAAGAAGCACATAATTGATAAAAAATCGCAAAAGCAATTTTTGCCACCAATAGCAGTTTCAGGTGCTTCGAAAATAAAGTGGTTATTAAGACCAATTTATTTGCATCCGTCAAGGAAAATTGTTTCAACTATCTTATTAGATGAGATTTATGTAGACGAGAACGAAAAGTGTTTTAGAGATTTAAGAGGGTAATATGTTCATATGTCTATTGATGGGTGGTCCAATATTCGCAAGGAAACCATTATATGTGTAACAGTAACATCTGAAGAGGACCATTCATTTCTCTATGACACAGTTGACACTTCCAGACAGTTGTAAACTGCAGATTATTAGACTTCAATAACACAAGATTAAAACATAATTGTGCTGTCTTAAGTTTTGTAAAAGATAATCCTGCAAACATGACCTGAATGCGTGAAAATATACGAAATATGTCAGATTTTATTAATTTCGATGTAGTAACATATGGCTGCACGGCACATATTCTAAATTTACTGCCAAAAGATTTTGAATTTGCAATGAAAGATATTACAGAACATGCTGTTCATGTTTTAAAATATTTTCGTAACTACCCACTTGGTTTCTACAAAATGCAAACTAGCTGATGGAAAGGCACTTGTTTTCCTCAGGAAGTCAGGTGGAATATTTTAGCAGATTGCATCGATATTTACGTGAGTCAATGGAACAAGCTTTTGAAAATATGCTATGACCATAGAAAACAAATTGTTTCGGTAGTATTTCAAAAAGTATCTAACATTGGCTTGAAACGATCTGCTGAAGATTTTTTTAACATTTTAAAACCAATATCAGTTGCATTAAATGAAGTACAAAAAACAAATGCATTTTTATCTGATGCAGTTCAGATTTGGAAACGTCTTGAAATGGCTTTTGAGAGGAATTGGATTTGTCACTACAGCAAACAAACGCTTTAAAAAAATGTTACAGTTAAGTTTTAACCCCATATCACTTTATTACTTATTTGTTTGACCCCCACAATAACAATTTATAAAGGAGAGTAAGGATTAACAAAAATAAGAAATAAACATAGAAATGCTGGTATATTACCATTAATTTTAAAACTTCGGGACCAATCCGAACCGTTTAAAAAAATTATGTTCACCGATAAAGTATTGATCAACATAGTTCCTCTGCAATGGTGGTTATCGGAAAAAAATATATACCAGATATATCAAAGAATATACATACCTATTGTAAAACAATTTCTGTGTCAAACAGCTTTTTCTACATCTGTGGAACAAACATTTTTGCCGTTTGAACTCGTACATTTAAAACTCAGAAATAAACTAGCTAGTAAGCTAGTATTTCGGTTTAAATATTATAATCAAAATAACGAAAGTTTAGTTTCTTACAAAATGTTTTCTGCAGTATGTTTAATCTTAGATTTTTTTTCTTTTATGCGTCTATTAACAAAAATATACAGAATTTATATTGGTATTGATTTATTTATTATTTGCATTTGCTATTTTTATTTCTATGGCCTTAATCTATAATTTAAAATAAATTAAAAATTAACAGAAAAAAGGCATTTTATTTTCTATTTCTTGCAGAAAATTAATTATGGTCGAAGTGTCCAATATTTATTTGGTGACGGCGTACAATACTTGACCTCAGCTAGGACTTCTACCTTGAGGTAAATATATACTTTCAAATAGGTCAAACATAACAAATCAATAAAAGTAATTGCGGGTTTTTATCGATTTATGGGTAAAAGCGAGATGTCCGTACCCAATTGTATAAGCTATGTGCTATAGGTATACCTCTAAAATTCATTCCAATCTTTTTGAGTATCTCGAACATTTTTTCCATTTTAGATTGTCGAATGCTTTCTCCAGATCTACAAACACTACATACACGCTTTCCCCATTTTCTTTTGCTTTCTCCATTATCACTCTCATTACCGACTTAACACAGTATTGTCTCAGTACCACATATTTTACCTTCAACAAACAACGCTACAGACAAGTTGATGAACCACCTATGGGATCATCCATTATCACCAGTGATTGCTAATTTATTGATGTAAGATATTGAAGTGCGTACATTAGAAGCAACTATATATAAACCCAAATTACGGCTAAGATATGTTGACGACACGTTTGTGGTCTGGACACATGGTAGAGAACAAACCAATGGTTTTCTAGAACATATTAACGGGCATCACCAATTGTGGCAGAACCTAAACAGACAAGCAATGAAAGAATTTGCACTAGCTTTCTTGTAACGGTAAAGCGGATACTAAAAGTTGATCAATACCCGTTACCAACACCAGATGATATCTTTGCTAGCTTAGCAGGAAGCAGAATGTCTATGGTAGTAGATTTGTCAGGGGCATATCAACAGCTGAAAGTTGACGAGGATTTTCAAAAACATCATACAATCAATACTCATATGGGTGTATATCGGTTTACAAGATTGATATACGGTGTATCATCTGCTCCTGCAATTTTCGTATTAGTCATGGACCATATTTTAAGCGGCGTTTTGGGTTTAATTGTTACTTAGATGACATCATCATTGTATCTAAATTTCTATCTAGAAGTTTTAAACCGGTTGTCTATGTACAATGTTAAAGTCGATTTAGAAAAATGTAGGTTTCGATGGGAGATAAAGTACCTTGGGCATCGCATTGACGAGAAACGTATAGTATACACCCCATCATCATTAGGTCTTCAGTCCTAGAACTGGTTAGACGAATACCATCATTGTTTACTATTCTGAACTAACCTACAGATTTCCCTGAAATCATTTCGATTTTTAGGTTCTCTAGCTTACCTACTTGCTTCATACGTCTAACATTCCACGCTGCAACTCGCAAAATATTCCCGACTCGTATTCTTAACTTTCCGATCACATCCTCCGAAGTAGTCCATTCCCGGAGATCCGAATGGGGGACTATTTTAACTCCGGAATCTTTTGGCCCAGAGAACGCCATTATTTTATTATAATTTAGGTACGCAATGTACTTGGGAGGTAATGTGATGGTTTCCCGTTGCCCTCCACATCGCAGTAGCGTGTCTTAAACTTCCATACCGACCCCTATAGTCTCTGTCAATCTAAGTACCGAAAGAGCCGCTGCTCTCTTTCGGGGACCTGTCTTAGTCTAGTTCCTCACTAACGACCCTACTACTTTGCTTGTACTTGTAGTTTGGCTCTTTAGCTCATTAGAACACGCAAGCCATTTCACCTGTTTTAGTAATCTAGAACTTCGGCAAGGTGCAGGTCCACACGAAATGGAGTATACACTCCATCATTGAAAAATTACGGGCTATTCGTGATGCACCGTAACTTTAGAACATCACCCAATTACGATCGTATTTAGGATCATTTATTTATTATAATAAGTTTGTTCCTATGTCTCATCTGAATTACGACCCTTATATGCGTTACTAGAAAATGACAAAGAATTTGAATTTGACGAGTTATGTAGTATTTAATTTAAGCAAAGAATTAATATTATTCAATCAATTATTAACTCATTACAAGCCAACCAAACCTTTAGTGATAGCATGTGATGCAAGTTCATATGGGGTAATGACGTTTTGTGTCACAGGATTGAGGATAAAGGGAAACCAGTTTCATTCGCGTCAGGTACATTGTCAACTAGAACGCGAGACATTGGCCATTATATTTTGTGTAAAAGGATTCCACAAATACATCTATGGACGACCATTTGTTTTAATTTCGAATCATCAACCCTTAAAGGTTATTTTTAACCACGCTAAAACATACCATAGTTATGTCCGCTGCCTTTATTATTAGATGGAATGTTATTCTATCAGCATACGATTAACCAGTTGAATATAGAAGAGGCTGAAAAATGTTTGAGGCCGATATGTTATCTAGATTACCAGTTAAGGATAACACACGTATGAATTCTAGTATTCATACATTCAACCTTGAAGAGCAATTACCAGTATACTACGAGGATATGGCAAAGTATTCAAAAAAAGGTTCAGTTTTAATAAAAGTAATAAATTTTGCAAAAACGGGTTGGCCAAATAAAGTTGATTTCGACCTGAAGGTATATTTTCAAAAACGTAACTACTTATCAGAGTAAGAACAATATTTCATGTTAAGAACCAAAGTTGTGGTGCCAAAATTATTAAAATTAGGCATTTCGTTATTAATTCATGAGGACTATATAGAAATGTTAAGAGTAAAATTTTAGTTAGGTCTGTTTAGTGGTGGTCCAATATGCAACAGGATCCTAAAAACATGATGCATAGCTGCAAAATTTATCAAATACATCAAAATACCATTCTGAACGAAGATCGAAGACATACTAAGATTCGTAAAAAGACATGAAAATTTAATAATTACGAGAAATCTTAAAGCAGTGGTAGGCGAGGCCTGGGAAAGACCGATAGTATGTTTATTTGGATTAGTCACGAAGGGGAAATAGGGTAGTAGAATTTTGCGACAAAAACGATTTAACCATTACAAACATTATTTCAGCATTATAATAGAAGACGATACACGTGGAAGATGTCAGGTGATATAGGAAGATATCAAATAGATTACATTCTTGTTCGACAACGGGTTAGAAATCCAGTAAAAGACTGTAGAAGCTTCCTAGAAGCAGTCATAGACACTGATCACAATATAGCAATTATGAAAACAGTGCTTATATTTAAAAATTTGGAAAAAAACGAACGAAAACCAGGTACTTAGACTTGAGAAACTAAAAGAATAAGATATCCACAAAAGATTTGAAAAAAGTCAAACGATGTTGTGAAAGATCGGGGAAAATTTCTGTTACTAAGAATGTAGAAACAGCATGGATAACAATAAATCCAGCTTAGATATGGCGGCCAGAGATATTCTGGGATAAAACAAAAAGAAAATAAGAAGCCTTGAGTAACAAAGGATATTCTGAATTTAATAGAAGAAAGGCGAAAATACAAAAACAGACCAGACGAAGCAGGAAATCAGAGATACACAGCAATAAAATGGGAAATTGGTCGCAAATGAGGAAAACTAAAGAATAATAGATTGATGAAAAGTGCAAAGCGGTACAAAGTAAGATAGAAATAGAAAAGACTGACGAAGCATACAAACTAAATAGAATGAATTTTAGGGATATAAAACCGTACAATAAAAATATAAAGGGCGCCGGAGGAACATCAATATAAAAAATGTAGAGAAAGTGATTAGATGTCAAGAATATATAGGGAATTTGTTTGCAGGACAGGAAGTAGCAGCACTAGAAAAAAAAATCACGCATAGTTAAGGTATGACTTGACATATCCTACACTTGGAGATTAGTTTTAATTAGTATTAGAGTCTGAAAAACAATAAGGCACCGGGCAGAAATAAGGTGCACGCAAAAACTTTAAAAGCCGTTGGACACGTAGTAACAGAACGTCTTGGCCAAGTTGTGAGTTGTGTATAAGACAGGTGAAATACCATAAGATTTCAAATGCATCACCATATTCACTATACCAAAAAGCAAAGTTGCGGATAGATGTGAATACTTTCGAACAATAAGTTTGACAGCACACGTGTCAAAAATATTAACTATAATTGTACGAAGACGGATAGAAAAACGGGCTGAAGAAATACTATGTGAAGATCAATTTGGGTTCAGGCGATACAGGGGTACAAGGGAAACCATTTTAGCTTTAATGGTGTTATTGGAAAAACAATAGAAAAAGGAGAAAGCGAGTATATAGGATTTGTAAATGTAGAAAAAGTATTCGACAATGCAAAATTGGAGAAAATGTTCAAAATGCAATTTCAAACTGGAATAAATTACAGGGATAGACTAATAGTACTGAGCTTGTATATAGAGCAAACAGCGGTAACCGAACTTGAGCAGAAACGTAGAAAAGTAAATATTAGGAAAGGGGTGAGGCTGAGCTGTGCCCTATTCCCGTTAATTTTTATCTTGTATATCGAAGAGGCCATGAATACTGTCAAATGCAGAAAGACATGAGAATTATTATGCAGGGACAAACGATTGATATGCTTATATTTGCAGATGATATAGAGGTGTAATGGAAACAGTACTAACGTAGGGATACGGTATGAAAATTAATAAAAATAAAACTAAAGTAATATATAATACATGTATGTAATACAGATAGGAAACGAGAACCTACAAGAAGTTAAAAATGTCTGCTACCTGGGAATTCAAATAACACAAGATGGTGAGAGTGCAAAAGATATAAAACAACGATTAGCACAAGGCCGTGCTGCATTTAACAGGAAAAGGCAACTACTATGTTCAAAAACAACAAACATAGAAACAAGGAAAAGATTGCTGAAAACATATGCGTGGAACCCAGCACTGCGCGGTTGTGAAACGTGGACAGTGGGAGAAGCGTACGGGAGAAAGGTTGAAGACTTTGAAATGTGGTGCTACACGCGTATGATGAACATATCATGGACAGACAAAGTTAAGTACAAAGAGGTAGGGGAAGAAATAAATATGTGGAAAACAGTAAAAAATAGGAGATATAAGATGATAGGATAAATACTAAGGTATAAGGGAATTGTGCAGAGAAAAGAAAAAATAGAGGTAGAAAAATCTCGTAGCTTAGCCTACTTCAGAAAAAGCATTTCAAAAGATTCACATCGATTTCTTTCATTCACGGGGAACAACATGCTTGTTGATCGTAGATAGTACATGGAAGTGGATATAGAAAATCACTACATGATAAAACTTAGTGACGCATACCTTTGAAAAGTTGAAAGTAACATTTTCAGTTATGGGAATACTGAAAATAATTGTATCCAATAATGGCCAGTCAATTTAGTTCGGATTCCTTTAAAAATGTTTGTCAGATTTACGTTATTCACGTACTAAAGTGTGCCGCCGTATCACCCACAGTTGAACGCCATAGCGGAAAAGTATGCCGACACTATCAAGATGGCTTTTGATAAATTTCTGCTAGAGAAATCTTCATTGTCTTTCGAATAGTTAATCGTAAATTTTTTATTTGGATATAGCAATACACCATGTGCAGATACAGGTGTAAGCCCTAATCCTAATAAAATAATACTTAAAGTTAAACCTAGAACACGTTTGGATCTCTTAAAACCAAAGAGTAGTAACATGTGTTAGTAAAAATTTTGAATTCTTAAAATCCGGAAATTTTTTCAGTGGAAGAAGAACTATTTATAGGGAAGTTAGGATTTAACTCTAGTTTCTAGTAACAAGTGTAAATAAGAAACCATAGTTAAATCTCTTAGCAGTCTTAAGTATTTAGTTAATGTCGAAGGAAAGATTATGTACAAACATGCGAATAATATACGTAGAAACGTAAATGATAGGACAGATACTAGCAGAGAAATGGTAACACTAGTTCCTACTGAAGTGCTTAAAGTAGCTGTAAACGCTGACTTGAATATTTAATCTAATATAGTACTTACATGAAAAATTAATAATTACGGAGAATTCTAATGCAGTGGTAGTTGAGGGTAGAGAAGGAGCGGTAGTAGGTTTATTTGGTTTAGGCACGAGAAATGACAGGGGAAAAAGGCTGGTAGAATTTCGCGACAAGAACAATTTAATCATCACAAACACATTATTTCAACATCATGCTAGAAGACGATATACGTGGAAGATACCAGGAGATATAGGAAGATATCAAATAGATTACATTATTGTTAGATAATGGTTTAGGAATTAAGTAAAAGACTGTGGAAACTATCCAGAAGTAGATATAGACCCTGACCAAACATCGTAATTACGAAGATCGCTCTTAAATTTAAAAATTCGAAAATAGGAAACGGAAAAAGGCACTTTGACTTTAAGAAGCTAAAAGATAAAGATATCCACGAAAGATCTGAAAAAGTCAAATGAATTGCTGAAAGATGTCAAGAAAATTTGTGATACTAAGGAAGCAGTAACAGAATTGAATAATTTTAAATCCAGCTTAGACATGGCGGTCAGAGATATTCTGGGGTATACACAGAATGAAAATAAGAAACCTTGGATAACAAAGGATATGAATTTAATAGAAGAAAGACAAAAATACAAAAGTAGATCAGACGAAACAGGAAAACAAAGACACAAAGCCATAAAATGGGAAATTATTCGCAAATGCAGGAAAGCTATAGAATAATGGATTGATGAAAAGTGCAAAGAGGTACAAACTAAGATGGAAATGGGGAAGACAGACGAAGCATGCAAATTAAGTAGAATGAATTTTAGGAATATAAAACCATATAGCAAAAATATAAGGCACGTGGGAGGAAACGTCATTATAGAAAATGTTGATAAAACGATTAGATGGCAAGAATATATAGGTAATTTATATGCAGGAGAGGAACTAACAGTATTAGAACAGGAATCAGACATTGAAAATAATGACCTGGGATATCCTATACTTAGTGATGAGTTTGAATTAGCATTAAAGGGTCTGAAAAATGGTAAGACGCCGGGCAAAGATAAGGTGCAAGCAGAAACTTTAAAAGCCGCTGAACCAGCAGTAACAGAACGTCTCTTCTAACTTGTAAGCTATATGTATGAGACAGGCGAAAAACCAAAGAATCCAAACGTATCATCATAGTAACTATACCAAAAAAAAAGGCGCGGATAGATAAGAAAATTTTCGAACAATAAGATTGACAGCATGCGTTTCAAAGATATTTTCTAGAATTGTACAAAGACGAATGGAAAAACGAGCTGATGAAATACTAGATCAATTTGAGTTTAGGCGAAACAGGGGAACACGGGAGGCTATTATAGGTTTGATGATGATAATAGAGAAAACAATAGAAAAGAGGGAAAACGTGTGTATAGGGTTTGTAGATCTGAAAAAAGTATTCGACAATGTAAAATGGTAAAATATTCGAAATACTCAAAAAGATTGGAATGAGTTTTAGGGATAGAGGGATAGTACAATGCCTATACAAGGAGCAAACGGCAGTAACAGAATTATAGCAGGAAAGTAGAGAACTAAATATTAGGAAAGGGGTGAAACAGAGTTGAGCCTTATCCCCGTTAATTTTAAACTTGTACATTGAAGAGGCAATGAATACTGTCAAATGCAGGAAGACATTTGGAATTACTATGCAAAGACAAAAAATTGATATGCTTAGATTTGCAGATGATATAGCGGTATTAGCATGTAGCAAAGAAGAGTCAGGAGCTGCTCTAAATGAAATGGAAACAGTTTTAACAGAAAGATACAAAAGGTACGAAAATAAAACTAAAGTTCTAATATGCAAATAAGAGGAAAATAAATCAAAAACAAGAAAACAAATAGGTAACGAGAACTTACAAGCGGTTAAGGATTTCAGTTACCTAGGATGCCAAGTAACGTAAAATGGGAAAAGCACAAAAGATATAAAATAAAGATTAACACAAGGTCGTGCTACATTTAACAAGAAAAAGCAACTACTGTATTCAAAGACAACAAACATAGAAACAAGGAAAAGATTGCTTAAAACATAAGTGTGGAACACAGCACTGTATGGCAGTGAAACCTGGCCAGTAAGAGAAGCAGACAAGAAAAATGTAGAAACCTTAAAAATGCAGTGCTATAGACGTATGATGAGGATATCATGGACAGACAAAGTTAAGAACAAAGAGGTACTAGAAATTGTAGGGGAAGAAAGAATATGTGCAAAACAGTAAAAAATAGGAGAGATAGGATGATGGGCCACACACTAAGACACGAGGGAATAGTGTAATATTATAAGCACAGATGGGAAAAAGGAGAAGTAGAGGGAGGCCTAGGTTAGGCTATTGCTCACAGATAGTGAAAGATGTAGGATGTGGGAATTTTAGGGAAATATGTAGGCAGCTCAGAATAGAAATCAATCAAGGTATGCCTCCTTCCAGCCCCAAGTGGTGGGGGAATTTGGCAGCCCCCCTTCACATACCACAGAATATCGGGGAAATAGTGTAAATAACTGTAAAACAATAGAAGGTGACCGAACTGCATCAAACAAGAAAGAACAGCAGCTATGTTCAAAGACAACGAACATAGAAACAAAAGAAAATTGTTCAAAGCATATGGGTGGAGCACAGCACAGTACGTCTGTGAAATAGGGGCAGAAGGAAAACCAGACAGAAAGAGACAGAAGCCTTCTGGAATGTTGAGCTTCAGATGTATAAGATGGTAGCATGGACAGACAAAGTTAATAACAAATAGGTTATAGAAATAGTAGAGGAATAAAATATCTGTGGAAAACAAAAAAAAATAGATAGAAGGGAATGATGCGTTCTAAGGCATTTCTGGGGAATAGTTTGCGATATATTATAAGCAGAGATAAGAAAAAAGATGTAGAGGTAGACCGAGATCAGGCTTTCGCATGCAGATAGTGATAGATGCAGACTGTGCAAATTTCACGGAAATGTGAAAATTAATTCAGATTAGGAAACAATGAGGGTACGGGTCTAACCAGTTCCAGGACTTAAGACCTAATGATGATGATGATGAGTACTTACACAAAATATAAGTATACTCCGCTTAAACTTATATACATTAGCAATACAGTAAATAATTAAGTAGGCAAAAAGGAAGCAGTTATAATTGATGATAATATAAGTTCAACGCCTATAATAGTCAGAAAGGGTACCCGAATAAGAAAAGCACCAGAAAAATTAAATTTATAAGACCTCCTCTACATTATTTCTTTTAGTAAGTAGGAAATGTAGTGGTTAAATAAAATAGTACAGAAGGACGAATCGGAACGCATCAGTGCCTGTTCTATGCACCCTACAGATGTTCTTGTGTATAAGTCTATCGCTGGATAAATATTATTAAAGAGCCTAAATACACTCTGTTAAGAAACCCTTTTGTATTATATTTTAATTACGTATAAATCATCATCATTATGTCTTCAGTCCTGGAACTGATTAGACGCGTACACTCATTGTTTCCTATTCTGAACTAACCTGCACCTTTTCCTGAAATTTGTAGTGTGCATCTATCACTATCTGATCTAGGTCTACATCTACCTCCTTTTTCCTATCGCTGCTGGTAATATATCCCAGAAATGCCTTAGAACGTATTCTGCCCTTCTATTTCTCGTATCTTTCTACACATATATCTTTATTCCCTTACTATTTTTATAACCTATTTGTTACTAACTTTGTCTGTCCATGCTTTCCTCCTCATACATCTGAAGCACAATATGCCAAAAGGTTGCTACCGTTTTTCTGTCTGCTTTTCCTACTGCTCGTATTTCATAGGCATACTGTGCTGTGCTCCACATATATGTTTTCAACAATTTTCTTCTTGTTTCTATGTTTGTTGTCTTTGATCATAGGCGCTGTTCTTTCTTGTTAGATGCAGCTCGGTCCCTTTCTATTGTTTTACAATTATTCAGTGGTTGTTAAAGGGAAGGGGGGGGGCAGTCTGTGACTGCCATGTTCCCCCAGCACTTGAACATTTACCGATTTAGTATTTTTACAATATATCTATTCGCACAGTCCACATTAGTTGCAGATGTTTCACAACTAACAAGTTGGTTATAGTAATCATTAGATTTATCTGCACTTATTTTTGTCATTAGTTTTCTATCTAAAAACTGATTGGACACTATCTCCACTTATTTATATTCTGAGCTAACCTACACAGTTCCCTGAAATCCCACACACTCTATATACAGTTCGGATCTATTGTTTTCTAATTATATGCCCTATTTCACTTAGATTCAGTGGTATGTGAAGGGGGTTAAACAGCCTGTGGCTGCTAAGATTCCCCAATACTTAGATATTTGCCAAATTAATAGTTTTCAGTAACATGTTTCACATAATTAACATTATTCGAGAATATTGCACAACCAATACCAGCGGTTGCTTATAATAATCATCATGTTTAATTACACTTATTTTTTTCATTATTAGTTTATCCCTCTTGGGACTGGTTGGATTCGTAGTTCCAATGATTTCTATTCTGAGCTAGCCTACACATTTCTCTGAAATTCATACAACCAACATCTTTCACTATCTGTGTGCAATAGTCTAAACTAGACCTGCCTCTACTTCTCTTTTTTGTCCTATCTCTGCTTCTAATATATTCCGCACTATTTCCTCATGCCGTAGTATGCGGTCTATCACGCTATCTCTCTTCTTTTTTACCGTTTTCTACATATTTCTTTCTTCCAATACTAATTTTAGTACCTCTTTGCTCTTAACTTTGTCTGCCCATGATATCTTCATCATACGTCTGTAGCACCACATTTCAAAAGCTTCTACCTTTTTCTTGTCCGCTTTTCCTACTGTCCAGGCTTCACAGCCGTACAGTGCCGTGCTTCACACATGTTTTAAGCAATTTTTTCCTTGTTTCTACGTATTTTGTCTTTGAACACATTAGTTGCTTTTTCTTGTTAAATGTAGCACGACCTTGTGCTAATCTTTGTTTTATATTTTTTACGCTTTTCCCATCTTGCGTTATTTGGTTTCCTAGGTAGCAGAAATCCTTAACGTCTGGTAAGTTCTTGTTACCTATTCGTACACTTGTTTTTGATTTATTTTCCCTCCTTTGCATACTAGTACTTTAGTTTTATTTCTGTTAATTTTCATACCGCATCTCTCTGTTAGAACCGTTTCCATTTCATTAAGAGCAGCTTCTAACTCTTCCTTGATAGATGCTAATATCGCAATATCATCTGCAAATCTAAGCATATCAATTTTTTGTCCCGGCATAGTAATTCCAAATGTCTTCCTGCATTTGACAGTATTCATTACCTTTTCAATGTACAAGTTAAAAATTAATGGGGATAGGGCACATCCCTGTCTCACCCCTTTCCTAATGTTTACTTCTCACGTTCATGCTCTAATTCTATAACTGCTATTTGCTCTTTGTCCCTATAACTCATTCCTATCTTTTTGTGTAATTCGAACATTTTTTTCCATTTTACATTGTCGAATGCTTTTTCCAGACCTACAAACCCATATATACACGCTTTCTCCTTTTTCTATTGTTTTCTCCATTATTACTCTTAAAGCTAAAATAGCCTCTCGTGTTCCCCTGTTTCGCCTAAACCCAAATTGATCTTCCCCTAGTATTTCTTCAACTCGTTTTTCCATTCGTCTTTGTACAATTCTAGTTAATATTTTTGACACGTGTGCTGTCAAACTTATTGTTCGAAAATTTTCACATCTATCCGTGCCTTTCTTTTTTGGTATAGTTACTATGATGTTACGTTTGAAATCTTTGGGTATCGTGTCTGTCTCATACATATAGCTTATAAGTTGGAAGAGACGTTCTGTTACTGCTTGTCCAGCGGCTTTTAAAGTTTCTGCTTGCACCTTATCTGTACCCGGCGCATTACCATTTTTCAGACCCTTTAATGCTAATTCAAACTTATCTCTAAGTATAGGATATTCCAAGTCATCATTTTCAATGTCTGATTCCCGTTCTAATGCTGTTAATTCCTCTCCTTTATATAAATTCCCTGTACATTCTTACTATCTATTCCCTTTCTCTACATTTTCTATAATGACGTTTCCTCTCGCGTCACTTATATTTTTGCTATACGGTTTTATATCCCTAAAATTCATTCTAATTAATTTGTATGCTTCGTCTGTCTTTCCTATTTCCATCTTAGTTTGTACCTAGTAGTACATTATTGGTGTAATCACCGCCACATTTCCTCCAGAATCCCACATTTCCTCACACATCTGGACCAAAAAGTTTTCTTCGACTAACCATTTTTCATCTTTCGAGATAAATATATCTTAAATTTTTTATGTTTCGAGATAAATGAGCATCCACATTTCCTCCCACATCTGAACCAAAAAGTTTTCTTCGACTAGCCATTTTTTTATCTTTCATCTGAACCAAATAGTTTTCTTTGTCTAGCCATTGCATCTTTCGAGATAAACCTATCTTGTTTGGTATCAATCAATATTAGATTTTTCTCAGCTACCCGAATTTCTAAGAATTTTTTAGATAGCATCACCCCCAAGAGAGCTACCCCCATTTTAAGATTTCTTACCTATAGCGACTTTTGAGCGTTCTTATAAATTTTTTTAGTCATGCGATACATCTTGTTAGTCTAAAATTTTATGCAGAATTCGAATCTGCAAACAGATTTGAAATCGGATCACGCCCTGCAAAGTTACCCCTTTAAACTCCTGATCTTCTAAATTTTACTCTTTGCTTTATAAGCAAAACTAACAAATAGTTTTCTTTGTCTAGCCAATGCATCTTTCGAGATAAACCTATCTTGTTTGGTATTAATCAATATTAGATTTTTCTCAGCTACCCGAATTTCTAAGAATTTTTTAGATAGCATCATCCCCAAGGGGGCTACCCTCATTTTAAAATTTCTTACCTGTAGCGACTTTTGAGCGTTCTTATAAATTTTTTAGTCATGCGATACATCTTGTTAGTCTAAAATTTTATGCAGAATTCGAATCTGCAAACAGATTTGAAATCGGACTACTTCTTGCAAAGTTTCACTTTAAGCTCTCAAACTTCTTTAAAAATTTTTGCTCGTATATATTTAACTCCATTTTTTAAAACCTTTTTCGCGCTCGTATATATTTAACACCATTTTTAAAACCTTTTTCGCTACCTATGACATACGCTTTAACCAATACAAAGAAATAAGCACACAAAAGTTTAATAATTTATTTACAGTTTAATAAAGTAATCATTCAAATGTAATGGGTTTTAAATATGTGAATGGGAAGGTCAACTTTTGGTGTAAGGATCGCTTGGTTAATAATTAAGAAAGCGCATTTTGCTTGTATGAAATCTATGGAATTTCTCATGTAATGAAAGAAGAATGCATTCGTAATTTAAAATGCGTGCTACAACTTTCGCTAGATACCAACCATGTTAATTAGTGAATTACCGATTTAGATTCTAATATTAATTGATTTGTGTATGACATCATTAACTACCTAAATTTCAGAATTAACAAAATGTAATAAACCAGATTAAGTACTGTTCAATAATAATCAGAGTGAAAGTAAATGGGTCTTATTACATATTGAAATCCTAAATTACCTTACGTGACGCTGTAGAAGCATTATAACGCAAATTCCGGAAACTTCCAATGTAGTATTAATTCATTTGTAATTATTTGTAATCCAACAAATATTTTAGATTCTTAACGAACATGTGAAAGCTGTTTAAATTTCTTCTCTAAACAAATGCGGTTATTACAATAGGAAAGTACGCTAAATGCAAGTCAATTAACAGCAATTTAATAGTGTTTACTGACCTACCTTAATTGTTTGTACAAGGAAACACAATAAAATATATACAAATATAGTAACTACCTTATTTATTTATGCCCCATATGTAGGTTGCTGTACTATTAGGACCAGGGCATGCAAACTTTAACACCTCCATCTCGCACGCTTTACACGGATGTTGGTTGTTTCGTACAAGACCCTTTAACAGCTGGTGGAGCTGAACGTTTACTGCTTAATGACATACCGTGCTGTTTTTCCTTGTGTTGCTGTAAGCTATTCTTGTAAAAGCGATACTGCAAGACCCGGACTTTAAGTACTTTGCTGCCGACGGATGTATAAGCTTAACAGCGGACGATGTTACACCACGACATTAAATGGCAGGCTTGAATATTTTTTTGGAAACAATCGAAGATTGCCGAAGACACTCGAAGAGTGCACAAACGCGGTCACTAAACCACAATTAATAATCGCCTTTATAAGTTTAACATTTCTACCATTACCCAATGACTGGTGCTACGTACATGGAAACTTTAATTTCTTATTGGAGAGCATCCTTATTCTCCCACGCACTGTTGCGTAGCTGCATGCCCGCCCCTTTTGGGGATATATGCTCGTTATAGGTTGTAAGACCCTCGGTTTTACTTAACTACACTTTGTGAGATCCCTTTAATCTTTTTAATCGCGTCCTTCTCGCGCACAATACAGTAGGACTTAGCCTTACTACCAACAAATTATAACACCAAGTCACCGTTAAACTCGTCTTTAAATTTCCCCACAACTTTTTGTTAACATGCGGTAAATTGTGTTTATTATTTGCGGGGTACACCACTTTAAACTTAAAAACAGGATAGTTTAAAACGTCTATTAATAATTTATGGTAATGTTAGCGATACAAATATGTAAAAACAAACTTTATCAAGAAAATATAATGTTTTAATAGAATACATACATGTATTGATAACATCTATAAACCGCTGTGGTAACCAGAGTCTGGCGAATCTGGGATAGCCAAATCTCTAAACATTTGCGCAAGCAATTGCCTTGCAGTTGCATCTTTTAAGTACTGAATGGGGAAACATTTAATAATTTCCAACACTGTCAAGTAATTTAAATTGCTGCAATCATTAGACAGAGAAATAATGGTACTGCTCTCTCCCTCTAATAACGTTTGAACCCTTTCTTCCTCCGTCGTATTTCCACATACTTTTTTTATATCACCAACAATTTTTTCATAAAATTCTGGAAAGTTTCTACACCTTAACTCTACCATTTTATAACAGATCAATTCTCGCAAATTTAATAGCTTGATGCACTCGTACGCAGGTAGCACAATAACATTCCCATCTTTCGTAATCTCCATATTATATAAATTCTCTTTTTCAAAATTGTTCAACAGCCATATACTTCTATTAAAGGCTGTGCTCAGCTGCAATTTGAAATTTTGATCCAATTGTATGTCAACAACATCGTTTCCAGTAGTCAAACCATTTAATCGGACTTGTTTTGAGTCTTGAGCAAATTGGTGAATTTGAAATTCCACTTGAAAAGTACACAATTTCTTCGAATCGAATTAAAAGAATGTTATCGTAGAATCAGCACACATACCACTACAGCAAATCACTTGGATGACAGGTTGAAGACCACTATATAAATCAAAACCAACTTCTAATATATGGTGATGATAATTTGAAGGAAATTCGCCTAACCTATAGGTTGACTTACCAACTAGTTGGTTGATATTTAATTGTGGTACTCGCACATCACTTGTAACGTCAACACAAGAAAAATCCATCTTTAATTTATAATTTTAATCCAACTCGACGATACTTTGACGACTAATGCACTGGAACATGGCTCTCGCCTTTTATGACGATGGTCGAGCGTGCGAAGCTCCTTATTATATTAGTTGGTGTTATATGCAAGTCTTGACTGAAAAAGTGACGCGTATAATTGTTTTATAGTGGGTTTTACCTGTATGTATTTAACCACCAACGCCATTTTTAGAATTATTAAACAAAATTGCTCTTAACAGTATTTTTAATATACCATCGTGTAAGATTTCAATTATTATTGTGTTTTTCCTCAGGTTCTCAAATCCCTCGGAAATTTTTTCAAATCGAATGACCCCTTACTGATTTGCAGAATAATTTTTTGCAAGCACCGTATATAATTCATCTTTAATCTATTTCTAAACCGTATCGCTCTGTCTTTTGAGATAAACCCATGATGTAACCTATAAAATTAGTATAGAATTTTCCTGGGGAATTGAAATTAATTATCACGTCTTTTAAAATTAGTTCAACAAAGACCTGTACATATTGTATTAATATTCAAAACCTATCAGCAAAACACCTTTGCATTTTTATTTAGATTTAGCTCGATAATAGAGTTAAACTCCAAAAATATTTATTAGTGGCTAGAATTGTTAAAATTTTCAATTAGTGAATCCTCATGCAAATGATTAAACCAAAAGGTATAATACATATATTAATTCTGCACGATGACCTAGAAAGTGGTTCGATAATCTATTTTAAATGTAGTTCAACATAAGACGTATATTCTAAATAAATTTAGTGAAATGTATGATAATTAGCCTTGCATTGTTTGTCGATGACGTCTGACTATTAATTTAATAAAAGCACTTTCCACAATTCTAGTTAATATACGGAATACACATTCTATAATTTGATTTAAATTGGGTTAATGTAAGGACAAATTATACTTATACTTTCTCTATGTACATAAATACGGGGGAAATGATGCCAGAAGTTCATTTTAAGTTTATTTTGTAAAACGTAAAGTCGTTTATAGTGTAATTAATAGTAATACTGAATTTTCAGTCTTTGGTTTAAAATTTCGTGTGAGGACTATCGACAAAGAAGAGTAAGTCTTAGTTTGAATTATGCAAACGTAGAAGAGATTAATATTTACATGTATAATTCAAAACTGTTAATCAATAATTTTTCTAGAATGAACATCTTAAGTATTGCGTGCAGTGTGTGCGAAAATGTTTTTACTGGATGTGATGCCATAAAAACACAACGAAAGGCACATCGAGATGGTTTATTTCCAGGAGGAACTAAAATTACAGCCAATGAGTGGGAACAAATTAAGGATTTGGAAAACCAATCGACCGCAACACATAAAGAACGTATAAACGCTGCAATTCAGTTAGAACGAACCAAGTTACTATTTGAAAACCATACACCATAACAAAATCTTCTTCCAAAATCATAATTGTAGGCCTGGACCCGTTCGACGATTACAAAATAATTTTAGATTTGTTGAAACCATTTCGCAGAGCGTACTTGATGTATCCTCAACGTATTTAGGAAGTTTATATCAAATCTTCCACACATTATACGCACTATGGAAGTTGGCATGCAAAATCAGATATGCAAATTCGACAACTTGCGTTTTTATTTAAATAAGAATTGTTTAGTGAAGATGATGACATTTGATGGGAATTATATGATATTTACCAAAGGAACTTTAGAGCACTTTTAGGGTATCTCAGATCGTTCTCAACCATGCTAATACTTTAAAAGAACTAACGGAAAAGGGTACTCCTAATATAGATCTGTTTCTGTTAGATGTCGCAATGGAAAGATATAATAGGAATGATATTCCACAGAATCTCGCACATGATGTAATTAAAGGCAAATACAGTAATAGTGATATTGGAGTCATATTATACGAATTTATAAGAACCTACCCAAGATTGTTTGAAAACAGTATTTGTAAACAAGTTGAGTATATGGAAGAATACAACAGGTTTCCATTCCACGCATTTACGAGCGATGTTTAAATTTTAAGCCGAAGACTGAAAATTTTGTAACACTATTAATTACACTTTTGTTTTCTTATAAGTTTCTAAACTGTTGTATTTCAACTACAGATATTAATAGATGTCAATGAAATTATGTTATAGTTTTAAATAAAACGATTCTGATTAATAATTTTGTAAAACGTTTATAACACCCTTTTAATAAATAAATAATACACATCTTTGTTATAATTCTTTTCATAATTACTTAGATACCCATTTCAGTTACGTGAACATTTGAAAAATTAAACAATACCAATGTATGCTTTATATTTTAAAACATAAACAAGCTAATATATACAAAAATAATTTCTAAATTCACATCATTCATTTCTTATGATAACAGTTGTGGTGGTTAAATTGTTATTTTAAAACTTACAATTTAGTATATATTCCATTTGAATATCTGCCAACAGTTTTATAAACCCCATCTCCTCGATTATTTCCATAAAATCATCCAGATCCTCGGGTAATGATAACACTGCAGTACAGTGCTGTATTGCTTCCTCGTATGACTGACACATAAGACATTTTTCTCCTTCTATCGAAAAGCGTTGCCCACATTCTGCTTTTTTTACTCGTAGAGCATTGCGAAATCTTCGAATAACCTCTCCAAAGTTTTTATACATATTTGTTATATTGTCTCTTTAAACCGTACAATAAACAAATAATAACTTCTACGCGAACAGTCCTTTTATATGAGCTACTCCTATTCGGATATGTACCGATTGCACCCGATTTGTGTACACGTACGAAGCAACAGGTAGGGAATGTATTCTATGAATTAATCTATTACATTCCTCAACAAAATGCTAAGGACTTTAAAAATAATTATAACTCTTGTTTAGACCTCTAGTCTCTAGATAAACGTTATTATTTTAGGTTGTGTCACTGTTTTCTAAATCAATTTCCTACATACTTTTTCCTAAACTATGCGTATCAATTGACGGTTATACTTTACTCCATAACCGACTTGTATATATTTTCGTATTCGTTTCTAGCTAACACGTCCGTATAATAAAGATGTACAGGCTCGTCGTCAACTGGTAACTTAATCTTTTTTAAAAGCCAGCCTTTGATTTCAACTTTAACGCTTGTTGTAGGTGTGGAAATTCTTTCCGCTATTCCTTGTGACTAGGAATCGGTAATTTTGCAAGTGATCAATCAATTGTTTGTGCACCTCTTTGAATTTTTGTAGAGATGTAGCGTCTCCCTTTTTGTATGCCGCAAAGTTCTTTCGTACAGAATCCTGCATAAAATGAAGCTTACGTTTATTTACAATAAAATTGTTAACGTTCGTCATCATCGGACTCAGGATGGGAACTAACTTTTTTTGAATAATGTTAAATATTTATATACTCGTCGAAATTCTTCCTATATCGACCATTATCCAAATCAAAATCTTTCACAACAGTTATAAAATTATGTTTTGAGTCACCCCAACACTGTAAACACATTTCTTTAAATTTCGGATATGTCATGTCACCACTTATATGATCCGAAAAGATATGTCTGAGATTGGTTTCATCCTGTTTCTATAATGCGATTACATTGGCGTTATCTCTAAGTCTATGTTTTAACGCACTAGCGTAAGTTTGACATAGATAGAACGAATCAATTGCTTTATGTCGGCCGAACGAGAAAAATTGAGTGATTTTACTCTGCTCGTTTACAGGTATATCATCGAAAACCATAATTGAATCTTCTTTGGTATCCCCGGGTTCGATCAAATCATCGTAATTTTCAAACTCATGGTACCCAATTTCTTCTTTTAATGGTGTAAAAACGTTTCTTAACAATTCGTATTTCGGTTGATATAAACTCTTCGAAAATACATAGACATTTTGGAATCTAAGACCGTTCTCGTGCAAGATCAGAGATATTAAAGCGTTGGTCTTCCCACAACTCGATGGTCCCACGAATATAGCTCGTATGTTAGACGGGAACAAGGACCATGTTTACCATCCTCTTTTGCATTAGCAATAGCAAAGTTATCATAATTCTGTACAGGTATTTTAACTTCTGGTATAACATCTCTGGATGCATCGTTGGAATTATGTAATTTCTTCACGTTCTGCAACCTTTTAACATATCTGCATAACGTTGTTCTAGGTATATTATATTTTTTACTAGCAGCGTAGAAACTCGAGCCATCCAGGATATCCTCTGCTGCTTTTGTAATAGATTGTTTGGAGCACCACTGATTGCTTGAATGCGACATCTTTCGAAAAATGTCTTACTATAACTAAGCTCAACCCAAAACTACTTCCTTATATACCAAATTTAATCTCCCTGCTCACATAACCACATGACCATATGACCACATGACCACATGACCATATGACCACATGGCCATATGACCACATGACCATATGACCACATGACCACATGACCATATGACCATATGACCACATGACCATATGACCTAATTGGTTTTTAATGAGTTTTCTCATTAAAAACCCATTAGCACTAATTGGTTTTTAATGAGTTTTCTCATTAAAAACCCATTAGCACTAATTGCTTTTTAATGAGTTTATGAGTTTTCCATTAAAAACCAAGTGTGGACTAGGTTAGATAAAAGGAAAAATTAATAGGTTGGGTCAGCGCCGCGGCGCTGACCCAACCTATTAATTTTTCCTTTTATCTAACCTAGGTCCACACTTAGTTTTAATGGAAAACTCATTAAAAGCAATTTTTTAATGGGTTTTAATGAGAAAACTCATTAAAAAGCAATTAGGTCATATGGTCATGCGGTCATGTGGTCATGTGGTCATATGGTCATGTGGTCATATGGTCATGTGGTCATGTGGTCATGTATGGTCATGTGGTCATGTGGTCATATGGTCATGTGTCATGTGGTCAATGGTCATGTGGTTATGTGAGCAGGGAGATTAAATTCTGGTATATAAGGAAGATTTTGGGTTGAGCTTGTTATAGTAAGACATTTTTCGAAAGATGTCGCATTCTAGCAATCATGGTGCTCCGAACAATCTATTACAAAAGCAGCAGAGGATATCCTGATGGCTCGAGTTTCTACGCTGCTAGTAAAAATATAATATACCTAGAACAACGTTATGCAGATATGTTAAAAGGTTGCAGAACGTGAAGAAATTACATAATTCCAACGATGCATCCAGAGATGTTATACCAGAAGTTAAAATACCTGTACAGAATTATGATAACTTTGCTATTGTAATGCAAAAGAGGATGGTAAACGGCCTTTGTTCCCGTCTAACATACGAGCTATATTCGTGGGACCATCGATTTTGGAAGCCAACGTTATTCTCTGATCTTGCACGATGAAGGTTTTAATTCCAAATAGTATTTTGAGAGTTTATATCAACGAAATAGAATTGTCAAGAACGTTTTTATACGTTCTTAATATGAAGAAATTGCGGTCGATTGGTTTTAAAATTCGATAATTTGTTCAACTCATGGAATTTACCAATAAGATTCATCTATGGTTTTCGTGATATAGAATGGCATACTTCAAAACATGATATGTAAATATATAACTAGAATTGTGGAAAGTGCTTTTATTAAATTAATAGTCAGACGTCATCGACAAACAATGCAAGGCTAATGATCATACATTTCACTAAATTTATTTAGAATATACGTCTTATGTTGAACTACATTTAAAATAGATTATCGAACCATTTTCTAGGTCATCGTGCAGAATTAATATATGTATTATACCTTTTGGTTTAATCATTTGCATGAGGATTCACTAATTGAAAATTTTAACAATTCTAGCCACTAATAAATATTTTTGGAGTTTAACTCTATTATCGAGCTAAATCTAAATAAAAATGCAAAGGTGTTTTGCTGATAGGTTTTGAATATTAATACAATATGTACAGGTCTTTGTTGGAACTAATTTTAAAAGATGTGATAATTAATTTCAAGTCACCAGGAAAATTCTATACTAATTTTATAGGTTACATAATAGGTTTATCTCAAAAGACAGAGCGATACGGTTTAGAAATAGATTAAAGATGAATTATATACGGTGCTTGCAAAAAGGTTATTCTGCAAATCAGTAAGGGTCATTCGATTTGAAAAAATTCCGAGGATTTGAGAACCTGAGGAAAAACACAATAATAATTGAAATCTTACACGATGGTATATTAAAAATACTGTTAAGAGCAATTTTGTTTAATAATTCTAAAAATGGCGTTGGTGGTTAAATACATACAGGTAAAACCCACTATAAAACAATTATACGCGTCACTTTTCCAGTCAAGACTTGCATATAACACCAACTAATATAATAAGGAGCTTCGCACGCTCGACCATCGTCATAAAAGGCGAGAGCCATGTTCCAGTGCATTAGTCGTCAAAGTATCGTCGAGTTGGATTAAAATTATAAATTAAAGATGGATCTTTCTTGTGTTGACGTTACAAGTGATGTGCGAGTACCACAATTAAATATCAACCAACTAGTTGGTAAGTCAACCTATAGGTTAGGCGAATTTCCTTCAAATTATCACCACCATATATTAGAAGTTGGTTTTGATTTATATAGTGGTCTTCAACCTGTCATCCAAGTGATTTGCTGTAGTGGTATGTGTGCTGATTCTACGATAACATTCTCTTACTTCGATTGGAAGAAATTGTGTACTTTTCAAGTGGAATTTCAAATTCGCCAATTTGCTCAAGACTCAAAACAAGTCCGATTAAATGGTTTGACTACTGGAAACGATGTTGTTGACATACAATTGGATCAAAATTTCAAATTGCAGCTGAGCACAGCCTTTAATAGAAGTATATGGCTGTTGAACAATTTTGAAAAAGAGAATTTATATAATATGGAGATTACGAAAGATGGGAATGTTATTGTGCTACCTGCGTACGAGTGCATCAAGCTATTAAATTTGCGAGAATTGATCTGTTATAAAATGGTAGAGTTAAGGTGTAGAAACTTTCCAGAATTTTATGAAAAATTGTTGGTGATATAAAAAGTATGTGGAAATACGACGGAGGAAGAAAGGGTTCAAACGTTATTAGAGGAGAGAGCAGTACCATTATTTCTCCTGTCTAATGATTGCAGCAATTTAAATTACTTGACAGTGTTGGAAATTATTAAATGTTTCCCATTCAGTACTTAAAAGATGCAACTGCAAGGCAATCGCTTGCGCAAATGTTTAGTGATTTGGCTATCCCAGATTCGCCAGACTCTGGTTACCACAGCGGTTTATAGATGTTATCAATACATGTATGTATTCTATTAAAACATTATATTTTCTTGATAAAGTTTGTTTTTACATATTTGTATCGCTAACATTACCATAAATTATTAATAGACGTTTTAAACTATCCTGTTTTTAAGTTTAAAGTGGTGTACCCCGCAAATAATAAACACAATTTACCGCATGTTAACAAAAAGTTGTGGGGAAATTTAAAGACGAGTTTAACGGTGACTTGGTGTTATAATTTGTTGGTAGTAAGGCTAAGTCCTACTGTATTGTGCGCGAGAAGGACGCGATTAAAAGATTAAAGGATCTCACAAAGTGTAGTTAAGTAAAACCGAGGGTCTTACAACCTATAACGAGCATATATCCCCAAAAGGGGCGGGCATGCAGCTACGCAACAGTGCGTGGGAGAATAAGGATGCTCTCCAATAAGAAATTAAAGTTTCCATGTACGTAGCACCAGTCATTGGGTAATAGTAGAAATGTTAAACTTATAAAGGCGATTATTAATTGTGGTTTAGTGACCGCGTTTGTGCACTCTTCGAGTGTCTTCGGCAATCTTCGATTGTTTCCAAAAAAATATTCAAGCCTGCCATTTAATGTCGTGGTGTAACATCGTCCACTGTTAAGCTTATACATCCGTCGGCAGCAAAGTACTTAAACTCCGGGTCTTGCAGTATCGCTTTTACAAGAATAGCTTACAGCAACACAAGGAAAAACAGCACGGTATGTCATTAAGCAGTAAACGTTCAGCTCCACCAGCTGTTAAAGGGTCTTGTACGAAACAACCAACATCCGTGTAAAGCGTGCGAGATGGAGGTGTTAAAGTCTGCATGCCCTGGTCCTAATAGTACAGCAACCTACATATGGGGCATAAATAAATAAGGTAGTTACTATATTTGTATATATTTTATTGTGTTTCCTTGTACAAACAATTAAGGTAGGTCAGTAAACACTATTAAATTGCTGTTAATTGACTTGCATTTAGCGTACTTTCCTATTGTAATAACCGCATTTGTTTAGAGAAGAAATTTAAACAGCTTTCACATGTTCGTTAAGAATCTAAAATATTTGTTGGATTACAAATAATTACAAATGAATTAATACTACATTGGAAGTTTCCGGAATTTGCGTTATAATGCTTCTACAGCGTCTCGTAAGGTAATTTAGGATTTCAATATGTAATAAGACCCATTTACTTTCACTCTGATTATTATTGAACAGTACTTAATCTGGTTTATTACATTTTGTTAATTCTGAAATTTAGGTAGTTAATGATGTCATACACAAATCAATTAATATTAGAATCTAAATCGGTAATTCACTAATTAACATGGTTGGTATCTAGCGAAAGTTGTAGCACGCATTTTAAATTACGAATGCATTCTTCTTTCATTACAGGAGAAATTCCATAGATTTCATACAAGCAAAATGCGCTTTCTTAATTATTAACCAAGCGATCCTTACACCAAAAGTTGACCTTCCCATTCACATATTTAAAACCCATTACATTTGAATGATTACTTTATTAAACTGTAAATAAATTATTAAACTTTTGTGTACTTATTTCTTTGTATTGGTTAAAGCGTATGTCATAGGTAGCGAAAAAGGTTTTAAAAATGGTGTTAAATATATACGAGCAAAAATTTTTAAACAGGTTTGAGAGCTTAAAGTGAAACTTTGCAAGAAGTAGTCCGATTTCAAATCTGTTTGCAGATTCGAATTCTGCATAAAATTTTAGACTAACAAGATGTATCGCATGACTAAAAAATTTATAAGAACGCTCAAAAGTCGCTACAGGTAAGAAATTTTAAAATGAGGGTAGCCCCCTTGGGGATGATGCTATCTAAAAAATTCTTAGAAATTCGGGTAGCTGAGAAAAATCTAATATTGATTAATACCAAACAAGATAGGTTTATCTCGAAAGATGCATTGGCTAGACAAAGAAAACTATTTGTTAGTTTTGCTTATAAAGCAAAGAGTAAAATTTAGAAGATCAGGAGTTTAAAGGGGTAACTTTGCAGGGCGTGATCCGATTTCAAATCTGTTTGCAGATTCAAATTCTGAATAAAATTCTAGACTAACAAGATGTATCGCATGACTAAAAAAATTTATAAGAACGCTCAAAAGTCGCTATAGGTAAGAAATCTTAAAATGGGGGTAGCTCTCTTGGGGGTGATGCTATCTAAAAAATTCTTAGAAATTCGGGTAGCTGAGAAAAATCTAATATTGATTGATACCAAACAAGATAGGTTTATCTCGAAAGATGCAATGGCTAGACAAAGAAAACTATTTGGTTCAGATGAAAGATAAAAAAATGGCTAGTCGAAGAAAACTTTTTGGTTCAGATGTGGGAGGAAATGTGGATGCTCATTTATCTCGAAACATAAAAAATTTAAGATATATTTATCTCGAAAGATGAAAAATGGTTAGTCGAAGAAAACTTTTTGGTCCAGATGTCTGAGGAAATGTGGGATTCTGGAGGAAATGTGGCGGTGATTACACCAATAATGTACTACTGTACCTCTTTGCACTTTTCATCAATCTATTGTTCTTTAGCTTTCCTGCGTTTGCGAATAATTTCCCATTTTATGGCTTTGTATCCTTGTTTTCCTGTTTCGTACGTATAAATATACAACAAAAATGTTTCTGTTGTCTTTTATATCAAACTGAACTTACTTAAAAACACGACCAACATCAATGATTTTAAATCTACGATAATGCATAATCGTATAGGCTTTGGTTAATGTAGTAGATACTAGAAGCTTCTTTTAATACATGGTAAGTTGAACGTAAAGTGTCTCCATCTACTTCACTACATTTTTTTTTGAATGTTTGGTTTCTAATTTTACCCTCATTTTAACTCGATATGTATAAAACCGAAAACTTTTTAAAGGTGCGTGTGTCCTATTTATGAGTAACAAATGAGAAGTGCGGTTTCGAAATTTCGCCAACTTTGTTAGAAGTTACATTGGGAAAATCTTAATACCAATTTTACGGATGGAATAGAATACAAAAGATGGGAAATGCTGTTAAAACTCTCTTTTCTTCAGTGTAACCCGAAAATCCTACTTATAACAAGTTAGTAATATACTTCGATACACAGAATCAAAAATTACAAAAAACTACATAAAACTCAGCAGTTAGAGGAAAGTATATAAGAATCGCATAACGAGCATATCAAACACAGTAACTTCAAAGTAATGTTTATTCAGTCAGACAATCTGTACATTTACATCACTATTTATAGTATGATTACACAAGTAGTAATGAAACACATGGCATCAAAAGCAACAAGTACAATAAGTAGTAATAGGAGTAAGAGTATATATTATAATTGCAACTCCATTCAGCAATTCGTATTAAATACAACAACGCATTGTTTTTACTCATCGCATTATAATTCGGTTTAGAGAGTAATAATTAAAATTGGAAAAACAACTATTTTCATCAAATATCTAACACTTACTTAGTAAAACTATCTATATAGTAATACTTCATTAGTTACATTACTAGACAAATATGTAGCTGCTATAAAACACTATGTTCTTTATTTTGCTGCTGCGCATGCTCGTTTCTTAATTGTTAACGACAAACTATAACGAAAAAACAATCTCAAATGATATGATTAAATTTAGCAATAATTAATACTAGTTTACACCGATGTAACAAAGTAAACTTACCATCTTATTACTACGTAATAATAAATTGTACCAAATTTCGGCTCCGGCTCGTTTTTCAAGCAAATTGCACCTTATTTTACACAACTAATAAAGTTTTTAACAAAATTTTTTACAGGTAAGTATTGCACTTGATCAGTGTAAACCTGGCTTTATACATTACTAAGTAGCTCAGGAGCTACTTCGATCGCCAGAAACAAAACAGATCTATCACAGGCTAAAGAGAGCTACACAATCAATTTAATTGTTTATGTATTTAAAAAGACGACAAGAACAAAACAAATATGGCAAGTTACTGGGTACTTCTTGTACTATAATATTATTTAGTATCCTACGTCATAATAATACAAGCTGGCTTTTCAAAGCCTACTTTATTTAATAAAAGCACGATCAGTCCATAATAATTAAGTTTGCTGGGGAACTCTAGTATCTAAAGCTATTAACTATTTACATATTTTGCTGTACACTTTTTTTATTTTGTAAATAAATTAATTAATTGTAAATTGTTTTTCTTTTTAGTTTCACTTGGAATAACTAAATTTCCACAGCGTATACTTAGTATAAGTTATAACAAAAATAACCAGGAATTGTACAATAATCTTACGTATTTTTGTAATTGTGAAAAACAATTTATTAATAACACATTTATACTAAATTTACCTACATAATAATAATTAATTGGTAATAGTACATGTACGACAACAATCTACTATATAAGAGTTTATAATACACAAGAGAAATGCATGATAAAGACATGTTCATTATAAACAATGTTGAGAACTGCATCAAAGGTTGCGAATAGTTCACTAAAATTAAGGCCTATACTCACATTTATCTCCTGGCTCTAACCATATAAATGTAGTGCTGCAATATATAAACCATAAATCACATATTGTAAAAGTACAAGTGTATAAGTTAATAGAAAATTTCAGAAACTGGATATAAAGAAACAAAGGATACGCGACATTTAAACGTAATAAGAAAAGCTAACTTTTGAAACTATAGTCACTTTCCTTTTACGTGAATGAGCACCTCGGATCAGCTCCGGTGCGTTAGGCTTTGCCTTCCTTTTAAGTGTTTCAAACTCAGGAACTGCTAATTTACTTCCCCCGGCCCTCTCAAACACCAACAATTTTGTTCGTGCTTCAAGCTCAAGAAGCGGTGCAACTGTCCTTAAACGAAAAAAATACCAGTTCCTTTTATAAATAGCTCCGAACTGTTCCGGAACTTCACACCTTGGTGCTATACGCACTTAAAAGGAAAACAGCTTATATATCAACTTTGGAAAAGATAGGCAAATATAACGAGCATTTGGTGACAGGTATCATGCTGAACAGTTTTTGACGACAAAACCTAACATGAAAAATCAACTACAACTATAAAAATGCAAAAAACACCAAGAAATATTTCAATGGTGTTATCAATTCTGTTGATGGTTGTATGTAGACATCGCCTACGTTTATATTTTATTTATCTACATAATATAAATAGGTTTGTTATTATTGTATAGAGATACGTACTTCACAATTGCTTCTGGCGAGAACATCGAAAACTCCCAAGGAAAAAATCAATTAAGATAAAACATTTCTATTTCATATTATGGTTGACGTGTATCGATCCTTTATTAAATCAACCAGATTTTCGAATTTTTTCGATGCTCGACATAAGAAAAAATTCTCAAGCTATTGATTGGCATTTACAGCTTACAGAAGCAAATCAGAAAATCGAACGGGTTGAATGTACATTACGTGAATTTACGTTAATTTTCATCTTTTTCAATGACGGGATAAATTAATAGTCGAAATGGTAATTAAGAACCTCAAGGTTTGTAATTCGCAGAAATTTACTTTCGCGCGTATTACACAATTAATTAATGAATATCTACGATGCTTTGTTCATAACCACTAATTTGTAGCATTATTGTTTACTTCTTACTATGGCTATGCTCTAAAACTAACTTCTGTTGACTATAACCTGAAGCATTCTTGGAGTATTTGGACCTTCAGTTTTGCGCGAAAATTCACTAGACTTGTTAAATTTCAATTTCCCATACTAAAACATCCATAACATCATAGGAAATCAACATTCGACTATTTTTAGACGGCCTTCTGCCGGTCCATGCGCTGCATGGATCCCGTTCAAACTTTTTAAACTTATTGTGCTACCTTTAACTGTAAATAATGAGCGGACTCCAAATGTGGTAAAAACCTACCAGAGTTTGTGCTATATTGGAAATGTAATTCAAAGATCCAAATTATACCGTACTTCTTCAAAATCGAGATAACTTGATCGACCTGGTGATCTCAAAAAATCATACGTTCCTCGGTTATGGCAGTTTTAGGACTGAATCTCTCTCCATTTGGAACATTAAAAATTAAATTCAATTCTAAACAAAGAGTTGTATCAAAAAGTCTTCCAAGATTGTTTCACCGTAGCCAAAATTCACTAAAAGTACATTTTCTATCAAACTAAAATAAAATTCAGCATTTGAGTATTTTCATTAGGGATTCTTTCGGTTGAAGTTAAAGTACAGCTGCTGGATATTTATTGTGTCGCATTCAATAAATTAATCAATATTCCAGATGTATGTAAGTTTATAGCTGAATAATTTTCTTTCCCGAAGCAAACTAATCAACTCGCTTTTGACACTTGCGCTCACTTACAGAGAGAGTGACTCAATTTAAATAAATAGGAAGGTATGAAAAGTGTTACAAAGGCTTTCTGCCATCAAAACAACAATTTTATTCCACATTCATAAAAATACACCTACAATTTTGGTCCTCGAAAAAGAGGTAGTTAACTAAATTGGAGCGGAACAACATTTATTTATGCTGTGATTAAGTATCAGAAATCCGAAAATAACCTTATTTTAACTGGATGTAGCGGAAAATTCTATTTTAGAACGAAAATACTTTTGCTGTCGATGAATATCTTAAAATACGAAAGACATTGTTTATATTCGCAACAGTGCTAAAGTGGTTCATGGAGTAATGTAAGGTATAAAACCCCATAAAGCCATTTATGTCGAAATGGTATAAAATGAATTTGGGAAAAATATATGAGAACAAAAAGTAACACAAGGTAAAGTATTTGATTCCTCAATCTAAAATTGGGAAAAATAAAATTAACAATTCTAGATTTTAAAATTACTAAAAAGAAGTACGATAGGGATATGACAGGTTATAGAACTCTACATTATAGCTGATTATTTTTGAAAACGTTTGACAAATCCGTTTCTTATTGACATGACACCAAACGATAAATTCGTATGAACCTGACTTTAAATTCAAGATACGGCAAACACCTGGAACAGTGACCAATACTTTTCCGTATGAAGTTGTTACCTCAGATTAGAATTTAATTTGCTACCTTCACAGAAGGCAGACTGCAAATTTACAATGCAGCCTTCACACCAGAATGCATCTTACTGTAAGTGAATATTATCTTCCTCGACCAACTCTACACAATTCGTGGCACAAATACAACTTTTCTTTTTTAATAAAATATTGAACACACAAATAATCTTGCTAAACTTGAAGTTATTTCTGAAACAGCATCAGAACATAATTCTAAGCCAAACGGAGTTTAAGTCGAATTTCCTGATATCCAACAGTAAATTCACATTTTTTGCTCTCCAGACCCATAAAATATAGGTTTTGCTGATGAGTTTTGATACTGAAACTACATAATTCTGTATTATTTGTATAGTTTTAGTTTTTATTTAAAATAAAATTCCATATACATATGTTGTTGAATTTTAGTGAGCTTCTCAGATATGGATATATCAATCCATCCTTGTATGTTTGTATATGTCTTTTTCGCACAACCTTTTTAACAATTCTCAATATATGTATATTAAATAGAAAAAAATAATTAGCAATTTCTTCTTTTCTACCCTGACAGAAATTACGTATAAGAATTATTAGAGCAGAATAAGTGTCGCTTTTTGTATTAGTCATCTTAAATGGATACGGATTTAATATGACACGGATTTAATTATTACTATAACGTAATGCCAAGAAACATAAAATAAATTAAACAAATACAATACGTTTTAAACGATTAAAAAGATCAATCACAATAAACAACGAAAACACGTGTACAAAATACTAGAATAATAAAATGAAAAAGAAATTCTCTAATATTACTAATAACATGAAGAACAAATAATAATAATAATAATAATAATATATACAGTAATAAGGAATATAAAAAGTTAACAAATTTAAAAACAAGTTACTGATCTCGCACTTAAAAATGCGGGAATAAAAATTTTTCACGTTCTTAAACCTAGTACGTATTTGAATATATTAATTAGGGTCTTCATTGTTATTAAAAAAGATAATAATTTATGTAGGTATTTTTGAAACTGCTTTTAAGAGATCATTACTGCTAGGTTTATTATCGAGACCATGGTGATGGTGCTGGTGTTGCTGTTGCTGCTCCATCTTTTGTTGCTTTTCTTGTTGTTGTTGTTTCAATCTATCTTGTTCTTCGCGTTCGCGTCTAGCTTGCTCGTTAATTTCTTTAACCGCTCGCAACTCCTTTTTTAGTTTCATGCGCCTATTTTGAAACCAAATTTTGATCTGTCTTTCCGTTAAACATAAAGCGTGAGCTATTTCAATACGTCGCCTCCGTGTTAGATAATGATTGAAGTGAAATTCCTTTTCGAGTTCTAACGTTTGAAAACGGGTGTATGTTTGTCTGCCTCGGCGACGTGGGCAACCGTTCGGGCCTGTAACAATAAGAATACAGATTTGTAAAAATTAAAGTAACTTTCTTTCTAACGGTTTTTTAAGCCTTTCTAGTATTGTAAAGGTACTGGGGTGTGTGTTATTAAAATGGTAAATATGTAACTTTCCCTAGCTGTTACAATTCTACTGGAATTTAGTTGATGTGTTGGCACGACCATAAAATATAACGCTAGTTTAGCTTCGCTAAGGTTTGAGAGGCAATAAAACATTCTTTATAAAAAGGATTATTGTGAAAGGACGATAGAACGGTTATAAAAATGTGAGATGTTTACCCTTATACTAGGGAGAATGTCACATAATTCTTCTCTTTCATAGAGAAGCTGTTTGGTTCATTAAATCTACGCACAAAGAGTATTTTACCTTTATTTTTACTATTGATAGAAATCTTAAGTTATGAGTACGTATCCAACACGTTTTAGGATATTCTAAAAACAGTAAATTTCGGGTATAATACCAACATAAGAAAAATCCGTCTAGTCGAATAACTACTATCAAAAAAAACCTTTAAAAGAATAATGTCCATTTAATCAAGTTACGATAAAATAATAAGCAAGGTAGTCATTGTAAGGCTGCTTGACCATTAAGTTGATTTTACAGATAGTTTACTTATATTTTTGGTTTTCTTGAGCTTTTCCGGCTGAAAAACAGGATGCAAGTCTGACTTTCATAAGTAAACATAAAAATTGTTATGTCATATAGGATGCATAAGTATTCAAACCCTATAAAGTAAGGATATACTTGTTCTTTTGTTCTACAAAGGTACAATTAGAGTGATAAATTAAAAGTTTTTCAATGATTGAAAAAAGTACGCACTAACACCACAAAATGCGCACACTTTTTATAGGTTTTTGGTAGTGCTGACAACAACCCCATTTAATTCTCCAAACAGAATAAAAGAGAATTATTATTAAATTTTACGAGTATCTACATAGAAAATATAACAAACATTAAAGTCGGAGGTGTTATGAGCAAATCTATTTTCTACTACTTTGTTGCATATTTAAAATAAATCATTGAGTGAACCAGTCAATTACCTAATGCAAAACGAAAAAGTGCTAAACATTATTGACTTTTTAAATTTCTAAAAGCACATTTTTAGAAAATTTTCGAAATTTTAAAAATATCGAAAATTTATTAAAAATAAAGTACTACATTTCTATGTTTTGAATCGACGTTTCTTCAAAAAGTTTCTTCTTTAATAATTATTTCCAACATCATCGAACTATTTCCAGAAATATTTTAGAATATTTTAGAAATATTGAAAATGTTTGGTGAAATTTACAGTATGTTGTTATATTAGTAGCAATATGTTTATTTGCGAAAGTTACCTCATCTGCTATGAATATTCCCAATGTTCCCATACCTTTCAAAGATTTCTCGAAATATTTCCGAAAATATTTTTTAAAAATGAAAATAAGGAAGATATTTATCAAAGAACAAGTATATTACCATATTCCCTAAATTTGAGCTTGCTTTAGATATTTATCTTTAATATTTCCAATATTTTCCTATATTTCAAAACGTTTCCAAATAATTTTTAAAAATAATTGAGAATATATAGAAAAATTGGAAAAATATGGAATGGCAGAAAGTATTTGTCAAAGCCATGGAGTATATTGTCATATCCCCACTTGAAATTTTATGTATTTATAAACGTAACTATATCCATATAAATAATTTCAAGGTAGCCATACAATTTAGAAATTTCCTTAAATATTTTCGTAAAAATAAAAATAATACTCAAATACGCGTGTATGACGCCGCAAACCCGAGCAAATTTGGAGAAACTTTAAAAAAAATTCGAATTATGTAAATATTAACTAGTTTACAGAAGCCTATTTGGCCAAACACAGCATGTAAATTGTGAAAGCATAAAGACCGTGATTGAAAAGGGTTTTTCGTTCTTAATGAGGAGGAAATAGTGTTTTAGATAAGAATAATGACATATTTTGCAGATAAGTGGGCGGTTTTTTGTTAAGAGTTTCATCTACACTTTGTTATAATGCACACATTTTCTAACAACTAAACAACAAATTGAAGTTCATTCTATATAAAACGCGCATATAATACTTAATTGCGTTTTCCTCTTAACACCAAACATACGTTGGTATGAACACGTATTCTTTTAAAATATCAGTCGCACATTGTGAGAAAAGAAGTACGATTGTATTTCAATTGAAAAATAATTTTGAAAACGCGTTATTGGCTGTTCTAGAAAATCGGGTACTTAAATAGAACAGAAGGTGAATGATCAAATAACGTAGAAGCTATAAGTACACATCCAATTAAGGAGAGGTAAAAGATAAAGTAGTAAAAACAAGATTAATTGCAGTCAGAAATCTTGGATGCTGTTAAGATAACGTATAGGTAAGTGGTACTAATTATAGCTCTGAATGTTGCGTCACACACCTCCGGAAAACAACCAATTATAAAATTCGGGAACAGTAGTCAGACCTAAGGCGATCCGGAGGCTTGGCTATATAACTCAATCGCAGTCAAGGACTCGATCAGTTATTCAATACTCCTCTCCTTCAGACCTCAAGATGTGGTAGAATTACTAATAATATATCACGTGGTGGCAGTGAAATTATCTATTGAAATAGCAAAAGGAAATTTTTTAAATGTACAAAAATAAAAGGGATTAATTGGAAGTACGTATAATGAATGAATAATGATTGACTACTGCAAGATAAAGTTTTATTTTGAATATAAGCGCATATAGATTTGGAATGCAACTTTGATGTTTAGTGGTATTTAATGGAAAAAATTTAACGATTTGAACTATTTAGACATGGATGGATGACTACGAGACAAACAAAGACAACAAAAACGACACGCATAATTTACACAGTACAATAAAAATTATTTTGTTTTAAAATTTTAAAAATTATATTTCTATTTATTACTTAAGTTCCAAGTTCCAAGTTTTTGTGAGCTAGTATTTGAAATTAAAGTAGAGAGTGTGTACAAGTTTTATAATTCAATTGATAGGTGCAAAACTGCAGTAAGGTTTTGCCATTAAATAAAAAAAAATATTAAGTTTAACTGATCGGATACGTTTAAGTGCGATTTTAAAGGGGGTATTGAGTTATCTATCTTATTTTGACAAATTTTGTACATAATAAGATATAATTGAGAAGTTACTGGTGAATGAAATGAAGAATAGAGTGTGTTCGGTCTGATTATAAGAAAAACTTTGGACTCCAATTTCAGTATAAGTGAGTTACTTCCCAGAAGTTATATATTTGTTAGATTTAAGATATTGTTTGTAAGGTAAAGCCGTTGTGGAAATTTTGGACTCTACTTTTAGATCTTAATATTTGAAGTAAAACGTTTTTTGAGGCTGTATGTAAGATGTTGCTTGATAGAAAAAAGCCGTTATGAATGTAGTAATTGTTATTTGAAAGATTGTTTGTTAAAGAATATTTTGTGTCATTATAAATTTGATATCCTATTCTAGTGGTTTTACTTAAACTGAGCTAGCAAAATAAATTCGGGCAACACTTTTACTAACCACTTCTGTCCACAGAATTGTTTATTGACGTCTAGCGCTAGGCACCTTCCGTCCACAGCACTTTTATTGGCTTCCAACGTCGGGAATCTTTAGTCCGCAACACTTTTATCGACGCCTAACCTAAGGCTCATTTAAAACCACTACAGACCACATCACTTTTATTGGCGCCCCAACCTGGTGTTCGATTAAGCTGCTTGGATATTATAATTTCGTGTATTGTTAGAATTTAAAGGATTTTTTTTAAAGTATATTTGAATGGTTTTCAGAATTACCGATAGAATGAAAGAAACTCTTAAAGGATTGAGTGCTTCTGGCCGGGAGAATGGTTCTCAAGAGAGTGTTCATTTGGAAAATTCAAAAAGGGAGGAGCAACAGGAAAAACAGCAAAGTGATGCGGGAGATACCTATGAATCTAGAATGATGGCTTGTTTATTGGGTTTACATAAAAATATAGAGGCAAGTGAAAAGAATGAGAAAGAATATCAAAGATATGGGTGATAAACATGAGAAATGGGTGAGAAATGTATCAAAGAAATGAGTGAGAAATCTGATGGAAATATTTAGGAAATACGAGCATAGTTTGAAAAGAATGTACTAAAATTGGGAGAAAGCTTGAAATCCGAAAGAGAAAAGAATTAAAGAAAATTTAAAGTGATGAGTAGAAATGACGAATAAGACCATATACGAAATTAAATTTGAAAATAGAGGTAAAGTGGTTCAAATTGTAGAGGACATGGATGATGTTAAAGTGGATATCATGCAAATTAAATCAAATCAAGAAGCGCTTGAAAAGGATTTAATGGAAAATAAAGAACTTAGATCAAAAAGTAAAAAAATTCAAGAATGTTGCCAAGCAAGATTTAAAACATTTAAAAATGACTTAGGAAATTTTAAACCAGATTTTGGAAACAAGGTAGAAAATTTAGAAGATAGAAAAACAGTATTAATTTTGGTGAACCCATGAGATGGAGTGAAAGTAATGTCTCGTTGTAACAATATTCTAAATTTTCATCATCATTAGGTCTTCAGTAATGGAATTGCTTAGATGCGTACCCTCATTGTAATCCTATTCTGTGAAAACCTACACATTTCCTTGAAATTTCCAGTCTGCACCTTTCACTATCTGTGTGCAATAGTCTGATCTAGGTCTACCTCTACCTCCTTTTCCCTATCTCTGCTTGTAATATATTAGTCTCCAAAGATGCCTTAGAACGTATCCCGCCCTTCTATTTCTCCCACTTTTATATATATATATATATATATATATATAGTGGGAGAAGTATATATATATATATATATATATATATATATTGCAGTGTATTCCTCTAAAACAAATTCTCGCCCACGAATTGGGGGTCATAAGAACTGCAGTGGAAGTCGGGAGCACTCGAGCCCCACGCTTGAGACAAAATAAAATTGCTGTGGAACTCTCTAAACCAATTCTCGCCCCAGGGATTGGGCGTCATAAAAGTTTTCTGAAAATAAAAGAAAACTTCTTACTATGCCGTTGGAACGCCTCCTTCATTCTGCCCACCTCGTCTAGCTCTAAAATCTGCTTCTTCTTGGATACCAACCATCCTAAATTCACTCTTTCTCACATATACAGTCAAATGAAATTACCACTCAAATAATGCAACAAGACACAACCTTTTTATTTACACATATTAACAAGTTTGCATAGGCATGAAAATATTTACACATTAGTATATATAGTTTGATAAAAAATGTTACCATATCAATCTTTAAATCTTTTAAAATTTCATGATTTTAATATATTTCAACAATTTTATTTTAGACGAGTATCGTCGTGCAACTTTAAATTGATTTATATTCTGATCTATTTTGAGCTCAGTATACCCCATTTACACTAAATGCTTTTAAACCTCGCATTTTGTTAAACATTAAGCTAAAGACCCGTTTACTCCTTACAACAACATTTTTATGTCATTAATAAACATTTTAAATAATCAATATCAAATGTCCTGTACATATACCCATTTACATGAGTTTTTATGGTAATAAAATACACCCCCAATAAGTCAAAACATTCAAGCACAAAATACCAGCACAAATGTTCAAGCAAAAGCAAGAAATTAATTTTCTTTACCTGGAGTCAGCTTCTTCCCTCGTTACCTCTGAAGATGTGTTCCAAAACCCTCGTCGTTGTGTCCAACCAACTCATTTCCACTCGCTACCCAAATCTCTGCAACCACCTTTAGTATTTCTACTCGGATAATTGTCTCGACCTAGCTTAACCTTCCATAATAACTATACTTCACGTATACTGGTTTCAAAGTTCTCGAATTGCTGACCCAAGTACCATCCTATCCTTAGACCGTAGCGTGTAGTAACAGCACCTTTATTAAGCCAGCACCCACTTGTGCAAATCGCACTTTTGATACATTACCGGTACGTTACTAACAGCTTTTACACACTTTTAAATAGGATGTTGTATGATAATTTAATGAATAAGCGACAATCAATACAACGTAAGAGCACGAAATAACAAGTAAAAGATCTAAGAGAGCTTTAATACTTCTCCCAGTGTATTTATACGCTTTTGAATACCCCTCACGGACCCTCTTTTCATCGAAAAGCTTATTTTCCAAAACCGATTCTCCAAATTTTGTTCGTAAGGAACTTCAACGTCTGAAAAATTCCAAGTTTACCCTGCTTTTACAATGAAATTCGCTCAACAACATCTAACCGACGCGAGCTTCTCAAAACTTCTAGCCTTCGAACAATTATATTGCTTTCCCCCGTTTTAACGTCCAACCCTTAACTACTTTTCTTCGTTTCGCCCATATTTATTGTCTCTTTTAGAACCCTTTTTAAAACTACAGAAAATCGATATTGTGGTTGGCCTCCAAATCTACTGCGTATTTTAGACGTGTATTGTAACCAACGTGTTCTCTGTCTGTTTTACATTATAGATATTTCATTTCAGTTTGTCTTCAAAGCATTTGTTATTTTAACAGCTTGTCGCCTCGACCGTTACATACAATTCTATATATTTCAGTTCTTTGAACTTGACATTTTAAATATCAGGTGTTTCTTTAAAGTAAGCTATCCGTTTAAACTTATAATTCCGAGTTTTAAAGTTTCTTAGGATGTGTATAACGAACGCTTGGTTTATTTAAATGGAAATGTGCGTGTAAATTATTGATTTTCTATACTCAAAAGCTCCGTTTCTTATCCGATGCGCTTGATTTAAAATATTACAACTAATTATGCGTATTCTTGAGTTTTCATGTACTCTAAAGCTTCTACCCGTTATGCAATTTTTACATTCCAATTTAAAAATACAAAAATATCTTAATAACCGTCCGTTTTCACTTTCTATATATATATATATATATATATATATATATATATATATATATATATTACTCATATTTAGATCAGGGTAGAAAATTAAATAATCACATCAAATAATTTTAATCACCGTGTATAAGGAATTTTATTAAATAATACGCGTTATTAAAACCGTGAAGCATAAAATTTATTAGTTTCAGTAAAAATAAGAGATCTAAATCATGGACAAGACGCTTTACATCAAAAGAAACAGTATTAAAAAGCTCTGCGTGTAATGTAATTATTCCTAAACAAATGGAAATTACGTACAAAATTTATATTAATTAACCCTATTTTAAGTAACCGGTAGTAAAACAAAGTGTACACATAATAATTAATATTTAACTTGTATTCGCTAAAATGAAAGGATAGAAGTCAATTTTAATTGGAGTTAATTAAACCATTATTAATAATAAGCATAAAAGTCTGTGAAAACCCAAGATTATAATACCAGAAAATAAAGCTCTGAGAATTAATATTATTTTGAACACCTGCGTAGTTTAAATATCACGTACGGCAAAAATTGTGTAGATAACAAATGGTTTCAAAGAATCTTGAAGAAACCGTGGCTTAATATTCACGAGAAGGTGCGATACGGGGTTATTTAACCCAGATAGTCCACATGGACTAAAATATAATCGATAATAAAAAAATATCAATTTGCACCAATGCGAACAGGTTAGAAAAAAGGAAAGAGAAAATGCGTCAAGCAAAGACACATATAGTAAAAGGCGTGATTTAAGCAACGTCACGAGGGTCACAATTGGTTGAAAATAGGATGCAAATATCAGAGGTAGAAACAACGATTTCTGTACAAAAATTAATTAGCTTTTCTCGGACATGTTTGCGTGCCGTGTGAGAATTTCTGAGATTTAAATGGGGCGAGTGAAAAATTCGTAAAAACCGACGCGCGAGCGACGGAATGGGAACATAGCATGAGAAATTCTTAGAATTACCCGTTTTGAGGACAAAAGCGACGTGCCGGCTATTCGCTATATATACCGGTGGTAATATGAATTTCGGCCTCTTAGGCTTTTGACTATTCGATGCGTTAAAAGCTCTTACATCCGCGACTTGATTGAAGATGTTAAACAGTGCATTTTAGTTTGATAAAATAATTTAAAGTTTGCTCGTATATTTTAGTGATTCAAAATAGTTTGTTATTTACGTGCTAACATGAATGTACTTCAGTGCACTTAGATACAAGGTAATAAAATTTAGTATCACTGTACCAATTAGCAAAATTTACAACGACAAATGTATACACAAAAGTAGGCAGTTTTGGCGTATATTGGTGAAAGAAGTATGAATTTCTTTGTTATTTTTCGGGGGTGTTAATAATTAAATGGTTCAAATACGTGTCTGGATCCACAAACAAGGGTCAGATATACACAGATGAGTTCCGGAAAAGCCCAGAAACAACTTTAAATAAATGGTGATGGAGAAAATTTTAAAAGCGTTGAGAATTAGAAGCCGTAAATATAATCCTGTTGGAATGGTGTGATTAACTAAAGGGACGATGTACATTGAAGCTACGAGGACAGTAGCCTTCAGGTAAATTATACTATTTTGTTAGACATTTTTGTGCGTGTTGAATAACTTTATAATTGATTTACTTTAAATGGACATTAGTGAAATTGTACTAACCATAAAATTTTAATTTTAAGATGAAATTTGCTTGTTTAAGTAAAAAGGGGTATTTAGTATTGATGTTCTGAATTATGATGAAACTTTGGGTATGTCTTTGAGCTCAATTAGACGAACCTGGTTAATTAACGTAAAGGGGTGGTAGATGCTCCCTTTATACTCAGACTCCGGTCTGCTTATATTGTTATATTAATTAGTAGGCATCCAACAAGGACTTTAGTTCTGGATGCACGTTAAAGTGATAATAAAATTAATCTTGAAATTCTTTTTAAAACTGAATTTTATGCTGAAATTTAATTTGAAAATTTAATGTATTCTGAATATTGATGTAAATAGAGTTAACGTTGATGTTTGTGGTAGGAATGTGTTGTTTAATTTTATGAATGAGGAGGTTTATAAAATTAGGTGAGCAGCTGAAGCGAAAACAGGATCACTGCAGTTTATGACGCCCAATCGGTGGGACTAGAATTTTTTTGTTGAAAGGACCCAGTTCCCGCATTCACAGGAGTATATCACAGCAATATATATATATATATATATATATATATATATATATTGTTACATTTTTCCTTAATTGGGCTTAACTAGCGTTCTCTTCTTAATACCTATATCTGACTCTAGAAGTTGGGGGTCAGCAAAACGAAGTCTTCCGACGTAACTAGGGGTCTATTCCTGGGGCAGAGCTATGATAAATGGGGGGGTAAGTCGAAATCTGTTGGGGGATCATACTCAAACTAAAACAAATAGGCGCCACCAAGTCCGGATTGATTCCCGTTAATGGCATGGCATATTTCTAAGGGCGGACGTGGAGACCCAAAGAAAAAAAGATCGCTTTTGCTGACAAAAAAAACTGTCTTAACAGAATAAGACGCTGTTCCTGTAAGAAAGTAAAATAATTAAATCAACATAGAATGGGAGCACTGTTTGTGTCCCGCAAATATACCTAAAGAAATATATAAAAAAAATATTTTCTATTTAAGGGTGGCATCAAAGTTCAACTCTTAAAGATATTAATTTTTCGGTGGTTAGGTTTGATCACACTTGATCAAAATAAAAAACCTTAAGCTTGGATTAATAATTTATTAAAAAGAATCTTTTTTCTTTAAATAAAATTCAATGCAACAGAATTAAATAAAAACTTGAATTACTTTGTTAGTTTACAGTAAGGTTTATCAACCTTATTCATGATCAAATATATTACAACAAGGTGTAACTTGTTACACAAAAATTCTCTAACCCACTCAGATCTGTTTAGGTTATTTACATTATAAGAATTAAAATACAAATTTTCTCTTTAAGTTAAATGTACTAAGTTCAGTTTAAAATGAAAAAGTTCACAAAAATTATTCTTGTTTTCAAAGGTGGTAATAGCGCAATGCTAAGCAGCTGCTATCACGGATCCATGTGTCAACAACATATTTCAAACAAACCAGTGACGTAGGTACACCTGTTATTTTATACTGGAGCAACGTGTTGTTTCTTACAAAATCAACTGAGTGAATTTTAAGTTTGATACTGGGAAATCCAGCTTAGCAATAGATGAAGTGAATAACAAAGTCGTACTTCTACGTATCGAAACAAAATAGCGTGTTTCTAAAGTGAAACACAAAATAATTTCTTAAAGCTACTACGAACCAAACAAAACTGCATTCCTAGACTGGATTAGGAAGTGTATCACCATGCGGAATTTACAGCTTACATTCTACCAAAGTAGTATCTTCGCTCGGAGCAACAAACGATCTTCTATTAATTAGATCAGCTTTCCATCTTCTAAATACACATTGTAAAATGAAGTGGTTTTCCTAACGTCAATTCTAGTATTCAAAGTTCTAACTGCATTGTAGATTGTAGATTAAATTCTTATCGCCTAAATTTTGTCGCCTACATTCTTGTCGCTTAGGTCCTCGTTGCGCTAAACAAATTTTCCAAATTAAATAAGATAATATCGTATATACTTTACCAACCGCTATTCCGAAAATGTGCTCACTTATTCAAATTGATACGTAGGTTACTGGCCATCGTCCTCGCATACATCCTGCTGCTTCTTCTACCTATGGCCGAGTGCTTATCACGCGCTCTCGGACGATCCGATGATCCAAGGGGGGGTGTCACCTTTAAACGCGCCTGCGACTGACTGTGGAATACACCGACATCCAAAACACATAGACTAACGAACTAAGATGCTGTTTTAATGTAATATTTGAATTGTTAAACGTATTACGACTTTACTTAATAAAGGTGTTTTATTATTTTCGTACATTTAATGAAGGGATTTATCAACCCAGAAATAAAATTGTTACAATATATTCGTTTAAAATATGGTAGGTTTCTACGTGCCTTCCAATGCTTATTTTTAGAAGTTGTTTAGCCTTTACAAACACTCGCAATATCTTCAAAATACATGAAAAATCTTTTAAAATAATGCTTGTTATTTCAAGAAACTTTGAAGGTGTTTCGCCTTTGCTGAGAGTGTTCTGCATCTTCGAAGCTTCCACAATCCTCAACATGCTAGCGCGTTTTCGAGGAGGACCAACTAATATTCATACATATTGACGCATCCCAAAGGAATTAGTATCTGGAAGCGAAGACGAATAATACAGTTGCAAAAGTTGAAGACTTATCGGTTGTGTACACGAAATTTTCTAATATATTTCAAACACAAAGAGTATTTTCGTATTTAAGTAGTTGCGTAAAGAAATTTGCAAACACTATGCTAAACTCAACAAAATTAATTGTGCATTTAAATTATTGTGTTATAAATTAATTAGAGAATATGATATTGTAACTTTCACAAATTTCTTGAATGACGTTGGTGAAAAAAAAAATTTACACGAAAATACTCTTTGTGTTTGGAATTTATTAAATAATACTCTGCCATATTGCAAATTTATAATATGGTAAATTGAAAATAAATTAGTAAATTACTTAAATAAATTTGTACTTAATCTCTACATAAATTGCGCATTGAAAATAAATGGAAGCTAAATTTTTAATTTTGATTTTGATACATTTCTCACCCATTTCACATGTTAATCACCCATTTCTTTGATATATTTAATATTTTTAATTTCGATTTTGATACATTTCTCACCCATTTCACATGTTTATCACCCATTTCCTTGATAACTTTTCTCATTCTTTTCACTTACTTCCTTTTTCTCCTGCATATTTTTATGTAAACCCAATAAACAAGCCATCATTCTAGATTCCTAGGTATCTCCCACATCAATTTGCTGTTTTTCGTGTTGCTCCTCCCATTTTGAATCTTCCAAAGAAACACTCTTTTGAGAACCATTCTCCCCGTCAGACGCACCCAATCCTTTAAGAGTTTCTTACATTCTATCGGTAATTCTGAAAACCATTCAAATATACTTCACAAAAAAAATCTCTAAATTCCAACAATACGCAAAATTATAATTTCCAAGCAGCTTAATCGAGCACCAGGTTGGGGCGCCAAGAAAAGTGATGTGGTCTGTAGTGTTTCTAAATGAGCCTTAGGTTAGGCGTCCATAAAAGTGCTGCGGACTAAAGATGCCCGACGTTGGGAGTCAATAAAGGTGGTGTGGACTGTAAAAGTGTTGCGTTAATTAATTTTGCTAGCCCAGTTTAAATAAAACTACTAGAATAGGATATCAGACTTATAATGAAACAAAATATTTTTTAACAAACAATCTTTCAAATAACAATTACTACGTCCATAACAGCTTTTCTCTATCAAGCAACATCTTACAGATATCCTCAAAAAAACGTTTTCCTTCAAATACTAAAATCTAAAAGTAGAGTCCAAAATTGCCACAACGGCTCTACCTTACAAACAATATTTTAAATTTAACAGACATATAGCTTCTGAGTAGTAACTCACTTATACTGAAATTAGAGTCTAAAGTTTTTCTTATAATCAGACCGAACACACTCTAATCTTAATTCCATTAACGAGTAACTTCTTAATTATATCTTAATTATGTATAAAATTTGTCAAGATAAGATAGAAAACTCAATAACCCCTTTAAAATCGTATTTAAACGTATCCGATCAGTTAGACTTAATAATTCTTTTTATTTAATGGCAAAACCTCACCGCAGTCAGCCACCCCTCAATTGAATTATCAACCTTGTACACACACTCTACTTTGATTTCAAATACTAGCTCACAAAAATACTATTATCATGGAACTTAAGTAATAAATAGAAATTTAATTTTTAAAATTTTAAAACAAAATGATTTTTATTTTACTGTGTAAAAATAATGAACTAGAACACTGTGGCACGATACAAATTAAAATAATTAATAACCCTTAACCACGAAAAGTATTGTTAAAAACTAAATACGTATTTTCTCATCAGTAGTAAACTTAAAAAATAAAAACGCATTAAAAATTGTTCAGTAAAACCTTCTGAGGATATTTTCCTCACCACGTAGGCTGAAGTGATCCTTCCCAACAAACAATTTACTAAATTGTTTTGAACACCTGAGGATATCCTCCTCATCAAGTAGGCTAAAATTGAAACTGTTTTAGCGGAACCAAAGTTAATCATGCGTTCCCATTGGTTGTTAAGTTAATAGAGAACGCATTTCAGATGGCGCTATTGGATCCTTTTCAGTATTTAAGAGGAGACTTTTGTATTTAACTATTTTGATTTATTATTTAGGGAGGAATACGTTGGCACTGCCTTCAATAGTCTTATAACCTCTAGTTTAAACGGGTGGCTGGTTTCAAAAATATGTTTGGCGACTTGAGATTTTTCATGTTTACCATATTTGAAATAAGCAATGTGCTCTTTAAATCTAATTATAACATTTCTGTTAGTCTGACCAATATATTTTTGAGAACATCCAAGTCCCGAACAGCTAATTTCATAAATCCCCGGCTTTTGCAACTTATTCATTTCGTCTTTTGGATTACTTAACATCTCTAATTTTATTAGTATTATTATATACAACTTTGAAATTGAATTGTTTAAAAACTTTATTAAGACCCTTAGTGGTGCTGTGAAAAAGAAGTTTGACAAATTTGACTAATTCATTAGTGGCGTTAGGTTGCAAAGCCGTCGATTTACGGATGTTATTTCTATTCTTATATTTTCTTAGAGTATTATCTATAATAACCGCAGAGAAACCATTGTTTATGTCGCGCTTTGAAACTGAGTTTAAAGAGAATTCCAAATACTTCCCAAGAATATGGATAAGGTACGTGGATGACATTTTTGACACTTCTAAATCAGGTGTTGATGAATTCCTTCATGAACTAAATTCAAAAGTTAAACATATATAATTCACATATAAACTAGAGAATAATGGGCAATTCACGTTAGATGTCAATAAACGATTCTGTGGATAGAAGTGTTTAGTAAAAGTGTTGCCCTAATTTATTTTGCTAGCTCAGTTTAAATAAAACCACTAGAATCGGATATCAGATTTATAATGACTCAAAATATTTTTTAATAAACGATCTTTCAAATAACGATTATTACGTCCATAACAACTTTTTTCTATCAAGCAACATCTTATATTTAACCTCAAATATTAAAATATAAAAGTAGAGTCCAAAATTGCCACAACGGCTTTACCTTACAAACAATATCTTAAATCTAAAAGACATATAACTTCTGAGTAGTAACTCACTTATACTTAAATCAGAGTCTTTTTTATAATCAGGCTGAACACACTCTAATCTTAATTTCATTCACCAGTATTATGTACAAAATTTGTCAAGATAAGATAGATAACTCAATACCCCCTTTAAAATCGGATTTAAAAGTATCCGATCAGTTAGATTTAATAATTTTTTTTGTTTAATGGTAAAAATTTCACCGCAGACTGCTGCCCCTCAATTGAATTATCAAACTTATACACTCTTTACTTTAATTTCAAATACTAGCTCACAAAAATACTATTATCATGGAACTTAAGTAATAAATAGAAATATAATTTTTAAAATATTAACACAATCTAATTTTTATTGTACCGTGTAAATTATGCTTGTCGTTTTTGTTGTCTTTGTTTGTTTCGTAGACATTCATCCATGTCCAAATAGTTCAAATCGTTAAAATTTTTCCATTAAATGCCACTAAACACCAAAGTTGCATTCCAAATCCATATGCGTTTATATTCAAAATGAAACTTTATCTTCCAGTAATCAATCATTATTTATTCACTATACGTACTTCCAATTAATTCCTTTTATACTTGTACATTTAAAACATTTTGCTTTACTATTTCAATAAATAATTTCACTACCAAAACTTTACTACGTGATATATTATCACTAATTCTATAGCATCTTGACGTCCTAAGGAGGGTTGCATAACTGATCGAGTCCTTGACGTCGATTAAATTATATAGGCAAGCGTCCGGATTACGTTGGCATTTAGAATGATCGCCTTAGGTCTGACTCATGTTCCCAAATTTTATAATTGGTTGTTTTCCAGAAGTGTGTCACGGAACATTCAGGGCCATAATTAGTCCCACTTACCTGTGCGTTATCTTAACAGCATCCCAGGTTTATGGCTGCAATTAATCTTATTTTTACTAGTTTATTTTCTATCTCTCCTTAATTAAATGTGTACATTTACATTCTTAATCTTATGGTTTCTACCGTCTGTTCTATTTAAATACCCGATTATTCTAGAACAGCCAATAACGCGTTTTCAAAATTATTTTTCAATTGAAATATAATCGTACTTCTTTTCTTACAATCTGCGACTGATATCTTAAAAGAATACGTGTTCATACTAACCTATGTTTGGTATTAAGAACAAAACGCGATTAAATATTATACGCGCGTTTTATATAGAATATAATGTGTTGGTTAGTTTTTAGAAAATGTGTGCATAACAAATTGTAGATGAAACTCTTTGCAACAAAACCGTCCACTTATCCGCAAAATATGTCAATATTCTTATCTAAAACACTATTTCCTCCTTATTAAGAACGAATACCCTTTTCAATCACGGCCTTTATGATTTCATAATTCACATGCTAAGTGTTTTTCCAAATAGGCTTCTCTAAAGTAGTTAATATTTACATAATTCGAGCTTTTTCTAAAATTTCTTCAAATATAAAACATTGCAGTATTCTTCCATACACTTTCTCAGTATTTTCGTATTATTTTAAATTTTAAGAAAATATTTTAGGAAATTTCTAAATTGCAGGGAGACCTTGAAACTATTTATATGGATAAAGTTACGTTTCTAAATACATAAACTTCCATGTGGGTTATGACAATATACTCCATGGCTTTGACAAATAGTTCCTGCCATTCCATATTCTCCAATATTTCTATATATCCTTAAGTACTTTTTTTAATTATTTGGAAACGTTTTGAAATATAGGGAAATATTGGAAATATTAAAGAAAAATCTTTAAAGCAAGCACAAATTTAGGGAATATGGTAATATACTTGTTCTTTGATAAATATCTTCCTTATTTTGATTTTTTTAAAAATATTCTCGGAAATATTTTGAGAAATCTTTGAAATGTATGGGAACCTTGAAAATATTTATTGCAGATGAAGTAACTTTCATTAATAAACATACTCCCATCAATATAACAACCTACTATTAGTTTTACCAAACATTTTCAACATTTCTAAAATATTTTAAGATATTTTTGAAAATAGTTTGATAATATTGGAAATAATTATTAAAGAAGTAGCTTTTTGAATAAATGTCAATTCAAAACATACAGAAATGTACTTTATTTTTAATAAATTTTCGATATTTTTGAAATTTCGAAAAATTTCATAAAAATGTGCTTTTAGAAATTTATAAAGTCAATAATGTTTAGCGCTTTTTCTTTTGCATTAGGTAATTGACCCAATGATTTGTTTTAAATATGCAACAAAGTAGTAGAAAATAAATTTGCTCATATACCTCCAACTTTAATTTTTACAATGCCTGTTTTATATAATAAATAATAACAAATTCTTTTAAACAAATTTACTAACACAAAATACGATACTTACAAATCCCGATCGCCGCTGCTATAATATTTACCTTCTGATTTATTAATTCTGTTTTTACTAGAAACTTTTTAATATGTTATGGAAAACGCACACCCCAAGAACGTCTTCGGAAAACATTGCAAGTGTAGGCGCTATGAGTGATATCTATTGAGAATTGAAAACTTGCATTCGGTATTGCAGAAACTTTCTGTACCGAACTAGCCTATAATTGCGTTATTGTAAAGTATATGGTATACGTATATGATGTGCATGATAGTTTGCTAATAAATTTAGCATACTTCTTGACCATAACAAAAGACAACAATTTTACAATCGTCGCGGGTAATGTTTTACGGTAGGAGATTAAAAACAGCAAAAGCATAATTCTTCTTCTAAACTCACAACATAAAAAATAAAAGTACGGAAGGTTTAAAACGCTTAAATCAGATAAGTAATTATAAAAAGATTCTAAAGTGATGTTAAAATACCCTAACATTAGTAAAAATTATAAATTACAAAGCTTTTTTTCCACTAAATGTTATTCAGGAATGTAACCATAAAGATGATGAAAGCGACAGAAATAAAAATCTTTCCAACTACTTCCGTAATTTACTTCGATCGACCTAAAACGTTAATACATCTACACAACATTAAGCAACCTAGTGCAGGGAGGTATACGCAAGACGGCATGGCATGGCACAATAGAGAAAAGCCGGTCAATTTAACAAATCACTTGATGACTATTAGAAGATTAGAAATTGCTTGTAAAATGGATGTCGTGGAGCCATTTGCCATCATCATTTCGGCTTCAAACTGGCAGTAGGCACAAGTTATGGTCGAGACAGAACCCGCGTAAGTTATGCCTGTAAACAGACACTTTACATAACGAGATGTTCAGCACTCACCCCCTACGGCGCAACGTATAAGGGAGACTTTGGTCCTTTTACGAACTATTTCGGTTTGTTTGATGCCCTTAAGTGGGTCGCCGCTTTTTCCTCAATAAATAAGCAATTATTATGGTATGTGCTGAAATACTCAGCAATAACAAGCTCTCCCCTATATAACGTTTTAGTCACGATTTCCGCACCGGGTGTTCCCTGGACTTAAGGGATGCGAATGCAAGAAAGATACGTGAGCTGAATTTGAGATGACGACGTCTCGCGCTTTGATTTGCATAAAATTTTCATTTTAATGCTGATTTGGCTGGTTCATTGCGTGTAACGCAGATGACGTACGTACGTACGTTTCACTCGTAACGATGACAATATTTTCCTTAATTAAGGATTAACGTCATCCCCATGTGCTTAAATCATAACGAACCACCCTTGTTTAATTGGAATTCGTAGGTAAGTTAAAACTCTGGAGATATAAATCATCGGTCCTAGAATCTTGAGCTTACAACCAGGTTTCTCTGTTCCTGATTTACTGCTTCTAGGGTTTGAGGGGTGTGCAACCCTGCGGCGAAGGGCCTGTTGCTATGGTTACACCGATCCGCCATATTGCTTCAATAGCCATGCCGGAATCCCATTGTATTCTAAAATCGTGTCTCGGTTACGTATCTTATCTATAATGTGCACCGTCAAGTAAGGACAATGTGTAATGTGTACTATAATAAATAACTGTTTGTTCCTTGTCTTTCTCGTCTTTTAATAATAAACACCTGCTACATCCATTTATAGCAAAAAAAAAAAGGGTTAAGCTAATAAGACTGCACAGAAAATCTTAACGTAAATTTAGCAATAGTAGTGTGGTCTTAAAAATATGTTTTAAATTATTTTAAGCGTGCATAGCTTTTAATTTTATTTATAGCTTTTAAAAGCTGATATGAAGAGCGTGTTAATGATAAGTTAAAACCGTGCGTTAAAGCTTGATGGCGAGTAAAAATCCATAAAGCATTCATTAATCACTAATATTTTGCGGAGTATAAAAACAGCACTTAGATTCCGATATGTATTATTATAAATATCTAAATTGGATTGATTGAAACGGTTGTCAGCCACGTTAAGTAAATCTGATAACCACAAAAATAAATTCATTTAATTTGAGTCTTTATTCGATTTTAGGTTTTTTAAAGTTATTATTTTGGCGCTTATTTATATTACTACTGGCCACCAATTGAAAGGAGTCAAAATAAAATGCAATACTCCACAAACATCCACAGCAACGGCGACGTTTCAAGAAAAGATTGATGTCTGAGGCAGGAAACGAACTTACAATCGTTTGCGCACCGCAAATGACTATTTTGTTTATAACTGCTTTACCATTATTAAATCTGAGCGTTCCTTTAAATAATTCCTTTTATGACTTTTTTTATAGCTACTTGAATTTAGCAAGAAGATTGTTGATTGTGTTAAGTACTTGTGCTCTATTTATTATTCGATGGTTTTCTGTAGTGCTTCGGATATAAATTCCATGTCGGTTAAAAATCTGCTAGTAATAACCGTGATGCTTAAGTTGGAAAATTAAATTTTTGGTCATAATAACAGTGAATTACCGGTCTCGGCTGTTCAATTGGTTATCGGATACAAGTACAAATTGGAAAGCTACTAGTTCGAATCTTGTCAGGGACGTTAAATTTTCCTTGTTACAATTACTAACTCAACTAGAAATAATGTAGGTGTTGTGTGTAGGCCTAAGTTATAAATTCACCTTAAAAACTAATATTGCACAATCAAACAAATCGATTTATTTTGTGCACTGCGTTAATATCTATATCTAATAGCTTACTTTACTATGAATTTCAGCGGCGCTTCTTGTATATAACTGACATAACATCAAAAATTTGACATTATCAGAGTAAAGCAGGAACACAATATTGGTTCCGCATTATATCGAATTTAATATATGTTTAATTAATTTTTCTAAAGAATACCAACTTATTTGCATCTTAAGAATAACCAGTAATTCCGTAATTTGATCTTATAATCATTGTAATGTTTATGGCGATAATATGAAACAAGGAGAAAATTTGTTGAAAGCATATGTGTGGAGCACCGCACAGTATGCCCATGAAATATGAGCAGTAGGAATAGCAGACAGAAAAACAGTAGCAGCCTTTTGGAATGTTGTGCTTTAAATGTATCAGGATGATAGCATGGACAGACAAAGTTTATAACAAATAGGTTATGGAAACAGTAAAGGAATAAAGATAGCTGTGAAAAAAAGTAGAAGAAATAGAAGGGCAGAATATATTCTAAGGCATTTTTGAAGAATAGTATGGGATATGTTACCAGCAGAGATAGGAAAAAAGAGATGGGTGTAGACCTAGATCAGATAGTGATAGGTGCAGGCTGTGCAAAACTCAGGGAAATGTGTAGGTTAGTTCATACTAGGAAACAATGAGGGTACGCGTCTAAACAGTTTCAGGACTGAAGACCTAATGGTGATGATGATGAATATGAACTTTGATTAATAAATTGTTTCTATTGTTCAAATTTCCTCAATAAAATTAGTAAAAAACCTTTATAATGTAGGCTTTGATAAACTCAAAATTCAGCTAACACTAGTCAGACGTTACTTTCTGACTAGAAACGACTAGCGCCAACTACAGTGTAAAGGAATTACACTATTTAACATTAACTTATATAACAATCTTCCCTGTTCAGTATCTGTGCTAATGTTGCAAATAGGCGTGAGCCTCTTTCAACTCGAGTTATTAGATGTTCTTAGATAAGTTTCATTTTCAGTGGGATCACAAATGATATTTTTGGAGCAACTATAACTAGAAATCACGTTGACTAATACAGTCGGGGGCTGAAGAATTACTTTGTTCGTATTGAGCACTGGTAAAATTCGGTGGATTTTTTGTTCATTTGAATTGTTTCGGGATACTTTGATCATGTACGTGAGTATCGCCCTTCGGTGCCAGATGTAGAACTGATACGGTTGCCTCACTGCCATTATATTTTCAAACGTGACTGTAATTTGATTAACTTCTATCCGGTATACTTCTTCAACTAAAGGTTCGTATTTGTTCTACCTGCAATGATTTTTGAGGAAAACAGGGCCGGAAGTACTTAACCATGTAAAATAATAATGATCTCATAGAATGTAGAACATCTATAAGTACCTGCTGCCACAAATTAATTTTCATATTCTAAGAGTTTAGAATTAGTAGTACAGTTTTCCAAATTACTCCGTTATACCGCTCACTTTGTCCGTTCTCCGATGAACTATACGGGGCAGTGCGACTTGTAGCTATTCCTTGACTTGTTAGAAAACGTCTTGCTTCTTCAGACATGAAAGACCGCAAAAACTTACCTCAAACAGTTAATCACTGTTAATGCAATTATATCTGAACATGGAAAAGCCCGAGAAAATCTTGAATGTTCATCTCTAACAGTTAAAATGTAACGATTTTGATTAAACGGTAGTAGAGGTCCTTTAAAATCTTAATTTAGCTGCTTTAACGGTGCTGTTGCTTTTATCAAAGTTTTTAAAACAGATTCAATTCTTTTTACGTAATCCAAAGAGCACGGAATGTTTATGCAACGTATCCAGTGATAGAATCTCGTAATGCCAGAATGACAAGGAATTGTGTAGGATATAAAGATTTGTATCATAAGTAGAATGCTGCATAGCAGCAGAAATTCTCGAAAAAATATCTGCCACAATATTCTGACATCCAGATCGGCAAACAATGTCATATTTGTAACAGGACAATTGTAATCGCCATGGCATTATTTTCTAATTTCTATCTTTTGACGAGGAATTATTGTCAAATATGAAAGCTACGGATCGTTGATCTGTAATAAGTCGAAAATACCTGTCGATTAAAAATTCCCTCCTCTTTCGATAGTACATGCTTCTTTTTCAACTGAAGAATGATGTTGTTCTCATTTTGATGGAGTTCTTGAGAAAAAGGCTACTGGATTTTCCGACTGAGTTAACTGTCCAGCGATAGCGTATTCTGAAACATCGGTCTCAACTGCGAATATACGTACGTCGTCAATCACTGTAACGGCGCATTTATAATATCAGTTTTCAAATGTTTAAAAGCTTCAATTTGATCTTTACACAATAGAAAACGTTTATCTGAATTAAATGACAAAATTTATCGGAAAATTTGTATATTAATTTTGAATAGTAAGCAAACAATTCTTCAACTCGTTTCAGTGGTAAAGGCAAATTAACAAGGGGGACTAAGTCTACCCAAATTAGGTTTCATGATTTTATTTTCAATGATATATCCAAAAATGTTAATTTTAACCATTGAAAATTTACATTTTTATGGCTCAGAGTAAGCTTGCATTTTTTCGGCAATTGAAAAAAAATTTTCAGAATTTTTGTCGTGTTGTTCTTTACTTCTCCTACATATGGCAATATCATCAAAAAGACGCAAGTATCTCGTAGCTTTTCGTTTGAATTATGTTATGGATACTTCTTTGAAAACAAGCAACAATGAAATTCTTGTGAATGGTAGAAGTTACCACTAGCTTCGAATGTAGTATACATTTTTTATGGTCTAAGATGGGTATCTGGTGATAGGTGCTTTTTAAGTCGATGGAGCTAAACCATTCATTCTGCGATATTAGCATAACTAAATTTCGATATTCGGCAGGGTGTTATCATCTAGCAAATTAAATTTATTAATTGTTGCGGAATAGTCGACCACCATTCTTATGATTCTCGCTACTAATTACAAGCACATGAGCCCTCAATGGCGAATTCTATTATGTTTTCTTTCAGAAGTCTCGATAATTCATTTTAAATAAATTCTAAATCGGCAGGACAGTATTTACGGGACTTGATAGTAATTGATTTGCAATCAATCATCAGATAGATTTAAAAATAAAGGATATAGGTTAACACTGGCTAATGTCAAATTGCGTATAGGAAGAGATGGTCTACCTCCACCAAACATAAACTCAACTCCAGAAATGTTGCTTTAGAAAATGATGTCCAATCGGAACAAAGCCCTTCAAAGGCATTGAGTTTGATATTTTGATAAATATTGTTAAATATTTTTAAGTTTAAGATGCCATATCCGTGAACTGACAAACTTAAGGTTGAAGATGCCATGGTGACATTTATATTAGTTGGAAGTATTTTATTCAGATTTCTGTTCGCAGTAGTTGCTGATTTATAGCTGTCTGAACTACCAGTATCAAACAATGCTTCTACCTTGCATCCGTTTACTTCTATTTGTAGAATCGCTTTTGATAAAGAGCTAAGAGATGATGCTGATATCATATTGAGAACGGCTACAGAAGTTTTGCTGTTGTAAACATTTTTCAGATGCTTTGATCTGCACGCTTGTATAAAATGGCACTTTTTGTCACAAGAATAGCATATATAATACTTAGCACAACATTTGTGTCTAGAATGTCGGTTTTTGCCACAAAAATTACATTTGGAATTAGTTGCGGCAATTGTAGAGCCTTCAGTTTGCATATTTTGTAAAGCACTTGGCGTTTGTTGTTCTACTTGATTATCATTGCTTAAGGTGGCATTTGTTATGAATTAAATTAATGTGAGTAATACTCGGAGTATTGTCGAGCCATTTCCAAGGCTCAAGCGCTATCGTAAGTCTTGCACAGAGTTAAAGTGTTATTTTCAAGAAGTCTTTGTCTGGTAAGTGAGGAATTAAGCGCAGCTATGAACAAATTCCTGAAAAAATCATCTCTGTTCTGATCCACAGTTGGATTCGTCTGCTGTAATTTGAACAGAACGCATCGATCTAGCTCTCCTCAAATTGCAACTTAGCTTAGGCTAAGAGGCGAACATTTGTACTTTTTAGTACGAATTTATTAGAATTAACATTTATAAGAATTAAACGTTGCTCTTCTCAGGGCATTGGACACGACGAACCCGAAGCGTGCTTCGGTGACGTTCACCGACACTGACATGGACGCGGAATCAATCAACGCACGTAGACTACAAGAGACCAGCACTCCGACACCGAAACAGAAACAAAACGGATACGAAAGACAACAGACCACATCACTGAAAAACCAACCACAATCGTTCCTGAAGAAGCATCCGGCGAAAAAACGATTAATGTACGCCACGGTGACTTTAAATCCAACATCCACAAACACCGCAAGACCTACGACTAGAAATCCTACAAATACGAACAAGAGTGACATGACGAGCAACAGAATCCCACCCATCTTCATATCGACATTCCTGTATTTTATCAGACATGCCAAAGAAATGAAACGTATCATCAAAAAGGACATTAACATTCGAGCATCAGCACTAGGTGCAAGAATACATGCAGTCGATGCAGACGAGTACAGATTCGTTTAGGACTACCTGAAAAGACATGCAATCGAATTTCACACCTACGAACTTAAATCTGAATGATAACTGAAGGTCGTAATTAGAGGACTGGTCGCAAATATCACACCGGAGGATGTCCCGAATAAACTTCTAGACAGGAACTACAAAATCGAACACGTGACAAGATTGCAATCAAAGGACAAACAACACAGCAACACGTTCTTAGTGAATCTGAAGAACGCACCGACATCACAGGCCATCTACGACATACGTGAACTCCTATACTGTCACGGCGTTAGGGTTGCTTTCCTTCAACCGAGGATGGGGATACCTCAATGTTTCGTATGCCAATGCTACGGACATTCAAGTTTAAACTGTGGATACAGACCGCGATGCATTAAGTGTGGCAAGGAACATCACGCCTCTGTATGCATCAAAAAACGAGAAACGACACCCACATGTGCAAACTGTAGAGGACCGCACCCCTCAAATTACAGAAACTGTCATGTTTAGCAACAACTACTGGAACAGAAAAACAAGACTCACCAACCATCAGCACCTATGCTGGCACAGAATACATCTGAAGCTCCGACACAGACGAAGAGGAAGGTTGGACTAGAGTTAACCGAAACAAGAAAACACGATCACGCAAGACCCCACAGGACACACCAACAAAACCGACAGAAGCGGTTACTGCAACCACTTCCAGCACGCACTATCCACCAGAAACCGACAGCTCCACTAACGTAACCATTGGTTGCGCTTCCGATAAAGGACAAAAAAGAAGGAGCAGACGATTCACTACTAACAAGCCGACAAAAAAATGACACCAAACTACTTCCGCGACCTACACAACAAAACCATACACCATCGAAAGGACTAGTCCAGCAGCTTCAACACCTGACGTAGTCACGCCGCCTACAAACACCAACCAAGAAAGAACATCAACAGACTATCAAACAAGACACTACAATTTACACAAAGATTCATATCGACCTACATGGCTGGGAAACCTGTTATACCGCTTCTCCTGGAGGCACTGTGCGACATCTTCACGACGCTTAATGTCTAAACAGCAAACACGATGACAACTGCGACTACTCTCCTGGAACGCCAACGGAATCAAAAACAAACTAACTGAACTACGACAGTTCCTCGCCGAATTTGACATCAACATTGCACTACTCGGAGAAACAAAATTAAACCACGACTACGCACTTAAGATCGCCAACTACACAACTCACAGAAAAGACAAGATTATTGAACCAGGACACGTATCAAATGGAGGAGTAGCCGTACTTGTTCACAGACGAATTACATATCACGCACTAGACCTTCCGCAAACGCAGCTAGATGCTGCAGGAGTGAAAATCAACACAGACAGAGGACTACTGAGAATCATCTCAGTATACCGTGGTCCAAGCAGAGCACTATTTACGCAAGACATTGACAACCTAACACAAGTAGACACCGCTACAATAATCATGGGCGACTTAAACGCCAAACACATGGGGTTCCAGAATAAACAATCACGACGGACTGACGCTTTTCACTAACTCACTGGGTAAAGATTTCGACATCACTGGACCAGACACACCAACAAAAATACCTCCAAATTCAGATCATCAGCCAGACGAACTAGACATCACACCACTCCAAATGTGCCGTACAACTTCACGACAGAAGTCATAGAAGACTTGAGTTCCGACTATCTACTAACAATAGCTACAATTCATACAATGCCATATACACAAGAGACGACTAACACCGTGACATCAACAAACTGGAGGAAATTAAACGAGTACTTACAACACAATAACATTTGGAAACACAACCGTCGATACACACGAACAAATTAACGCAGCTACAGAACACATTACCAATACACTACAAGACGCACTAAATCACAGCACTACTACAAGAATTCGTAACCAGACCACGACTTCGCGACTACTTTCGCGACATCATCAAACAGAAAAGGAAGTTAGTCCGGAGATGGTGGATAACGAAGCACCCAGCCATTAAAACCCAACTAAACACAACACAAGCACCACTCAAAACTCTACTAGACGAACACAAAACGCAGCAGTGGACGGAACATATCAATAATATTCTTAAACTGAAGGGAATTTACAACGATTTAACAGAGGACTCATAAGAAGACACCAACTAACCAACACACCACTAGACGGACCAACGGAAAAATTTACAACGCCTGAGAAACGGCAGACACATTCGCCACAACACTACAAGAAACATACTCACCAAACCCAGTAACACACTAGCAACATGAAACACAAGTAAACTAAACTATGGACGAAGTACTACAAACGCATCCAGAAGAACACATACCGCTTACAACGCTAAAAGATAAAAAAAATAATCCTTAGCAACAGAAACAGAAAAGTACCTAGAAAAGAGAACATCACATACGAAGCACTAAAAAATATCATGAAATGTACACTAGCATACATTACGAGACTATTCAACGGCATGCTCCTAAAACGACATTACCCCACATCATGATCCACAAAACCGGAAAAACAAGGACAAACCCCATACACTACCGGCCGATTAGCTTCACAGCGCGATATCGAAAATATTCAAACGACTACTACTAAAAAAACTGAAACATCACCTACGAGACCGACAAGAATAATTTGGCTTCAGAGAAAGTCACGCAACCGCACTACAAGCTATACACGTCATAGATCACATTGCAGAGAACTACAACAAAGCACACGTCACGACAGCAGTATCTCTGGACATACAAAACGCATTCGACAAGGTTTAGCACAGAGGACTCCTGTACAAACTAGCGATCATACACCAAGTACCACTACAATACATACAGCTACTCGACAGCTACCTAACAGAACGGTAACTACAAGGACGAGTAGATGGACAACTATCTCACGTAGTACCAATCATGGCTGGAGTTCTGCGGCTCTGTTCAACGCCTATATACTATATACAAGACATACCATGCAACAACAAAGTTAAATGCAGAGTATACGCCGACGACACTATATTCCTAACTACTGCACGTCACCCCAGACTAGCCACGCAAAGACTACAACTCCAACTGGACACGCTAACCGACTGGTTGGGAAGATGGAGAATTAAAATCAACGTGGAAAAACCGAAGCCATACTATTGTCACGACACAGACTACATCTACACCCTCCTCCAGCGTTTGAATTGCAGCAACTCCCGTGGAAGAACATCATCCAATACCTGAGAGTCACTATTGACAGAAACCTCTGCTTTCGAAAACACCTAGACGACACACTTAAGAAAGCAAGAAAAATCGAAGACTACTTACATCCGATGCTGACCTTTAACAACAAACTACCGACAGAAACACGGACCAGAATATTCAAAACTCACAACAGACCGATCATCACCTACGCCTCACAACTACAGTGTAAATAGATGACACGATTTAACATAAACTTAATACTATAAGTACTTCAAAATAATTAGGTTATACATCGAAAACTTGTTTCACAATTACAAAGAGTCAGTTTGAAAGAATAATCTTCCCATTTCGCGGTCGGATTATTTTAACAGCCAAACTGACACTCTTTGTAATTGTGCAACAAGTTTTCGATATATAATCTGATTATGTTGAAGTACTTGCAGTATTACTACAGAAAAGATTTTATGATTACAAACATGCCGATCATACTTTATGTTCTATTTTAGCAAACCTGTTAGTGTTACTACTAAAAACTTACTTAAAATTATAAAGCTTAGATAAACAAGGAAGAAATATTTTAAAAAGTTATGTTTGAAATATAAAGAGTTCATTACATTATCCTGTGACGTACATCAGATATCTGGCTTGGGCAAAACTATAAATATTCTATATTGCCTTTAAGGATCAAATTATTGACCAACAACTAATGCCTTTTGAACCACCTATGATTATTAATTATATTATTGACGAAACGCGTATGAATTTAATAAGGACATCTATTTTCTTATGTTGTGAATACCTCATGAACAGTAGACTAAATAAATTATTGAGTTTAGAAAATATAGGCAGTTTGAAATATAATTGTCCTTATTTCTTTTCAGTCTCATAAAAAAACTTAAATTTTGTGTTGATCTAATTAATAGGGCAAGTGGATTTAAACAGAGAACAAATAACAAATATATTTTTTAATAAAGAGATTTTATAATGTTGATATTGGAATTGAAGTTTAGGGAAGCTTTGCCTCATGTGGTTGTTTATTCAATTTAGATTTTGAGTTTTATATATAATTACGAAATCAAATAGTATGCTTAACTATAAAAAGATATGCGGTTGAGCTGATTTGTTATTTTGATTTTGATAACAGTATTATATTTCTATAGCAGATCACAATGGTAATCCCTGTTATGTTTAACGATTTATTTCTTTTCACAGCTTAGCAAAGACAACAAATAAGCTGCATTGAACTTGATTTTGTATAGTTTATTTCTCGATTCAAGTTGCGCTTTCTCGCACCACTCTCATGCCCTTACATTTGAATTCACATTCAAAGGTAGCCTTATTAATAGGGTTTCCTTTTTCCCCTGGTCGATTGTTACTCAACTATACTGTGGGCGACTGTTATTTCGCCAAACATACTGCCCCCGGTTATTTATGGTCAAGGAAGAGAAAAAAAATGAGAACCAGATATGCTTTACATGCATCACAAAGAATGCAGTAGGTAGCCTACTTTCTGTTTTCCGATTGATCATAAAATTTTTTTAATGTTTTTGCTCGCTCTATTTTTGAGCCTTCTCCTAATTTATTCGTTTTCCTTTCTTGTCCTTTCTTTTGACCTTTTTCTTTCTCAATTTCGCCTTAATTGCTGTTTGTTCTTCTGCAAATCTTTGTTGTTCTTCTATTTGACCTTTATAAGGTGTCGAAGTTAGGATTTCACTTTTCTCCCAGCGATTTTTTCTTGTTTGGAATTGTACATTTAAGGATCGACTAGGAAGAGGTAAAATTTCCTCTAAAACATTTATGGGCATCGTTTGTCGTGCCAAAAACATTGCTTGTACTGGAAATAGTGATGATGGAGAATGTTGAGTTAAGGACATCTCAAGACATTGTGTTTTGGATTGTGGATCAACAGAAAAATTAGGCTTTAAGGAACAAGACGCAGTCAAATATAGTCTATTATCTGAAGATGATTCAGCTGTTGAAAGTGGCTCAGCTTCTGAAGATGACTTAGAATTAGAAGATAACCCACATTCCGAAGATGGCTCACATTCAATTTCGTTTACATTGTTCGTTAGTTAGTTTATCTCTGAAAGTAAAATTACTTGAAGGTAAAATGTTAAGCTAAATATTGGTAAAATATATTAATAATACTATACGTACTAATGGTCAATTCTGGGTTAAATATTTGGTAAATTAACATTAAAATATTGACTGTAATTACCTACTGGGTTGATATACCTTCAAAATTATATTTACCTGAAAAATTACCAAAATTTACTTACAGGTTATAAAAACAGGTGAAAATAACGTTTAATTTACTTAATCAGGTCAAATTCACTAAAAATTTACGAAATGTGCTACATGGGTATATTTGATATAACAATTTTTTTCACTAAAAACCATTACGCATTTCGGTTATAAAAGTAACCTTGATCACATGTTAAAATCTACAAATCTAAAACAATTTTTTTGTTAAGTAATAAATTGCCATTAACTTACGCCTAAAAATTTTTCTAAATAGTTATTAATATTAAAATGGTTGAGTATAAATTTACAATAAATGACAATAATTTAGAAGTTTATGAAAGTGTTGTTAATTTATCAGTACAGATAATGACATATTTTACAAAAACCGGGTATGTGCATATTATAATCGTTAAAATAATAAGTAGAATTATGTACAGGTTGTATATTTAAATCTATATTAGTATTAGATTAATATACAGACGCTAATTTTTTTATGTAATTTATTTTATTAATATGTATTCTATTAATAATTTTGTTTAGGAAGTCTAGCGTTGCCTATTTTATGTTATTTATTGTGTATCACGTTATGGTAGATGTTTGTGAAGTGTTCGTGGTCGATTTTATTGTTGATACTATTGGTTTGTCGTTAGATGTGAATGATTTCAAGCATATTTGTCTGTTTTCATCTTTCTTTGTCGTATCAATTATGCTGACGTTTCCAAAATTGAGCAATTCATTTGGTGCGTGACTAGCGAGTGCTGTATTTCTTTGAGTTCGTATTGATTAGCAGTAAATATTGTTTTATGGTACCGATATATGAGTTGTTGCATCATGTACAATTAATTTCATATACGCAATGAGGTTTATTTTTTTAATAGTGTTAATTGTATACATTTTGTAAATAGATTGTTGTTGCTATTATTAGGTTTGTGTACTATTTTTACATTGTACTGATTTAGGAAATTTGGACTTTTAACGATAATCTTATAGAGTATTTTATGCGTACCTAGTTTGTTATTTGTTTTTTTATTCTCTTTGTGTTAATTAGTTGTTGGCTTATTATATATTAAATGTATGCATCCTTTTAATGTATTTTTTATTAGTTTGAGTTTATTTGATCTACTGCTAAAGTGTGTGAATTTCATTGCTCTGTTTACTTCTAATCATGTTTATTTTGTAGTTGAGTGTGTATTAAAAGTGTAGTTTATGTACCTTCCAATATAAACCCTTTTATTATATCAGTTACTATGTTTTAGATTTCTATATCTAGGTAGTGAGTGAACCGAATTATTTATTTCTTGTTCTGTTGCAAATTGTAGCGTCAGATGGAGTTCGATAAATTTATTGAGGGTTTCAATAATTGTTCTGTGGTATGCATAGTAATATATCATCAACGTATGTATTCCACACAATTTATTTAGAACATTCGTTGCAGAGAAACTATATTTATCAAATTCCCAGAGTTACTAACCAAGATAAAAATTAAAACTTAATTTGCTAGCAATACGCTTATTACGCAGGTGTTGTGGAATAATCTTTTAATTATAGAAATTTGTCGATTTTCCAGACGGCAATGCAGATAAGAATTTTAAAATGTAAGGTAATTGAATGTTTTGGGTAGCTTAAGAGATAAGGTTTTAACCGTACAAGATAATTGGGATACGTGCGTCTTGAAAAACTGTAAGCAACTTCACTTTTATTAAATTACGAGGGTGGTTTGAAAAATTCGCGAAACGAAAGGGAAAATGAAAAAATTTGTTTTTAAAATATAATTTATTTTTCAACATAATCTCCGTCATGTTGAATACACTTCATCCAGCGATGTTCCAAACCCATTATGCCATCACGAAAGTGCGATTCTTCAAGGCCTCCAAAGTAGTCGTCGACTTCTTCGTCCGTGGAAATCATTTTCCCCCAAGGAAAAGTTTTAGTCGTGAAAATAGGTGGAAGTCAGAAGGAGGCAAATCAGGCGAATAAGGTGGGTGTTGCTACAGATCGTGATTCAGATCGTTCAATTTTTGCATTGCTACTGCACTTGTGTGTGGACGTGCATTGTCTTGATGGAAAATGATCTTCTTCTTGCGCAATGCAGGTCTTTTTTCACGAATATTGTTGTCCAGTTGGCCTAGACGTTTAACGTAATATTCACCGTTTATTGTTTGACTCTTGGGAAGATAGTCAATTAGTAGGACACCTTTAGCATCCCAAATACCTGATGCCATAACTTTTCCAGCCGACTTCACGGACTTTGCTTTCTTTGGTGGTGGAGACCCCTGTCTTGATTGTTTAGATTGTTGCTTGGTTTCAGGGGTATAATAGTGAACCCAAGTTTCATCTGTCGTAACAAATCGTCGGACGAAATCGGTTTTATTGGAGTTAAGGCGATATATACTCTGTTGGCAAATTCTCTTCTTCTGAAGGTTTTCATCAATTGTCAATATGCGCGGCAGCCATCTTGCAGAAAGCTTTTTTATACCTAATTCAGCAGTTAAGATATGAAATGTTCTTTCATCTGAGATACCTGCATCCTTAGTAATTTCAGAAACCTTTAATCGACGATCTTGCGTAACCATATCATTAACTTTTTGGACAATTTCAGGCGTGGTGGCAGCTTTTGGTCGTCCGCTGCGCGGTCATCTTCTAGGATCTCACGACCACGTTTAAATTCCGTCACCCACTTGTGCACAGTTGTAAATGATAGAGCGGAGTCTCCTAATGTATCCTGCATATCTTTATGTATTTCTGTTGCTTTCCAACCCTTTTTTACAAAATATTTGATAACAGCGCGCGTTTCAGTTTTATTCATTTTGAAAAACTCACAAAACTAACTTTACTTCATATAGCACCAAATTAATACTACTTGACAGAATAATGTCAAATTTAACATCTGCGCACTAAATAGTTGGATCTATCAATTGCATATATTATATTCGAACTGATGCTGCCATCTGAGATCCATTTCGCGAACTTTTCAAACCACCCTCGTACGTAAACACCTGGTCTGTATGTGTGGGAACGCCTTAATAAAGTGAATAGCGTATTTTCCCTGAAATTATGGAAATAAACTATACTAAATGGGCGTAGAGGTGATTTATTATTATGATGTTACAAAATAGTTTCTAATTAAAGGCAACCTTCTGGCCTTCTTCGGGAAAGTATAATTTTAAAGGTGATACCTTGCAAAAATAAGTGGAAGGTACTGTGTTATAAAATTACAATAAATGTCTCAACCCACTTGAGAAGAAATGTAGAAATTAAACCAGCGGCTTACAGAAAATAAAGGAGAGTCGAGAATAGAAATTGATATGGAAATTTCAGGATGTAAATTGATGCAGACTAGATATAATCAAATACATTATTAAAGTATTTCCTTAAGAATTTGGATTATGCAAACTTGATCTTTGATAATTTGCTGTAGCAATTTATTATATTTTGGAAAAATATTTAAAAGCACATGATAACGCGAATTGATGTTATAATTATTATGTGGCAGAACAATCTCTTTTTGAAAACTTTTCTAAATAATGTAATGAGAAGTCCTAGTACCCTATACCCTACTAAACTGCCATGCTCTCTTTAACGAAGACAACAGAAGAAACCCAGAGAAAGTTGAGAAATACTGGGAATCCTTAAAACAGGAACTATCAAAGATCCCAGGAAAAAATATTAAGATACTGTTAGGTGACTTTAACGCACAGATCGGAATAGAAAGAAAATACAAGAAATCAGTAGGAGAATACCCTGCCCACAAAAGAACCAACAAAAATGGAGAGGGACTGATAGAATTGTGAAAAGGTACCACCTTAAACTAATGTCCGCACATTTTAGACACCAAGCAAACGAAAAACATGGAAATCACCAAATCACAGCTTTGGGGAATTCCAGATCGATCACGTCGCCATTTCATACAATAACCAGAAGGAAATTATGAATGTAAAAGTTCGAAAAAGTGGAAACATTGAAACATACCACTACCTAACAGCACTAAAAATGAAATTTGACCCCCAAAAAAAGACAATTAACAATAATTCTAAACTACAAAGGATTAACACAGAAATATTAAATCTAAAAAGACGGAAATTCCAGAGAAAAAAATGGAATGAAATCAAAATAAAAATAGTCAAGGCATTAATGGAGATAGCTCCACTCAAGAGGCAGAAAAAACCCAGGTGGTGGAATGAACAGTGCGAAGAAGCCCTTGAACTTAAGATTAAGACTTGGGAAAATGGCACTCAACCAAAAATTACAATGACTATATTTTGTTCAAAGAACAGAGAAGCGAAATTTTGACAAAATCCAATTACAACAACTAGATCAAGACTTCAAAAAGAACAACACAAGATCATTCTATAAAACTTTTAAACAAAACCTTCAAGAATACCAACCACTAAACCTTTGTTTCAAAAACGAAGAAGGAAAATAGCCCTAAATAACCAAGGAAACTGTAAAATACTGGCAACATACTTCAAAAAGCTATTAAACTGTGAAGAACCAAAAACAACATTTCCAAAACGAAATACAACTTATAAATTTGAAAACTCCAGACCACCAGACTTGGCAGAAACTCAACAGATAATTAAGGAATTAAAAAATGACAAAGTCCCAGGAGAAGACTGGATAGTAGCAGAAATGTGGAAAAACGTAGATACCTAGACAGTCAAACGCTCACATAAAATAATAGAAAATATCTGGGAAACAGAGAAAATACCAAAAGATTGGAAAACAGCTATGATCTACCCAATACACAAAAAAGGAGATAAACAGACACAAATAATTATCGCGGAATTTCGCTCCTATTAGTGACATACAAAATCCTATCCAAAGCACTACAAATAGATTGGAGCTCTAAATGAACCCACAATTAGGTGACTACCAGGGAGGATTTAGGAAAGGAAGATCCTGGGCTGAACAGATATTAAACTTGAAACTTATAATAAGATACAGAAGACTAAGAGCAAAGACATACATTTATTAATTTTAAAAAGGAATACGATTCTATAGATACAGAAACACTATTCAATACATTAGAAGAATTAGGAGTCGATGACAAATCAATCGTAATTATAAAAAATACTCTAACAAACACGAATTCAAAAGTAAAACTTAGGGGAGAAATTTCAGAACTCTGAGGTCAAAACAGGAGTAAGATAGGGAGATGGGTTATCCCCACTACTCTTCAACTGTGTACTAGAGAAGGTAATGAGAGAGTGGAGAAAAAGAATAGAAGAAGAAGAAATTCCTAAAAGAAAAATAGGAGGAAAGGAAGATAATCTGGAAATTGACTGTCTGGCTTTTGCCGACAATCTAGCAGTACTAGCGGAAAACTTAGAAGATGCAAAAAAACAAATTGATATACTGAAAGAGACAGCTGAAAAAGCTGGACTACAAATATCATATAAAAAGACAGAATACACGACTAATAGAAAAGAGATACCAAAGCAGATCACAACAAAATATGGGAAAATTAGGGGAGTAAGCAAGGTCAAATACCTGGGAGACGTAATTCAACCAAACGCCCTTGACAAAGAAGCTATCCTAACAAGAGCAAGAAAAATAGAACTAGCATTCCACTTGTCAAAAAATATATACAATAAGAAGTCAATATCCACCAATGCAAAGATAAGGCACTATAACACAGTTTTCAAACCAGAGGGCCTCTATGCCTCAGAATGCATTATACTGAACACAGTCAGATAGCTAGTGCGGTAGAAAAAAAAGAAAGAAAACTTTTACGGAAAATCCTAGGACCAAAATTTGAAGACGGAAAATGGAAACTGAGAAACAATAAGGAGATTTATTCAACCACAGAGAAAATAACAATGAGAAAGAAAAGAGTGATATTTTACGGTCACATTAAAAAATTGAATGAAAGAGACTATTCAATTACTTCGACAGAAACCCTAAGACACAGATGACATGGATCAACGTAATCAGAAAATACATGTAAGAAATGAAAATAGATAGAAAAGAGGTAGAATAAAGAGAAAAACCCGGAGCAAATGTAAGAGGGTTCAAAGGTTTCCAAGAAAAAGAAAAAAAGAGGACTGGAGCAAAATGGACAGAATAAAGAAAGAAACAACACAGGAAAAAATGAAAAAGTACTAGGGGAGAAAAAAGAGGGGGGCAACATAATTATCATAAGTTATTTCACGTGGTCCATAGTTGGCCGAAATCCAAAGAAGAAGAAGTAATGAGGAGAACTTAAATTATTTGTTGTAACAATAAATAATGAATTTCTATTAGAAAATTATTTGGTGATACAATAGGATATAGCAAGATATCACAACAAGGACAAACGAAGGTGGCATGATCGTTACATATTGAGATATCGCACTTGCTACTCTGCTTCTTCGCCATTCTATTTTTTCTTCTTGGGCAACTACCATAAAAACCTGTTGCTGGTTTAGGTGTGCCATATTTTGGTTCAAGCATATCCAGATTTTGTTTCATTCGTGTTCGTATTTCCAAAGGCAGAAGTCGCATTGATTGCCAATTTATCGGTTGAGGTTTTATTAGTTGCTTAGTCAAGTTAAATTCTGCGTTCATGTACAACCATTTTATTGCTTTTATAGACAATATTAGAATTGATACCTACCACGCCTAATATAGTAAAAAAACTCGCAAAGGTAGTTGGTAACAAAACCTGTAGTCGGAGTAATTAGATTTTAGCTCATCAACTACATCAACTCCTCCTTTAGTGAGGTTAAAAAAAAGTTACAATTTCCGGCTTTTGCATTTCACCAGATTTAGGATCAATAGCACCGATAGAATAAAATGTTGACAACAAAAAAAGTTCTTCTTTACTTTTGGTTTGTACGAAACTAAAACGGTACATTTTCGAATCCAAATATGCAACTAAGAGCTAGCCTCTCCTGCAACTTCAGGAATATTGTGGTATTTTCTTTTTGTTCTTCCTAAGTGTTTTTAATATGGTTATCTTCATAACAAGCAAATCTCGAGCTACAGGAATGAACATAAAATAGTTGTCCATTGTGATATTTCTGCCAGTGTTCAGAATAAGCGCTGCCACTCGCTTCACCAGAGCAAATATCGAATTATCTAACTTGCACCTGCCTGATGCTTGTTTACCTGGATATATCTCCATATTGCTGACATAAAACATACTTGCATCAACCAATGCGTATATTCTAATTGCATATTTAGCAGGTTTGTTAGTAATATATTGCCGGAATTTACATCTGCACTTGAATTTCTCCAAGATTTCGTCCAAAGTGCAATACTCTCAAATATACTAATTATTTTGGGATTTTTTCACAAAATCTTCAAAGAACTGTCGAACGTGAGTTTTTTCCATACACTTTCTTTTTTTCGGTCTGTGGTATCATCAAACCTAATTTCTCTTACTAAGAAGTGAAAGGTTTCTCTTGACATTGTTAGCCGAAAAAAATCTGGAGCTGTTCCCAAATTTCTTTTGAACTTAAATATTAGTTCTTCTTTACGACTATCAAATACCAAAAGCCAATGAACGCATATATTTCTTTGAAGCCTGTTGGCCGGTAATCCTGTTTTCGCTCGTAATTTTCCCGCAACTTGTTTAAATAAATATTTGTGTAGAGAACAATATTTTCTATCGTGGCTGGTGTGATTTACAACACCAACATTCCCTTGCAGTCTTAGTATGTTTTGCAATGTTTTTAACGCCGGGAAGATGAATAACTATATTTTTACGAGAAGCTATATTGGGCCATAAAGGATAAAACCAGCCACTGAGCTAATTTATCTCTGCCCACAGATTAATGCTTACCAGTAAAATTAGAATATTCGTCTGCTTCAACGTTTTCCATATCTTTTCTTCAGATTGTTCTGAATTAGTAGTGCGCTCACTGCTCTCGCTTTGGCCCATACTTTCAATATCTAGCTGATCATTCTTGTTCAACAAATCTTGTTTTGTAGATTCTGTAACTACAGCCTAAGTCACACCCGCCTATAAGTTGCTTCAGGTTTTTTTGCGGCCCAATTCAGCAAGTTTCTTGCCTCTCCCAATATCCATGTCTCACAGCCTAAGGCGACAAAGCATAAAACTGAAATCAACCTGTAGTGGTATTTGTAAAAAAAGCAATCTTCTTATTTATGACAATTGTTAGAACCTAACTTAAACTTACAACGAGAACACTCGCCTGATTAGCAAAATGTATCTTTTAGAGGACCTTTAGAAAGTCAGCTGGACGAGAGGAGGGCTGCATTTACCGGGTAACCTTCAAAACACTTGCAATTTTTCTTAAGTTGTGAACAAAATGCTCATAGAGCGAACGATTCAGGATTAAGAAAGGAGCACCCTAAGAGATTTGTCTTAGATATAAAGGGGTAAATTTTGGTTGTAAGTTTAGTTTACTTGATTATGTAAATGGACAACGTAATGTTGTAAAGAAAAAATATTTGTTTTTAGTGTTGTATGGAATTTTAGGGATATTGGAAAATGTTGATTTAATATTAAATGATATTTGTCCATAATTGTGTAAGTAAATAGTACACCATATGTGCTCACATTGTCTGAAATTGTTTTATTGAAGTCTTATATTCTTACCTTTGAGCGATTTTGTGATAGTTTATAACTATTAGAAACTTCTGTAGCTATTTCTGCACAACAGGACATTACTAGTAGTTTGAAATCATAATTATGGACAGTAATCTTCAACTCTAGAATTCAGGGCATGACAGGCATGACAAATAAAAATAGAAATACCATTAATACACGAATTCGCAACATCGAAAGTTGAAAGGGTTCGAAAATGTATCTTGACAAGTTCTGTTTAAATTATGCAAACCATCGGTTTCTGAAGTATTCTTCAGTACAATATCGTCTGCATTAGCAAAAATCCAAATTGTGTACAAGGAAAATATAACGATGGTAACAAGCTACATTCGACATTTGTTCTTAGATAAGTTAGAGAAAAATCTTACTGCAAAAACCATACACACATGCACATGTACGCACACGCACAACTTAGCGACGATGTACAGGCAACCGCCAGATTTTGGGTGCCGACGGCCGAGGACATGCAATTTACACACATGGACGGCTCAAACCCTGCTGTCCAGTTGCCGATGGAAGCAAGCACAAACTCAACACCAAAAAACCACACAAACACACACACGCACATGTTCGCATACATACACACTCTACACACGCACGCACGCACGCACGCGTGCGCGTGTACACACACATACATAAACACGCGCATGTACACACATGCACGCACGCACCACGTACGCAAGCGCGTGCGCAGGCACGCGCGTACGAACACACGCGCCTGTGCGCACACACATGCACACGCCCGCGTACACGCGCACACATGCGCGCGCACATGCGCATGCGTACACACGCACACGCACACACAAAAACACATACATACATACACATACACACACAGAGAGAGAGAGACACACAGACACCCAGACATACAGACACCCAGACACACAGACACACAGACACGCAGACGCGCACGCACATGCACGCTCGCGCGCGCACACACACACACACACACACACACACACAACTCAAAATCCAACAACACCGACATTGTTCTAACTGTGTCGTGCATGCTTAAATTGAAAAACAGTATGCCAGAAACTGGTTAGAAAAAAATTAAAACAAAGTTACATATACTAAATACTTAAAAAACTTACTGCTGCTTTCCATTTAGACCAATTTAAAAAAAAAACAAATATAATGAAGCATCTCATACACACTTTTATTATTTTGTGTAGTTTTTATTCGAGATCTATCCTTAGAGAACGAAAACCTCCTGAAAATAAAGGGATCTTGGCATATTTTTGGTTTTTGACGCTAGAAAATAAAACAGAAGCATTCGTTTAAACTCGTTTCAATTACTGCTTAAACTGCGGATTTGAGTTTTGATTTATGAAAAACGGCCAATTGTAAATACGCACCACCCGCTTCCTCACACTCATATAATCTGGAACTGAAATTTTCAATTACTCGCTGAAACGCAACATTCTTCGTGGAATACCATTGATTTGAACTACGATTCTTTGCTTTAAAACATTCAAGTTGTATGGTAATAAATGGGAAACCTTATTTTTAAGTAACCCTATGGGCAAAATTCGGGAAAAAAATCTGAACTCCACAATGGCTAGTTAATGTCTCCTTGACGACTAGTTACTTTCAGGGAATAAATCGTGAAGAGCAGCTAACGAGTAATGACGTGGGAAGTGACACCATCTTACTGGAAAAATATGCTACAGTAGTGTGGACAATCATGTTTTGCATTTCCAGAGCCAAACGCACCCGCAACATATTGCAATTACGTCCGGAATTAACGGTCTCAGCTTCAAAAAAGTATGGAACGATAACTCCTTATATCGTGAGGTAGCATTTGTCGCGCAGACGGCGTATGAATCTGAACAAGAAACCAGTACTGCTTCGGTTTTGTAATTGAATGTTGTGTTCGCGCTCCTTCTGTTTCGTAGTTATTGTGGATTGCGTTGAAATTATGGTGCTAGTACAGTACGTAGTTAACCCTTCACGTCTAAATTTTTATCAACTGTAAGTATACGTACAGTTTTTACTTAGTAATTTCAAACGCATATCTATTAACAATTAATTTCTATAATAACGGTATCCCTATTGGCAGTCATCTTTATGTTATCATTGACTTTTTGAACTGCGCATGTCGGTAGGTATCGGGCACATAATTTTGGGTGGTATTGAACGTTTCTGCAGGTATTAGCAACTTTTATTTTTCTCATTATTGCGTTCTTTGCCGATAACCTTGAGAGGATACAAGGTACATGGGTTGAACAACAAATGAAAGAAGCCATAGAGAAAGTTTTAATGAAAAACATGTCTATTCGAGATGCAACTAGAAGATATTCAGTTCCGAAGAGTTCTCTAGTCGAGAGAGTAAAAAGTATCCAACGAAAATGAATAGTAATATTACAACTAAACACACACAAAACTCGGTCAATTTTCATAGAACGTTTAATGATGAACAAGGAAACATGTTATATGAACGTGTTAAGAATTTAGACAACCAACTTATGGTACTCGGCAGATCTGAATTCTTAAAACTAGCTTACAAATTTGCGGAGCAGCTAAAAGTCAAACACCGTTTTAATAAAACAAAAAAACGACAGTAAACAAGTTTTAGGACTTGAAATTGAGGACATTTATTTTCCAACGCTCCACCTAAAGATACTACATTGGCCGGGAAGTGAATTTTTCACCTGTAAATTTTGAAATCTGCCGAAACCCTGCTGTTTCAAGCAAGGTAGGGACCGAAACCTTGGGAACAGCAGTCATTCGCAAACCTGTCTAATCCACGGAGCCGCTTGAAACTGAGGACATTTGATTTTCCAATGCTCCACCCTAAAGTACTATATAGGCCAAGAAACGAAGTTTTTACCTGGAAAATTTGAAATTTGCTAAACCATTGCTATTCCAAACAAAGTAGGTATCTTTAACGTGCGTGACAACACGCGCACGTACCTACATGTTACCTCGCATCCGAACGAAGACATATTTTTGTGAGAGATGCTTGCCTAACATTTTTCAAGCCGTTCGTATCGGGATTCAAACCTGAGATTGAGGACACTACATATGATTTTCCAATGCTCCACGTACTACATTGGTCAGGAAGCGAGCTTTTTTAAACGGAAAAATTTGAAATTTTGCTGAACCCTTGTTGTACCAAGCAAGGTATGGATCTTGAACTCGCACATGGGACATCCATTTTATCTCTCATTCAAACGTGTGCGTATTTTTATAAAAAATGCTGGCCTAATATTTTGAAGTGGACCGTGTCGAGGGTCGTAGCAGGACATTGGTCATAGTAGTCAAATGCATACAACTACGTCACGGAGCTGCCCGACGAAACCGAGGACAGTATAATGTAAGTAAGAGGCGCTACACTTGCGGCCCCGTACCCAAGGTCCATCCGAAGATACTACATTGAGTGTGAGACTGAGGAAGGCTGAATCGACAAGTTTGAAGAAAGCAGTAGGTTTTAACAAAGAACGTGTAGATAGATTCGTTAATAAACTAACAGGATCGGTTGACAAATTTTCTTTTTCACCATCTCAGATTCTTAACACGGATGAAACGGAAGTTTCAGTTGTTCATACAAACAAATTCAAAGTAATATCTGTAACGGAAAAAACAAAAACAAGTTTGAAAACTAACATTAGCCAAACGAGGTAGAGATGTCACTATTTTATTGTGCATCAATGCTTTCGGAGATCATTCTTCCCTCCACTTTTTGTGTTTTTAAGAGTAAGAATAGACAATGATTTAAAGAGATGCAACAATAGGCAGCATTTTTGATGAGCAACCCTGTGGTTGGATAATCAAGCATGGCTTTTTAAAATGGCTGCAAATGGTTGCACAACAAGTCATTTCAAATGAAAAAAAACTTGTCCTGTTAATCGTATATGGTCAGTTGTCACAAGACCCTTGATGTTATTTTATTTGCGAAATGGGATCACATCCACATGACTAGCTTATCTCCACACACTTTACACATTGCTGGATTGGTCGGTCATGAAACCCTTTAGAGGCGCTCACAATGAAGCCTGCTCACTGTGGAGACGAAAGTATCGAAACATGAAAATAATTCTAAAGAACATTGTTGGTTTGACAAATGCAACCTTTTCTCGTATTTACAGAATGGAATTGGGGCAGTCAGGATTTTCCTGTGCAGGGATCAATTCATTAAATCACAGGGTTTTCAGTGCTATAGATATTTAAGTATCCCTCGTTAATTAGCTAGGAAATAAACTAACGAACAAGGCAAACGAAACTAAATGTAAACCGTCTACAAGCTGAGGGTCATTTTCAAGACGTGGACTAAATTCTAATGCTGTCATTTTCAAAGTCATTTAAGAGCTGAATCATAGTTAGATCAAGGACCATCTTTGACTGCGTCTTGAACCTTAAAGACTGATTCATCTGTATATTAACAATCCAAACAAATAAGTCTTGATAAGTTTTTAACTCGGCCACCTCCATCATCACGACTTCCAGTACAAGCAATATTTTTGGCACGACCAACCACGTACATAAATGTTTTAGAGAAAATCTAACCTCTTGCTAATCGGTATTCAAAGGTAAGATTATAAACAAGAAAAAATCGTGAGAAAAAATGAAATCCTAACTTCAACTTTTATAATGATCAGCTAGATGAAAACAAAGACTTGCAAAAGAAAAAAAGGAACAAACATCAATTAAGAAGAGATTAAGAGAGGAAAAGGTCAGAAACAAGAACAAGTAAGGTAATCGAATAAATTTATGAGAATGTTCAAAAATAGAGCGAGCAAAAACATTTACAAAATTTGATGATCAATCAGAAAACAGAAAACAGACTGTATTATTTGTGATGAAAGCTTTGACAAAAACAGGATCCAATGCAATGCTTTTTAAGGATGGGCAATGAAAACTGTGCTAATCTTTAGAAAAATTCCCTTTTTTTATACGTGTGACATTTGTTTTGACAATGAAAGTTAAGCGGTAATGATAGATGTGTAATTTTTAACAATAAATGTTTATAATCAATGCAGTGTACATGTTGTTCAATATATAATATATAATACGATAGTATTTATCAACTTACCTTGTGTAATTAACTACTAAAATATTTATATATTTAATAGTTGGCTTATATCCATAATTTTGAGCGTAGCTTCCTGTCTATAACTGACTTAAGTCAAAAATTGACAATGTCAGATATGATTGACAAAAATGCCGAACGTAATTGAAGTTAGGTTGAAGTATCGTCGTGTACACGATTTAAATTTGTAAATTTTCCAATTGTGTCATCGGTCTCAGTGGCGTAATTGGTAAACGCATGGTTCCGGCAAAACCAGGATACAGATCCACGGGTCATGGGATTGCATTGTTACTGGTAAGATTTTGTTTTTCAACTTTCGTTAGGTGGTTATTATTTGCTAATAGTTTTAAGTGCTCATTGACTTTTTTCTGTCTAGTGAAAGTCGGATCCCTTGGTAATTTTTATATACTTCTGTGTTATTCAACAACTCCCTGATTTTTCAATGTATTGGACTTTATTCATTATAACCGTGACGGAACTCTTATCCGCTTTAATGACTAAGATATCAGGATGATCTTTTAAGATCTAAAGACTACATAAAAATTGTGTACGCTTACAAGAGATCGATTAACAATCTCTTCACTACGGTTAAAGATAGGACTGATAAAGGACTATGTAGTAACATAGTTTATAGAATTAAATTCTCATGTAATATGTCTTATACGGGACAAACAAATCAATGGTTTAAGATCCCGGCCCACACAGCACAGAAGCGATGCGAAAATTGTGAAAAAATCCTGTGCTCTTTCGTCTCATATTCACGATACCCAACATATACCAAACTGGAATGATACCAAAATTTTAGATAAAGAGATCAATTATGTAAACAGACTGTTCTTGGAATCGTACCGTAAAAAATGATGACAATAGTGTAAACTTTAAAATAGACACGCAAAATCTTAATAACATATACGCTCTGCTATATAGTTTTAGCAATACTTAACCCAGTACCATCTTTCTACATTTCTCGTTAAATTCTCAATCCTTAAATTATTGAATTTCATATCACACAGTTGTATTACCGGTTGGCTCACTCATATGCTGGACCTCAATACGATTAGCAATTGTTTAGTATAACACATTAAACTCATCGTTGTCAAACTAATACCGATCGTCTTGTACTTACACCTTTTAATTTTAAATTTCTGTTAATCTTGAAAGTATTTTAAAAAACTCACGCATGTATTATGCAATTTTAAAATGTAATAGTTACTACATGTTTGTTAATTTAATATCTTAAAAAATCAAGTTTCTGTAAGTATCTTGCTATGTGCATAACTGTTATTTGTATTACAATTTTACAGAATCATGATTAAGATCTAAATACAGTCCGAAACGTCGATTATAAACAAATGATTTTCATTTGCATATAAACACATAATTGTCCGAACGAAACTCAATCCCAAAAAATTTTTTGAATATATGTTGCTGTGAAACCTACAAAAATCCTCACCAGAGTAAAAAAAATATGCGAGCCTCTCAAACTGGGCACCAAGATTTGCTGTGATTCTCGCCCTGTTGAATCTTTTCTGATAGTCGCCTTTTTACTCTTTCCGCCTCGGCTGATCACCTAGTTAAAACTTTCATCCTCATTCATAAAAAAAAACAAACACATTCCTACCACAAACATCAACGTTAACTCTATTTACATCAATATTCACAATACATTAAAATTTCAAAATTAAAATTCAGCATAAATTTCAGTATCATAAAATTTCAAGATTAAATTTGTTATCATTTTAATTTGCATCCAGAATTAAAGTCCTTTTAGGATGCCTACTAATTAATTTAACAATATGTGCAGACCTAAGTCTGAATACAAGGGAGCATCTCCCACCCCTTTACGTTAATTAAACAGGTTAGTCTAATTGAGCTCAAAGACAGACCCAAATTTTCATCATAATCAAAAACATAAACTGCTAAATACTCCTTTCTACTTATACAAGAAAATTTCACCTTAAAATTAAAAATTTGTTGTTTATACAAATTCACCACTGTCCATTTTTTTAGCAAACAAATTATAAAGTTATTCAACACACACCAAAACATCAAAAATCGAACAACAAAGCATAAGTTACCTGAAGGTTAACGCACTCGTGGCTCCAATGTACATCGTCCTTTGTTAATCACACCATTCCAACTGGGTTATGTTTACGGCTTCTGATTCTGAACGCTTTTAAAATTTTCTAAACCACCATTCATCTAAAGTTGTTTTAGGGCTTCTCAGGAACGCATCTATGTATATCTATATCTTGTTTGTAGATCCAATCACGTTTATTCTTTCACGCTATACCCAAAACTGCCTACTTTTGTTTATTCATTTATCGTTACAAATTTGGATAATTGGTACAGTAATACTCGTAAATATAACTAGACTTTATTACCTTGTATCTTCTTTTCTAAGTGCACTAATGCATAATAACTTGTATCGTAGCACGTAGAGCAAACTGTTTTAAAGTATTCAATAATCACCAAAATATAAGAGCAAACTGTTTAAAGTATTGAATCAAAATCGAAAATCTAAGAGAGCGAAACTGTTTAAAGTCCGGGTTTATATAATAGCTCGTCTGTATGTCGGTTTTGTCCTGCGACGGCCAATTTCAGAATTTCGCATACTATGTTCCCTTTTCGACAGTCCGGCACAGCGATTCTAAAAATTTGCACACGCGCCAGTTGAAAATCTAAGCATTTTCACACGGCTCGCAAACACGTCCGAGAACACTAATTAATTTTGTATAGAAATCGTTACGTTTACACCTCTCATATTTGCAACTTATTTCAACCAATCATTTCCTCGTGACGTTGCTCAAATCACGCCTTTTATTATCTGTGTCTCTGCCTTGCGCATTTTATGTCTTTTTCTAACTTGCTCCTAGTGGTGCAAATCGATACTATTTACTATCGGTTATTTCAGTCCACGTGTATTCTTATTTGAATTAAATAACCCCGTATCTAGCCTTCCCGTTAATATAAGTTACGGTTTATCCGACCGTTTCCAATATACGCAGAATTTTCATGTTTATCCAAACAAATTAAACTGAAATTGACTTTTAAAAATACGCAGGTTTGTGCTCCTAATTAACGTTTTAATATAATTCTCAGAGCTTTTATTTCATGGTATTTTAACCTTGGATTTTCACAGGCTTTTATGCTTATTATATTATTAATAATGGTTCAATTAACTCCAACTAAAATAATAATGAATGGCATTGACTTCTACCCTTTAATTTTTAGCGAATACGCACTAAATATTAATTTATTATTTGTACCCTTTGTTTAATACCCATTACTTAAAAATTGAATTAATTAATATAAATTTTGCACGTAATTTCTATTTGTTTCCTGGAACAATTAAATTAAATACACGTTGAGCATTTTAATTCTGCTTCTTTTTATAGAAAGCGTCCTTATACACGGTGATTAAAATTATTTGATGTCGTTAATTAATTTTCTACCCTGGTCTAAATTTGAGTAATATATATATATATATATATATATATATATATATATATAATAAATATTTTGTTTCGTTAATATATGGACTTATTATTTTCTAATTGTTTAAGTATTTTAATTGGGACTGGATATTGCTAATTACAGCAGGAAGTCGCCAATCAAGACTATTAGCAAACAAAGAGGGCAAGTCGATTTGGGTTTTCATTTTTGTTTGAACTGAGGGGAGTTTTATTCAACAAAATATTTTACCTGTTTTTCAAACGCGGGTAGCTGCCTATCTAAAAATTATTTTTTTCATATAGTCTGAGTAAAAGGTTTGTTCCACATAGCTTTTCATTTTTCTTATCTTTAGTCACCTTTTCAATCACCCTAACTGCAACGTTGGTAGTGCTTTTCCATGGTCGGAATCATAATTAATAATACGTGTTCCAAGTTCGAATCGTGCAATATTAAAAACTAATAGGGGCTTTATTAGGACAAGACACGGAACCCTACGCTCGAACGTGCAAACTCATTTTTGTAGGTTCAAAGTGGTGGGTGATATTGGACAGATAATTAATATGTATTATATATATATATATATATATATATATATATATATATATATATCATATTAATTATCTGTCCATATATATATATATATATATATATATATAATACATATTAATTATCTGTCCAATATCACCCACCACTTTGAACCTACAAAATGAGTTTGCACGTTCGAGCGTAGGGTTCCGTGTCTTGTCCTAATAAAGCCCCTATTAGTTTTTAATATTGCACGATTCGAACTTGGAACACGTATTATTAATTATGATTCCGACCATGGAAAAGCACTACCAACGTTGCAGTTAGGGTGATTGAAAAGGTGACTAAAGATAAGAAAAATGAAAAGCTATGTGGAACAAACCTTTTACTCAGACTATATGAAAAAAATAATTTTTAGATAGGCAGCTACCCGCGTTTGAAAAACAGGTAAAATATTTTGTTGAATAAAACTCCCCTCAGTTCAAACAAAAATGAAAACCCAAATCGACTTGCCCTCTTTGTTTGCTAATAGTCTTGATTGGCGACTTCCTGCTGTAATTAGCAATATCCAGTCCCAATTAAAATACTTAAACAATTAGAAAATAATAAGTCCATATATTAACGAAACAAAATATTTATTAATAGGCTTGAGCTGTGTGAACCAAGTACGGTATAAAACAAACCATTGTTCAGAGTGGCGTGTTATTCACCCACATAATCACATTAAAATCTTTAATTTATACAAACGTATATACAATGGGCAATTGTATGTGTATATTTGTACCGTTTAGAACTAAAAATATTCATGTTTAATAAGCTATGAGTAATGTTTTCACAAATCATAACTGGCTTACGGCAACTAAACATATGTTAATGTTGCTATAGAGCATAACTGTAACATGCCATTCTCTTTCGTGATTACTGAAACTATTGCAAATTCCACTCCAAATAATCTAAAACTTTTACAGCTATGAATATTTACATGTCGTTGAATCTAAGACTCAACTGATAAATAAATACGAAATGAAGAATGAAAAACGTTTGTTATTGGTTTTTTCTCGTTTAATTTAAGTCCATCCGTTCTATGTAGGTTGTAGGCACAATTGTTCCAGTTTCTTGTCATTACATGCGGATATTGTTTCAAATTATATAATTTGGTAGACAATTGACGGTTACTTAAAGGTGTCACGGCAGATGTTAATGCTTGTTGAGACAATCAAACGAGGCTGGATACGTTTTTGAAATTTTTTCGGTTACACTAAGCGGTTTAAAACATGAACGTGAAAATTATACGCTGTACCAAGGTAGCCTAAGGTTAGCGAATACGTGTTTTGAAAACCATAAGAAAAAGTTTAATAACGAAAAAAATGTTTTCTGGGTACCAAGTAGTCCATTATTAGCTCCATCTGGACACCCAACGAAGAGATTACCATAATTTACAACTTACCTCGATGACATGCAAATGAATAATTCCTAAATCCAAGTTTTGGGTTTATACTGCCTCATACTAAATATTAAAGAAATCGATGTTTATTCCGTTTTTGTAAGAGGTATCATCAGGGCATTACTTCTAAAGGTGTAAGGCCCAATTAAATAAAAAGGCTTTAGAAATTGCTCCCGGATACAACACGCAATGGACCGCCTCGTCATATATAAAATTTTTGTCTGTATTGCGGTCTTGATCGTTAAGCTCTTCGTCATCCTTAGATTCTACGCAACACTCATAGTTAAAAAATGGTTCTTCGCTTTCCCTATTACGTGGTTCATAGATCCGTCGGCGACATTTAACACGCTCAATCCAATTAATTTTGCCCTTATACTCATTTCGGTTTATAAAACATTTCACTTTGTAAAGTAGGATTTCTTTCTCTTTTACTTCTTTGACTCACAATTTGCACTTTCAACACGGTCGTAGAAAACGTACAATGACTCCAATATACGAAGAATGTAGAAGTTTCCTACCGATCAGTTGATGTAGAGGACACCTTTGCAACATCGAGTGAGGTGGAGGTATAAGCGCTAGACGTAATGTTTTTGCACTGTATACATTTCTTTTTGTCTTTATTTGAGTCACGATTCTCGTCGGAAAGTTACAACGCGCCTTCATTCAAAACTCTTTCGGCTGCACCACTATCCAACTCACATGCACCAGGAGTGCGATTTCAAGTTTCATCTGCATTTAACGAGCGAAGCCGTTCATTCTAACCCCGACGTTAAATTTTTGTTTACAATCTCACCGAGAACGATCCACAATCTACTGGGCAATATGAGAAACTGCACCTTTGAAATGCAATCTAGGTGGTTGGTCTTTCCCACAGGTGCAAAAGTTTCCTATACTTCATTTTTATTGATGTGAACATATCCATATCGTGCGGTTGCATAAAGTACCTAGCATTTTCTGGTGTCTTGCAATTGTTTTTTTTTTTGCTTACACACATGTATTACTTTTAGCGAGACATAACTGACTGGATAAGCTTTTACAACCCTCACTTCGTCATCACCTTTTAGATTGGCTTCAATAATGATATTTCAAAAGCCCGATTTGAAGTAGGATAATTTAAACCAGCAAATTATTATACCGATAAACGCAGTCGAATGCTCTTAAATGCTTCCTTCCCATCAAGCTCATGTTTCGGAATATTAGTAACCTTTTACTTATGTGAGAATTGAATACCTTTTACCTTCAATGTCTTAAAAAGTAAGGTCTATATTCTTAAAAATTTTTTAAATATTGTCACGATCGTTATCTAGATGATTAATATTTGAAGTAAGTTCTGAACACGGGCCCTTCTATTTCGGCAAAATTGTAAAAAAATTAGGCACTGAATTATTTTTCTTGAACACTTGAAACCGTGGTCTTGCCTATAAAATTTTTATTGAACATATCGAGGATATCAGCGTTGGTAAGTTAAAATCCCCATTCCGCTATACTATTTTCTCTATCTCCTTCACCCCAAACTAGAGCTATAGGATTCTCAGTGGGCCTCATACTACTAGTTTTTGACAGCTGCTGGGTAGTCTATCAGAACACAGTTTGATCTGCCTTCTTTATCCAGATATTTTTTGACAATATTGCGGACGATAGTCTTGATAAGCGAAGACCTCATTTCACTATTCTACGTTTTTGTGATTAGACCATGCTCTCCAGAACTTAAACAATGAGATGCCTAACGAACTTTATGCTTCTTGCAAGGACTACTCTAGCATGCGTACTTCGAAGAACTTTGTAGGTCTGCGCCAGCTTTTTTGACATCAAGAATGTAACAGCAACATGCGTCGCGTTTGATATATGCTCTCCAACGACGCTCTTGTTAATTTCAAACCTGAAAATCCTTCAGAGATGAAGAGGTCCTCATCATTTTTAGTCATCATGCTAGTATACAAAAACTGACATAACCAAAATTAAAAATTGAAATCGACATGAGTGGACATGAAGAGCAAATATCCCAACGGCATCCCGTTTGACATTAGTGTCAAAATCTCTATCATGAGCACAAAAGGCTTAAACTTTTTGACTCCGACAAGGTTTAAAGATTGTATGAGTAGCTTTTACGTTGGGCTTTTTTTAAAGAAACAAACGGCGGATTTATTGATTTCTTATATTTGTTGATTGATATATCACAAGAGTTAGACTGAGTACGCACAGAAAAAAAACATAGATAATCGAATAGCGGTCGTCATAGTTTTAATATTTTTGGGAAGATCATCCCAAAAATATTTCTAGAAAGATGTATAGAGTATAGCATACATCACAACTAAGTTCCAGGTTGGCTGTCATAGCTTTGAACCAAGACTTGTACCTATCCGGCGAAAGACGCAGAAATTCAATATTGTAATTCTTTTCTGGTTTGTGGGAAATCCTCATATTTTTCTTCAACCATGGTCCAAATGTATTCATCGAAAGAATTTAGATCTATACTAACGAAAAAAATGACGGAAATTCCTTAAAAACATGGCAAGAAATGCAATTCGTTTTAAATCGTGCAACGAAGTTTTTAACTAACACGTATCATTTGTTATTCAGGTGTGGTGTTTTGGTTGTCTAGGGTCACCTTATTATGCTTCGTGGTAACAGAAATAACATTTATTTAAAATATTGTTAAGAATTTACATTAAAATTAAAGGCGTGATACGTACAGAAAATATGTACAAATGTTTTTGTGTGAGTAATTAAATTGCAAAAGTCTTTAGCACTAGAACCGAAAGCACTTTAGTTTGTAAAGTTAAGTGACGCGTTTCTATGTTGAAGAAACGGATGTATCAGCTTCACGGCGAAGACCTGGATTTGGTGTCTTGTAGCTGATGATGTTCCTGGTCCGGGTTACGCAGTATGGAATGCGACACCTAGCGACTGTGACTGCAGTAGGATTTCCGTAGTTTAGATACCTAGCAGGTGGGCTAACTGGCGTATGGGCGGCTTCCTCGGTTGGTAGAAATTGAACCGGGCTGATGTCGAAATTTTCCCAATCCTGGCGTGTTTTAGCGCGTCACGTGCTCTATGATGAGGTTTTGAATACGGTGACTTTGGAAGTTGAGCGAGTTCTGGTTGGATCCTGTTCGTGGTGTTGCTAGAGTTCGCTTCATTATATCCCATTAGTTTTTGTGGTCACGAAATAATCTGAGGAAAGCCCTCAGCGCACAAGGAGTTTAGTGACTTCCGCCTTGCACTATTCTTAAGTTCCCTCCAAGAAGTTTGGTGGTTTTCCTAAAGAGAAAACAAGAAGAAGTGACTTGTTCTAGCGTTTGGGGCTCCTTTTATACCGAGGTTTGTCTGTATCTGTATTGTACATTCGGACGGTTTTAGTTTTATTTCGAGGAGTATTGGACGAGTACATTATTGGATGAGAGGTGTTTTAAGCGTGCATGCTTAATTGATTGAATGCTGCATGCTAATTGGGTAATGCATTAGAAGTATGATTGGTTGCATACTCCTCCACAGGGAACAACTAAAAGTAGCTGTAACGATGCCTTTGCAAATATTACCCTTTCTTGAACATTCTATTTTAAAAGTAGAGCAACTGAACGTAATTATTATTACTAGTAAATTCAGTTTGACAAATGATTTTAGAAACTAACACTAGATATTCTAAAATCGTTTCCAAATTAGAATTTTAAATATTAAATCTTTTGAAAAAGCTCTTAGTTGCCTTTCTTTTTATATTGTTAACAGGCTACTAGAAATCAAGATTAACTCCATAATTGTCTTCTATTTCTTATGTATTACCGAAATCTTTTAAAATAGGTGGTTGAGGTAGCTTTAAAAACTATAATTTTACATAGTCAACCGCACCCCGTAACAAAATTCAATAAATACAGTGGTTTTGTATGTTGCAGGTAATATATTCAGCCAACAAGAGTAAAAAGTACATCTACCGTTTTAAAAATTTGAAATTGGTTCTAGACTAAAACTGAATTAATGGTCAAAAACTTAGAACCGAACTCAAATAGACGAAACATAAATTGAAAGAGGAAAAGTGAAACTTGATTTTATTTAGAAAATAATCGAACGTATATAATCTAGATGATCAAGTTGATCTTAGAAATAAAAACGGCTACCAGTATGAAATTAAGGGATGAGGAAAGCGGTAGTTGATCCTACATCAAAAGTAATAGAGATTTAAAATTAAAGAACTAACTTCTCCCAAATAACCATGGAAATGATCATTTTATCTTAAAACTATAAACAATGTAAGTGTGCTGAGGTGTCGGAACAAAATAGTGTTGTAGAGTGTATACCAATATTAAAATTTCAAATACGTTGTAATACATAAAAGTGGATATGCCATGCCCCAAAACACCAAAGAACCGGGATGAGAGTCCCTCTGAATGGGCGAGTCTACCCCCGCCCTCCATCCCCCACTCATCAGCCATCATCTCACTTAGTCACAATCTCAAAATTAGTTTCACGTAGCTTTCTACTCTCATATCTTGAGGTAACCCTTTTAGTCCCCTGTAACTATCTTTACCTTCGTCTACCTTAATCTAGTTTACATATTTGAGCTTTTACCTTCCTCTACATACTATACATTTTGTTCTACCCGGTATTACTCCGCTAACTATTTATTCACGTTTCAAAACATGAAATAATTCTGTCATGCCTTTCTTTAATTACATTTGTGATACCTCTGTACCCTTGAATCATTTCCAAAAATGTATCGTTGCTAACTTTATTTACCAGCTGATCTTAACGACTAGGCGGCTCCGTGGCGTAGTGGTATGTGTGTGACTACTACGCCCAACGTCCCGGGTTCGAATCCCGACACGGTCCGCTTGAAAAATGTTAGGCGAGCATTTTTCGCAAAAATACACCCTCGTTCGGATGAGAGGTAAAATGGAGGTCCCGTGTGTGAGTGTTGTCACGCTTCCTGGCCAATGTAGTACCTTCGGGTGGAGCATTGGAAAAAAAAATCACATGTAATGATCTTAACGACTATCCTATAACACCATATCTTGAAAGCTTTAACTCTAATTTTCTTCTTCGCCTAATGCTTACGTTTCCCAGCCATAAAATGACAGTTCCGATTTAACGGCCTTTTCTTAACAACTCCAGCTGTCTTATATTCAGTACCGCATCCTGCACCTTAAAGACTTTCCTTCCTTGCGCTATGGACTGTTCCACCTTTTCCATTTGTATTACTTTCACTGTCATTTGTAATTCAACTTCCCAAGTAGCAATATTGCTTGATTTCTTTTAATTTTTCTGACACATTTCTGTTGCTATCCTGTTTACTATCTGATTTTTTTTCGGTATTGTTGATTTTTATGTCTATTTAAAACAGATTTAATTTTATTTAGTCGATTATTCATTTCATACCATGTTCTATGAACTTAACTATAACATTTGCATACCTCAGCATAAGATTTTTTCTGTGTATATTATTATTTCTATCTCTTCTGCTTTGTGATTTTATTTATTGCTTGTTCTGTGTACAAGCTAAATAAAGTTGGTGTTAAAGCACATCTACGAGATCTGACAAATAATGAGACTAATTGAAAAAAAAACACGCATATTTAAAAATTAAATGATATCAATGTGATCCCCTTCAGAATACTTCCCTTGGACAAATACATACTGAATGCAGCACTTTTTCCAGTTTTGTAACTTTTTTGAAATATTTCTAGTGGCAGTCCGTGCAGTACCTTCGTCACGGATGTTTGAATGTCAGTTACCAACTCAGAATAGGCTCCTTTCACGCCTTGTTTGACCCGGAAATAGAAAAAAAAACATAGAGCTACATCAAGGGCTGGGGCAACACTGTAATGTTTTTTGCTATTAAATAGTGCGTCACACTAAGGTACGATAATATGGCGTGTTGTGATGAAGGATACATGTATTCGTGATTTTTTGACGGACCCTAACGACACTTTTTCGTAATCGTTCGAGAACTTCGAGATAGAATTGTTGATTTACATGGCACGAACTCCTTATGCACCACCCGATAGCTGTCAAAAAAGAAAATCATAGTTGTTTGGACTTTGAATTTGCTCATTCTTAGTTTTTTTGGACTTGCTGATCCGGAAGACAGCTACTGTTGGCTTTGTCGCTTTGTTGCCGGACCATACTAAAAGAATCAACTCTCGTTTCCAATAGTTACATGACCCAAAATGGTTGCATAATTTTCAACTTGTTGATAACAATCCTGTGCGATAGCCATTCGCACGTGTTTTTGTTCCTATGAGAGGTTTTTCGGGAAAAATTTTTTCGAAAAGCTTTTTCAAGCACAACTCTTCAACCAAAATCTTTCTAGCTCTTTCGCGGTTAACATTCAGTTCATTTGACAACATTCGAATGGTTAGCCGCCGATCTTGCTGCACAAGAGCGAACAAACCCTAAACGTTAGTGTCAGTTCGTACTTCAGTTTCCCTTCATTTCACGGCGCATCTGCGACGCTTTCACGACCACTTTTGAAATCCGTGCGCAACCGGAATACCTATGCACGACGTATGGCTTCATCACCGAACAGTTTAATCACTTGATCTAACGTTTCTGTGGTAGATTTTCGAGTTTCACACAAAACTTGCTCGATATTACACCGCTCCGTTTTCGTGACACGCACCACTTACTGCAACAACGCGACACAACCAGAGAACTAACGATCGTACGAGTCGCAAATACATCTATTGACAAATTAAGGCTAAGAGATTAACCACCCGAAGTGTAAAATTTACAGTGGCAATAAAGATCAGTCTCATTACATAGTTGTCAGACCTCATGTGTCTTATACGCTTACCAATTTTTGGTCCGACTACATAATTACTATTTGCAATGTAGAAGTTTGCTTTATATATAAGTTGCAAATTACCGAATTGTTTTTGCAATCTAATATTACGTCCTTCAAAACTCTACCAGTGTATTCCAATTTACATTGTAAAGAGTCTTGTTCATATGTAGAAAAATAATTACTGTAGTTTTTTCTACCCCTACCTTTTTTTCCACTACCAACACTAGTGTTTGTTTTGCTTCCTTATTATCACTTTCCTTCTAAATTCAAACTAACCTTCTACTGTGTTCTCTATTTTAGTCCGCATCTCGTTACATATTATTTTAATTAATATTTTTAAACACTAACGGCAAACAGTTTTTGTATCTTCAATTTCGCTTTCTTTGGAAACATCATCCATTCACTTTCGTAAGGTCAGAGTGTACTTTTCCTTCTTTGTACATCCTGTTTATCGGTCTATGAAATGTTTTGCGTCATCTCACCCTCATATCCAGTTAAATCTGGTAGCCATTGATCAACTTCTACGGCTTTTCTTAACTTTAACTGCTCCGGTGCTTTCTCAAATTCTGCTCCTAATATTTTGTTTTCAGTATCAAGATCCTCTACTTCACCTAAGTGTTATATTTCGGTTACTTTATGTCCAGCACATAAGGGACTATGGCTTTTCTTTTCAACCTACCTGCAATATGATTTGCTTCTAGGGGTTGTACTTGTTTCATCTTTAATTGCTCTATATCCATTATTAGCCCTTTGCAGAGGATCCTATTTTTTGTTCACTATGTATGGTCTACTATATAAAGTCGATCCTACTTCGTCAAAATTACCCTGCAACCATTGATGTTTAACGGGTTTAGGCTACTAGCAGATCCGTAGCTTAGTTTGCGTGTGACTACTAAGCCCTAGGTCCCAGATTATATTCCCAACACGGACCGCTTGGAAAATGTTAGGCGAGCATTTTTTACAAAAGTTCGCCCTTGTTTGGACGAAAGGTAAAATCGAGGTCCCGTTGTTATCGCTCGAGTGTGCGGCGTCTGAAAGCATGTAGATTTGGCTTAATTATTTGTTTAATAAGTATAAGTAAAAATAATTATAATTTTCATAAATACATAAAAATAAAAGTGAAATAGTTAATATTGACTGATTGTAACTGTTTGAAGCGTCTCGGAAGTCTTCGGTAATCTTTGGAATTCTTCGGAATTCTTCGAAAGACTTCGTTGTTGCTTGTGGAACCACAATAAACTTAAACACTTATTGAATGAATGTATATTCAGTTTAAAGGTAGTGTAAAACGCTTCGGTAGTCTTCGGGTCTTTTCGGAAGCCTTCGGAATTTGCTTGTGAGGCCGAGTAGGCACTTGAATAATGGTAGTTAGAAAATAATTACAGTTTGAAAAGGTCCAGACGTCTTCGGCGGTATTTGGAGCTCTTTGGAAGGCTTCGTATTTTACTTGTGGGACAACGTTAAGTTACAAAGAATTATGATATGAAATTAAAAACTACTAATAGACAATATATACAAGTATATAGGGTTCAGAAGTCTTCGGTTGGTTTCAGAACCCTTTGGAAGCTTCGGAATTTATTTGTGAGGCCTAGTAAAAATTTTGACAACGATAATTAGAAAATATTTACAGTGCTCGCCATAGCCTAAGGAATCATCTTTCAGTGCTCCCCGTAGCCTGCAAAACCTCCAGCGAGCAGTGCTCCACCTAGCCTGCTATACTTCAGCGTTCAGTCCTCTCCATTGCCTGCGGCTAACAAACTACGTATGGGCATTAAGCTCCGTCCATACTTCACCAACAAGTCGTTGTTGTAATTGCGTCTGTCAACTCTACCACCGAGACAACACCACCGTAGACTTCAACGGCAATGCACTCGACGAGGCTTAAGGCACCACTACTACGACGCCTTCCGAAGGGTTCCGGACCACCGAAGACGTCTGAGCCTCTCAAAACTGTAAATATTTTCTAATTATAGCTGTCCAAGTAATTACTGGCCCTCACAAATAAATTCCAAAGCCTTCCGAATGATTCCGAAGACAACTGAAGACTTCTGAACCCTCTATACTTGTATATATTGTCAATTAGTAGTTTTTAATTTCATATCATGATTCTTTGTAACTTAACGTTGTCCCACAAGTAAAATACGAAGCCTTCCGAAGAGTTCCAAAGACTGCCGAAGACGGCTGGACCTCTTCAAACTGAAATTATTTTCTAACTACCATTATTCAAGCGCCTACTCGGCCTCACAAGCAAATTCCAAAGGATTCCGAAAAGACCCGAAGACTACCGAAGCCTTTTACACCGCCTTTAAACTGAATATACATTCATTCAATAAGTGTTTAAGTTTATTTTGGTTCCACAAGCAACAACGAAGCCTTTCGAAGAATTCCGAAAATTACCGAAGACTTTCGAGACGCTTCAAACAGTTAAAATCAGTCAATTTTAACTATTTCACTTTTATTTTTATGTATTTATGAAACTTATAATTATTTTTACTTATACTTATTAAACAAATAATCAACCCAAGCCTGCATGCTTTCAGACACCGACCACCTGAACGACAACACCGTGTGTGCGTGTTGACACGCACGTTAAAAATATCAAATGTTGACGTTTCCGTTATTCCTGCGTTTTCTATATTTTTGTTTATTTTTCTGTCTTACAACACATATATTTCCTTCATTCTTGTATTGAACATGGGATTTCCTTTTTGGTTCCTAATATGTGTTCCTATAATACTACTTCCTTAAAAGCCATAATGCTCTTCTATTTTGCAGAAGTGTGCATTTTTACTATTTGTTCTAAATTTATATTCGTTTCTGATTTTGATGTCGTTTATTTTATTTGCATTTAATTTGGTCGGCTTCTAATACTTTTTTATTTTCTTCAATTAAATCTGATTTTGATGTCGTTTATTTTATTTGCATTTAATTTGGTCGGCTTCTAATACTTTTTTATTTTCTTCAATTAAATCACATTTAGTAACTATTAAATTATGGATCTGTGTTTGCACTTGGATAGCTTTTATAGTCTTACCTGATTTTTAAATTTACATTAACTAATAGTTGAAATTTACCTATATCAGAAAAGCGTTTTCTATGTGTTATGGTTATTAAACATGGTGCGAGTTACAATTAATTCGTTTCTGATACAGAATTTTGCAACCTTCGCAAATTCTTCACTTCTCGTTCTAAACGATATTCACCTGCTATCTCTCCATCTCTACCTTGACCAACAACTACATTAAAACCTCCTATAGCTAGTTGTCTCCCCCAATTTCAAAATAATAACATCTTAAATTTGATCATGCAATTTTTTCAATTTCCTCATCCTCATAATCTGTCGTGGACTGAGTGTTATTGTGCATATTGGTTCAGCATTAAGTCTGACAACTACTATCCTATCATTAAACGTTTTTGCTATTTCTTATTTATTATATAGCCAACACCTATATAATCCATTTCCAAATCCAAATAGGTGATCCTAAATTTTCTTGGCTAATTTTTTTCTGTCAACTGACTTCACCAAGCAATACATAATCTAGTTTTAATCAAATCATCTCTATCTTTATAGTCCTTATCTTCTCTCAAAGGCTGAACGTTTCACGCTCTGATTTGTAGAACACTCTATTTCCTTTGCGACTTCGTACTTTTTATCTCTTTTACATCTTCTCTAAGAACTGCTTCTATTCCTTATAATTCGGATAGGGACGGCCTGTCGCAGTAGAGTGAGATTATTTAAATATAACTGTATCCATCTGGGGTAAAAACATTTTATGGGTCACTTCCATATTTTTTTATTGTAACGTTTTTAAAAACCTATCAATATTTTGGCACATTAAACTCAATTCGTTACGACAGTTTATAAACGCAAGCCCCTGATTATTGTATACTTACCCTAATTAGAACTTAAGCTTCAAGTATTGTTGGTTGCCGTTCTAGGCCTTTTTAATTACATACGATAATATTTGCAACAATACCTCGTGTATGTGAGCATCATGGCGACGTTTTCCGTGGCAGTTAGGTTAGTTGGACGTATCCCCACCACTTGATCTCCGGACTTTGCTTCGTTCAGAATGACTATCCGTCGAGGAATGAATTAGAAAATTGCTTGGAGGTAATTGGTAATTATTTTCATCCTTAAGAATTATGAATTTCATGGTTTAGGTAATTCATTCCACTTATTCAATATTTTCAGCGTAACTAATTTCTAGTATAAGATATTATTGATTTTAACATAACAGTTTACTGCAACGACATGAACGATTAAGACACGTGCTGTGGTTTTGCTTTTTTGGTTGATACATTACTTCTGTTCTACTTATATTGTACTGATGTAGTTTGTTCATCTTTATATTTGGGTGCTTCATACTCAAAACGAGATGGATTGATGAGGCGAATTAAGAGTTAAGATCGTCATTGGCAGATACATGATGTGCAAACTGATCTTTAAGTTACCTTTTTGTCATGTTTAAAGTACATCTAGCTGATGATAAATATTAAATTAGAGTCATTTAGACTAGGGTTTGTTTAAGTGCGAGCCTCCCAAATCCGGGAGTAATAATTTCTAACTGTTATGTCATTTTCATTCACCAATGCTAAATTCATTATTTAGATTTTGCAAATTTCGTGCGGAATTGATTTAAAAAGAAAGTAAGTGTACTTTGTGCTTATAAAGTCGAAGAAACTGATATTTCAGTACGAATACTTACCGAATAATTGTTTATTTATCATTTAGTGCTTACTTGATCGTCAAAAAAAATTGAGTAATAATTTAAAAATATGTCTCGATTTCACTTTGATATTTTATAAACAAAAAAAAAAGAAAGAAACGGCTGAATAATGTCCCAGTACAGCCAGTTGGTTTTACCTACTATCAAACTATTTCCTTTTTTATATTTCTTTTTAAAGAGACGCAAACTGCATAATTAATATTGTTTTATTTCAGGTACCTTAGTGTCGTGTTTGGTAACATAAATGTCAGGTTTCTTCTGTTAGTTTTCGGGTTCCTATAACTCCTCTAATCCAAAGTATAACGACGTCCAATTATTCTTAGTGTTTACCATCTTTCACGGTAAATCATACTCCCCTCTCATTCCATTTCGCTGAACTGAAATTCAGAGCCATACCATCTATCAACATTCTTCTGCTGGCTGTCGGAAGAGATATCGCATTATTTCTTGCTCTTTTTAGAACTGCATTTGTGGGAATAATTAATGGGAGGCGGTTTTTCGTAATCTTCCACGAAGAATAAAAAGGGACCTTCTAACAGATATTAGGGGTGAGAACAAGACTGTTGTCCAGTTAGTCCTCTTTTACATGGGGATGGTCTCGTACTATTCTACCCCGGTTCCGGACAGATGGATGGGTAAGTAAGTCTTGGGTAAATGACTAACTATTTAGGAATTGGACATTTTCCCGTACTAATACGTAGTGGTTGTTTGTTCGTTCGTTTATTGTTTGACACTATACCTAGGCCTCTCATAAAATCATAAACAAGTTTACGATATACAATTTTCCTATGTAGGTCGGTCTTGCTGATGGAAATTTTGCCCTTATCGCCTGTTTGATCTGAACTGTAGCTGTTGGTGGAGAATCTGTAGTGTAGTGTAATGTTGTGGGGGTGAGGATGATGGTGTAGAGGGTAATAGTTTTAGAGATGGATTTCTGAGGAGATTTGAGCTATTTTTTGCACGGAAGGTTTAGTGATTAGGATTTCGTTAAGGAAATGGTCAAATTGGAGGTGATAGTTTTTTTACTATGAAATGTATACTGGGTAGTGGGGTTAAAGGATCTAGTGGGATCGTGTGTTTAAGTGGCTTTGGTGGGGAACGGGGTTGGGGCATAAGTATATTAGGTGGTGGGGGTTTCAGGAATATTTTGATTAGAGCAGGAACAGAAAGGAGAGGGGATTAATTGGAAGGAATGTAATTTCTGTCGGAATTTGCCGTGGCCTATCAATTAAATAGTGGATCGAATGGAGTAGGAGATATGGTCGGGAACGTCCGTGATTTTTGGGAAAATGTCGTATGTGTGTCTGCCGGTGGTGTCGTTGTCCCATTGGTTTTGCCATGTGTATGTTAGTGAATCATTTATTAGGTTCTTTATGTTTGTCTTTGTCATTGTTTCGTATTCTGCGGGTAGAAGAGAGCGGTCATGTAGTTGTGTTGGTCTTTTGTTCTTAAGATAGCGGATTTAGACTTTGGGTTGGAGCAGAATGTTTAGATGTGGTTGTTTCAGGATAGTGTATAATGCAGAGGTGGGGAAGGTTCTGAATGCTCTTGTACAAAATAATAGGAAAGGTCTTATAATTGGATTTAAGTTTCTGCGGGAATGGGATGCTGTTAACGGGTACCAGGAGTCAATTGCATAGCTTAGGATAGGTATAATTATTTGCTGAAGGATTAATTTACGAGTGGGACCAGTCAGTTCTGTGGATTTTGGTATGGATTGATATATATATATATATATATATATATATATATATATTGTTTAGGATTGATTTTGTTGTGGATCGGAGATATAATAAATGAGCGTGCATTTTGAGTCGGGATTCTATTTGGATGCCAAGGTATTTGGTTGATTTGGAGAGGGTTAAGCGTGTATTAAATAAGTGAATTGTAGGGGCTCGTTGGAGGTGGCCTTTTAAGACGAGGATTTGTGATTTGGCTAGTGATAAGGGTTGTTTATTCAGTAGGGACCAGGATTCAATATGTTGGAGTAGAATGCGGGCGGTGTTTTCTAAGGATCTTCGGAAGTTTCCGTATATAAGGTGGGTAAGGTCGTCGGCATAGCCAAATGTTGAGATATTAGGGATAAGTAGTGGTGGTGGACCGTGAGGATCAGTTAAGTTTTAAATGTTCACACTCGCAATAGACAGTCTCTGTTAAAATAGATCCACATACTTCATTAGCCAATGACTATTTTCATCTTTTGTCAGTAAATATTAATTTGTTGGCAGTAAAACATCTCTTTATTGAGGATACTTCGCGAAACATTCCAGGTTGTAATTAAATTAAACAAATATTTCTCGGCCGAATACGGTATCTAGGCTATTGACGTATCAAAGTGAAATAAAAAGTTGGTGTTATGTGAAAACGTCAGACTCCTTTCCTGAATCTACACCTAGCACGTCTATATAGTTTAAGCGAGGCGGAAAGCTAATCATTACTTAATGGTGCATTTATAAACTAAGAACGCAAGTGCCGTCTTATAAGAGAAATACAAACTTGCTAATGACCTCGCTTCGATAATGATGGAGTTTAAAAATGTCGATTACTATTTACGTATTTTAAGTGATGCATTCTAAACGTGTACAAAAATAAGTATCCGTATTAAACCGGTTAATTTAAAGCGCATATGAAAACACTTTCAATAAACAGACATTCTTGAAGTAAGCAAGCAAACAAGGCAAAGTTGTGCAATCATAAATTTGCCTTTCAACGATCTAATTCAATTTTACAGAACGGTTTTCTTTTCACAGATGCTGGCTATAACCAATAAGAGAAGCAATTGAAAGACTGAGCCATCTGCACTATCAGTATCCTCGTATAGAGTTGTGAATCATCGTGCCTGCACGGACGCGATAACATTTATGCTTTAACTTTTCCAACTAGAAACTCCAAAACAATCATACCGATGCTAATAATGACAACAAATACAAAAATGATTGTTTGGGTTTCTGCAAAACTATTCATGTCTGGGAGTTTACGAAGTTCGTGGTTAATGAAGTAGATGAAACTGAAGTTTTCCACTTTGTGAATATCCACAACAGCTTTAAGATAGTTATACTTGGAAAATTTCTTGATAATTATATTCGTCTGTATATAAATACAAACGACAAAATCTTACAAAACAATGTTCTCATATAAAAATGTTTGAATGAGTATGAGAGAAAATGCGGGAAATTTTACTTAAATATTTATTTATATAATTTTCGTGAATATCTTAATACGACCTTCAGACGATTGGAGACTCAACTGAAGCTGCATGTAAAATGCTCATACTCAAATTTCCATTAACACCTTCAGTACAACGTACATTTTATAAGCTTTGTCACAAAATAATCAATTTTTTCTAAAACAGTAAACATTTATTTAAAAATATTTTTATTAGAAGAAAATAATGAATCATATAATTATTTAGAAGCACGAGCTGTGCTCTATGGGATGCAACTATTTCTGGACACCTTTCATTGGAGTCTCAATAGCTTTAATATTTCAGTTAAAATTCTTAGGCGGAGTTGCTCATCATTTTGAAGTGTCGGTCCTCCGCATTTTACGTGTTAAAGCTGCTCAAAGATTATTACATAGGCAGTCCTGCGAAAATATTCACGGATTATCATGTTTTGGTCCATAGAAATGCTATACAACCTGAGCCAAGTAAAGCGTGAATTGGTCTCCAGAATCACGCTCTTCAATAAAGTAAAAAAGTTTTATGAAACAGTTGTCAGTATATCGCATGCTGTACTCTGGGTTTCTCCTTACGCGACCCACATATTTTAATTCACACTGCTGTATCCAAACGCAATACAGTCAAGAGGCGCGTTTCGTTTTGAATGGAAATTTTGAATTTGAGTCAACCTTTGTCAACTCATGCAAGGTAGGGATCTTTAGCATGCGTGACAACACTTCCACGCGAGACCTATCTTTAACTTTTTCCCTACATCCGATTTTCCAATGCTCCACCCAAAAGTACTGCATTGGCCAGCAAGCGATTTTTTTCCTACAAATATTTGAATTTTAACGAACCCTTGCTATTCCAAACAAGGTGAAGATCTTTAACTTACGTGACAACACTCGCATACGGAATCTACATTTTACCTCTTATCCGGACGAGGAAGTATTTGTGTGAAAAATGCTCGCCTAACACTCTTCAGTCGGTCCGTGTTGATAATATAACCCGGCATCTTGAGCTTAGTGGTCACACGCAATCCACTAAGCTACAAAGCCGCCTCCTTTAACTTCCCCTTACATTTGATTTTTCAAATGCTACGCCGGATAGTACTGAATTAGCCAGGAAGCGAGTTTTTTTACCTACAAATTTTGAATTTTGCCGAACCCTTGCTGTTCCAAGCAAGGTAGGGATCTTTAGAGGGCGTGACAACACTTTCACACGGAACCTACATTTTACCTCTCATCCGGACTAGGGAATATTTTTGTGAAAAATGCTCGCCTAACATATTTCAAGCGGACCGTGTCGGGTCTCTTCCCCCCTTCACATACCAATGAATGTCGATGAAATATGATATATAATTGTAAAACAATAGAAAGGGACCGAACTGAATCTAAGAACAAAGAATAGCGCTTATGATCAAAGACAACAAACATAGAAACAAGAAGAAAATTGTTGAAAGCATATGTGTGGAGCACAGCACAGTACGTCTATGAAGTACGGGCAGTAGGAAAATCAGACAGAAAAACGGTAGCAGCCTTTTGGAATGTTGTGCTTCAGATGTATGAGGATGATAGCATGGACAGACATAGTTAATAACAAATAGGTTATAGAAATAGTAAGGAATAATTATATATGTGGAAAAAATAGGAGGAATAGAATGGCAGAATACGTTCTAAAGCATTTTCGGGGAATATTACGGGATATATTACAAGCAGAGATAGAAAAAAAGAAGGTAGATGTAGACCTAGATCAGATAGTGATAGATGCAGACTGTGCAAATTTCAAGGAATTGTGTAGGTTAGTTCAGAATAGGAAACAATGAAGGTACGCGTTTACTCAGTTCCAGGACTGAAGACATAAGGTAGAATAGTAGAATAGTAAGTGTTATTCATATGATATTTTTTGTAAATGATTTCCTCAGGAACATTTGTGTTCAGAGTTCAAAATACTTTGACTTTTTAATAGATTATCTGTCAAGGATTTTTTGGCCAAACAAACCTTACAAGCGTGGCAATAAACATAACTATGTAAACCATTCAAAAGAAGAAGTTTAATTGTGTAAATTTAAAATAAGGTAAGGAACTTTTTTTTTGTAATAAATACTTCTTAGAAATTATTTTATGTATGAAAGAAACGATGTTGTAAATGCTTTTGTATGAGAGAAAATATTTCATACTGAATAAATTCTTTGTGATATAGCCGTATTTGATTTTATTTTGAAAACTCCGTCAATTCCGTTGAGCTAGCCAGGCAAAGTTAAAAAATAAGGTAAGTGAGCAATTTCAAGTTTTACAAATTGCTATATCTGTATTACAGCACCCTTTTAGTGACGCCCTCAGCGTGGGCCTTGCCACTGCACTCTTTTAGCGGCACCTCGACGTTCGGCCTTTTTCATATCACCCTTTAGTAACGCCCCAAAGCGAGACCTTGTCACAGCAATATATATATATATATATATATTATTATGGATTCAAAGGGTTAAATTTGGGGTAAGCAATGCAATTTCGAACACCCTGTATAGAGAAAGAAACAACTTATTTACGCACAAAATTTATTTCATTTATTTAATTTAAACGAACAAGTATTGACGTATTATTATAATTAATGATTGGAAAGTAATAGGTTCATAAATAAAACCAGTTTTAAAAACCAAATAGAAACGCATAATTAATTTAATTTATTTTAATTCAACGTGTAATAGCATTGAAAAATACACCAGGGTATAGAAAATCAATTAATCCCAAGGCGAAAGGTTCTTGGTACCAGACAAACAATGGTCAGTTGTATCGAATACCGTGAAATATAAACTCCTAGAATTGTTGTTTAAACGGTCAATAATTAAGAACACCTGCATGTTTGAAAGGTTACCTTCTTCGAATTTATCAGCATAATAAAGCGGACTTCAAAGAAAATATTTCCAACCGTCAGTTGCTTCGAATAAACAAGCTAACAAAACCTCTTAAAAAGCGGAGGAGATGCACGATCAATAATATGCTACATATAGAGACGGATATAAAAGCATTGGGTTCAAAACGCACGTTCGTATCCACGTGGAGTCATGAGACGCTGTCAGCAATATCGATTTTCCATAACTCAAGTGAGGTTTGGAACGCGACATCAAATATGCATAAGACAGAGGTAAAAATATTGCAGGCGGAGTTTTATGACGACACAGAACAGTATTATTGGTTGAAACGAGTAGTTTTACAATGGACGAACACGCGACAGGTGAAACCGATTTTTCGGATCATTTAGCGCGTCCACGAGGTGAATTTCTGGAAGCTTTTAGGCGGTTATATCAAAATTTGCAGAAGTATTATGTTAAATTAAGTATTTCGCGTGAAGAGTGGCCTAGAGGTGGTATTTTGAATTGTATAAATACTCTAAAAAAATTAGTAGGTCTGTCTTTGTATTTTCATCGCTTTAGACGTGATAGTAGAGTCTTGTAAGTATTGAAGAAATTTATAATTTAGTAAAAGTAGTATTAGCATTTATAACGTGGTAAGTTGAGGCCTTATAGTTATTAACGTGAGTAGTGTAGAGTGAATTAAATTAACCGAGTTCCAACTAATACCATAACAAGCTAATAAAACAATAAACAAAAGTATAATATACGTGAATTTGAATGCTGGGATGGAATGGTAATTGGTAGCACAGAGCTCGGCGTCTACTGAGGTTATTATCTATAAATATCTGGTGGATCAGAGCGCATAGTCACGAAGTTATGAAGTAAAGTGAAGTGAAGTAATAAAGCTAATGTTTTGTTAATGGCTATATAACTACTAGCCCGATTTGTATTTGTCAATAGCTCTTATTATTTTCATAAGAGTTTGTTTACAAATACATCTTACTTTATATACTATATATATATATATATATATATATATATATATATATATATATACAGGGTGCCCTATTTCTTACACGTTGTATGGGTAACTCTGTTATTTGTGACATTAGAGAAAAGGTTAAATAGAGAAACTAGTGCAGTTTTGAATTCCGAGTTCAGCCATGAAGAGATAATTAACATACAGGGTGTAGCAAAAGCGTTATACCAAAATAACGAAATTTTGATCTTTTTTGTTTTGCTTCGTGGTTCATTTATTGTGATAGATACAGTAAAACGTTGTAGATATTTTTTACATTATTTTAAAAGGAGAATAAGATAAACTTATTTGTTTCTACATGGCTTTGGTCATGTTCGAGTAAATAAGTGAGGTTATGTTTTTTTAAATGGAAACCATAATTGGCGGTAGTTCTCATAGAAAGGCGTTTTTTTTCTCTTTTCAGTGATGTACTACAGTGCACATGTTTAACATAAAAATTTTTGAAAAAATTTTGTTTTTATGAAATACGGGTATAAAAGCATTGGTTTCAAAACGCACGTATTCAATCCACGTGGAGTCATGCGACGCGGTCAGCAATATCAATTGTCTATAACTCAAGTGGGGTTTGGAACGCGACATCAAATATGCATAAGACAGGGATAAAAATATTACAGGTGGAGCTTTATGACGACACAGAACAGTATCATTGGTTGAAAGAGGTAGTTTTACAACGGACGAGCACGCGACAAGTGAATGCGATTTTTCGGATTATATAGCGCGTCCACGAGGTGAATTTCTGGAAGCTTTAAGGCGGTTATATCAAAATTTGCAAAAGTATTATTTTAAATTAAGTAGTTCGCGTGAAGAGTGGCCTAGAAATGGCATTTTGAATTGTATAAATACTCTAAGAAAATTAGTAGGGCTCTCTTTGTATTTTCATCGCTTTAGACTACGTATTATAATCAACCGACGTTATAGTAGAGGCTTGTGAGTATAAAAAATTTATAATTCAGTAAACGTAGTATTAGCACTTGTAACGTGGTAAGTTGAGGCCTTATAGTTAGTAACGTGAGTAGTGACCAGTGAATTAAATTAACCGAGGTCCAACTAATACCATAACAAGCTAATAAAGCAATAAACAAAAGTATAATATACGTGAATTTGGATGCTGGGATGGAATGGTAATTGGTAGCACGGAGCTCGGCGTATACTGAGGTTATCATCTATAAGTATCTGGTGGATCAGAGCGCATAGTCACGAAGCCAAGGGGTTCTGGAGGATAGAGCATCATCGAAAGAGATGGACACTTGAAGCATTTTCCAGGTAACACATTTGAATTTGCTGTTATTTGATAAACTGTTGGAATTATTTGTGATGTGTGAGTGAACTTTGGAAGTTATTTATGGTTATTTAACGTATTGGAAAAGATGCGTGTACTTGACAATTATTGACAATTACATGCACATATAAATAACGCTCATAAATGCAATTTACAGCTTAATGGAAAAAACTACATCTCTTGCTACTTACGTATAAATAAAATCTTCGTTTAGTCTTTGTCAATTATTTAAAGCTCCTAAACATTTCATATGTCAATCACAAGACTTTCATTAAAATTGTGTAGATCATTCAAAGTTGCTGAAATCAAATTATCCATTTCCACATAATTTTTATACGTAAAAAAATTAAAAACTTATTCTAACTTAATCTACTTAATCGTATTCAAATGTCTTTTTAGTTTTAAAACAAATTTATACTTATTCACTTTGGATCGTCAAATTCTTCTTTATGACTACCTGTTTTTGCTTAGAATTACTATTTAAAATATAGTTTTCATTGGAATTAACTGCATTAAAAATTTCCTGGTTCCAAATTTTTTTATATTTCTATAATTAATTTTCATCCATGCAAGTATACGTGTTTCGGAAGTACAGATTAACGTAGCTTGTAATCTTGTACCAAGATTGTTTGTATTGAAGCAAAAGATCTTAGTTGTAGTCGTTTAGATAATTATGCTTCATAACTCATGTTCAAATTTCTATGTTATAGAATGAATTACAAATTTTAAAATTACTTGTTCGATGCCGAATGAGTGAACGCACGCTCATCGTAAAATTACCCTTTATATAATACAATTCTAAATTCGTCATTTTTCCACTACATTCTAGATTATATTGTGAAAGTATAACACATCCACATGATGCAATAATTACTTACAATTTCGCTACCTTATCTGTGTAATAAGCTGTCAGTTCTAAAATTTATCGTGAAATAAAAAATTTTCCATCCTTTGTTAACAAACAAAACGAAAATTAAAGTTATTAAACTCGTTCTTATCTATTTATAACCTTTCCAGTAGTATTATGTTCCGCAAATTTAACTTGTATTCATTGACAGAAAATATAATTTATAGCTTTTACAACAATTTTCGAAAAAATATATTTGTTTATTTTGTTAACCTAATTTATTCTAGAATTATTCCAAAATTAACTTCTTTAAAATAAAGCTTCGCTTTATTAAAAACTCATAAAATTGGCATTTTAACGAGGATGAATAATTTATGCAAACTACCTTTTAGAAAAGTACGGATTGAAATTTATTTAGTATTTAAAACATGAATACGACTTGTTTTTCAATCTGGATTAGCAATAAAACTTGTTTTTTGGTAAATGAAACGTGTTTTAAAGAATACCTATACGTCTATACAATCAATGCTAATTTCAAAATTGTGCTTCTTTCTTATGATTTATAAATGCAACAAGACTTGTATTTTTCTGAAGAATATCTACATACGGATTTCGAAATTGGGCTTTTTCTTAAATGATCTCTCACAGCACTATATGTAATTCATATTTACATAGGAATACACGTTTCTTGCTAAAAAAATCTTATGAGAATATTATACAGAGTAAAATTAAATATTGAAAAACTTCACTTTTCTCAGTTTTTTGTCGGTTTTTCTCACAGAATTTGATGCTCAATGACATCTTATATATATATATATATATATATATATATATATATATATATATTCCATTAGATTTTTTGCGCCCTATTTTAGACGTAACAGTAAAATACTTTTTGTATGCGTCGAAAAACTAATACCAGTAACTACAAAAAAATTTACCTTTATTTTTTAAAGACAAATTTTACTGAACTGTATTTTACTTTAGTGTTCATTTCCTGGATATTATAAAAAATTTGACACATAACAAGCTTTTCCTTTAAATTTTAAAGTATTACTCGTGTTTTGTAATTCGATTTTACTAATATTTTTATAAACTACATTGGATAAATAAATACACCCTGTAATATAATAATTTTCATTTTGATAAGCACTTGCAGCTTTAAGTTGCAATTTATTGGTTACACAATCAATTTACCTCATACAGCTTGCTGTAAAATTATAGTCGTAATATGAATATCCTCATTTTAACAAAGTCACTACACTACAATATTATATTTGTATACAAGCGCAAGGCGAATAATTTATTGAAATCGGAAAGGGGTTGCGAATTGGGTCTATAATAGTTATTAAATTTAATAATAAAATTTCTCCATTTCAGCATACGAACTATTATTAGAATAAATCAAAACTAAACCAAAATTTCCGATTTACATCATGTAATAACAATGATTTACTCTTTGCATCATCACTACGCAAAGTTCTAACGTGTTTCGTAAAAAGATTTTCCTTACGAAATATTTGGGCAAATTACTGCCTCTTGCCTAAAGGTCCATTTCATCTTCCACCCCACCAATCTCACAAACTCGTAAAGAGTGCGAACGGCTCGTCTAGATGGCGTGCACGACCTTGCTTCCTACCTTTCTTTGCACTTTTCATTTCCTTTCTGTCGTTACTTTTATAGTTATCACTTCCTTCACCCGCATCACTCCATATCACTATCCCCATTTAGAATTCCTTACACGAGTTTAATCCTACGCGGTATTGAATTTTTCTACGGATGTTATCTCTTATACGATCTATAGCTAAATATTTTAGGTTAGAAGAGACCCTATCTCTTAGTAGGTAATAAATAATTAGTTTTTAATTTCTTACGTGGATGCTTACTTTTCTGGAGCGCTTAGAAATATTTCAAACCAGATGGCACGTGCAATCTGCTATGCACTTACAAGCTGTCTAAAAATTGTTATCTAAACACACAACTATAATTTCACAATGTGTTGAAATTGAAATCTATAAGTAAAGCCTGAAAAAATCAAGAAAATTATATTCAGAAATTATACTCGCAATAAGGCAATGTATACCTAAAAGTAAGTTGCGTGCTATGAACTGCAGCGATTTGATATTTATAAAAGCAAATAAATAAGATTTAAGCTAATTATTTAATCTAAATATCAAGTAGCACTAGCTATAAGTGCCAAATATTAAATTAAATCCTAACATTTCCCATCGCGCTACTTATATTACTGAAATAGGTCTGAATTTCTTATACAAAAAAGTTTCCTTAGTTACATTATGTAATTCACTAGTTTGACCGAGATTACTAGGTAGGTACGTTGATTAGCGACTAACGCCAAAATATTTCGTAAATTTTATATTGCTGAAAGACACCATTACGTCATTACGGTCAATAATGGCACTAATTAAATTTTCAGTAATAAATCATAAGAGCGTAGACTTTCATATAAACGCTCGTGTATATATATATATATATATATATATATATATATATATATATGTATATATATATATATATATATATATATATATATATATATAAATGTGCGCTTTGGGAGGATATTTTACGTATATTCCTCATTTATTCATCAAGGAGAAATTTTGTATAAGAAAGATTCTTTCACTTTTGTTGAAATAGGTTTGCAGAATTAAGGCAATACGCGAAGATGTCCAATTCTGAGTGGGAAAATGTAATGTAAGATTTTTCGGGAATAGATGAAACGTATAAACCACGGGATTCAAGTTCTTCGGAAGTTGATCAAAGTGCAACAACTAAATGCCGATAAAATTGAACCTCCTTGTCAACAACAAAACAATCAAAAACAATGCGGAGATCACACAAATAAGCAATAAATGAAGTTATAACCTGGTGTCAAAGGAATGTTTTTTTTATTTTGCATTTTATTTACTTTCAGGTGATACGTAAAATAAACACGTTTCGCAGTGAGATCGCACAACCAGCTGCTTTACGGTGATAAACCCTGACGTTTTCCCACTAATTAGTTTATTGTTTCTTTTTTCTGCTCATGACACTCCAGCACGAGGTATTAGCCCTAGCCGTAGAGTTTCTCATACCAACCGCTACCTTGCAGTCTCGATTATTTTATTTAGATCTTTTTTTCTTTTGTTTCTGTGCCCATTCTTCTAACCAACTCTTAACTTTGCACGACACTCTTCGGGATCAGTTCTCAAATTTCTAAATTTTTCTTCTTGTTTTCGTTCCCGAAGACAGCGCGTGACAAACCTTCCGATATTTATAACGTACTAATTTTTGGAAAACATGATCTTGTTTAATACGTGCAGGTTAGAAAATTTGCTTTACTGTTGGAATTTCAAAGTACAAAGCAATTTTTTATTCCTTATTTTCCTCAATTAATCAGATGTTATACGTTGCAATGTTTTATGAATTACTTTAGAAATCCTTGATGACTTATGAACATTCTCACTACCTAAAATACGTGCATTTTCTAATAATATTTACCAGGCCTTACTTTTCTTTACTTACATAAGTGATTATATAATTTCTTTGCGGCGTAAAACACTGGGATGTTACTTCGGACAATATATCTTCACAAATCTCTCACTGATGTAATCATTTAATCTGCTGCGTTTTTAATGGTGAACGTTTCTGATACTAATTGGTACGCAAATATCGTAGGCGCCTGCATTATGAAGTGCGATCTGTACCATCTCAAACGTACTACTAGTATCCGTTCTTAGTCCAGGCAATAAAGGTCAAAAAACACCGATAAGAACTAGAAATATAGTTTTAAAATTTGGCAGAGTTCTGGTGGGGACTGCCCGGAACAACACAGAATGAAATAGTTTGTTATGAACTGCAAAATTCTCACTGGTATAAAGTACGTGCCTCTTGATAAGTTGTAATACTGGGTTAAAATGAAATTTTCCTAAACAAACGGTTGTTGATAATCTGAATTACACATATTATAATACATCATCATATTAGATTTAGTTTGAGAGAACGATTACTGTATTTCTGCGAAGCAGTGCAGGTATTTGAAAATAACAGAGTTGTACTTATTTAAGTGCAAGTGCCAATATCATAATTAAAAATGCTGTTCCGTTTGAAACCTGTGTATTTTAAATTACTTAGTTAATGGGGTGTTTTAGGAATCAATTATTGCTTCAATAGATATTTGAATTAATTCTTCAAACATTGCAGCTAATATTAGCTAATACTTATTTGGTTTGTTTCTGTTGCAATTGGATTCATTACTAATTGGTTTTGACTTAGACATTCGAGAATCAACCACTGTGACAGAAGTTTGTCTACTACGTTTTAAAGAATTATGGCACTGATTAGTCCGGAATTAATTCAAGACTCCTGGACTCAGAGATCAGATTAGCTTTTAAGATTTATGTTTTTCAGTAACGCACTTTATCAAAATATTTGAACCAGTTTTTTTTTATCTGATAATTTTATTGTGAGTAGTTTAATCTTAAGGTTTAATTAAAATAAATTAATTTAGGAAATTATTTATAACAAAGGACAATTTACACGTGTCTTTGATACAAGGTATATTTTAAAAGAAACACAGGCGATGGTGAAAGTACCATAACCCTGGAAATTCAAGTAACTTTACTCTAAGTGTAAGTTGAACTCCTAGTTATTTTTTATGTGAATTATACTGCAATTATTATCATTATTCAATATTATGATATGTAAATATTTGTACTCTAAAAAATTTTGGTAAGGCTTAATAGATTAATTTATTCGAGTAGGGAGTGTTCGTGTTTTACCAACTGAAGTAATCGAGGAAATGGTTTTTTTTATTTTAATAGGATATTCAGCGCCAGTTGTATAAGGAAGGATACTTCAATATATATACATATATATATATATATATATATATATATATATATATATGTATTGAGGTGACAAAGAGTTGCAAGAGAGGTTATTGAAAGCCAAATTCTAAAAATAAAACCCACCCAAAGAGAATAAAACGGAAAAAATTAAATTTCCGAATATTTAATTGTTCTACCATGTATATTATAATTCTTGAAAGATGCCATAAAAAGCACATTTCACTGCAATCGTGTTATTACAAAACATACAAGAAGTCCTTTACTTAATTTTGTAAAAAATTGAAGACCTTGTGTAGATAAAGCTTTCTATACTTAATAAAAACGAGTTTTCATTCTAAATATAAAGCCATTTAACACATCCGCAAGTTATGTATCCCCCAATCTACATATGTATAACAAAATAGAATTTATTAGGAATTATTAGAAAATTATAAACAAACTTAAGTCATATGTAACATTGTTCAGGTCACAGGCGGTTAGGAAACTGGGATTACTTAGAAATTAAGATTGTTACATTGTATAATAAATAGAATTAAAAAATAAGCGGACATGAACTCTGCAAGTTCCCACAGACGTGTGAAAGGCAGGAACAACATACATACCACAGGAGCCACAAGACCATCAGTCAGTATTGAGTATTTCAGCTTTGCTTGGGCTACTCGCCCATATTAAACTCCAATTATTATTTAATTTTCGACCTAGTATAAATCAATCCAGTTTGTCAAAATTCAATTGTAATTTCTGTTTAACCAAATAAATTGTTACACGAAGTTTTGGAAGAAGTTTTTAAAAGACCGCTCCCAAGGCGGCCCGAAACGTAATAACCACACTAATGTTATTGCATTTGCAAAGGATATAGAAAGCAATTCAAGCTTAAATTAATTATGTAATTACTGAAATCCCTGCTTGTATTAGTATGCAAATTAATTTTAAAATATAAATGGAAAGCACGTTCACGGGTGTAGATTAAAAATATTCATTCTTGTTAAAGATACGTCAAAATAGGGTTTTGAAATCTGTATTTTATTAGAATACAAATCAAGCATTAAGAAAGCAATTGGAATTAGTTTAACCGTGTATAACATGATTACTGAAAAAACGTTTTCATTATAAGAAATGTGAATTCAAAACCATTCGATGTATCCACGTAAAAATAATATCAATTTGTTGCATTTACAAAGCCTAAGGAAAAACCCTTCATTAACTTGATTGACTTCCGCGTGTGTATATATCATTTAACATCATTTTAAGAGTTTCAAACAAAACATTTTTCGAGAATGTTCGGGTACATTATCAATCGACAAACACTAAGAAATGCTTCGAGGAACTCGCATGAACATTAAAATGCAATAATATAAAATAGATAAGAATTAATTTGTAGCTTTCCGGGTTATTATAAGATAGTTTTAAGACGCGATCATTAACCTCGTGCTTTAGGCAAGGACAAACGGCACGTTTTACGATAAAACATAAATCATGAATTGACACTGATTTGATCGTTAAAGATCAAGAGCGGTGTAAATTTTTGTTAATATTTTATCACTCAGGTGACTAATTTCCTAGGTGGATAAGCAAGGATCCCAAATGATGACGTATAGAGATAATTTTGTATAAAAGCTGCAACTTTAGTAGAACGATTCATTCGCATTTCATTCTTTCTAACGCTAAATAACATGTAAGATTCGAGATTGATTATTTGCGTATTGTCATGCTTTCCCAAACAAACAATATGTAACGTTCGATGTTCATTATGTAAGATTTAAAACTAAGATGAATGCTTTAAATTGGTTTTACGAATAACATAGAAGTTCTCAACTGCAATATATTGATGAATCATCATTGTTTTGTAAAATACAACGAATATTGAATGTTCTTCGATATAAAAGATAATTTAACGTTAAATAAAAATAGAAGATGTACTTTTGCAATCTAATAGACTGATAGAGATATAATATAGAACTGGTAAACCTTTAATACCGTTAAATACGTTGAAAAAGAAGATTTGAATAAGCGTTATATGACCATAGGTATTGCAAGTATAAATTTTAGATTTCTCTGTATGTAACTAATAAAAATGTTTGAATATTGGTAAATTAGATTTGTCAGATGTATGAAGATAGAACGTAAACTAGAGAACTAGCAAATTGAAATAGATAGGTTAGCATTAGACATAGTAGCGATTAGTGAAGTTCGGTGGACAGAGGCGGGCGATTTGTGGAGCAGAGACAGGGTTATACATACAGCATTAGAGGAAGGAATTCGGGTGTGGGTATAGTTATGTGAAAAAAGATTGGGCACTGTGTAGAAAACTACCTACAAAAGAATGAAAGAATGCTCATGGCTAGATTAGAATCTAAACCGGTAAATACAGTAATAATACAAGTATACATGCCCACCTCTAGCTACAGAGACGAAGAAGTACAAGCGATCTACAAAGATATCGAAGACATACTAAGATACGTAAAAATATATCAAAAGTTAATGATTATGTGGGCTTTTAATGCATTTGTTGGTAAGGGTGAGAAAGGAGTTGTAGTAGGTTCTATTGGATTATGGACGAGAAATGACAAGGGAAATAGGCTGGTAGAATTCTACGACAAAAACAATTTAACCATAACAAACACATTATTTCAACATCATACTAGAAGACAATACACGTGGAAGATAGCAGGAGATATAGGAAAATATCAAATTGATTACATTCTTGTTAGGCAACGGTTTAGGAAACAAGTAAAAGACTATAGAAGCCAACCAGCAGCTGATATATACACTGACCAAAACTCATAATTATGAAGCCCGCGCTTAAATTTAAAAATTTGAAAAACGTGAGTTAAAAATGCACCTTGGTTTTGAGAAACTAAAAGCTAAAGATATGCACAAAAGATTCGAAAAAAAAGTCAAATGAATAGCAGAAAGACGTCGGGAAAATTTCTGATACGAAGTAGAAACAGAATGAATTAACATTAAATCCAGCTTAGACATGGTGGCCAAAGATATTCTGGAGTATACACAAAAGGAAAATAAGAAACTATGGATAACAAAGGATATCCTGAATTTAATAGAAGAAATACGAAAATTCAAAAATCGATCAGACAAAACAGGAAAATAGAAATACAAAGTCATAAAATGGGAAATTATTCTCAAATGCAGGAAAGCTAAAGAACAACGAATCGATGAAAAGTGCAAAGAGGTACAAACTAAGATGGAAATAAGAAATACAGACGAAGCATACAAACTAATTAGAATGAATTTTAGGGAAATAAAACCGTATAGCAAAAATATAAGGGACGCGAGAGGAAGCATCATTATAGAAAATGTAGAGGAAGTGGTTAGATGGCAAGAATATATAGACAATTTATATGCAGGATAGAAACTAACAGTATTAGGACAGGAAACAGACGTTGAAAATAATGACTTGAGATATCTTATACCTAAAGATGAGTTTGGATTAGCATTAGAGGGTCTGAAAAATGGTAACGCTGCGTTCACAGATAAGGTGCAAGCAGAAACTCTAAAAGTCGCTGTATGTATATGACAGGCGATATACAAAATATTTCAAACGCAACATCATAGTAACTATACCAAAAAAGAGAAGCGCGGATAGATGTGAAAAGGTTCGAACAAAAAGTGATAGCACACGTGTCAAAAATAGTACATAGTATACAAAGAGCAAACAGAGGTAATAGAATTACAGCAGAAACGTAGAGAAGTAAATATTAGGAAGGGTTGAGATAGGAATATGCCCTACCGCCGTTAATTTTTCACTTGTATATAGAAGGAGCAATGAACATTGTCAAATGCAGGAAGCAGGAAGACATTTGAAATTACTATGCAGGGACTAAAGATTGATATGCTTAGATTTGCAGTTGATATAGCGGTATTGAGATCTAACAAGGAAGAGTGGTACGGTATGAATCTTAACAAAAATGTCATAAACCAGAATACAAATAAGAAACGAGAACTTACAAGAGATTAAGTACTTTTGCTATCTAAGAAGCCAAATATCGGAAGAAGGTGGAAGTGCAGTAGATACAAGACAAACATATCACAAACTCGTGCTGCATTTAACAAAAAAAAAACAACAAACATAGAAACAAGGAAAAGGCAAAAAAAGACGTAGAGGCAGACCTAGGTTAGACTATTGCTCACTGATAGTCAAAGATGTAGGCTGTGGGAATTTCAGGAAAATGTTTAGACTAGCTCAGAATAGAGAGCAATGGAGGTACGCGTCCAACCAGTTCCAAGACGGAAAACCTACTGATGAAAAGAAATAATTTTACTCGAACCTGATGATTAATATAAGCTACAGGTATTGGTTTTGCAATATTCTCAACTAATGTTGACTGTGCGAAAGGATTTATTGGAAAACTATCAATTTGACGAACGGTTAAGTGATAGGAAATCTTGGTAGCTGCGGGTTGCTTAACCCCCTTCAAATACCACTAAATATCGGTGAAGTAGGGTATATATTTAAAAAACAATAGAAGGGAACTGAGCTGTATTTCGGCTGCCCAAATTTCAGGGAAATGTGTAGGCTAGCTAAGAATAGAAGTCGACGAAGGTTTGCTTCCAACCATTTCTAAGACGGGAAACCTAATAACAAACAAAATAATTGCACTTAAACTTAATGATTATTATAAATAACTACAGGTGTTGGTTTTGCTATATTCTCAACTAATGTTGATTGTGCGAAAGAATTTATTAGAAAACTATTAATTCGGCGAACGGTTAAGTGATGGGATAACTTGGTAGCCGCGGGTTTAACCCCCTTCACATACCCAACATTTGATTTTCCAGTGCTTCACCCGAAGGTACTAAATTGGCCAGGAAGTGAGTTTTACCTGGAAATTTGGAATTTTGCCGAACCCTTGCTGTTGCAAGCAAGGTAGGGATCTTTAACGTGCGTGACCACACTGACACACGGGACCTCCATTTAACCTCTCATCCGAACGAGGGCGTATTTTTGTGAAAAATGCTCGCCTAATATTTTCAAGCAGACCGTGTCGGGATTTGAACCCGGGACCTTGGGAATAGTAGTCACACGCATACCAACTACACCATGGAGCCGCTTCTCTTTCACATGCCACTGAATATCGATGAAATAGGGTTTATATTCAGAAAACAATAGAAGGGAACTAAGCTGTATCTAACAAGAAAGATTGGAGGCTATGTACGATGACAACAAACTTAAAGTAGTGAAAGAATTGTTGAAAGCATATGTGTAGAGCAATGTACTATGTGTTTATGAATTATAGACGGACAGTAGTAGAAGCAGACAGGAAAAGGTAGAAGCCTTTTGGAATGTGGTGCTTCAGATGTATGATGATGATAGCATGGATAGACAAAGTTAATAACAAAGAGGTTTTAGAAATAATAGGGAAGAAGGATATCTATGGAAAACATAAAATAGGACAAATATAAGTACATGACACGTTCGAAAGCAATTTGGGAATAGTGCGGGATATATTACAAGCAGAGATAGAGAAAAAAAGAGAGGTAAATGTATATCTGGATCGGACTATTGCACGTAGATAGTGAAATATGTAGGCAGTGGTAATTTCAAGGAAACGTATAGGTTAGCTTAGAATAAGCAACAACGGAGGTACGCGTCTAGCCAGTTCCGGGAATGAAGATCTGATGATGATGTGTAAACTTCGGGTTAAAATCCTAACAAGAAATTTTGGGTAGGACTAATTAACGATAAGGTTATCTGGCTCACAAACCAAAAATAGTAACTAGTAAGTCGACCCAACAGTATCCTTGGAGTACAATAGTACGTTGAATAAAGTACAAATATGGAAACGAGTTAGTTAAAAACCACTACTCAACATTAATTTTTAAAGATGTAACCTGCTTCTTGCTATTAGGTTCATGCGTGTATTTAATGGCCAGTATGTTTTCTCTTAAGAATTTGAGAATAATTTTTTGTCTATGTCTGATATGTCAAACCTACCTGCCTAGGTTTGAACCTGTAGTCTTCCAATTTGTACCTGGATCATTTAGGCTTTGCACATAGGCCTAATTAACTTATTATCCTTGCATTAAAAATCAACTTGTCTGATGCATCTATCTTTATAGTTGGTTTTACCTGAGGGCATCAGCGTCGCTTCCTGTTTATTTGGCACCCGAACGAGAATTATGTGCGCAGAATAGTGGAAAAATGAAAAAAGCTGCAACATGCCCAACGAATAAAGACTCGATAAAGACTGGAAAACGGAAAATGGAATGGTGAGTGTTCTCACTGTCTACTGCAGGAGCAGAGTAACTTTACTTGTCTGTAGTCGAAGCATATCCTATGTTCCAGATCTGTGAAAGGCGGCAACAAATCGTTGCCCACTAGGTAAAAGAACCGAAGTTAGGGTATTCTAAACTAAGATGAATTGATCCCCTTCTCTTCCCAGACGTGCTTTATTAGAAAGACATGCAGCTTTGCATTGAAATGGCAAAACAATGACGTTGTATGTTGAGAAACGGAGTGGTGAATATCAGAATGGAGTGCGAGAGTTAGTAAAACATAGCCGTATAGTCCCTCCTAACTATATTTATAGACTACGTGCAAAAATACCATCTTTCTTAATTATTCATTCATACACAAGTTCCACCTGGCCTATAGCCTATACCTGTTTTTCAATAAGATTAAGTAGGTAAAATCTATCAATCGTAAATTATCAAAAGCACTCCTCGAATTCTTTTTAACTATAAATTTAGAATTTTGCTAACCCTTTTTAGGCCAAGCAAGGTTCGCATCTTTAACGAAGCTTACCTTTAAACTTTCAAACGAACGAGGGCACGTTTTCAAGAAAATAATCGTCCAACATTTTAAGCATGCCATTTCGGGAATAGAGCCCAAGGCCTTGAATTGCTGTTACACTGGAATCAACTAAGCCATGAAGTCTGTTCATCAATCGCAAACCAAGCTACATTTTTTATAATTTAAAATATTTAATTTCATACAATTTTGTGGTAATTTATACCGTATATATAATATCACACATAATGTACGCAGAAAGAAATATTTTATGTAATATTCCTAAAAGCTCATATAACTTAAAACGAACATTCCGTCGCTTAGTCCACCATTGCATAACTACCTCCATATTATATTTTTATTCGTAACTAGTATCTAGTATCTAGTATCTAATATTTTTCAAAACTTCGCTTTTGAGAAAACCTACGGCATTTACATTTCTGAAACAGCAGGATGTGCCTAGTAACAGTTATGGGATTAAAATTTACCAAAAATGATTTAAGAAGTACTGAGCAAACTTTCTAACTAAAGCCTTTATAAATTAAATTATGTAATATTTATCCCAAGATGTATAATTTGAAATGTCAGAATAATGGTCATTTGGAAAGACGGACGCAGTATTTATTAATCCAAGCTTAAATATAAAGAAATACTTTTAATTTATTAACGTTACAAAACTTGTTAGGTGTCTAACATTATTTATAAATCCAATAGCATTGAACACTTCCCCTTTTCCAAACATGAAAAATATTTATCACTTCTATTAGTTGAATATATCTGAACGAAATTATGAGCAACGCCATAAAACAGTTACGATAAAACCAAATGCGTGTATTAGATAAACTATTAGCTACTGTACGGCAAACTAGAAGTGTTTTTTGATGTCAACTAGCGCGTATAGAAGACTTTCTAAATTAAAGATAGGCAAGGACAAACGAAAGTTCTACTGGTATTCTTCCTCAACGTGACTGAAACATTTAATTCTTTAGTAGATGGACATGCTTCAACGTCATTTCTACCTAATCTAGGGAATAGACAAGCTCAAAACATTCCACGTCCAATAGATTTCTATTTAATGAACATTAAAAACAAGGAAATCTAAGACATGTTTCCTTACTATCTAGTAAGGTCGTGAGGTGTAAATAGCCAAGCGGTTTCAACAAAATATTGGTTACGTTAAATTAATTATTGGCAAATATATCATAAAAACAAACACTTATAAGTTATAAACCATTAGCATATTCAAAAAATGACGTCTGTATTAAAATTCTTTTGATTTAACAAGTTCGTACAACAACAAGTAATTCTTAAAAGGTGCGATGAAGAACGAAGACAACATTTCACATTGAGATAAGTCTAAACAGAGGAGCAGCGTGCATTTTTACGTTGGATTTCGCGTAGTAACAGGTACGCAAATTAAATGCACGATGCCTTAAAGCAGTCCCTAGTTACAAGCAAGAAAATCTTCTGGATACCGTGTACCCATTGGAACTCGATAAACATGTTGCTATTTTTTTTACAACGTAAATTCTTGTGCTAACTTTTCTTAGGTAATGCTAAAATATGTTTGAACAGTTTGCTCAGAATGGACACTCGCGTCACGACTTCATTTTTCGTATTATATCATTGAATATGTTCTGCCATGAATATAAAACTGGTCTTTATATATTGCGCAATAGTTGTCCAAGTTCTTAATTCACACATCGCTATAACTGAAAAAAGGATTTTTTGCTCGTTGCCCTTCATAGTTTTCGTCACATTATGTTCTTGATGACGAGGATTGTCTGATTAGACAACCTCCCAACCGTGCAACCCTAATTTCTAAATTTATCTTATTTAACGATGTTTATATCTGTCGAGAGTTTCCATTTATCTTTTATCTCGGTGAAATTGAATCTCTTTTCACTAACCGAGCATTGGGATTATTGTTAATTGCCTCTTAAGCAAGATGTAGCTCAGGTACTTCATACCCACTCAAGTCCGTGCTATTAATAGGCATCAATAGGTCTTTAGTCCTGGAACTGGTTGAACGCGTAGCTCCATTTTTTCCTATTCCTAGTTAACCTACATATTAACCCGCAGTCTGCATCTTTCAGTATCTGTATAGAATTATCTAATCTAGATGTACCTCTACCTCTCTTTTTTCTTATCTCTGCTTTTAAAATATCCCACAATATTTCCTCATGCAGTGTTATATCATCCTGTCTCTTCTATTGTTTTTTTACTGTTTTCCACAAATTTCTTTCTTCCCCTACTATACCTAGAACCTCTTTGTTCTTAACACTGTCTGCTCATTATATCCTCATCGCACGTCTGTAGTACCACATTTTAAGGGCTTCTATTTTCTTCATGTTCGTTTTTCCCACTGTCCACGTTTTCCAGGTGTACAGTGATGCTTCACACATATGCTTTCACAAGACATTTTCTTGTTTTCACGTTTGTTATCTTCGAACATATCACTGCCTTTTCTTGTTATATGCAGCTTGGCTTCGGACTAATCCTTTTTTATATTTTGCACTCTCCCCATCTTGTGTTATTGGCAGAAATCCTTAACATGTTGTATTTTCTTGTTTCCTATTTTTTATAGTTGTTTTTGAATTATTTTCCCATCCTCTGCATATTAGTACCTTAGTTTTAGCACTGTTTCCATTTTATTAAGAGCTGCATCTTACTCTTCATTGCTAGATGCTAATACCACGATATCATCTGCAATTCTAAGCAAATCAGTTGTTTGTCCCTGCATAATAATTCTAAATGCCTTTACGTAATTGATAGTATTCTTTGTCTCTTCAACACACAAGTTAAAAATTAAAGGGGATAGCTCACACCCCTATCTTACCGGTTTCATAATATTTACTTTCCTACGTACCTGCTCTAATTTTATTATCGCTGTTTGCTCTTTGTGTAAACTATATACTATCCGACTGCCCCTATAAAGCATTCCATTTTTCTTGGAGTATTTGAAACACTTTTTCCCATTAAACATTGTTGAATGCCTTTTCCAGGTCGACAAATCCTATATACACACTGTCTCCTTTTCTATTGTTTTATAAAATTATACTCCATTTCACCGGTATTCAATGGAAAGCGTAGGAGTTTAAGCAACCTGACGCCTACCAATATACTCTACCAATTAGACATGTGCCAAATTAGCGATTTTATACTTACTCATTTTGCACACATTTGTTGAGAATATTGCAAAACCAACGCCTGCATTTGTTTACGATAATCATCAGATCTAAGTACAATTACTTTTTTCATCATTAAATTATTCGTCCTTGAACTGGTTGAACGCGTACCGCTACTTTTTTCCATTCTAAGCTAGCCTACACATTCCTCTGAGATTGTCACAACTTACATCTTTCATTATTTGTGTGAAATATCTACCGCTACGTCGCTTGCTTCCTTCCTCTGCTTCTAATATATCCTGCATTCTTTATTCATGGCTTAGTATGTGTCCTATCTCTCCTATTTTTTACCGTTTTCCACATATTTTCCTCTTCCTCTACCATTTCTAGTACCTCTTTGTTCTTAACCTAATCTATCCGCGATATTTTCATCATACGTCTGTAACACCTCATTTCAAAAGATTCTAACTTTTTCCTGTTCGTTTTCCCTACTGTCCACCTTTCATAGCGATACAGTGCCGTACTCCACACAAACACTTTCAGTAATTTTGTCCTTGTTTTTATGTTTGGTCTCTTGAAACATAGTAGTTGTTTTTCTTGTTAAATGCAGCACGGCCTTGTGCTATTCTTTGTTTTAAATCATTTGAACCTTCTCCATCTTGCATTATTTGACTTTCTAAGCAGCAGGAATTTTCAACCTCTTGTTGGTCCTCGTATCCTATTTATATTTTGCTAATTGACTTTTTTGTCCTCCTTTACATACTAGTACTTCAGTTTTATTTTTGTTAATTTTCATACCGTATCTCTCTGCTAGTACTGTTTCCATTTCAGTAGCAACTGTTTCTCATTCTTCCTTGTTAGTTGTTAATATCGTTGCATCATCTGAAAATCTAAGCATATAAATCGTTTGTCCTTGCATAATAATTCCAAATGTCCTTCTGTATGTAACCTCTTCGATACACAAGTAAAAATTAAATGGAAATAGCACACATACCTGTCTCACCCCTTTCCTAATATTTACTTCTCTGCATTTCAGCTCGAATTCTATTCCAGTTGTTTACTCTTTGTATAAGCTATGTACTAACTATCTATCCCAATAACTCATTCCAATTTTTTTGTGTATTTGGAACATTTTTTTCTCATTTTACATTATCGAATGCTTTTCCAGATCTAAAAACCCCTATATACACGTTTTTTCCGTTTCCTGTTGTTTTCTCCATTATCAGAGTTAAAAATAAAATGGCCTCCCGGTATTCCCCTATTTTGCATAAACTCACATTGGTATTCTAATATTTCTTTATCCTATTTTTCCATCCGCCTTTATACAACTCTAGTTTATATTTCTGACACGTGTGCTGTCAAACTTACTGTTGGAAAATTTTCACACCTATCCGCACTTCTCTTTTTTGGTATAGTGAGTTTGGTGTTACGTTAGATATCTTTAGGTATCTCGCATGGTTCATATATATAGCCCACAAGTTGGAACAGACGTTCTATTATGTTTATCCTGTGGCTTACAGAGTTTTTGCTTGCACCTTATCTATAGTACGTGCCTTATTATTTCTCAAATTCTTTCCACAATTTTTTACTTGATTCCTATACTTGGCATCTCCCTATGTCTCCTGGCATTTTCCACGGTTATCATCTTCTAGCATGATGTTGAAATAATATATGTGTGATGATTAAATTGTTTATGTCGCAAAATTCTACGAGCCTATTTTCCTTGTCGTTTCTTGCACTTCAGCCAAATAAGCCTACTACCGTCCTACACTACCCTCACCCTGCACACTTTTTCAAAGATAACTGTCTCGATCCTGTTCTCAAATAGTTTAAAGGGGTTACATTACAAACCAATCTTCCCTGATATTTATGATAGTAATACCTTTTGAAAGCCATTACTCACTTTTTACTATCGTCAAATCCATATTCGTTCGTTGTAGATTCACCACAATGCAAACATACTTTCTTACAACTTGGTTAAGCACTTCTTGTTGCATATAGCCGTAAATTGCTGCATATCAGTGCTCTCAGTCGCATGGTTATATTTTCATTGTTTTACGTTATACCAGCATTCGTTAAGTTATACAAGCTTGCTACTTTCTATACAACGCCTCTTTCCTCTTTTTTTTTGGAGGTTATTCCTTGATACTCAATTTCCTTGCTTGTACTGTAAAGCTTCTGATGTCACTCGAAATTAGCATTCCAAATTCTTGTTGCAAAATTAGTACATAAGCTTTTTTAAGAAATAATAGCATCTCGGGGACATGCATACAAGATGCTGCATGTGCAAGATAGATTAATATATAACACATGATTACCTATATAATAAAAATATTTCAAATACAGAGTACTGGAATTCTACTTGCTAACCCCAAAATTTTTTGATATATAATTGATTTATATACTATAAATTGTATATTCCTTCACATATTAATTTAGTGCACAAATAAATATATTTTACATTTCTTGCGACATTGCCAAGTTGCCACAGCAATCAAAAGAGACACTAAACGTATGTGCCTTTAATGGTCTAAAAAAAAGTTGATTGATTGCTTTTCAGGCACAACATTTATATAATATTAACAACAAAATGTATTGTAAAATATTAGAGTAACCAGGGTATTTGATTGAATTGAAGCCGCACCAAATTTTCCCACTCCCTCCATAATTTCCATCTTTATCAAAGGTCGTTCCTTTTGTTTTTTCACCATGTAAAGTCAAAAATCGCCAAAACTTTTCAGAAAGTTTTATTATTTGTGAAATTTCCAACATGACGTCATTCTTACTCTTCACAAAACTGGAAACTAAGTTCCGGAAACTCTCTATTGATGTCAGGGATTACACTAAACTGGTTTTATTTCATATAGCTAAAAATTGGGGATTCTTGTGTTCTATATTATTGTACATTTTTAACATTAGAAATAATTTGTCAGAATTTTTCTCTGACTGTTTATCAAGATGCTCTCGGTAACTGTTTATTTAGGTAATTCTTATGCGATTTATTAAAAATGATACGCTACGTATAGTTTAGCGCTGCAAGACATGACGAAAACAGCCAGCGAACCCGAGATACCGACCATATGCGTGGAGAAATTTCCTAGTTTCTTGAACCACGCGACAGCTATCAATATTCTACTCAAAAAAGAAGTAAACATACGTGCTTCTGCAGAAGGAGTACGTATTTACGCAAAAGAGAGCACGGAGTTTAGATTCATACAAGACTACCTGAAAAAAAGATACAATTACATACCTAAACTCTTAACACATAACGTGAAATTCAAGTAGTACTAAGAGGGCTTGTTAGCAACTTGACTAGCGACAACACCAAGAACAACTTCTTAGACAGAGCATACTCAGTGGCGCAGATGAAAAATATGCAGAGTCGAATCCGAGACTACTGAAACATCTTCTTGATTATCCTTAAGAATACGTAAATATCCTGAAAAATTTATAAGATTGCATACTTACTGTAACACAGCCGTGTTCATGTCGTAGCCTTTGTTACTCATGTGAAGACACCGCAGTGTTTCGCCTACTGAGCAAGGCAGCATCATTTAGCACAATGCAAAAAGAAGGGAGATGAACCACCCACATGCGCAAACCCCAACAAATTGGACCATGCTAACTATTGGAACTGCCCAGAGCACAAACAACAGTTATAACTGAATCACATAACAACTCTGCTCCAACTACAAGCAGCATTGAATACCGACACGGATGAGGAGGGATGGATTAAAATTAGATACAAACGAACCAGAGCAACCAACACACAAAGAAATGCAACATCTCCACGTACAAAACCAACCGAACCTCAATAATCGACTTACGCCCAAGCAACGGCTGGGCAACAAATCGACACAGCACCAAAGCGGAAATCAGCTGAAGAACCGAGCCACACGGATACGAGCATGTAACCGACTCAAAAAGCTACACAGCAAGACTACAAGATCAGATGAATATGCTGCCGCAAGACAACTAGTCCAATCGTCGAGTCGGAAGCAGAACCACCAAAACAATGTACTAGCCGCCAGATCCCAAGCAAGACGACCATACCGACGCAACCTACATCTAGTGCAACACATCGACCTTCAAGAGAGTACTGCACAAGTTGATCTAAACGATCCAAAAAGGCATCAGTGAATATATGACACTCGATCTTCCAGAAACACATATAGATTCCGTTTCAGCTAACTATTCGCTTCTAAAATTGGTAGTCAGCTACATAGCCCAATAAACTCTGAAGACATATACTTGCTTTTTGACGGAGATACATCAGCATTGATCGCTGGCTATCTAAACACAAAACACATTCCATGGAGCTCCAGAGTAAATAACCAGGACACGATAATCTTCTACACTCACGCAACGGAAACAAAGTTCAACATAGTAGAACCGGACTATCCGACTAAAGTACCAACGTAAGCTACAGATCTACTTGATATGCTAGACATCATGGTAATAAGAAATATCTGGTGCCACATATTCAAAGAAGTCTTCGAAGACATAACTTCTGACCACCTCCCTGTCATTGACACCTTACGTACGAATTATTCAGCATCGCATCCCACACAGAAACCCCGTCAATAACACTGTGGTAGACACGAATTCCGCAGTAATAGGCTCGACATGCACAACGAAGGTGGCCTTAGAACACAGCATAATGACCAACCAACGGCACGACAGGGAGATCCGATTACTTCTCTACTTAAAAAATTAGATCAAAAGAAATGACAATTTGTAAGAAGATGACAATCTACAAAAAAACCTTCGACGGAGACCAGACTGAATAACAAGCAGTAAGCGCTATAAACATTAGAAACATTATTACGGATGTTCCTTGAAGAATCCTTGACTGCACACGTAAAAGCCACTTGGGACAGAAAACAAAATTTCTACCAACTGAATAGGACTCTTTAAAACAGAGACGAACAACATTCGACCCCACTACAAGAGCCAAAATGATTGCTGTACGCCACTGACAAAAAGGCCAACAAATTCACCAGGACTCCAGAGAAAACATTCACGACAAATGCAGACCAAGCAAGCATTATTCGAACAACCGTCATTCGACTCTTACAGGGAAATTCTGAGGAGGATATTTGTTTTATCGACTCAAGGGAAGTGAAATAAACGATAGTAGCGCAGAGCTACAAAATATCCCTGGGAGCAGACGGCATCACCATCGAAGCCCTTCGTAACATTACATGACACACAGACACACTGGCACGGCTAACGTGAATTTATATCAGCATTCTGCATCTGAAATGCTTCCCTCTGGCATACAAGCAGGTAACAGTGACTGTGATTCCTGAACCAAAAACAACCAGAACCGATTCTAAAAACTACGGTCTAATATTGCTACTCAATTCGATACCGAAGATCTTTGAACAACAACTTCTACACCGACAAAAGCCGTACCTGATGGTCAGAGAGGAATGGTTTGAATTCAGAGAACACCACTCAACGACACACCAAATCATCAAACTAGTCGATCATCTAGCCTATAAGATATGGAGAGATCCTTTAACACACTCTAGTATGCGAGTTCTTCTACAAAGTACGAGCAATACATCATAACTAGCTACTTGAAGCTACTAGTTAGCTACTTAACCGGAAAGATTCTACAAGTCAAGGTGGAGGACAAGTTTTTGGAACCACTCCAGTCCACGCTGGCGTACCATAAGACGGTTGTTTATCGCCCGCTCTTTTCAACGCTTATCTCTACGACTTCCCGTGCAAAAAAAGCGAGTTGCGCTTTCTACCAGGACAATTCCATCCTACTGGTAGATGCTCTCCTTCTACAACCGTCACAACCAGTATACAGAAACAGCAGGATTTTATGCCTAATAGTTTGGTTAATTAAAAATGAAACTTAACGTGGACAAGATATAGGAGGCGTCGCCGTGGATCAATGTAGTAAGCGTAAGGCTACGAATTCCAAGGTCCTGGGTTCAAATCCCGACACGGTCGACTGCTTGAAAATGACAGGTGAGCACTTTTCACAAAAATTACGCCCTCGTTCGGATGAGAGGTTAAATGGAGGTCCCGTGTGTGAGTGTTGTCACGCACGTTAAAGATCCCTACCTTGCCTGGAACGGCAAGGGTTCGGCAAAATTCTAAATTACCAGGCAACAAAAAACTCGCCTCCTGGCCAATGTAGTACCTTCTGGTGGAGCATTGGAAATATAAATGTAAGGATAGGATATAGGAAATTTTATTTTCCTAGCGCAGGGTGTTATTACACGAACCTCCAACAAAGGAGACCAATGCGCTGGCAAATACACATCCGATACTTGAAGAATCAATATTGACAGAAAACGAAACCTTCACCAACACACACGGCACGACGCATAAAAGGACTACTACATGTGAGTCAGGGCCATAGAAATAAGATCCCACTGGAAATACGGCCGAAATGTGTCTCTTGCTCATCCTGAGCTATGCGTCAGAGATATGGTACACCTACTTGTTCAATGCAAAGAAATCTTGACTCGAAGCGTTTCAAAGTAGCACCATCCGGCTAATCACGGTGTGCTCCGTGGTACGTAAGAAACGATACCAGGACCTACAAATTACCACATTTCACGACCTCTTTTCGGCACCGACCGCCATCGTATTCAAGAAGGTGGACAACTCCGAACACCTGACCATTCGTAACATGGCATTGCTGGACGGTGTACTACAACAAGTTAAAACAAGACCGAGACCTATGGTGCAACCTTAAAACAAGCAGAAAAGAAGTAACAAGTATCAAGCAGCAAAAACCATAACACTCGCGTTGTTTAAGATAGTTGACCTAATAAGGTCAGGCTCAACAAGTAACAATGTACTGTCGTCAAGAATGCCTCTGACCATAGAGACAATTGAAGTAGTTCGTTCGGTTTAGCCTGATCAGGCTTAAGCCATCATGCGACGTATAAACAAGTATAGGTCCCATAATGTGCGACAAATAATCGCTTGTGCCTGATGATACTAAACCGAAACAAATTGTTACCATTTGCTTAATAGAAGTATAAGTGTATCTTACAACGATGCATTACTTCAAAACACCTTGAAGTAATGTAGCTTTGCTGCGCCCGCAAGGGCAGAAGACACTAATGATATTGATCAGCAACATCTTTTGAAGTGTAGTAGTGTGTTGATACCTGATTGAACAAAGCAAAACGCACCACTTTAGCTTGCGTATGCAAAGATGATGCGTTGCTTTCGAACATCCTATTAGTATTATATTTCTGTCACTATTAGCTTAAGAAAAGTGCCTTTTTTCGGGACATTCTGAAGCAACTTTGTATTTTGCTAGTGAAAAAGTTCAAAATTAACATCTCATTTGATGATGATCATCTGATGATGATTGTTTCCATCGGAATATATTTAATTAATATTTGTGTCCAATACGGTCTAAATAAAGTTCTTTTTTATGATAAAGTATGTTACAAATCATTCGACAAGGAATAAATAAAGTTTTTATTGATGACAATGTGTATTTTAAATTATTGGCATGCAAGTCGAATTCATGTGTATAAAGATAAAATTCATAAAGAAAATAAATACAATATATTAAAAAAATAAAATAGTCTAAATCCAAATAGGGCGTGTGATGTCTACAATCTTTTATAGAAACACGATGGAAACTACATTATAAATGTTGACCTTTACAGGGATGTTCGGTATTAAAGCTAATGATGCTAATTGTTACGATTTTTATTAAAAAAAAGCATTTGTTTGAGCACTAATACGAAAATACCGAATCCCGCATTTAAAATTACTTTTTTTTTTGTTGTGTACTGTTTAATTGAAAGACGATATGCGATAATTCTTGGTATATGGTGTCTTCGGATCAGTGGTAACATTATTTAAACGCGTATTCTTGATTTTTGCAAAAACGTGCACCAAACCACAAGTTTTCGTAAGCTCTGAAAAGTTGTTTAATACGGAGAATATAAGTTTTGCAACTGCATGTCTTTACTAGTTCAGATAAAATTCCAGTAATGCTCCATAATTCTTCACTTAAAAATTATTTGCATAAAAACTTGATGGAGAAAATTCATGTATTAATGTTAACGGGACCTACGCCTCTCATTTGTCGATTTCAGGCCTCAATGAGCAATTCGCATAACTACAAGAAAGTAGGACACAAGTAATGATAGTGCAAGGTTGTTCTTTATTCATTTAAGTAATTTTTTCTGCATAATTAATACTGATGCAAATAACAAATAAATTAAAGTGGCACGCATATGTATAAATAACACGAGCCTGCCAACAGAGCATAGGAATGGTTGGATAATTTAATTAGTTAAGCGAATGCATAAATGCAACCTGTCTGAGTGGAAAGTTCATGCAAAGAGGCGCCCGTAGATCTGTAAAAAGTGTGGAATCGATATCATGTTGCTACTTTTCTACAATAATAAAAGAATACTATATAACGAAAATTTATTTCATTGAGAAAATCATATTAATACTGAATTCTCTGATATTTGAAACAAAAAAGGTTTAATTGGTTGGAGCTCAGCGCCGCACTGTGGTCATTAAAATTTTATATTTCTAGACAATATTGCTTGTAACGCGGCGAAAAATATTAATTATTCAATTAGTCGTCACATATTGCGTAGTTGTGTGCTGCAGAAAGAGAATTGTAGTTTCTACACTCTGTCGGGCGAAGTCAACAGGCATAATGCAGCAGACAAACCCACGGAAATGTCTAAACGTTAAATTGCAAAGAATATTAAATTAATCCAAATAACATTGAACTGCCAAATTGGAAACTTCTAGATATCAATATAAATGAAAATTCAGTACGAAACCGCCTTCCTTCAAGTTTGTAAAACAGGAGAACATTTGTAAATTGTGAATTTAACGTACGCTGAAACGTGTAAATTCAATAAATAGAATCATCATCATTAGGACCTCAGTCCTGGAACTGGTTAGACGCGTACCATCATTGCTGTGCTCCATACACATGCTTTTAACAATTTTCTTCTTGTTCAATGTTTGTGGTCTTTCATCATTGGCGCTGTTCTTTCTTGTTGGATGCAGTTCGGTCCCCTTCTATTGTTTTACAATTATATACCCTATTTCTCCGACATTCAGCGGTTGTGAGAGCAAGGGGGGGGGGGCGCTCCGTGGCGTAGTGGTATGTGTGTGACTACTACGCCTAAGCTCCCGGGTTCGAAACCCGACACGGTCCGCTTGAAAATGTTAGGCGAGCATTTTTCACAAAAATACATCCTTGTTCGGATGAGAGGTAAAATGCAGGTCCCGTGTGTGAGTGTTGTCACGCACGTTAAAGATCCCTACCTTGCTTGGAACAGCAAAGGTTCGACAAAATTCAATTTTTTCCAGGTAAAAAAACTCGCTTCCTGGCCAATGTCGTACCTTCGGCTGGTGCATTGGAAAATCACATGTAAGGTTGTGAAGGGGGTAAGCAGCCTGTGGCTACCAAGTTCCTACAGCACTTAAACATTTACCGATTTAATATTTTTTCCAATATATCGTTTGGCACACTCAACATTAGTTGCAGATATTTTACAACCAACACCTATAGTTGTTTATAATAATCATCAAATTTATCTGCGCTTATTTTTTCGTCATTAGGTTATCCGTCTCAAAACTGGTTGGACACGCACCTGCTCTTATTTATATTCTGAGTTAGCCTACATCCCTGAAATTCCCACACACATGTTTACAGCTCGGTATTCCTTCTATTGTTTTCCAATTTTATGCCCTATTTCGCCGAGATCCAGTAAAGGGAGTTAAGCATCCTGCGACTGCCAAGATCCCCCAACACTTAGACGTTTACCGAAGTAATAGTTTTCCAGTAAATCCTTTCACACAATTAACATTATTTGAAAATATTAGTTTCTTATAATAGTCATCATGTTTAATTACAGTTACTTTCATCATCATTTATCCATTTCTATTCTGAGCTAGCCTACACATTTCCCTGAAACTCCTACAGCCTACATCTTTCACTATTTTTTTGCAGTAGTCTAACCTAGGTCTACCTCTTCTTCTCTTTTTTTCCTATCACTGCTTCTAATATATTACGCACTATTCCTTCATTTATTTATTTATTTATTGAACATAGCAACCAACAGAATATAGGTTCCAATAACAGGCTGCTTAACATAAAGGGATCGGACGAATATTAGTTCAAACACATTAGTAACATGTTAGATTACAGCACATAAATCACTAAATAAAAAATAAAGAAACTTAAGAATAATATACAAACTACAAATTGCAAATTTCAAATAAACCGTATGTTTTTAAAATAACTAGCACAAAGTATTCCAATTCATAACAATTACAAAGTGCATTATGTTATATTAGGTACAAGGTTGATCTAATACTTAAACAAGTGATTTAAATTAGGCTGGTCTTGCTCATACGATAACAGTAAGCAAACTTCATTTTTGAACTTTGCTTTTAAAACAGTCAAAAACCAATCAACTGCATAATTTGTGTTATTTAAGGCTTTACAAATTTTATAATGAGTGGAATTGATCATATTATCAGTGTGTATTTGTGGAGTGTACACTAATTCAAAAGACCTACTACTCAACCTCGGAACTATAAAATAAAATTTACTAATAAAATTCAGATTAGAATCAAACTCCGAATGAAAAATTGAAAAAGCAAACATTAATATTTTTAAAAATCTTCTGCGTTCTAAAGATAAGTATTTAAATCTACTCACTAATTCAGAATATCTCATAAATTGTGAATAAATTCCAGTTTCATGAAATATCAAATATTTTAGAAATCTTTTTGAACATTTTCAATTTTCGTTACGCAATTATTGTATTTAGTGAACCAAATAATAGAAGCAAACTCTAATTTTGACCGCACATAAGCATTGTAGAGGGCTTCATAAGTTGAACGCTGTTTAAAAGATTTGGCATTCCTCATAACAAATCCCTACATTTTGTAAGATTCATTTACTATCGCATGTAAGTGAAAGGTAAATGTAAGTTTACTATCTAAAATAATCCCCAAATCATTTATTTGGAAAACTTTGTGTCATTTGAATAATTAAAGTTAGCAATTTTGATTTTCTTACTGAATGTAATTGCTCTACATTTAGTATAATTCAAATATAATTCATTTTTGTTACTCCAAGCAGCTAAATTTTGTAGATCATCGTTCAATTCAGTACAATCTTTAACTGAAAAAATATTTCTCCAGATTTTAAGGTCACCTGCAAACAACAGTGCACTACTTTTTGTTAAAACATTGGGTAGGTCATTTATAAAGATTAAAAATAACAGTGGTACAAGATTAGCACCCTGTGGAACACCCGAGTGTACAGAATACGAATCCGATGATTCATTTAAAAAAAACAACATATTGTCTCCTCCCTTGGAGATAAGAAAAAAATAATTTGCAAAGATCTATAGACATCCCAAAACTATACAACTTGGCTAAAAGTAATGTATGAAAGACTTTGTCAAAAGCTTTTTCAAAGTCAAGATAGATAGCATCTGTTTGAATATTATTATCGAGCGCTTGTGCTATCTCTTGAACGAATATATATATATATATATAAATTAGTTTCTATTGATTTTTGCGGTATAAAACCATGCTGTAGCACTGAGATGTACGGTTGAACATGTAAAAAGATTTTGTTGTATAGTGTAATTTCAAAAATTTTGGACACTGAATTAGATATTGATATCGGCCTGTAATTTACAACATCGTTTTTCTTGCCTTTCTTAAAGATAGGGCAAACTTTAGTAACTTTCCGCTTTGATGGGTATGACTGTGTTTTAATAATACAATTAGAAATTATCAACAACGGATAACTCAAGATTTGCCAATAGCCTTCTATAATATAAGGTGGAATTTGGTCTGGACCTGCAGCCCTTTTAGGTTTTAACCGCTTTATAGCCTCCTGTATATCATTCAATGTTATTTCATTTATAGCTAAAATGTCAGCCGTAAAATTCTCATGCCGTAGTATGTGGCCTATCATCCTATCTCTCCTATTTTTTACCGTTTTCCACATATTTCCTTCTTCCCCTACCGTTTTTAGTACCTCTTCGTTCTTAACTTTGTCTGTTCATGATATCCTCATCATACGTCTGTAGCACGATATTTCAAAGGCCTCTACATTTTTCTTGTCCGTTTCTGCTACTGTCCAGGCTTCACAGTCGTACAGTGCTGTGCTCCACACATATGTTTTAAGCAATCTTTTCCTTGTTTCTATGTTTGTTGTCTTTGAACACAGTAGTTGCTTTTTCTTGTTCAATGTAGCACGACCTTGTGCTAATTTTTGTTTTATATCTTTAGTGCTTTTCCCATCTTGGATTATTTGGCTTCATAGGTAGCAGAAACCCTTAACCTCTTGTAAGTTCGTGTTAAATATTTGTATTCTTGTTTTTTATTTATTCTCCCCTCCTTTGCATACTAGAACCTTAGTTTTAGTTTTGTTAATTTTGATACCGTATCTCTCTGTTAGAACCGTTTCCATTTCATTAAGAGCAGCTTCTAACTCTTCCTTGCTCGATGCTAATACCGTTATATCATCTGCAAATCTAAGCATACCAATTTTTTGTCCCTGCATAGTAATTCCAAATGTCTTCCTGAATTTGACAGTATTCATTGCCTCTTCAATGTACAAGTTAAAAATTAATGGAGATAGGGCACATTCCTGTCTCACCCTCCTAATGTTTACTTCTCTACGTTCCTGCTCTGATTCTATTACTGCTGTTTGCTCTTTGTATAAGCTATGTACTATTCGTCTATCCCTATAACTCATTCAAATCTTTTTAAGTATTTCGAACTGTTTTTTCCATTTTACATTGTCGAATGCTTTTTGCAGATCTACAAACCCTTTAAACACGCTATCCCCTTTTTCTATTGTTTCCTCCATTATCACTCTCAGAGCTAAAATAGCCTCCCGTGTTCCCATGTTTCGTTTAAACCCAAATTGGTCTTACTCCCTGTATGTTTGTTGTGGTTTGTATAGCATTCTTCTTAATCTTCTTTGGGAATGAAACCACTCATAGTTTTTAAAATCTATTTTATTTACGTTTCGATCCATGACCTAGGATCGTTGTCAAAATAATAAAAACTTCAAGTTTGACGTTTATGACATAAATTGAAGGTTACTTTGATTTATTGATATTTGAAATATTTGGTTTGAGTACACTAAGCAAAAATTTTTAAAGTCTCTCTTGGCATCTTACACGTATATCGTCGTCTAGCATGGTGTTAAAATAATGTGTTTGTGATGATTAAATTGTTCTTGTCGCAAAATTCTGCCAGCCTATTTCCCTGTCATTTCTCGTGCCTAAACCAAATAAACCTAATATCGCTCCTTCCCTACCCTCACCTACCACGGCATTAAAATCCCCCGTAATTATTAAATTTTCATGTCATTTTACGTATCTTAATATGTCTCCGATATCTTTGTAGGTCGCTCCTACCTCTTCGTCACTGTAGCTAGCGGTGGGCATGTATAAACAGAAATCAATTAAAATTTCATGAACAAATATCCCTTATGATTTAGATAATAGAAGTTGATTCAATCACGAGCTGTAAAAACAGCAGGGAAAATCAATGCAATGATGTCGGATAATAAATGGAAAATAAGTACCCAGTCGTGAGCTAGGTCAAAAGGTCCTCGAAAACACAATTACGAATGATTAAGACCACTTAAAGGAAAATATATATTAGCAGCAAAACCAAACTTATTCCATTTGCAGAAGAGTAGTTAACTAACGATAGTTTCCGATATCCTTTAAACGCAATGTGTGCCGGCAATCGAAATCGTAAAAGTATGTACGATTGTTTTTATTAGTGGAATAACCTCTCGTCATATTTTTTCTGCTCAGGTAAATTTATCATGAACTGTTAACATCAGAAAGTAAGATTTGCCTTCTAAAATCCTGCTTGTAAAATATACTTGAAAAGAAATATCTGTAGTTTCTCGAGAAAACATATTTATGACGCAGCAATAAAAAATGGAGACTCGCAATTGAAACGAGCGTAAACAAAACTACTTAGCAGTAAAAATTACGAATACTAACATATGATAGTAAAAGGACTAATTACATGTAGAGTGACCTACTCGGACAAGTCCCTTTCCTGACAACATCACACAAGTAAACGTATGCTATTTCTTAAATCAAATACTAAAAAGCCTTTTGTTCCTTTAGATAGCTGGTCGTTCATTCTTTTTTTGTAGGTCGTCGATACGGTTTGTTTAAATAGAATCATCTTGGTTTGGCAGTTTATTTTCTTCTACAATTATTTCATCTTTTTGGCGTTTTTCATTTCGTGGATCGTACATACCGTCTTAAAACGTGAAAACCCACAACTTGTCATACTTACTGTACTGTAGACGGCGGATATGCCTTCTCAAGCATGGTTCTTATATACGAAAATTTCTAATGCCATTAAATCCTTCAATAATTCCAAGAATGTTTGAAAACGTAATTACTTTTCGAGGCTAAATCACCATGTCCGTATAGTTTCGGAAAAATCCATAAGCCAGATATCACATTGCTTCCAATAGTAGCACATTAGATTCATATATTTATCTTGTTGCAAATGTCTGGAAAACATTTCAAAGCTCTGTGTTTGAAGTAGCGCGTCTCAAGTTTCGACCTCCATTCAATTAAAGCCAGATATCAATAACTCTTAGCACTTGTAATACACTGATCAGTTTTGAGGTAACATTTGTATACACCAAAATCGCTATCACGGACATAATAGAAACGTTTACCACAATCTTAGGCATCTTTACACCTGATTACCCTAATGCTTGACATTTTGTATTTGATAAACGATTGTAAAAACAAACTTCTGGGACACCCACGGTTTCAATATGTAGAGAACATCTTTGTGAACTAGTTCTATGATAAACAATTATTTTTTAAATTCCTTAAACGTTTACGATCAAGATATAGAATTTACCATGGAAATTAAAAAGAATGGACATTTATCACGCAATGCAAAGTTCCAGTACAAATCCGTGGCACAGTATTCAGCGATACTATCACGTGTATATTGCAAAGAACACTGTTTAATGCGCAGGGCGTCTTATAAATTTGTGTATCGACTTACCCCCGCGTTGTTCTATTGTTTTAAGGGTGTAGTTCCTACTCTTCAGCTAAGTGGACTGTGTGGCGAATTTATTGTACGTGTTACGTTCGCACTTTCACTGAGTTTTTTAGGGATTTATCGATAAAATCACATTTGGCGACACTAATGACTAACTCACTTTACCGAACGAACAACCGTTTCGCTTCGATGTCCATGCGAGAGTGTCTGTCACTACCCTTTTAGTCCAACTTAATTTCCACGAGTACAAAGGAGATTTTATAACAGGGTATAACGGGACTAGGGATGACAGCTTTACTATTTGATTTACAACTTAAAATTAAACACGACAAAGTGCGACTAAGAGACCGAACATCTCGCCCACTAAAATAAGTATGAACTAACTTATTTTATATTTAAAAATAATTAAAGCTATTAACTAAGAAACCTAAACCGACAACTTATATAAGTGAATATATGTATTCATGCCATTAAATAATAAGTAACTGGCAGTAAACATAGTTTCACCAGATGACGTTTAACTAACCCTTGGACTGTCTTGACCGTAGCTACACGAACGATTCCATCCCTACCAGTATGAACATCCAGTACTTTTCCTAAACGCTACTTTAGAGGGGGTTATTTTCTTCCTTTAAGAGGACAAGCGAATCAATAGGTAGGCTAGCGGAATTCCTCCACCACTTACCTTTCTGTTGCAACGTGTGCAGGTATTCGGCACTCACGGCATCACACGGTCCACCCCAGCGCCGGCGCTCGGCTTATCCTAGCAACTAAACTGTGATCGAGTAAAATATACCGAATACGTAAATACATCTTTAAAGCCAATCTGCCATCTTTCAACATGTTAGAAAATCTCTTAATGGATCATATACATTATCCGACCTATAACAGTTTCCAACACTGTAGGTGTATATTGAAGCCCCTGGGATTATAGTACCATACCTTTTAGCAAAACTAAATTCAAAAGCGTTACCTAGTCGAGTATTCGGGCCGTTGATCAAATCTCCCATATGATTTCCTATCTGTTTCCTAGTTATATCTTGAGCATTATGTCATTTCCGTCTAGTTAAATATTCCGCGTAAAATTCAAAACTTTTACTGCCGTAATTTAATGTTCGCCTATTCGAGATAGACATTTGTATTTAATGCATTTACGATTTAAATTCTCCAATACTATACCTATGTATTCTGTTTCTACCAACATCGAATACATAAAAAAGACGCTATCTATACCCTATACAGCAAGGGTCGAAGGATGTCGAAAGCAGGCGTACAAAGTCTACGTTGGAATCGAAAGTGTAGGGTAAATCCACCAAAACGCAAGCACAGCAATATATAGTCTTATTCATTTCAAAAAACAAACGAAGGATGTCGAAGACTTCCGAACACAGTCGAGAATTGAGCAAGAACAAGCGATAGGAATAAGACGAATTTTGCGTGTAAACACACAAGCGCTGCAAAAGTATTGTTTTGTAGATATTTGAATCGAGTGACAACAGTCGATAAACACTCCGATTACAACCGGCGATTAGTAGGGGAAAATAAAATATTGTATTTAATACTCTTTATTATACGAGTCTTCTTTAATCGAGCTAATATGTTTTCGGTAGTTCCTTTAACAAATTCTCTAACTAACGGTTATTAGAGTGCCCTGCACGAAACACATATAGAATGTGTATACTTTAAGTTAATATTTTTCAACCCCTCTATCCAATATCCTGTTTACACACACCCGTTTCAGCTTTTACACTGTGCCTAGCAGGTACATATTTTCACGAACATTCCACGCAGACTGCTACTAAAGATCTTACACACACCTTCTTTATCTTAACACAAAATTGACCATTTTTGTATGAACTTACCCCATACATCAACAATCACAATGATTTTAACAACCTTTTTTCTAAGTGAATATTTTGAACGTAATTATACTTAACGTAATTATATTTATTTTTGAAACAGTGTTTATTTTCAGCGTAACTTCTTATTACTGAGAAATTCAAATTGTATAATAAAATCAATCGGGTTATAATACTGTAATGGCTTAAACTCGTACCCCTACTAATACTACCTAACCTTATTTTTAAAAATTCATACTTAATACAATAACAAATATGTAAGAACTGCACTTGCTTACTAAGTCGATTACATCGATTTTCTGGCGCTGTCACTGAGACAGCAGGAACCAGCTAAGTCCTCGCGGCTTCCCCGAATACGTAGACGCATTCCGGAAGTATGATTTCCGATCTTGCAACAAATGAATATAAGTATATAAAAATTAGGTTACGTTTGGGCATAGGCCTAGGGTTACGAAGGTAGAATAATTTAGGACGCATTTGGCGCTCATTCTGTATGGGGATACCATTAAAAATAATTTTTTAGGAAACCCTATTACAAATAATATATATATTTATTTCCATTCCCCACTCTAACTAGTCAAAGCACAGCAACACACGAGTGCAAATTTTTGATGTTTACTGCAAGTTGTCTTAAATTAACCACTTTAAGTTTTATTTTTAAATATAGGTCCACGAGTTAGTCTATTACATGCTTTTCTAGCCAGTAATTGGATGTGTGCAGTATAATCAGATATTCGATCTGCAAATATAACCGAGTTTGTCTCGATGTAAATTTCTCCAATTTCGTCAATAACAGGTTCTGTTACGTCATCTATTTCATCCACCCGAAAATGGTGCATTGTCACAATGGGTTCGTTTAACAATTTTCTTATTACGAAAGAATTGGAATTATATAATAAAATCAATCGGGTTATAATACTTTAACAATTTAAACTCGTATATCTACTAAAACCAGCTTACTCCATATTTGAAATTTCATACTATAAATACAATAAAAAAAAAATTCTAAGCCGCATGTACGGCTTACAACCAAACTTAGACATTAAGTTCAACAAATATTACTTACCTTTGTGTTAAATATTTGAAACTTAATTGTACGCGAAAATAATAAATAGTAATGTGTAAAAATTCGTATTTAAAGTCGAATATCTTGATTAATAATTGAAATGTCGAAAAGTGAATAGCGTATTCGTATTCAGCGTAAAAAAATGGATAAGAATCATATATTATATGTCTTGTAACATCACGGGAACCGTGCAACGGACAGACAGACAGACCGACCGACAGACTAGACCATCTCATTAACCAAACGAAGTTTGGTTGATATGTACGAACTGCAATGGCATATATTTCGGTTTCCGGAAATTAGATGACATCCATATCAGTTAGGTCAGACGACTCCTCTCAAATCCCGCATAAATAAGTTTATCGTAAGTTAACCCTCCACCGTCCACCTTCAAGATTCTACCTTCCACCACCCAACTTCCACATTCTACCTTCCACATTCTACTTACAACAGTCGACCTTCCAAATTCTACGTTCCACGGTCTACCTTCCACATTCTACCTACCAAATGTGTCCTATCCCAATTAGTTTTTAACTTGCACATTGAAGAGGCAATGGATACTGTCAAATACAGGAAGACATTTGCTTTTCCTACGCAAAGACAAAAATTGATATGCTTAGATTTGCAGATGATATAACGGAATTGCATCTAGCAAGTATGAGTTAGAAGCTACTCTTAATGAAACGAAAGCGGTTCTAACAGAGAGATACGGTATGAAAATTAACAAAAATAAAACTTAAGTACTAGTATGCAACAGAGGAGAAAATAAATTAAAAACAAGAATACAAATAGGTAACAAGAACTTGCAAGAGGTTAAGGATTTCTGCTACCTAGGAAGGCAAATAACGCAAGATGGGAAAAGCACAAAAGATATAAAACAAAGATTAGCACAAGGTCGTGCTACATTTAACAAGAAAAAGCAACTATACTGTGTTGAAAGACAACAAACATAGAAACAAGGAAAAGATTGCTTAAAATATATATGTGGAGCACAGCACTGTATGGCTGTATAACCTGGACAGTAGGAGAAGTGGACAAAAAAAAAGGCAGAAGTATTTGAAATGTGGTGCTACAGACGTATGCTGAAGATGTCATGGACAGATAAAAACAAAAAGGTACTAAAATGGTAGAGGAAGAAAGAAATATGTGGAAAACGCTAAAAAATAGAAGGGATAGGATGATAGGCTACATACCACGGCATGAAGAATAGTGCAAAGTATATTAGAAGCAGAGATAGGAAAAAGAGAAGTAGAGGTAGACCTTGGTTAGAGTATTGCACACAGATAGTGAAAGATATAGGCTGTAGGAATTTTAAAGAAATCTGTAGGCTAGCTCAGAATAGAAATCAATGGAGGTTCGCATTCAACCAGTCCCAAGATGGATAAACTAATGACGAAAAAAATAACTGTACTTAAATATCATGATTATTATAAGCAACTACAGGTATTGGTTGTGCAATATTCTCGCATAATTTTAATTGTGTGAGAGAATTTACTGGAAAACTATCAATTCGGCAAATGTCTTAGTGTTGGTGGATCTTGGCAGCCACAGGCTGCTTAACGTCCTTCGCATACCACTGAATATCGGTGAAATAGGGCATATAATTAGAAAACAATAGCAAAGGAACCGAGCTGTATATAGGCTGTATGGGAATTTCAGGGAACTGTGTAGGCTAGCTGAGAATATAAATAAGTGGAGTTACGTGTCCAACCAGTTTGGAGACGAAAAACCTAATAACGAAAAATTAAACGCAGATAAATCTGATGATTATTATAAACCACTATAGGTGTTGGATGTGAAATATCTGCAACTAATGTTGACCGTGCCAAAAGATATATTGGAAAAAATATTAAATCGGCAAATGTTCAAGTGCTGGGGAACTTGGCAGGCTGCTTACCTCTTCACAATTACCGAATGTCGGAGAAATAGGGTATATAATTGTAAAACAATAGATGGGGAACGAATTACATCGAACAAGAAAGAACAGCGCCTATGATCAAAGACAACAAACATAGAAACAAGAAGAAAATTGTTGAAAGCAAATGTGTGGAGCACGGCACAGTATGCCTATGAAATATAGGCAGTAGGAAAAGTAGACAGAAAACGGTAGTAGCTTTTTGGAATGTTGTGCTTCAGATAAATAAGGATGATAGCATGGACAGACAAAGTTAATAACAAATAGGTTATAGAAATAGTAGGGGAATAAAGATATCTGCAGAAAAAAAATAGAAGAAATAGAAAGACAGAATACGTTCAAAGGTATTTTTGGGGAGTAGTATGGAATATATTACAAGCAGAGATAGGAAAATGTAGGTAGATGTAGACCTAGATCAGATAGTGATAGATGAAGACTGTGCAAATTTCATGGAAATGTGTAGGTTAGTGCAGAATAGGAAATAATGAGGGTACTCGTCTAATCAGTTCCAGAACTGAAGACGTAATGATGATGATAACTGAGTGGCCGCTGAACCCATTTTCATTTTTTGTTCTATGTAGGTATAAAACCCCACAACGTTATTATATCTGTAACAAGGTATAGTTGGTCTCAATATGTACACAGCATTTTGCTGTATTTGTTGAAAATTAAACAAAATATTAATTTTTTGTGATACACTAAAAGTATTAACCTACCAGTGGCATATGTGACGGTCATAGCGCCCCCCCTACCCTCTTTCCTGGTGCACTAGGAAGTAAATAATAAATATCGGTTATGGACTGCAGAGGATATTAAAATAGAAAAATAATACCATGTTGCCGATAAAATCTTAGATATTTTTTCTAAAATCGACCATAAGAGAAATAATTGAAGCTAAAGCCAAACAATATTTATTTTTATTAAGCAGAGACATTGCTTATGCTACATCCTTTATTTGTTCAACAGTTCACTGAATTTGAATAAAATCAAACAACCTGTTCTTTTGCAAAGCGGTCGATTATAGTAGTAATGATTTTATTAACAGCATGTGACTTTACCCTGAATTTCTTATGGTATAAAATTGGAATTTAAAAAAATTTCTTTAAAAGAACATTTGTAAAATATGTTATTTGCAGAAAAAAATTAACAAGTATACCAGGAAAAAATAGTAATGTCTTAAAACTAAAACGTCTAGATGTTTTTAAAAATAACGTAATGTTACCAAAATTGAAAGATTTGGTAATGGAAGTATTTCTTCTGCTACGCATCTCTTTCAAATAGGTCGTTACGTTTATGCACACGTATAGTTTTGTATACAAAAGTATGATAATTGTAGGTAACAAACGTTATAGTTTTGTGGTCGACAACTTGGAAATGTATGCTAGAGTTAATCTAATCCAATTCCTTGTAATCTTGACAATTTTAACATAATAATCTTTATTTGTCCAATAAACAACAAATGTTGTTAGTTTTAAGTTTTAATTACAGCGTTTCAATTTTTATATAACATTTAAACTCAATTTCTTACTTTTCGCTACACATATATTTTACATTGTATGAATTATTATTGCATGTTTGTAATAAATTTCTAAATGTCTTTATTGCATGTTTTTGAAACTTTAATTCCTACATCCTATTTTTAAAATTATCATATTTGGAAAGGTTGGCTAATGAAAACAACACTCGTACTCTCCGCTTATTCCATTCTATTCAAACTTCTTTATCACTAAGAATGCAACTACTTTACTTTCGTCTACGACATCACCTGCATATCTTTTTCTCCGGTGCTTTTACTATCCTCATATAGCCACATTATTTATTTTATTGCCTGTACGCGAACCGCTGCACGAGCAGCAGTGCTAAAGCCATCGCATGTGGTATGCGTTCATTTAGTGTTAACCTTTGCATCACTCGGTGAGTTCAAGCCTTTCAGCTAGTTAAGTATAAACGTAACGTGAAAACCTTATTGTATGAAAACTATCACGCGTTACCTTTCGCCGAAATCAAATTTCGTATCCAGCACTTCCACTGCTGGCAGCAACAATGGAAGCACATACGAAATCTTTCCTAGCAACACCTAAATCCCAGCTCAGTCCCCATTGTCTAGTAGAGTAACCTAACAATTTTTGACCAGCTATGGTAGCTTTCGTGCCAGACTTCACTCTTTCAACCCCATCCCCTCCCTAAACTGCTCCTGCGTCGATCAATCCAACTTAGAAACACCCATCCACCTCATTTACTACTGCCCCTAAGTACTCCATTACACGCAAATTTCAAAGCAGCAATCAATCTTGACCCTTACTCCCCAATCCCAAACATCAATTCTCTAGTTACAAACTTCCTCCAAGAACTTAACCTATTCCTAAAAGAAACTATCATCGCTAAACCACACATCACTACCAACCTGTTGCTTTAACACAGAAGCTCACACTATCACACACACGCACACACACGCGCGCGCACACACACACGCACACACACATACAAATCACACACTAACACAAACTAACTCAACTACACCCTACCCATAAATCACCATGAAGAGTACAGTTAAAACGGCGACCAAGGAGGAAACGTGCAGTTCCATCAGCACTTCAATTATTTATTTATTTTTTCAATCACTACCTATATTGTACACTAGAATGGGCCGATGGCCTAGGTATAGTTAACAATATTGTGGATGAATAAATGAACGAATATCCCTAAAAATATATATTTGCTTTTATAGAACGAACCCGCACCACTGAAAGCTAGTCGGTACACTGATTTACTGTTACATCGCTCCGTCAGAAACGTAACGCAAATACAGCACGTAACTATGTTTTGATTAATAGTACTTGTAATATAATAAGGATTTTTTTCCGTCACCATTACATTTTAATACGTATGCAACCAAATATAATGTTCTTTTCGACACCAACCAACTGTAGTAGTGACAGTGTATAACAAACATACCATTAATGTAAGTTGGTTAAAGCTGCCACAAAAATAGGACTTGTAGAATTCGCTAGATGGCAGCAGACAATGGTTTTATGTTCCAATCGTTGGCAAAACAATACATGCAGTGGCGAGTTCATGATGTGCCTCGGGAATACCCGTGGAACTCCTTGTGCTGTGAGTACTACTTACAGTAGCCCACAAATACGAAATCAGCTTTTTCGGTGTGCACCTTTTTTGTTTGGTATACCTTTAATTGAATGTACATAACCTTACAAGAGATATTATAACATCGTTACGCACAGTTTTTTGACCTAAGAATATTTAGCAGGTCATCCACAAAAAAATCAATTATATACTCCGCTAAGATCCTGTGCCGGTGAAATATCAAAAACCTCAACTGTACGAACAAAAATGGTTGTTCTGCCAACTAACTGTGGGACGGATGGTGTAGTGTAGTGAATTGCGGTCTCGATCGGGAAATACCTTGAACGTCACCTAATCTCGCAAGGGTACTAGGGAAAAGCCCTATAATGAATAACAAAGGGGGGCCTTGAGATCAGGAGAGTGACTCTGGCTAACAAATGCACCTAAAAATTCGTTAAAATAAAATTTATTTTAAATCTAAAACGACCTAAACCCGTAGACCTATTTATGACCGTTAACTGCAAGGAAGAGTTCTGAAGGTGAATGTTAAATAAGACCTTATATATTCAATCACGGTTTTTAAAAAATCACAACACAATTTATTACGGCAAAAACTGTAACTATTCCGTTTACAATATAAAATTTGCTGCGACGTTGTTAATTTTATAACACGCACGTTTACATAGTACCAGCTTAAACAAATATTAAAAGTTCCTAAATCTACTAACTAAAAACGGTTTGAACACCCAATATATCGCAAACCTATTAACTAAAACTTGACCTAAACATAGATGCACCGTAAGTTCGTTCAATTTATACATGTTCTTAGGATTAGGTGCTAACTTCGCATTAGTATAGTTTCAGCCTTTGCTTTATTACAAAATTCTTGCAATCGGAAGATGGATTATGGCATTAAAGGCTGCCCTCTACTTCCTCTCAAGTACCTTGTCGAGTTCGTCCGCTACGACATGAAGCTTTCAACACACGGTCGACACTCTCTATGGACCAATTAATGTCCTTAAAAAGACACTGGCCTAATTGGCAGGAAATTATCCGAACCTGCTTAGGCTACTCTGTCTTGCTCCCTAATCTCTACTTAAGGTTAACCCTATCAAAGCGGCATGTTTAGAATTTAGAAGTTGGAAACGGAATCCTTTTTTTGAGTTGCTTTTTTTAAAACAACACGAAGTATTCTTGGCAAACTTCAAACGGGTAAATCAAAATAAGACTTCCTTCACGTCACTTTCTCTATCTATCGTATTATATATTTAAACTCACGTATTTCGAGTTTTACATGTAATTTAAGTCCATACAAAACCGTATATGACTTACCTCTGTTCTAAAACCGATAAAATCATCGGCACCAATATATCTTTTTTAGACAAAACAATATCAAGTTGTATTAATTATCATGCTGACATCACCTCTAACCTTTTAAAAAACTGACATAAATTTTATAATTTTTGACTTTAGATCAAATATGATGCAAAAGAATTCTCTCTCAAATTAGAATTTATAGAAATCTGAAACTTATATGTCCTAAATGGAATAACCTAATCCTATTGGTGGACTTTACTTATACAGCAACTATTGCAATAAAATATGATTATAATTATTTCTAAGGGAATATCACAAATACTATCTTTTTTTCAGGGTTTGATCGGTCGTGAAATTAAAACCAGTGAAAATCCGACGGTGCTGTGCACAGATGTGTTGCGCACTTCCTCTAGTATGCCTGCCAATCGCGTCGCGTCGCTGTTGTCAGTTATGAGAGTGCAGTAAGCATGTAAACATGCTTAGAATAATAAGAGTCTCTCGCCAAGTGTGAAGTACGTACGGTCATACAATTTCTTTATGCATCCGTCGATGAAATTCGGTTGTATTGCACCCTAAGAGGTGCAATGCAAATGAAATTCATCGACGTATGCGTAATGTGTACGGTATAACTTTCGTGAGTGACAGCAAAGTGCGGCTATGTTGTAGGCACTTTGAAGGATGTACAAGCGATCATGGTACTGGCAATCAAGGAAACAAGAGAGTGGTAACCAACCAACGTTCTTGTTCAGTGAGTGAATCAGGCGATTTGAAAAAATCTTCGATTTACAATTTCTGTGTCTAGTGATTCGTTGCAAACCAGCGTAGAGGGTTGAACGAAAACACAAGCGGATACCTCCTGTCGCGAGGGTATTGGAAAGTTGGTGCATCGCTACGACAAATGTCTAAGTCTGGCGACTATGTAGAAAAGTAGCTAGAATTTGTATTTAAATGTTTAAAGTAAAAAATATATTTTGTTTTATTTGGCGACCAATCGGACCTTAAACAAAATAGGCTTCGTATATTGACTGCCCCATTGGCAACTGATTCTTTTTTATATTTTAGCAATTTGTATATAATATTTCACTTTTTTTCAATAATCAAGTTTATTGTAAACTGCAAACCTATTTTCTCTTTTCTTACAATCTTTCTGTATTTCATAAGAAACTATACATGCGCCCCAAGCAAATTCTTGCTACGTTACTGCGGTAGAGCTACTTCTATCTTTTAAATAAAAAGTGCAATATTGTTACTATGCAATTAGGAGTATTTCTTTTTAATACATATACATAATCTTAACAAACTATATGATCGAATTAAAAGTTATGATTTTCTGCAATACTTTTGCGGCAAGCGTTTAGTTGATACTAATTAACTTCATTTCTTAATCGCTATTTGTACTATAGTGCGCATTTCTGGCACAACAAACAGTAAAGAAACATTTTGAAAACCCAACAATTCAATGAGTTTAGTAATGAATGAGATGGAAGATTTTACTAACAAAGTTAAATTGCTTACACTGTTCTTTTGTTGGCGTTACAATTCAAATCTTTGAACGCAACTCTTGCGCCATAAAGTAGTGATAAAAAGTTCTTAAAACTTATCAGCTGCAATGGTGCTAAGCATAAAGTAGGCACCAATCAACTTAATTTATGGTTAGCACTAGACCATTTGTGCGGCAGCATTAGAGTAAATTTTGAGAACAACTATATACATACGGTTTTAAAAAATACGTTTAATTTTGTAGATCTCGTCTTTTGCTATAATATGTGATAAGAAAAACCAATCGTTGATTCATTTGACGAATTTTTACCTTGGAATGTTTGAAGTGTAATCATTGTAGCGTAAAGAATTTAATTCCTGGTAAAGTTTGCTCTTTTAAATTCATAATTACCAAGCTCTTCTTATAAAGAACAACAAACTTCGTCAAGAAATAAAAAGAATTGGGTTAATTTAACCGGAGGGGACCTCCAACTGCATAAAATATAGTTACTGAAGTTTGAACGACTCGTAGAGACATGAACAATGTCAGTGAGTGAGTCCAGTTTGCATAACAAGCTTCCATACCGCAATATCATCTCAACTGAATTTTTCATCAGTACAATTTGTGTGTTCCATGCTTCATGAGCGCCATTCATAGTTTATCTAGTTAAAAATTCTTGCAATTTACATAACCAATGAAGTCACTTTAACTAATATCATAAATTTCAAGGTTTATATTATGTTCTTACGATAGCGTCGAAAGCTGCGCTCATATTCTTTTGTTCCGGTGCTGTTTATTCATTACGTACACGAGAGCAGAAAATAAAAGAAATCACACGAGAGGTAATGGCCAGTTCTTGCTGGACCAGAACCACTAAATTCTTTTAAATCTCCGCAGCTTTTGTGCGTTGCGTCGTTAAAAGACAAGATACTCATTAATCTTTTCGGAGCCTTGCGGTTTAAAAAACGTTCTGACCAATCCTGATATTCCTGAGAGTGCATTGTTGTTTCGTAAGAGTAATGTCCTTAGCTGTCCAGTCCAGCCCACTCATAAAAAACAGCAGACAGTGAAGTGACTCAGGTGTGAGTTGGGGCGCTCACCAGGGAACCTCGCCCACCCCTTAACTACTAAATCACATGCATTATTTAACAACGGGGAGTGCTTAGCCATCGAATTCCAACCGACGACCGTTATGTTGCTGTGTTGCAGATACAATCATCGCAATTACAACATGGCGCCTCCAAATTACTTCATCCCCTTATTCGGATGCACTGATTTACACACGCTGTTCTCTCCTGTTTAATTTGTTAGAGCGTTGGGGAAATTTTAATTTTACGAGACTTGATTATACCAAGAGTTGTACGGAATAACGGTGGCATATATTTCAATTTGAATTATATTAAATTTTGAAGGAGGGTTAGTTAGGTGCTGTTAAATGTTGTTACTCGTTCAGTTAATTTTTAAGATAAAAATTACCTGCAATTGTTTCAAGTATTTTACCTATACTCCCTTAACTTGATAAAATCGAAATAATTTTAAAAACATTTTTAAAAATGAAAACTTAATACAGAGGAATAGTAATAACTTAGAAAAGGTTTTTGCAACTTTCAGCTCGATTGTAATGAACGTTTCACTATTTTGTTTTTGCTAAAACAAACGTTATGAAATGCAGTCCTTGTATGCTCCAGTAACTTGTAGGGTATTTGTACGGTTTAAGCATTAGCACCTTTGATATACAAAAAGCTCACTGCTAGATATCTGTCAAATAGACGCAACGCCAGAAAAAAAAACAATTATGAGCACAAAAATAGTTCTTTTTGTTTTAACTTCGTAGATTACCAATCTAACTTGACTACGCCAAAAATATCCAAAGGACGCCATTATTTCTATTCAGAAGTCACCGTCGCGGGCAGACATCTAACCTGAAACTCACACTGCTCAGTATTCAGGATCATTTGATAAACCCGGTTCAGCTACAGAAATCACCAAAAAAATATTGTAACTTTTATTGTAATTTTGATTAAACAAATGAATTTAGTATGTTTATTGGTCGTACCAAAAATAAAGTACAACCAAAATGAAACTAGACAAGAAGTAAAATTGGTTTTGTAATATTCACATTAAGCAAGAAGGTTATAAGGTAAAATGGGGTAACAGCGGATTAGTTTTTTGTAAGTTAACTTATACCGCATATATCTTTAATATGGTGCATAATACCTTAACATTTAAATATTATATATATATATATATATATATATATATATATATATATAAATATTTCTGTGTAATTTGTAGGTTAGGATTAGTTAGATGAGTCATAGGACAATTTAGGGTAAGCTGTAAGCTAGCATGTGTAAATACCACTTATTAGAAAGTTAAATAGGTGTCTTGAAAATCTAGTGTAACGATCAATTACTTTACAGTAGGAACGATCTTAGAGTTTATTTTACTTCAATTTCAGCTTTGCGGGTATTTGCAAAGAATTTTCATAATATTTAGGGAGAAAAACAATTAATGTTAAATATTTATCCCAAGGTTAATTCATTAGAGTAAGTGTAAGGATGCTGCTTTAATTATCGGAGAGTCAGCGTATAATAGTTAAAAAGCATTTTCAATTTACTTTAGCGCAAAATCAACAATTTTAAGAGCATAATTAAAGTGAAGTAGAAACATTAATTTAGTATCGTTTAGCGTATGTGAATATTATAGGGGATAATCTAACATAAGATAGCATTTAAAAACATGAAGCTGGTATAAGGAAACAAGATTCTGAGTTTTTTTTTCTTGATCTTCTTTGGGAATTAAACCACTCATAGTTTATAAAAATCATCTTTATTTACGTTTTAATACATGACCTAGGATCGTTGTCAAAATAATAAAAACTTTAAGTTTGACATTTATGACATAAATTGAAGGTGACTTTGATTTATTGATGTTCGAAATATTTAGTTTGAGTATACTAGGTAAAAAATTTATAAAGTTTAAAAGAATGATTGCCTTCAATTTGTGTTGCGGCCTGGAACCGACTTTTTTTAGGTAGCCGATACGCTTAACGTGAAATCAGCTGATTAAGTTTTATTAGTGAATTTTATACTAAATTCAATAACTTGAGGATTGGAAAACATTTTTTTAACGTTTCTATTTAATTAAAATTAAAACCACTAATCTGGTGGAGATACGTAGACGATGTCCATGCTATTTGGCCTCATAATACAGAACTAATTAAAAACTTTGTACATTCAATTAACAAAATAGAACCAACTATTAAATTCACATATGAACAACATGGAAAACTTCCGTTTTTAGATATTTCTGTTAGCAAAAACGATACAACAATTAATACATCGGTATACAGGAAACCAACGCACACAAACAGATATTTAAACTTCGATTCAAACCACCCACACTGTGTCAAACGAGGAATTATCAAAACCATGTATGATAAAGCAAAATTAATATCATCAAACGAAGAAATTTTAAAGAAATAGAAAGACCTAATCAGATGTACACTAATAGAAAACAAATATGCTAAAAGAATAATAGAAAAATAAATAAATAAAACCCCAAAAAATAAACAAAAAGAAAACAAAAACAACGATACACACCTAAAAATGCTCTCAATACCATACATAAAAGAATTCTCCCAAAAAAATCCAAAGAATAGGTAACAAATTCAGAATTAAAACAGTATTTAGAACCAACAATACACTAAGAGCACAATTAACGAAAACAAAACCCAAAAACGCAACACAAAGTTCAAAAAACTGCATCTACAAAATACCGTGCGAATGTATCAAATTCTATATAGGGGAAGGTTCCAGACTATTTGAAGTTCGATTAAAAGAACATAAATCATATATAAAAATAGAAAATTAAAAAAATCCATGATTTGCCAACATGCATGGTACATAAAATAAAATGGGAGGACGCAAAAATTATCGACAAAGAAGAAAAGCACCAAAAACGCAAAATCAAAGAAGCTGCTTATGTAACCCTGTAACATATAAATTTTCTGTAAGTTTGTTCATTGACTTTAGCGCGGTGCATCTGTTATTTTAGTCGTTATTTAACAACATTTATATAATTCATTCAGTCATTATTGCATATTTAATAACCAATAAACTCCCAAAGCATACTTTAATTCTAATTACAATTAAAATCTACTACATACTACATATTCCTTACCGATAACATTTATATATACAAACTTGTTACCGTGTTCCTACTTCTTAAAGTATCTAAGATTTTAAATTGTTCCGACGATTGGCGATCGTTTGTCACTTTTCGTTTCTTAGTTGAACTGGAAGGTCGCTCCGTGTTGAAAACACTCAACATGTGCAGGAAAATCAAGTTTTCCTGGCGAAGACGTCGTAAAAGACGGACAGAATGTTAAAAGTTGTCTAAGACAACTAATGTAGAAATGTAGTGTACAAATCCCTTGGCGAACGGTTTGTATAAATGAGTAAGCATATGAAATTAATTATTTTATAAACGTGCAACTCTGAAATGTTAAAACTTAGAAAACCTTAAAACTTGAAAACTTTGATAACTCTGGAAATGTGGATGGTCTTGTAATAGTTTTAAAGTAATTTCACGTAATTTCGATGCAGCCTTGGATCAACGGAAATATTTTATTTGGTTTGATTTAATTAAATTTATAGAACTCGTTCAGAAGGTAAATGAGTAAGCAACTTTGATCCACACGTGGCCGACGTCGATATGCAGCCGGCTTGTTCTACTGATGCACATGTCATTTGAAGGTTACAGGTCATTGCCGCTATCGGTAAGAAAGTATTAGTTTCTAAAAATAATGCTAACGTTACAAAGTCCATTACGTAAATTTAGCATGTAATGATTTCCTTTTGAAACTTGTTTTACTTCAGGTTGCTGTATGCAATTTATTATGACTTGTATAAATAATTTTGTTAATTAAATTTCAAAAGATCATTTTGTAAAGTATAAAGTACAATGAGTACTATAACCTATTTCTAATTAATAGTGTCTTCAACTTAAGATATCATATCTCACCGAATGTACAGGTGTAGACATTCTTCGTCACAGTTATCTTGTTTATGACAAATTAAAATACTAATATGTTAATTTATAAGACCTGAGTACTATATGATGAAAATTCGAACTTAAAGTAATCTGTCAATTTTTGCTTTTTGCCAAAAGTTAAATAAGAAATATTTAAACATTGTGAGGTCGAGTAGCGCTACAGTGACTACCTAATAAAAAAATAATGTCCATAATTAAATATCTGATTTAAAAATTACTTTCATAGGAATTGAATTTTATATATATATTTTATATATATTTTATATATATATATATATATATATATATATATATTTATATTATATATATATTAAGTACTCTTATTTATTATGATGTTATTTACTTTTCTTAAAAGAGAATACAGAATTATTTTTTTGGACTTCAGTTCATTTTTCAGTAATATTAAATTTTCCAAATTTTGTTCGGTGTTTACAAGATAAACTTATCCAAAAGAGCATCACGATAGTAGAAACCAATTGAACTTAATTTAAAGATTACATATTCATACTGATCCTCAATATATATAGGGTGTCTATGTTGGTAGAAATTATGTTTCAGAGTCACCCCACTCATCGTTAGATCCTTGAAGATGACGATCAGATATAAGTATGATATGTATGACAATCAAACCTTGTATGTAAAGTGGTTTGTGATAATATAGGTTTCCAAATTTTCCTTTAAGCAAATTCATTTAGACAGTTGCTTTATAAAAAATTTAGGTGGCGTCCTTTATTTTGTTTTTTTCTACTTAAATATACCCACTGACCCAATCTCATGCGACCGTGGGACAAAAACCCAGTTAGCTAAATGTCTTAAGAGTGTTCTTTTACTATAAGCCAATTTCCATCCAAACCTTACCCTGAGCTTGACACAGTTACATAAGAATTCTCGATAGGTAATATTAATCTACCACAATTTTATTGTGGAATAGATTGATAGAAAAAATATAGATAATAACCCTATACAAAATAACTGCGTTGCAAACGAATCCGTGACATTCACTAAACAATGGATTCCACTACTAAAAGAAATAACAAATGAAAATCAAATGCCCACAATATCTAAGTAGCATTGCAAGTTTTTCCTGGGTTTTCCTTGCGATATTGACATAAAATACAGCCTACATACATGATTTTTATTTATACATGCAATAACTAATTACATAAAAATAGGCATATTAGCAACCCTTGTACAACAACATTGGTATCTGACAAGTGTAAACCCGCCATAGGGTCGCCTCAGAACCATGTTAAAATCTACCAAAGAGGTAGCCTAAATCATAATGATTTTTCCCCCTCAAAATAAATATATAAAAAAAAACAACTGCCTAAACCTTACGGTAACGTAATCGCACACTTCTTTAGTAACCATCCTCTTAATTGTATAAATAGAAACATGTTAAAAAATGTTTTCCAATCCTCAATTTATTAAATTTGGTATAAAATTCAACAATAAAACTTAATCAGCTGATTTCACGTTAAGCGTATTGGCTACCTAAACAAAAAGTCGGTCCCAGGCCGCAACACAAATTAAAGGCAATCATTCTTTTAAACTTTAAAATTTTTTTATCTAGTTTACTTAAACCAAATATTTCGAACATCAATAAATCAAAGTCACCTTCAATTTATGTCATAAATGTCAAACTTAAAGTTTTTATTATTTTGACAACGATCCTAGGTCATGGATCGAAACGTAAATAAAGATCATTTTAAAAACTATAAGTGATTTAATTCCCAAAGAAGATTAAGAAAAATGCTAAACAAACCACAACAAACATACATTACATGTGATTTTTCCAATGCTCCACCCGAAGGTACTACATTGGCCAGGAAGCGAGTTTTTTTTTTTTTTTTACCTAGAAAATTTTGAATTTTGCCGAATCCTTGCTGTTCCAAGCAAGGTAGGGATCTTTAACGTGCGTGACAACACTCACACACGGGACCTCCATTTTACCTCTCATCCGAACGAGGGTGTATTTTTGCGAAAAATGCTCGCCTAACATTTTTCAAGCGGACCGTGTCGGGATTCGAACCCGGGACCTAGGGCGTAGTAGTCACACACATACCACTACGCCACGGAGCCGCCTACAACAAACATACAGGAAGATTCTGAGTATGAAAGTGTTCTCGATAAACAAAACTCGACGGTTAGGATAGGCATGTTCTGGGTAACAATTTATTTCAAGGAGCGTTGTAAACAAGCTCAGAATAAATCAGTATTTTCTACGAATAGAAATGTACGTTTAAAAAGCCAGAGATCGAGAAATGAAAACAAAGACAAAATGTTTTAGCATGTAAACGAAGGAGATGAAATTGTTAGGTGTTGGGTTAACTAGGAATCAAGAATAGATCCGAGGCTAAAGGTAGGAATGAGATGGAAAATGTTTGTATAAGATATCGATTTAAAGGGGGATTAGAATTAAGGATGAACAAAAGTAAGCGTATTAGATCGGGTATTAATAAGAGTAAGACAGATGTAGGGTTAATATTATTTAGGAGTGATGAATCGTTTCAAAGACTGATTTAGCGTGCATTTGAGAAACAAGGAAGAGTAATTGTACTTCACTAGTAAGAGTGAGCCGCGCGATAGTCTAAGATTAAGACAGGGTACATATGTGAGAGGGATTCGTAAACAAAACATGAGGGAAAATTTTTGAATGTAAAATAGAGAGAGATCAGGCTAAGTTTGTCTCATATGTGGTGCGTGAATCTAATAAGAATCGATGTCAGTTGCGGCTAGTTTCAGGGATGCGACACAGACGTTGGAAGGTTGGAAGTTATTTTCGCGGTAATTTGCTGTGTTCGAGTGTCAAGATTCCGGGATTTTCAAAACCGTTGATGTTGGTTTACAAAATTACGAAGAATTATTGAAGGCTAACTTGGGATTTTTAGAATTTTGTTTCGGTTGTGATTTTGAGTAGTGAAAAGTGCTGCAACGGCTAGAAGGTTACCAAGAAAGCTAGTTTATGTGGGGCGGTAAATTGTGAGATAGAGGGGGTACCTTTGGGTGTATATAAACACTAGAGGTGGTGTGAGGCTCTCTTCTTTTTTTCACTTATCATTGACCTTAATACAAGTAGTAGTCAATATTATTCAGGTTTTTAAGAAATTGTAATTTACAATTACACATACAAGTAGGTATGCTGTAGTACGCGTCATTTAAAAAATCTTGAAGTACGTTTAAAAACAAAAGCAAAGCTTAGGAAAGTCATGTAAGTACCGACTGCAATTTACTTTAGTTATTAGGATTTGCAACGCATCCTAAGATGAAATAGCGATTGGTAATGCGTCGAGTAGTGGTTTGCTGATGGTGTATGGAACAGTAGAGGAGTTTGGGCAGTTTGGAGGCATTGTCGATGGTTAGTTGGAGATTTGGGCGCGGTTCCATAACTTATAGTCATTGTCGAGGGCAACATCATCAATGATTGGATTGCAGATACATGCGGTGTGACGTTTTCCAGGTAACTAATTTGTATAAAAACATTGTTGTTGAATTTATTTGAAGATATAAAACAAAGATTAGCACAAGGTAGTGCTACATTTAACAAAAAAAAAAGCAACTACTGTGTTCAAGACCATACACATAGAAACAAGAAAAAGATTGCTTAAAACATATGTGTGGAGCACAGCACTGTACGGCTGTGAAGCCTGGACACTAGGAGAAGCATACAAGAAAAAGGTAGAAGCCTTTGAAATGTGGTGCTACAGACGTATGATAAAGATACTATGGACAGAAAAGTTACGAACAAAGAGGTACTAGAAATGGTAGGGGAAGAAAGAACTATGTGGAAAACAGTAGAAAAAATAGGAGAGATAGGATGATAGGCGACATACTAAGACATAAGAGAATAGTCCGGAATATATTAGAAGCAGAGATAGGAAAAAAGAGAAGTAGAGAAGTAGATCAGACTACTGCACACAGATAGTGAAAGATGTAAGTTGTGAGAATTCCAGGGAAATGTGTAGGCTAGCTCAGAAGAGAAATCAATGGAGGTACGCATCCAACCAATTCGAAGATGGAAACATAATGACGAAAAAAATAACTGTACATAACCTGATGATTATTATAAGCAACTACAGGTATTGGTTTCGCAATACTCTCAACTAATGTTAATTGTGCGAAAGGATTTACTGAAAACTATTAAATTGGTAAATGTCTGTGTTGGGTGATCCTTGGTAGCCATAGGCTGCTCAACCCCCTCCACATACCACTGAATCCTGGTGGAATAGGGCATATATATATATATATATATATATATATATATATATTAGGAAACAACAGAAGAGGAACCGAGCAGTATCTAGGTTGCGAGAATTTCAGGGAACGGTGTAGGCTAGCTCAGAATAGAAATATGTAAACGCATCCAATCAGTTTCACGACGGAAAATCTAATGGCGAAAAAATAATTACAATTAAATCTGATGATTATTATGAACAACTACAGCTGTTGGTTTTAAAAGATTTTTAACTAATATTGATTGTGCGAAAGGGTACATTGAAAAGCTAGTAATTCGGCAAATGTTCAAGCGTCGGGGGATCTTGGTTGCCGCAGGCTGCTTAACCCCCTTCACATACTACTGAATATAGCGGAAATAGGGTATATATTTATAAACAATAGAAGGGGAACCGAACTGCAACTAATAACAAAGAGCAGCGGCTATGTTCAAAGACAACAAACTTGGAGATAGCGAGAAAATTATTGAAAGCATATGTGTGGAACACAGCACGGTACGTCTATGAAATAAGGGCAGTTGGAGAAGCAGACAGAAAAACGGTAGAAGCCTTTTGGAATGTTGTGCTTCAGATGTATGAGGATGACAGCATCGACAGACAAAGTAAATAACAAAGAGGTCATAGAAATAGTAAAGGAATAAAGATATCTGTGGAAAACAAAAAAAAATAGGAGAAATAGAAGAACAGGATACTTTCTAAGGCATTTTTGGGGAATAGTGCGGGATATAATACAAGCAGAGATAGGAGAAAAGAGGTAGAGGTAGACCATTATCAGAGTATTGCACAGAGATGCAGATGCAGATGCAGACTGCAAATTTCAGGAAAATATGTAAGTTAGCACAAAATAGGAAACAATGAGGGTACGCGTCTAACCAGTTCCAGGACTGAAGACCTGATGATGAAAGGAAAGTGAATCGAATCAGAATTTCTTTTCGAAGTATTCGATCTGTATTACCCATGTGCTTATTTTGATACAGTAAAAAACCTTTTTTTTTCTTAAAAGTGCTATAACTCGGTTTCTATAAGAGTTAGCAGGTCGACTCGGAGCTCATGAAATCTGTTGTTGCCGTTTTAAATAATTATCTTGTTACGGAAATGATACTCACCGTTTTATTGAAGAATACGTACAATTCACTCTCGAAGTGAAATTGTCATAGAAATGAAATTAGTATGTAATAAATGTAGATGTAGATAAGAAACTATTTTACAGGAAAGTAGAACGTGAGGGAAAACTGAAATTTATTGTATTCGTGCTCATTAATAGTCATAAAATGGTTCCATTTTAGCACGCTTTGTTTAATGCTCATAATTTTTTAGACGTCTTCTTTTTCATTATCTTCGTCGTTTTGACGTTGTTCGTTTTGTAGTCGGGGTTCTGTCTCGAAGTCTTCGTCTTCCTTATCAAGGTCTTCTAGCTCGCTTTCCAGAGCTTCAGTAGCTGTCATGCTGTTGTCGCATATTTTGCCGGAACAATGATAACATATGACAAAACATGTACCACCTGATTTTCGGCAGCCACACCCGCCACTGCACATCAGCTCCACAGACGCAGGTGGTGCATTCGTCGTCACTGGCTGTAAAGCAGTGTACGATGTTTGCCAGCCCCATTCTTCCGGATCCACATACCTTCCCAACCATGCCTGCACTTGCTGGTAGGTGCGAAGAATATACAGCCGTGCCAAATTTTTTGTAGGGGTAACGCTGATAAATTTAATCTTGTTTTTGACTTTGATTTTACAAAACGTTTTTCACAACCACTTGCACGAAAGAACTGACAAATATGAATAAAAAGGCAAATGTTTACTCGACGCGTCGCCAGCTCACTATGACCATAGCATTCCGAACTCGAGCGTGTCTCAACCCGTCTTTGAGGTACAAAAGACCGTTAGAACCGGATAAAAATGTACTGTTCGGTGTAAGAAAAAAATATTTCAAAATATGATAGGCAAAATTGTTCGATTTTTCATTCTCTACAACTTTTACTTGAAGCATTTTGAGAAAAAAGCCAAAAACTAAAATTAATACGGTTTCTGTCTTTTCGTTTTTCTTTATCGTTCGATATCTCGAAACTATCGATCGTACGAAAAAAAACTTATTCAATATAATTTGTTGAGCGTAAAAAAAATTCCGATTCGACCTCCTAACCCTTATAGAAACCAAGTTATAGCACTTTTAAGCAAAAAATATGTCTTTGCTCGCAAAAAGCACATCGGAAACTGAGTCGAGAACTTTGAGTTAATCCCCCCCTCGACAAAAAATAATCCTGGTTCGATTTACTTTCCTTTTCAAATGTACATAGTAACTGGACTATAAGGAAAAAAGCGTTCCAGGTGCAAGGTGTGATACCGATACTATGGTCTAAGATAGTTTTAACTGTTAAGAAAAACTATTGAAAGTTTGTTTGAAGCGTAACACTCTATGGCTGTACAATGTGACGGTAGTCGAAAAATAAGTTAGAAGGTACAAGCTTTCTAAATGTGGTGCTATGGGATAATGCTAAAGATCAGTTGGACGGATTAAGTTAGTAATGATAGGGTCTTGGAGAGGTTTAAAAAAGTAGAAGCAGTGTAAGTCTAACGAAAAGAAGCGGGTGATAGGGTGATCGGTTATATCTAGAAGAATGGAAATGGATTGGACAATAATAGAGAGCAGAACAAAAAGTTATGTACAGGAAGGTAAAGGGTTAGATATGTAAACCAGAATAAGAAAAGCGTTGGATAAGATAGTTATAGAGTAGTGAAACTGTTAGATTAGGATAGGATTGGTATTAAGAAATTGATGATTATAAGCCTCTACAGCGAATAATCGTAATCATAATGAAATTTCAGAAACAATTTTTTAGGTCCCTTCCCAAATTGTCGGTCTATCAATTCGGCCTGCCGCTGAAAGAAAACGTTTGTCCACATCTACTCTAAACACGGCAGCAAATTTCCTTCATGTTCTTGAAGAGCATCTATCGAACCGCATCAAACTTATGTATGCATTAAAACATCTGGCAAATACGTCCTTAGTCTGCTTCTTATTCCTTCCTAACAACTTCTCAAACTTTAAAAGTCGTTAAGCTTTCCAGAAAATCCAGTCTAGCATGGAAAATGGTTGGAAAAGTTTGTTCCTCGTCGCGTTCTTGTTCGTGCAACCGAACAGACCGCAGCAGCACAAGACAAAAAGGGCAAAATAAAATATAAGTTATGTGTTTTAATCTCGGCCTCCGTTACTGTGGGGAAAAGGCCAAACTATGCAATAAATATCACCAACTTGGCGTGTATTTGCTACATATTTTTGTTTAGTAAGATAGCAAAATGCAGTAATTGTTATTCGTTGAACGCGTTGTACTTGTGCATGCAACGGGAAAGCGAAAAAAAAACCTTTTTAATTAACGACGTCGTAAAGTTCTAGCAAATACGCGGCGTTTAGAACGAATGCGATGTGCACGATAGAAATACGACCGTAAATGTAATTAACTTCTGTCATCTTCGTAAATAATTATCTTTTGTTAATGCAGTAACTTCCGGTATTGTCGCACAATTAAAAATTACCTAATTTATGTTAATTTCTAGGTATTGTGATAGGCGCAAGCAACGTTTGCGTGTCAAGGATTATTTGTAGTAGTCGTTGTCGTCGTCGTCGCTTGCCTGTGGTTTCTTAGTTCGCAATTTAGATTAATTTTATTTGCTGTAAATTACCGACAACATGTGCTTTATAAATCCCAATGGTTTGGGAATTTTAATTTAGAAACAAAGAGAAATTTATGAGGCACTTTTTGGGCAAACATAGAGAAGCTTGCGACTACCTTACTTACATTTCAAGCTATCTTGCTATCGATTTATTTAAGGGAGGTAAGGTGCAGAAGGAATACGGGGAAAATTACGACACACGGTTAACGATGCTTTCCTTCGTCCGGAAACGATAGGGAAGGATCCTCAATTCGATGCGATGCACACTGAGTCTACGCTTTTAAAAGATTTACCTCATGGCGTGTATCCGTTCGATCCGATCCAAAGCAATAGCAATAATTAACGATGGATGATAAAGCTCTGAATGTTTCTTTCTGGTCGTCTTAACGTTCGTTCAAGCTTCACATATCCTGCAATAACCATTAATTAAAATGCACAAAACTGGTTGATTATCTTTAAAGAAGCAACACAAAAAGTGCAATAAAAGCAGAGCAAAATAATGAAGATAAGGGTAATGCCAGTAAATTCTATCAAAGTTTAAAATTTGCTCGTTCGCGTTATTTCTGAAATGGTCTGGATGGGTTAGACAAAGCCACTTATAGTTCACGTAGCGTTGTATTAGTCGCATTTTCTGTTGGATAAACTCGCCCGTATAGCTGGAAATTGCACATTGCAGACGGCGTAATTGGAATGTGCAGCGACATTGCGCCATTGCCAACAATGAACGCTGCGCTATTATATGATGCTGTGAAGAATCAACGAGTTCTATGTATGCAGAAACCGTGCTCTGTTATTAGGAATATTTCACTGATTACTCGGTATGGGATATAATTTTAAAGTTAGAGTCAACAGGAAAATTGTCATATAATCATTGATTGCGGAAACTTTAAGATATATTTGTCTGTAGTTTTTCTTGGTTAACTTTTGGGCTGCTCCATGATTATCTGAATTGTACAAGACCTTAGCCAAAATGGAAATCACCAAGGTACAAATACTCTTGAAATTTACATCCCGTATACGATAAACTGAAAATGTTACGATACATGCATGCTTATTGTGCATAAAAATTAGATACACTTATTACATAAGTTACATACAATTTATCAGTTGTACTCTAAAACAATTAAGGGGTCATTGTCCATATCTCACTTTAACTAAAGTGTAGTCCGGTTATTATTATTTTAATCATATGCTATTCGCTTTTATGGCATTTCAACGTTTAAAATATTTAATAACCAAATAACATTCTGATTAGTTCTTTAAGTGCTTTTAGGTAAATTAAAATATTAGTATCTCATGTTAAGGAATTTGCGATGAAATTTGATATAGAGGTTAATATAATATTCTTTTGAATTTTATCTAGGTTATTTGCAAAACCAAAATAATTATATTAATGTGTACTAAATCAAACTAGAATTAAATCACCACACTTATACCAATTAACATTAATTTATTAAACTTTAAACTACATAATATTGGCAATGTCACTAACACTATGCGACAGAATAAATACCGGTAATAAACATTTAATTGGTTTAACCTGATACAAGAGATAAGCACGATTAACTGGTATTTCTAATCATTCGTTCACTGTCAAGAATAAAATTAGCACATTTTAAATCTTATCATTTACATCATATTCTATCAAAATCTTATAGTTCATAATAAATAAGTAATCGCGGTTATGGTTCGCAATTCCGGAGGGAAGTGCATATTGTCACCCAACCACGGTTCGGGACGAGGCACATCAGACTTGAAACATAATTTTATTCACCTTCATCATCATTAGGTCTTCAGTCCTAGAACTAGTTGGACGCATACCATCCTTGCTTCCTAGTCTGCACCAACCTACACGTTTCCCTGAAATTTGCACAGTCTGCATTTATCACTATTTGTGTGATAAGCTCTGATCTCAGTATACCTCTACCTCCCTTTTCCTATCTCTGCTTGTAGTATATCCCCTACTATTCCACAGAAATGCCTTAGAACGTATCCTGTCCTTCTATTTCCCCTATTTTTTTTTGTTTTCCACAGATATCTTTATTCTTCTACTATTTCTGCAACCTATTTGTTATTAACTTTGTCTGTCCATGCTACCATCTTCATACATCTGAAGCACAACATTCCAGAAAGCTTCTATCTCTTTCTGTCCACTTTTCCTGCTGCTCCTATTTCATAGATGTACTGTGCTGTGCTCCACGCTATGCTTTGAAAAGTTTCCATCTTGTATCTATGTTCGTTGGCTCTGAAAATAGCTGTTGTTCTTTCTTGTTTGATGCAGTTCGGTCACCTTCTATTGTTTTACAGTTATATACCCTAATTCCCGATATTCAGTGGTATATGAAAGTGGGTAAGCAACCTTTGACTGCCAAGTTCCCCCAGCACCTGAACCTTTTGTCGAATTAATAGTTTTTCCAATTTATCCTTTCGCACAATCAACATTAGTTGAAAATATTTCACGACTAACACATGTGGTTGTTTATAATAATCATCAGATTTAAGAGCACTTATTTTTTCGTCATTGGGTTTTACATCTTAAAACTAGTTGGACTTGTAAATCAGCTTGTTTAAGTTCTGAGCTAACCTATACCATTCCCTACAATACTCACAACAACCGATATACAGCTCAATTCCCTTCTATTGTTTTCTAATTATATGTCCTATTGCACAGAGATTCAGTGGTATGTGAAGGGGTTAGCAGCCTGTGGCTGCCAAGGTTCCCCCAAAACTTTGACATTTGCCGTATTACAGTTTTCAAATAAATCCTTTCGCACAATTAACATTAGTTGGGAGTATTGCAAAACCTATATCTGTAGTTGTTTATAATAGCCACCATGTTTAAGTACATTTATTATTTTTGTCATTAGTTTTTCCATCTTGCGGCTGGTAGGAAGCGCACCCCCATTGATTTCTATTCTGAGCTAGCCTACAAATTTCCCTGAAATTCTCACAACCTACATCTTTCACTATCTGTGTGCAGTAGTCTAGCCTAGGTCTACCTCTACTTCTCTTTTTTCCTATCTCTGCTTCTAATATATTCCGCACTATTCCCTCATATCTTAGTATGTGGCCTATCATCCTATCTTTCCTGTTTTTTACTGTTTTCCACATAGTTCTTTCTTCCCCTACCATTTCAAGTACCTCTTTGTTCGTAACTTTGTCTGTCCATAGTATCTTCATCATAAGTCTGTAGCACCACATTTCAAAGGCTTCTACCTTTTTCTTATCTGCTTCTCCTACTGTCCAGGCTTCACAGCCATACAGTGCTGTGCTCGACACATATGTTTTAAGCAATCTTTTTCTTGTTTCTATGTTTATGGTCTTTGAACACAGTAGTTGCTTTTTCTTGTTAAATGTAGCACGACCTTGTGTTAATCTTTGTTTTATATCTTTTGTGTTTTTTCTATCTTGTGTTATTTGTCTCCCTAGGTAGCAGAAATCCATAACGTCTTATAAGTTCTCGTTACCTATTTGTATTCTTGTTTTTGATTTATTATCTCCTCTTTTGCATACTAAAACTTTAGTTTTATTTTTGTTAATTTTCATGCCTCTCTTCGTTAGAACTGTTTTCATTTCATTAAGAGGAGCTTCTAACTCTTCCTTGCTAGATGGTAACAAAGCTATATCATCTGCAAATCTAAGCATATCAATCTTTTGTCGTCCCTGCATATTAATTCTAAATGTCTTCCTGCATTTGACAGTATTCTTTGGCACTTCTATGTACAAGTTAAAAATTAATGGGGATAAGGCACATCTCTGTCTCACCCCTTTTACTGCTGTTTGTTATTTGTATAAGCTATGTACTATTCGCCTATGCCTATAAGTCATGCTAATCTTTTTGAGTATTTCGAAAATGTTTTTCCATTTTACATTGTAGAATGCTTTTTCCAGATCTACAAACCCTATATATATATATATATATATATATATATATATATATATATATATATATAATAATCAGCAGTTCCTGGATTTTGGTCATCAAAATAATATGTAATTTATATATATATATATATATATATATATATATATATACATATATATATAAATATATACGCGAGTAGATTCTACAGTCTTTTACTTGATTTCTAAACCGTTGTCTAACCAGCCAATTACCTCTGTGATTTCTCGTTCCTAAACCAAATAAACTAACTATCGCTCCTTCCCTACCCTCACCTACGACTGCATCAAAGTCCCCCGTAATTATTAAATATTCATGTCCTTTTGCGTATCTTAGTATGTCTTCGATATCTTTGTAGATCGCCTCTACCTCTTCATTACTGTTGCTAGAGGTGGGAATGTATACTTGTATAGTGTATTTACTGGTTTAGATTCAAATCTAACCATGAGAGTACTCTTTCGTTCTTTTGTAGGTAGTTTTCTACACGTTGTCCTATCTTTTTTCACATAACTATCCCCACACCCGAATTTCCTTCCGCTGATCCTGTATAAATGACCCTGAAGTCTTCACTCCAAAAATCCCCCGCCTCTGGCCAGCGGACCTCGCTAATTCCTACTATGTCTAGTGCTAACCTATCTATTTCGAGTTTCAGGTTCTCTAGCTTACCTATTTTTTTCATACTTCTGACATTCCACGCTCCGACTCGCAGAATGTCATGGATCTTTTTCTAGTCTAGTCCCCTCACGGAGATCCAAATGGAAGACTATGTTACCTCCGGAATTTTTTACCCCAGAGGATGCCATTATGTTTAACAGTTTCTGTACGTAGTGTACTTGGGAGGTAATGTCATGGTTTCCCGTTGCCTTCCACATTCAGGCGGCTCCGTGGCGTAGTGGTATGTGTGTGACTACTACGCCCAAGGTCCCGGGTTCGAATCCCGACACGGTCCGCTTGAAAAATGTTAGGCGAGCATTTTTCGCAAAAATACACCCTCGTTCGGATGAGAGGTAAAATGGAGGTCCCGTGTGTGAGTGTTGTCACGCACGTTAAAGATCCCTACCTTGCTTGGAACAGCAAGGATTCGGCAAAATTCAAAATTTTCCAGGTAAAAAAAAAAACTCGCTTCCTGGCCAATGTAGTACCTTCGGGTGGAGCATTGGAAAATCACATGTAATGCCTTCCACATTCAACAAATAACTTCGTAAAGTTATTCATCGAAAACAATATCGACATTGGGCTTATACAGAAACCGCACCTGTATGGCCATAAAATAACAGGTTTTGGGAGGGGGGTTTCCGTCTTAAACGCGAATAGTGAACGACCACGTAGCGGGATAATAATAAATAATGGGACGTGTGCCGGAATTATAATCTATTTTATATATATATATATATATATATATATATTGCTGTGATGTACTCCTTTGAATGCGGGAACTGGGTCCTTTCAACAAAAAATTCTAGTCCCACCGATTGGGCGTCATAAACTGCTGTGATCCTGGTTTCGCTTCAGCTGCTCACCTAATTTTATAAACCTCCTCATTCATAAAATTAAACAACACATTCCTACCACAAACATCAACGTTAACTCTATTTACATCAATATTCAGAATACATTAAATTTTCAAATTAAATTTCAGCATAAAATTCAGTTTTAAAAGAATTTCAAGATTAATTTTATTATCACTTTAACGTGCATCCAGAATTAAAGTCCTTGTTGGATGCCTACTAATTAATATAACAATATAAGCAGACCGGAGTCTGAGTATAAAGGAGCATCTACCACCCTTTACGTTAATTAACCAGGTTCGTCTAATTGAGCTCAAAGACATACCCAAAGTTTCATCATATTCCCGAACATCAATACTAAATACCCCTTTCTACTTAAACAAGCAAATTTCATCTTAAAATTAAAATTTTATGGTTAGTACAATTTCACTAATGTCCATTTAAAGTAAATCAATTATAAAGTTATTCAACACACACAAAAATGTCAAACAAAATAGTATAATTTACCTGAAGGTTACTGTCCTCGTAGCTTCAATGTACATCGTCCCTCTAGTTAATCACACCATTCCAACAGGATTATATTTACAGCTTCTAATTCTCAACGCTTTTAAAATTTTCTCCATCACCATTTATTTAAAGTTGTTTCTGGGTTTTTCCGGAACTCATCTGTGTATATCTGACCCTTGTTTCGTGGATCCAGACACGTATTTGAACCATTTAATTATTAACACCCCCGAAAAATAGCAAAGAAATTCATGCGTCTTTCACCAATATACGCCAAAACTGCCTACTTTTGTGTATACATTTGTCGTTGTAAATTTTGCTAATTGGTACAGTGATACTAAATTTTATTACCTTGTATCTAAGTGCACTGAAGTACATTCATGTTAGCACGTAAATAACAAACTATTTTGAATCACTAAAATATACGAGCAAACTTTAAATTATTTTATCAAACTAAAATACACTGTTTAACATCTTCAATCAAGTCGCGGATGTAAGAGCTTTTAACGCATCGAATAGTCAAAAGTCTAAGAGAGAGCTTGTTTATATTCACCTCGGTATATATAGCAAAAAGCCTGTCTGTCGGTCTGTTCCCCAAAACGGGTAACTCTAAAGAATTTCTCATGCCATGTTCCCAGTCCGTCGCTCGCGCATCGGTTTTTACGAATTTTTCACTCGCCCCATTTAAAACTCAGAAATTCTCACACGGCACGCAAACATGTCCGAGAAAAACTAATTAATTTTGTACAGAAATTGTTGTTTCTACCTCTGATATTTGCATCCTATTTTCAACCAATTGTGACCCTCGTGACGTTGCTTAAATCACGCCTTTTACTATATGTGTCTTTGCTTGACGCATTTTCTCTTTCCTTTTCTAACCTGTTCGTATTGGTGCAAATTGATATTCTTTATTATCGATTATATTTTAGTCCATGTGGACTATCTGGGTTTAATAACCCCGTATCGCACCTTCTCGTGAATATTAAGCCCCGGTTTCTCCAAGATTCTTTGTAAACATTAATTATCTGCAAAATTTTCGCCGAATGAGCTTTTTAAATAAACCCTGTTTTATATTTCGTGCTAAAGCATCTGACCGTTTCCAATATCCTTAGAATCGACATGTTTATCTAAACAAATTAAACTGAAATTGCCTTTTAAAATACGCAGGTGTGTTCAAACATCCTACTTCTAACAGAGCTTTTTAATACTGTTTCTTTTGATATAAAGCGTCTTGTACATGGTTTAAATCTCTTATTTTTAATGAAACTAATAAAATTTTATGCTTCACGGTTTTAATAACGCGTATTATCTAATAATATTCATTATACACGGTGATTAAAATTATTTGATGTGATTATTTAATTTTCTACCCTGGTCTAAATATGAGTAATATATATATATATATATATATATATATATATATCTATTATTATTATCTATTTAACCAAATTAGTGGGGTCTTTAGTGAGGAACCAGACTAAGACAGGTCCCCGCAAGAGGGCAGCAGCTTTTTCGGTACTTAGAGTGACAGAGACCATAGGGGTCGGTATGATATTCTAAGATACACTACTGCAATGTGGAAGGCATTATAATTTGAATTAGGGCCGCTATACTTGCGGCCACGTCCCCAATGCTCCACCCGGAGGTACTACATTGGGTTTAAACGCGAAAAATAAAAGTGCTTCTTATTAATTCTAACTTCATAATTAATCCACCCTAAATAAAAATCTAACTTAAAATCTAACAAACTGAAATAAAAACTAAAAACAGGGTTTAAATAATGGTATCCGTAGCGTTGACTTTGGAGTGTGTCCGTTCAACAAGACACAAACAAAAATGAGAGGGGGAGGGATCCGTAATATCGGATAGCAGACGCCGGCTCTGCTTACCAGTGCGACCTGAAGGGTCGACTTAAAACTATCCAAATCTAGCTAGCTAATTTAGAATGGATTCAAATTTTCTAAGCAGTTGCAAAAAGTATTAATAGTGTATCCAGCTATTTGCCTGCTCTATAAATTGACAAATTCGTCCTCCCTGATCTAAGTGTTTTATCCTAAATTTGTCCCTAACGTTCCCTATCATTCCATAACAGACATAATATACATACAATCTTCTTTTCTATATATACCGCGGCCAAAAATTGGCAACAGAATGTCAAACGAATCAACCCACAAAACAATACAATGCAGGCAAAAATATAAGCGTAAAAATAAATATAAATATAATATAAATATATAAATAAACATATAAGAAATATATAAATAAATTTCTGAATAAGCAAAAGCATGTAACAGTGCATATATCAGCAAAAGCAAATACATTATCAGGTGCACTCGCATGAGCATTATATCGACTAGCGCCATTACACAAAAAACGCGCTTGTTAGATTATTTCAAAATCTGTTTAAAATCACAAATCCAAGCTCATGCGAGTACAGCTGCCACAATTTTATTCTTACCTTCAATATAATTTTCTCCAGCATCCGAAGATCTGGTCGTCTACCTATATCTATTGGTTTTCTACCTTTATGGGGGAATTGGATATGCACTGTTAAAGTCCTGGTGGATATGCACTAAATGTTCTGGGGGGATCACAATCACTATCACTTCACCTTTAATACACGAATCCTGATATCCAACCATTTGGTATAGGTACTTCACATTTAGTTTCACAAGATGAGCTAATCGACTTAGTACGGGATTTAAATTTGTCAATAGCTCAAGCCGGACTCTTGGGATCCAGGTTGCAAGGTTCGAATCTGTTACAGAGCGATACACACATTTCAATATATCGAAGACGCGAACAAGACTTTCTTCATTTTGTTTTGCATCGTGTGATGGATTGGTGTACTGTGTAGATGTTCTTCAACTAATGCATGCATTAAGATGTAAATACAAAACAAATGAGTGAAGACTATTTATTAATTCTTCGTTTCTGAGCTCGCAGAGAATTCTCCACCACAGTGAAAATTCGTACTCTCTTGCTCCTATTTCCCATCCAGTTTATAAAAAGAAAAACCATGACAATATGAAACTTTTACCTACAGAATATACAGAATATGAGTGGAGCATATGTGGTGATTTAAAAGTCATAGCACTTTTGTTAGGAATTCAATTGGGTTACACGAAGTGCTGCTGTTTTCCCTGCGAATTAGACAGCAAAGGAAGGATCAACACTACATTGCAAAAGACTGGAAAATGTGAGAAAATTTTGTTGTTGAAAAAAATGTTACAAATCCTTCTCTCGTTGATACAAAGAGAGTTTTGCTATCACTTCTGCAGATGAAACAAGAACCGATGAAAAAGTTTGTCAACGCTTTAAATAAAGATGATGAAGGATTCCAGTTTATGAGAGAGAAGTTTCCTAGATTAAGTGAGGCAAAGATAAAGGATTTTTTAATGGGTTGCAAATTCGTTACATCGTAAAGGACAGTGAATTCGATTTAAAACTGACCAAGATTGATCATATAATATTTATATATATATATATATATATATATATATATATATTCGTGGTATAATATATATATATATATATATATATATATATATATATATATATATATATATTCAATTTGTTGGAAAATACAAAGGCAAAAATTACGAACAAATGGTGAATCTTTTAATTTTCACATTCAGCGATATGGATTGTAACATGTTTGAAGATTCATTTTCTCCACTTGCATTTGGATTTTTTTTTTCGTAAATCTAGTGTCTGTGAGTGACGAACTTGATGAAAGGTTACACCAAGAAATTATGAATTGTAAAAACCGATACCAAGGGAATTGGAGTCCTATAATACTCGCAGATTATTGTTGGAACAATCAGAGATGCTCCAGAAGTACCCTATATAAACGAAAATTACATGCAAAAAAATTTGAGATTCGATAGTGACGTGGTACTCGTAATTTGTATTATAACAAATGCAACAATTTTATCACAAACCGTTCCACTATAAAAATATGAGTAACTTGTGACTAGAGATTGGTAGAAAAATTATATTAACAGATTCGTAATCAACTGCTGACATCCGAAAGGAAACGCCCATTCCTCAATAGAAAAAAACATACAATTTTTTGTTCAGTGCTATTATTATTAGTCACCTTAATGACACATTTAGTTATATTGGCCATTTGTTAGCTATTTCGTACTATCAATGATTACGATGAAGAATTTGCAGAAAGACGTTTTAAAAGATCTCTACAATGATACAATTTTTAAACGAAGATGAGCTGAGAATGGAGTTTCAAGTAATTTATCAATTCGGAGAATTCTTGCAACTTTCTAAAATAGCTTCACATTGTTATTTTGGAAGGTTTCTTACAGGAAACGTTTCATCATCATCATCATCATCATCATCATCATCATCATCAACATCATCATTTTGTTTTCGACTTTACTTAAGGTCGATTTGACGCAGCTTTAACTTCTTTTCCATTCTGTGCTAATTAAAAAAGTTCTACATACCCTTCACAACCTAAATTTCTACTAATTTGACTAATATAGCTTGGTCTAGGTCCTCCTATACCCTTCTATCTTTTTCTTATCTACCTGGCTCTACATAGATATTAGCAACCTGATGGTTGTTAAAGAACTCCAACATGCTTACATGATTCCCATTTATAAGGAAATGAAATATTACCTGGTTATCCCCTCCAAAAAAGGAAAAGTGTTAAATTATATGTTATGCTAAGGCTTTTAATCAACGAATCGCTGCCAACATGCCAGACCGCTAACTAATTGTGAGTTATGTCATGGAGACGTTTACTAAGTTATATGTTATAGTAAGGCTTAATCAACGTTTCAGGATAGTTTAAAATTATGTAAACTTTTTGTCAACCACAGAAGCAGAGCGATGCTTTTCCATGTTAAAAAAAATAAACAAATCTTAATAAATTGTATACTAGAAGAAAACTAATTGCGTTAGCAGTTTTATCATATAAAAATGCTTATATAAATTCTATAAGAATTTTAATAACAAAATAATCGATTAATTTTGTTTAACAAAACTAACGAATGGTCTTTTTAAGTAAGTTATTATAACTTACATACGTTAAACTATTTATATTATTTCATTTGGAAACGTAATTCTAAATTTATGCTTCAGTTAATTTCAATACTATACTTTCAAGATTAGGGTTTCTTGAAATTGTACGAATTCTGAGATCATAATGTTTATTGTATTATTTGTAATCGTTCAACAAGTTTCTTACAAAAATATTATTGTAGGGTTAGTAATAATATTCCAGCACGTACACAGCTTACATAAAATAAAATAACATTACATATTTCTTGCACGCAAGTTGTTTTTTTTTATTTTCTAGCTCGGGATCCGACTTCTTTTAATAGAACGGGTATTACACATTACATTCCTAGCAAATGAATGTAGTTTGAGCATGACCGTAATCCCTTGGGTACATTCAAAAATCCACAGCAAACAACCGTTTCCGAGGCATTTCAAATCTGTTTTAAGCCAAAACCAGCAACAATTGCGTGCCTTAATAAAGTAAAACAGACCAATTCCAGTAATCAAATTTAACGCGCAAACATCACATAACAACATTTTTATGAAATGAAAGCAATTGGCCTCAATAATATAGAAGTGGCTGTTTGGCTGCTGCCGTTGCCGCCGCCGCCACTTCAATATTATCAAATTATAACGCACATATAGGCTCAGCAGGCCGACACACTATAACAAGGCTAATTACATGGCATTTAGCTTTTGTAACCGCAGTAATCCAGGTACTTTACGAGGTCATTAACGCTTCAAAGCTCGCGTGACTTACCAAATTTAATCCTATACTAAGCTTTCATTTACATATCGCATGAGACGACTAAACGTGCTGAATTATGTAATATTTTGCTAAAGGGGATTATATTACGTATGGCATAGAATCGTCACTAAATAAAGATAAGGGCGTTAGTATAAAGCTTATTTGTGATATTAGAATATTAGTAAAGAGAATTTGAAAAGCTTCCGAGTTGGAAAGGCACAATAAAGTGAATACTTTAAGAGTATAAAAACGTACATATTCATAGAGGGACGCGCTACCAGATATACGAAGTGTGCTGTGCACAAGGGTGGACGACTTAAAGCTGACAGAACGCAGTACTGTTGTTACTTATTTCATCATATTTAATAAATTTTAAATAATAATACAAACCCTATACCTTCTTTAAGTAAATATGGTCGAGACCACGAAAAAGAATATCACGTGATTATTACTTGAATCCAATTCAATGATGTATCAAATTCTAACGAATATAATAAAGATAGCGAGTAAATGATGCGTGTCACTTCATTAATACTCATAAGTAATCGCTTTGTATTGCGTCAAATTAAAACAAACACGCTATTATACATCGGAACTTGTTTCGTTAGAATCCGGAATTCATCGACACGCCCTATATAGTACAAACGTACCTTTATTCATTAAAGTGCCATGTAAAAACCCAGATTGGGCGTGTATAAACAATCACCCTATTGTAAATAAATAGCAGGTAGCAGAAGTTCTATATGTAAATTTAATTAATAGTAAGATACCGTAAAACGCATTTTAATGCGAACGGGAAACCATGCATATAAAAAAAATTTTTAATTTGCCATAAATAGTAAAAGATAGAACTATTTACGCATTTAACATAAAAATAAATATTTGGTGTATTTAAAAAGACAGTTCTAGTCTTAATTTTGTGTACTGAAACATGAGAGCAAATATTTTCTATAAAACGGAACTCCTTTTGTATTAAAAAGCAATTGAACTTTAAATTAATTACCCCGTGGATTATCGCAATTTATTTCAAATAAAGAATTTTCTAGAATATAAAAAGATGAGTCATTAGCATTTAGAACTACGTATATAACTCATTAATAAATAAACATTCTCTTCCAAGAAGTAGCCGGAACGCGGAAAACCCACAAAATATCCCATAAAATCGATTTTCTTTAGCATTAGTATTCGACGCCGCAATAATAATATATGTGTAAAACAAGGACAAACAGAACAGGTCACTGATAACTGGAACAATATTATGTGGAATAAACGCCGCGATTGCAGACGCTAATTGCATCATGTTTCACATTTTTCTACAAACCTTCTAGATATAGATAATTTAGAGTAATAAAGAAGCAACTATTCATTAGATTTATTAATTAGATTCAACGTCATTTGATTCTGAAATTTAAGTAGCGTGCTGTCGCTATTCGAATATAGCATTTAAGTATACAGTAAGCATACTGTAATTTAATAGTTGCGAGGTTGCAATGAATATATAAGTGATGTTCTTTTAAACGCAAATTACATACAAAATGTAATTATTAATTACAATGAATAAGAAAAATTCTTCAATATAACGATATTTTAAAATTCTATTAAATAATTGAAAGGAAGAGTTAAGGATGATGTACTTTGGTAACTACTGTTTGAAACGAAGATTTTTTAAATATAGAAAAACTTGTTAACTGATTTGACGTCAATTTAAGATAAAAAGGTTTTTAATTACCAGGAACATTTGTGTGGATTCTGCAAGTATTATTTTTAGATTTATTTGTAACTGATATTAGAGTATTTGTATTTAATTTAAAATAATTTTTTGTGTAAAGGATTTTTACCAGGAATTTGTGTTTAGAGTTCGAACTACTCTGCCCTTTTAATAAATTATCTGTCAAGGAATTTTTTGGCCATACAAACCTTACAAGCGTGGCAATAAACATAACCAGGTAAATCATTCATAAGAATAAATTTAGTTCTGTAAATTTAAAATAAGGTCATCATCATTAGGTCTTCAGTCCTGACACGGGTTAGAAGCGTAGTCTCAATGTTTCCTATTCTGAACTAACCTACACATTTCCCTGAAATTTGCACACATTTATAACTTTCTGATCTAGGTCTATATCTCCCTCCTTTTTCTTATCTCTGTTTGTAATATATCCCATGCTATTTCCCAAAAATGTCATAGAACGTATTCTGTCCTTCTATTTTTCCTATTTATTCAACAGATATCTTTATTTCCCTACTATTTGTTAGTAACTTCGTCTGTCCATGCTATCATCCCCATACATCTGAAGCACAACATTCCAAAAGGCTGCTACCATTTTTCTGTCTGCTTTTCCTACTGTCCGTATTTCATAGGCATACTGTGCTGTCTTCCACATATACACTTTCAACAATTTTATTGTTGTTTCTATGTTTGTTGTCTTTGATCATAGGCGCTATTCTTTCTTGTTAGATGAATTCGGTCCCCTTCTATTGTTTTACAACTATATACCCTAAATCACAGACATTCAGTGGTTGTGAAGGGGAGTAAGCAACCTGCGGCTGACAAGTTCCCCCAGCACCTGAACATTTGCCGATTTAAAATTTTTTCCAATATACCTTTTCGCAGATTCAACATTAGTTGCAGATATTTCACAACCAACCCTTGTAGTTGTTTGTAATAATCATCAGATTTATCTGCGCTTATTTTTTCGTTATTAGGTTTCCGTCTCAAAACTGGTTGAACATGTACCGCCACTTACTTATATTCTGAGCTAGCCTACACAGTTCCCTGAAATTCCCACATAGCCTATATACAGCTCGAATTCCCTTCTATTGTTTTCTAATTATATGCCCTATTTCACCGAGATTCAGTGGTAAGTGAAGGGGGTTAAGCAGCCTGAGGCTGCCAAGATCCACCAACACTTAGATATTTGCCAAATTAATAGTTTTCCAGTAAATCCTTTCACACAATTAACATAATTCGAGAATATTGCACAACCAATACCTGTAGTTTCTTATAATAGTCATCATGGTTAATAAGTACAGTTAGTTTTTCTTGCACGCAAGTTGTTTTTTATTTTCTAGCTCGGGATCCGACTTCTTTTAATAGAACGGGTATTACACATTACATTCCTAGCAAATGAATGTAGTTTGAGCATGACCGTAATCCCTTGGGTACATTCAAAAATCCACAGCAAACAACCGTTTCCGAGGCATTTCAAATCTGTTTTAAGCCAAAACCAGCAACAATTGCGTGCCTTAATAAAGTAAAACAGACCAATTCCAGTAATCAAATTTAACGCGCAAACATCACATAACAACATTTTTATGAAATGAAAGCAATTGGCCTCAATAATATAGAAGTGGCTGTTTGGCTGCTGCCGTTGCCGCCGCCGCCACTTCAATATTATCAAATTATAACGCACATATAGGCTCAGCAGGCCAACACACTATAACAAGGCTCATTACATGGCATTTAGCTTTTGTAACCGCAGTAATCCAGGTACTTTACGAGGTCATTAACGCTTCAAAGCTCGCGTGACTTACCAAATTTAATCCTATACTAAGCTTTCATTTACATATCGCATGAGACGACTAAACGTGCTGAATTATGTAATATTTTGCTAAAGGGGATTATATTACGTATGGCATAGAATCGTCACTAAATAAAGATAAGGGCGTTAGTATAAAGCTTATTTGTGATATTAGAATATTAGTAAAGAGAATTTGAAAAGCTTCTGAAGTATCAGAGTTGGAAAGGCACAATAAAATGAATACTTTAAGAGTATAAAAACGTACATATTCATAGAGGGACGCGCTACCAGATATACGAAGTGTGCTGTGCACAAGGGTGGACGACTTAAAACTGACAGAACGCAGTACTGTTGTTACTTATTTCATCATATTTAATAAATTTTAAATAATAATACAAACCCTATACCTTCTTTAAGTAAATATGGTCGAGACCACGAAAAAGAATATCACGTGATTATTACTTGAATCCAATTCAATGATGTATCAAATTCCTAACGAATATAATAAAGATAGCGAGTAAATGATGCGTGTCACTTCATTAATACTCATAAGTAATCGCTTTGTATTGCGTCAAATTAAAACAAACACGCTATTATACATCGGAACTTGTTTCGTTAGAATCCGGAATTCATCGACACGCCCTATATAGTACAAACGTACCTTTATTCATTAAAGTGCCATGTAAAAACGCAGATTGGGCGTGTATAAACAATCACCCTATTGTAAATAAATAGCAGGTAGCATAAGTTCTATATGTAAATTTAATTAATAGTAAGATACCGTAAAACGCATTTTAATGCGAACGGGAAACCATGCATATAAAAAAAATTTTTAATTTGCCATAAATAGTAAAAGATAGAACTATTTACGCATTTAACATAAAAATAAATATTTTGGTGTATTTAAAAAGACAGTTCTAGTCTTAATTTTGTGTACTGAAACATGAGAGCAAATATTTTCTATAAAACGGAACTCCTTTTGTATTAAAAAGCAATTGAACTTTAAATTAATTACCCCGTGGATTATCGCAATTTATTTCAAATAAAGAATTTTCTAGAATATAAAAAGATGAGTCATTAGCATTTAGAACTACGTATATAACTCCTTAATAAATAAACATTCTCTTCCAAGAAGTAGCCGGAACGCGGAAAACCCACAAAATATCCCATAAAATCGATTCTCTTTAGCATTAGTATTCGACGCCGCAATAATAATATATGTGTAAAACAAGGACAAACAGAACAGGTCACTGATAACTGGAACAATATTATGTGGAATAAACGCCGCGATTGCAGACGCTAATTGCATCATGTTTCACATTTTTCTACAAACCTTCTAGATATAGATAATTTAGAGTAATAAAGAAGCAACTATTCATTAGATTTATTAATTAGATTCAACGTCATTTGATTCTGAAATTTAAGTAGCGTGCTGTCGCTATTCGAATATAGCATTTAAGTATACAGTAAGCATACTGTAATTTAATAGTTGCGAGGTTGCAATGAATATATAAGTGATGTTCTTTTAAACGCAAATTACATACAAAAATGTAATTATTAATTACAATGAATAAGAAAAATTCTTCAATATAACGATATTTTAAAATTCTATTAAATAATTGAAAGGAAGAGTTAAGGATGATGTACTTTGGTAACTACTGTTTGAAACGAAGATTTTTTAAATATAGAAAAACTTGTTAACTGATTTGACGTCAATTTAAGATAAAAAGGTTTTTAATTACCAGGAACATTTGTGTGGATTCTGCAAGTATTATTTTTAGATTTATTTGTAACTGATATTAGAGTATTTGTATTTAATTTAAAATAATTTTTTGTGTAAAGGATTTTTACCAGGAATTTGTGTTTAGAGTTCGAACTACTCTGCCCTTTTAATAAATTATCTGTCAAGGAATTTTTTGGCCATACAAACCTTACAAGCGTGGCAATAAACATAACCAGGTAAATCATTCATAAGAATAAATTTAGTTCTGTAAATTTAAAATAAGGTCATCATCATTAGGTCTTCAGTCCTGACACGGGTTAGACGCGTAGTCTCAATGTTTCCTATTCTGAACTAACCTACACATTTCCTGAAATTTGCACACATTTATAACTTTCTGATCTAGGTCTATATCTCCCTCCTTTTTCTTATCTCTGTTTGTAATATATCCCATGCTATTTCCCAAAAATGTCATAGAACGTATTCTGTCCTTCTATTTTTCCTATTTATTCAACAGATATCTTTATTTCCCTACTATTTGTTAGTAACTTCGTCTGTCCATGCTATCATCCCCATACATCTGAAGCACAACATTCCAAAAGGCTGCTACCATTTTTCTGTCTGCTTTTCCTACTGTCCGTATTTCATAGGCATACTGTGCTGTCTTCCACATATACACTTTCAACAATTTTATTGTTGTTTCTATGTTTGTTGTCTTTGATCATAGGCGCTATTCTTTCTTGTTAGATGAATTCGGTCCCCTTCTATTGTTTTACAACTATATACCCTAAATCACAGACATTCAGTGGTTGTGAAGGGGAGTAAGCAACCTGCGGCTGACAAGTTCCCCAGCACCTGAACATTTGCCGATTTAAAATTTTTCCAATATACCTTTTCGCAGATTCAACATTAGTTGCAGATATTTCACAACCAACCCTTGTAGTTGTTTGTAATAATCATCAGATTTATCTGCGCTTATTTTTCGTTATTAGGTTTCCGTCTCAAAACTGGTTGAACATGTACCGCCACTTACTTATATTCTGAGCTAGCCTACACAGTTCCCTGAAATTCCCACATAGCCTATATACAGCTCGAATTCCCTTCTATTGTTTTCTAATTATATGCCCTATTTCACCGAGATTCAGTGGTAAGTGAAGGGGGTTAAGCAGCCTGAGGCTGCCAAGATCCACCAACACTTAGATATTTGCCAAATTAATAGTTTTCCAGTAAATCCTTTCACACAATTAACATAATTCGAGAATATTGCACAACCAATACCTGTAGTTTCTTATAATAGTCATCATGGTTAATAAGTACAGTTAGTTTTTTCGTCATTAGTTAACCCATCTTGGGACTGGTTGGATGCGTACCTTCATTGATATCTATTCTGGGATAGCCTACACATTTCCCTGAAATTCTTACAGATTCACTATCTGTGTGCAATGGTCTAATCAAGGTCTATCTCTATTTCTCTTTTTTCCTATTTCTGCTTCTAATATATTCCGCACTATTCCCTCATACCGTAGTATGTGGCCTATCATCCTATCTCTCCTACTTTTTACCGTTTTCCACATACTTCTTTCTTCCCCTGCCATTTTTAGTACCTCGTTGTTCTTAACTTTATCTGTCCATGATATCTTCATCATTCGTCTGTAGCACCATATTTCAAAGGCTTTCACCTTTTTCTTGTCTGCTTCTCCTATTGACCGGGCTTCGCAGCCGTATAGTGCTGTGCTCCACACATATGTTTTAAGCAATCTTTCCTTGTTTCTATGTTTATTATCTTTGAACACAGTAACACAGTAAAATAAGGTAAAGAACATTTATTTTTATGCTTATTAGAAATTATTTTATTTTTGAAAGAAACGATGTTATAAATAATTTTGTATGAGAGAAAATATTTCATACTGTATAAATGCTTTGTGATATTGCTGTCTCATTTCATTTTGAAAACTCCGTCAATTCCGTGGAGCTAGCCAAACAAAGTTAAAGCAAGGAAGGTAAGTGAAGAATTTCAAGTTTTACAAATTGCTATATCATTTTCATATCACTCTTTCGGCGACGCTCAACACGAGCCTTGTCACAGCACTCTTTTAGCGGCACCTCAACGTGCGGCTTTTTCATATCACACTTTTAGTAACACCCCAAAGCGAGCCGTTGTCACAGCAATATATATATATTCCTACGATATCGTCTTTTGCCTGATGTATATAACGCTCAGTTACCTGCTGATCGCCACCCCTCTGTGCCTCTAAAATAATTTAAATTTAACACAATTAATTTTTACGCCCCGACTAGCTCAGTGATATCTCGCACAGAGTGAACGACGATATGATAACAGAAAATATTTACCCACTTCCCTCTAACACTTCTTATACCTGAGTAAGACAAACGAGATTCAGCAAAATTTGTATAATAAGCTAAGAAAATATACAATTTACAACTCTACGTCATTTGTAATATCATTTGCTATTTACAAAACTTTTGATCCAAAATTAATATAAATATAAATTTAATAATAAATTTAATTAATATAAACAATGCTAAATTTGTTCACTACCAAAATTATAACTCTTTTAAGCAATTAAAGACAGCCAATTTTTTTATATTTTATCTTGATTGTTTCGTTGAACGTTCAAATAACTATTCCGTGTCAAGACATACTTTTACCAACCAATGTTTTGTTGATTTTCTACACAAATTATCTAAATTATACATGTTAGTTTTAAATATTTGAAGTATGATTTGTAATATAAATTGTAAAATAAATTCTAACCTGGTATTCCTTCTATTGACTCACACGGGAGCCTCCTGATCCAAATCGGTTGCTAGGTTAGTGTTTTCCAGGTTGTTGACCTTCAGCTTGGCATGTGCCCCCAGTACTTCAAAAACGTTTATCAACTATTTGGAGTTGTTTTTGAAGTACCAATCCTGTACTTCAAGTCGATTTAGTCACACTTTTAGTTTCCTTACTTAGAGTCGATTTAAATTAGTATCCTTGGTTCATTGCTTAGTGAGTTTCTTAGTTCCTTGCTTAGTTAGTTCCTTAGTTCATTGCTTAGTTAGTTCCTTAGTTCATTACTTAGTTAGTTCTTTAGTGCCCTAAGTTAATAAATAGTAAGGATTGTGTTTACATTAATTAAATTTAGACTTACGTTTTTATATTAACGGCAGAGTTTAATTTATTTGTATTCAACGCACACTTCAACTGTGTACTTCACTTGAAATCTTTAATTTGTGTTATTTTATTTTACCCCACTTCTATCTTCACTCGATATCAGTTTTACGTAATAAATAAGTTTGACTTCTTCAGTCGCGCGTCGTTTTATGGAATGAATCAATCTTATCTGTTTAGGTTCATTATGTAGACAAACTCGTCCCTCCTATTTATCTCTAACTATTGGTTTGTACTCGGTATTGCATCCTTATTCAGACGCTCTAAAAGTCACGGATCTAGCACTCTCGGAGGTTTGCATTATGGAATTTGCGAAGAAAAAAGGTGGATGAACCACGAACAGTATTTGTTCATTGTACAGCTCACACATTAAATTTAGTTATGCAAGATTCTATACAAGGCATTCCCGTCGTAAGAGATTTCTTGACACTAATAAAAAACTAATAACATTTGTAAGACATTCGCCTAAGCGAAATGCATGTTTTGATAAACTGCAAAAAACTACTGACGCAGAATCAGATAGCAGTTTGTCAGTGCAAAAGAAAATTCCACCCATTTTGCCCAACAAGATTGAGTTTGCGTATCATTTCTTTACAGATATTACAGTCAAACTATGCAGTTTTGTTGACACTTTTAAACGATATGGGTAAAGATGCGGAGGAGCCTGAAGCTAAGGCAAACGGTTTTCTGAAACAACTATTAAAGTTTAATAGCATGTTTCTTATTAAATTAATGATTAGGTTTTTGCAAGGATTAAAACATTAAACTTTCAACTTCAAAAAACGTCTCAGCATTTACAGAATGTTGTAAATTATGTTTATATTTTGAAAAATTCATTACAATAACGTGACAGTGATTTTGATTTTATATGGGAAGATACGTTGAAAAGAGGCGCAGAACTGGAAATTTATGAGCCAATTCTGACTAGCAAGGGAAAACTACCACGACGGTTGGATGACGGTCCAACCCCAACTACATATTTATTTGCTACCCCCCAAAGATAAATATTGACAAATATTTGTGCAAGTAGTTGATCAAACTTTGGGTAGCCTGAGAAGGAGGTTTCAAACTGAAACAATGTAGCATCTATTTGAAATGGAAGAGTTCGCCATTGGACAAGTGCATGTGGAGTATGTGTTTAACTTCTACAAATCTGATTTTGACAAGGTACGCCTTACCTTACATCGAAATATGTTTCGTGATATTATCAAGTAACAAAATGTCAAAAAAGAAAATATCAATGATACAGTGTTTTTTAAAGATCGTAATATTGACCATGTAACTGGTGAGATGTAATCTAAATTAAAAAAATTCGTAACATGTTCATTAACTATCCCTACTTCAACATGCACAGTAGTGATGTTTTTCGTGCTTGCGACGACTTAAAATATACTCGTCAAACAATGGGGCAACAAAGACTGAACAATTTAACCATTCTCCATGTTCACCAAAAGAAAACATACTCCATCGATGTTGATAACGTTGCTAAGGGATTATTAAATATTCGGCTGTCAGGCGCAATGCGTTTAATCACTGGTGATTTAAGATACGTTTTACTTTTTTTTGACCAAGTTAACGGTATGTTTAAATCAATTTTTTCTATGAAATTATCTTCATACTTTGAATTTGGTATTTTAGATAGTTCGGAAACCCTTAACTTAACTATATAATTAGTTTTATTAATTTGTAATACATTTTTGAAAACAAATGGTTTTTAAACGTTTTTTAAGAGGATTTGTTTGAAAATCTTTTTTTTTGTAGAAAATATTTTTGCTCATTAGAACAATTGATCTTGAAAATAGCACACGTGTACACCTGCGATGCTAGATACTGAGGCGTACTCCGGTGCCAATGATCCTAGGTACGACACTGCGTTGGCGTCTTTTTACTCCCATTGAATTTTTTCAAAGTCGGCGCCCATAGAATAAACGAATGTATTTAATAAAGGCATATCTTTAACGACCTATGTTTAGAAAATTGGGGAAGACAAGAAACTGCCTGAACATAAATCAGAAAACCAATGAACAAAATCAACCATTCGGTCAGTAAACCGGTATCGCCAAGATAAGGAAAGAAAATTATACGAAAACTAAAATAATAAAAAAAATTGACACAATTCAAATCCACCCATATTGTGTTTGGATAACATCCCTTCTAATAAAATTAAAACAACCTACACATCGGTCAAATGTATAAATGATTAATGCTATTTTAATTGTATTAAATAGCTAAATATAATGGACATTAATTCTGAGGACTTAAATTTATTTATATTTAAGTAAATTCTGAAGGCTGTGTAAATAAACTTAGGTAAGAAAGAAATAGCTAAAACTGACAAGTGGAAATAAAACAAATGACCTATTACCCATTATAACACTCCGTCAATTCCGTGGAGCTAGCCAAACAAAGTTAAAGCAAGGAAGGTAAGTGAAGAATTTCAAGTTTTACAAATTGCTATATCATTTTCATATCACTCTTTCGGCGACGCTCAACACGAGCCTTGTCACAGCACTCTTTTAGCGGCACCTCAACGTGCGGCTTTTTCATATCACACTTTTAGTAACACCCCAAAGCGAGCCGTTGTCACAGCAATATATATATATTCCTACGATATCGTCTTTTGCCTGATGTATATAACGCTCAGTTACCTGCTGATCGCAACCCCTCTGTGCCTCTAAAATCATTTAAATTTAACACAATTAATTTTTACGCCCCGACTAGCTCAGTGATATCTCGCACAGAGTGAACGACGATATGATAACAGAAAATATTTACCCACTTCCCTCTAACACTTCTTATACCTGAGTAAGACAAACGAGATTCAGCAAAATTTGTATAATAAGCTAAGAAAATATACAATTTACAACTCTACGTCATTTGTAATATCATTTGCTATTTACAAAACTTTTGATCCAAAATTAATATAAATATAAATTTAATAATAAATTTAATTAATATAAACAATGCTAAATTTGTTCACTACCAAAATTATAACTCTTTTTAAGCAATTAAAGACAGCCAATTTTTTTTATATTTTATCTTGATTGTTTCGTTGAACGTTCAAATAACTATTCCCGTGTCAAGACATACTTTTACCAACCAATGTTTTGTTGATTTTCTACACAAATTATCTAAATTATACATGTTAGTTTTAAATATTTGAAGTATGATTTGTAATATAAATTGTAAAATAAATTCTAACCTGGTATTCCTTCTATTGACTCACACGGGAGCCTCCTGATCCAAATCGGTTGCTAGGTTAGTGTTTTCCAGGTTGTTGACCTTCAGCTTGGCATGTGCCCCCAGTACTTCAAAAACGTTTATCAACTATTTGGAGTTGTTTTTGAAGTACCAATCCTGTACTTCAAGTCGATTTAGTCACACTTTTAGTTTCCTTACTTAGAGTCGATTTAAATTAGTATCCTTGGTTCATTGCTTAGTGAGTTTCTTAGTTCCTTGCTTAGTTAGTTCCTTAGTTCATTGCTTAGTTAGTTCCTTAGTTCATTACTTAGTTAGTTCTTTAGTGCCCTAAGTTAATAAATAGTAAGGATTGTGTTTACATTAATTAAATTTAGACTTACGTTTTTATATTAACGGCAGAGTTTAATTTATTTGTATTCAACGCACACTTCAACTGTGTACTTCACTTGAAATCTTTAATTTGTGTTATTTTATTTTACCCCACTTCTATCTTCACTCGATATCAGTTTTACGTAATAAATAAGTTTGACTTCTTCAGTCGCGCGTCGTTTTATGGAATGAATCAATCTTATCTGTTTAGGTTCATTATGTAGACAAACTCGTCCCTCCTATTTATCTCTAACTATTGGTTTGTACTCGGTATTGCATCCTTATTCAGACGCTCTAAAAGTCACGGATCTAGCACTCTCGGAGGTTTGCATTATGGAATTTGCGAAGAAAAAAGGTGGATGAACCACGAACAGTATTTGTTCATTGTACAGCTCACACATTAAATTTAGTTATGCAAGATTCTATACAAGGCATTCCCGTCGTAAGAGATTTCTTGACACTAATAAAAAACTAATAACATTTGTAAGACATTCGCCTAAGCGAAATGCATGTTTTGATAAACTGCAAAAACTACTGACGCAGAATCAGATAGCAGTTTGTCAGTGCAAAGAAAATTCCACCCATTTTGCCCAACAAGATTGAGTTTGCGTATCATTTCTTTACAGATATTACAGTCAAACTATGCAGTTTTGTTGACACTTTTAAACGATATGGGTAAAGATGCGGAGGAGCCTGAAGCTAAGGCAAACGGTTTTCTGAAACAACTATTAAAGTTTAATAGCATGTTTCTTATTAAATTAATGATTAAGTTTTTGCAAGGATTAAAACATTAAACTTTCAACTTCAAAAAACGTCTCAGCATTTACAGAATGTTGTAAATTATGTTTATATTTTGAAAAATTCATTACAATAACGTGACAGTGATTTTGATTTTATATGGGAAGATACGTTGAAAAGAGGCGCAGAACTGGAAATTTATGAGCCAATTCTGACTAGCAAGGGAAAACTACCACGACGGTTGGATGACGGTCCAACCCCAACTACATATTTATTTGCTACCCCCCAAAGATAAATATTGACAAATATTTGTGCAAGTAGTTGATCAAACTTTGGGTAGCCTGAGAAGGAGGTTTCAAACTGAAACAATGTAGCATCTATTTGAAATGGAAGAGTTCGCCATTGGACAAGTGCATGTGGAGTATGTGTTTAACTTCTACAAATCTGATTTTGACAAGGTACGCCTTACCTTACATCGAAATATGTTTCGTGATATTATCAAGTAACAAAATGTCAAAAAGAAAATATCAATGATACAGTGTTTTTTAAAGATCGTAATATTGACCATGTAACTGGTGAGATGTAATCTAAATTAAAAAAATTCGTAACATGTTCATTAACTATCCCTACTTCAACATGCACAGTAGTGATGTTTTTCGTGCTTGCGACGACTTAAAATATACTCGTCAAACAATGGGGCAACAAAGACTGAACAATTTAACCATTCTCCATGTTCACCAAGAAAACATACTCCATCGATGTTGATAACGTTGCTAAGAGATTATTAAATATTCGGCTGTCAGGCGCAATGCGTTTAATCACTGGTGATTTAAGATACGTTTTACTTTTTTTGACCAAGTTAACGGTATGTTTAAATCAATTTTTCTATGAAATTATCTTCATACTTTGAATTTGGTATTTTAGATAGTTCGGAAACCCTTAACTTAACTATATAATTAGTTTTATTAATTTGTAATACATTTTTGAAAACAAATGGTTTTTAAACGTTTTTTAAGAGGATTTGTTTGAAAATCTTTTTTTTTGTAGAAAATATTTTTGCTCATTAGAACAATTGATCTTGAAAATAGCACACGTGTACACCTGCGATGCTAGATACTGAGGCGTACTCCGGTGCCAATGATCCTAGGTACGACACTGCGTTGGCGTCTTTTACTCCCATTGAATTTTTCAAAGTCGGCGCCCATAGAATAAACGAATGTATTTAATAAAGGCATATCTTTAACGACCTATGTTTAGAAAATTGGGGAAGACAAGAAACTGCCTGAACATAAATCAGAAAACCAATCAACCATTCGGTCAGTAAACCGGTATCGCCAAGATAAGGAAAGAAAATTATACGAAAACTAAAATAATAAAAAAAAATTGACACAATTCAAATCCACCCATATTGTGTTTGGATAACATCCCTTCTAATAAAATTAAAACAACCTACACATCGGTCAAATGTATAAATGATTAATGCTATTTTAATTGTATTAAATAGCTAAATATAATGGACATTAATTCTGAGGACTTAAATTTATTTATATTTAAGTAAATTCTGAAGGCTGTGTAAATAAACTTAGGTAAGAAAGAAATAGCTAAAACTGACAAGTGGAAATAAAACAAATGACCTATTACCCATTATAACACTACCGGACATTTTGAGAAAGTACTACACCTATTGTTAAAAGAGAGTTTGGTCGACAGAAACTAATGCGTTTCTTGCTTAATAGTAACAAATAATTTTGTCTGGTTTAGAAAAGTAATTCAAGCATAGTGACCGAAAACTAAACTGTTGGTTGTTTTACAAAGAGAAAAATCAATGAGCGGTTTCACTGTGGTCGCAACTTATCAGATTGGTGCATTATTTTTGCAAAACAACACATAAAATCAGACAAAATTATTTGCTACAAGTAAGCAAGAAACGCATTAGTTTCTGTCGACCAACTTTGCGATTAACATCAGGTGTAGTACTTTCTTAGAAAGTCCGCTTGTGTTATAATGGGTAATCGTTCATTTGTTTCATTTCCACCTTAGTTGTCTTAGACTAATAATAAAATTTTGTATGGCAATGCCGTCTTTACCATTCTACCGGAGGCTTGAAAAGTCACCGATGGTTAGTTGTTGATATTCAAGTATAGAGGGCGGATGAAAGTATTTTGTACTTATTAATACACCATAATTCGTGTATAATTCGAAAACTTTGTTGGTTATATTGCAAAAAAAAATGCATTAGTCTGATGAGTTAAAACCACAGCAAACCGGTCATTGGTTTTGTCTCTTTGTAAAACAACTAACAATTTAATTTTCGTTCACTATGCTTTAATTACTTTTCTAAACCAGACAAAATTATTTGTTAAAACTGAAAAGTTTACTTAGCTGGAACATGGCAATTTGCCCTAGGCAAAATGGCATGATACACTAAGTAAGAATGCTCAATAACAATCACTATTTTTCCAAAACTGTTTACATAAAAATTTTTGTAAAATCTATTGCAAGTTTTGTTATCATATCTCCAGAAGCCTTATTTAAAAACAATTTCCTACGGATTTTAAACGATTATTTATTGCGCGACATATTTTTAAATTCGTACTTCCAGATCAAAATATTCTTGATTTTTCTGTTATATGTATTTTTCAATAACTATGAATTCTACTAATATTTTTTCTAGACATAACTCGATAACACTTTTTATTAGAATAAAAAATCTGCGGAGCATGTACCTATATAAAGATTTATTACCCAAGTCGTTGCTTTTGTAGAGAAACGCGGCCACTTAATATATATATCCAAAAAAAAAAATTAGTAACTTCTGTAATAGTAGTCAAAAATTTGCAAGAAAGATGATATACAACAACACTTCAGGAGATTTAATAAGTAATCGCAGCCATTGATATTTACAAACGTTCTGATTTTTATAAGTTTGAGAAGGATAGTCATCATTGATGAGAATCGCTACTTACCATATGTAGCAGTCTAAGAAAACGAGGGGATGTATCTAAGTAATGTTGGATTGAAATAGGCTTAATATTAATCTCAGATTTGTAAAATGGGTGTGAATAATAGAAGAGGTAGATAACTGAGATAACTGGATTCACCGCCGCCGCCGTTAGAAATACACATCTGATGATACAAAATTAAAAATGTGAAAGTTTTTTTATTGATTTGCAACTATATTGATCCCAAATTAAACAGAAAAGTAACAAACACATAAAATAGCTATTTGTGTATTAAGAGCGGAAAGTGACACTTTGCCGCTTGAGACCGAAGTTTGCCCACGCGACGCGTAAGGGAGCGCAGGCAATCTGTCGAAAGCGACAACGAACTTTCCGCTCGAATTGCACACAAGATTTTTTTATGATCCTATTATTTTAAGAAATAGATATATTTCACAACTTCATGAGAACGGAATCAATATTGTAAGTCCTTATACTAAAAAGAGACTAAAACAAAAACAGAGACTTCATTAATTTTCAAAACGACGATTTGTTAACTACCTACAAAATTAGGTTGAAATTCATTTATTTAAATAAAATTTATAATTTTTTATTGTTATCGATTGAAATTAAATGTAAAGTATTGACAGCCTTTAATATTTATTCCAGAGGCTAAAGAAAATGAAGATTGTATAACTTCTTCTGTAGATATTTGTGTAACAAAATTAGATGTTGATGGAAACGAAAGTTCTTCGCATTTTTTTAATGTTCTCACATATCAGTACTGACGTATTTCCAGAAAGTTTTTGGAAAGGTTCTATTTTATTATTAATTGATTCGTCGATATATCCTTCAGCCACGTTACTGCTCTTCCACCTAACATGCTTCTTCAGCTGAATTAAGTCGCCTCCACAATTAACTAATAACGTCGCGGAGGTTTGTCGAAAGCAGTGAGCAGTGAATAAATTTTTATTAGGTAGTTTTAAGTAATTTGCTATTTCGCTTGGTATTTTGCCCGCAGAATTTATACCAATTACTTGATTTATGCATTTACCTTTGGAATAACGCAAAAATAAGCGTTCGACAATATTGCTACTTTTCATTTGGCATTGTTGTCTTAAGTTATATTTTTATAATAAGAAATGTAGTCAATCGCATTTTCTTCTAAACCGTTAATTATGGTGAATACACGATTTTGTCTCGTTTTAGAATCAGGGATTCGAACTACTACAAGGGATTCTTTATCTTCTATAATATGCTTTTAACTCTATTTTAATTAATTCATCCCTTCGGCGTGCGCCAGTAATACCCATAATTAAAATAAAAAATCTAAGACGTACAACCAAACTTACGGAAATTTTATAAAACGAAATTATGTATTTTAAATTAAATAACTAGTACTTAAATGTTAAACAAAATTTTATTATTATAAATATAATTTAATAAATTTTATTGTTTTAATCAAGTTTGAGTCGGACTACTTAATGATATAAGTTCCAAGCACCACTCAAACAAACAGAAAAATAGAAAATAATTAATTAAAATTGTTAACATATATTCTGTGATTAGTCCCGGGTATTGTGATTCCTCCGAATAAGTCAGTTTGATGTACGGTTGGAATATCTTCAGCTGAATTAGGAATGATTGCTTCATAGTGATCTCCATGTATAACATCCCTGCTATTTCCAGCGCAATGAACTACAGCTAAAGGCTCGCAAACTAATTGATCTTCTTTTGCACAAAAATTATATGATGTGATACTGAAGCCGAAATGATAATAAGAATCATTTGGATATCTATTAAAGTTTGTATTAGTTTGTACTGTTAACATTTCTCAAATAAATTCGATTATCTCGAAAACTAAATGAGATATCGAAAAGTGTATAGCATATTTCTAATCAGCGTAAAAAACTAAACAAGGTACATATATATCATTTATTGTATCATTATGGGAATATGGCAACGGACGACGGCGGCGACGGCGGCGACGACGACGACGTAGCGATTATATTAACCTAACTTACTTTGTAAAGTTTGGTTGATGACCTAAAAATAATACACTGAGAATTTCTTATCACAATAGTAATAAAAAAGTCTGTACCTTTCTCAGTAAATGTTTGTCATCAGCCGCATATCTAATAAAGTTCTCGACTTGTTCCTTTGAGAATATATGTGACTTTTTTGGTTTGTATCCTACTGCTCCTTCTTCAAATAGGCAATTAGTTTTGTGTACCGACTAATGTCAATATCATTTTTTACTTATAAGTCGGTCTTAGCATCGAATATTGTGACCACAAAGTTGACGATTTTAAAGTTTTAGATTTTTCGCCAAAATAAGATGGCAAAACATTCTCAGAATACTTTTTAATTTTCTTTGAGCGGCACTAATCCGTGAGGTGGTGGTATTGTTTTCATATTTTTTCTTGATTTACTCGGTTAAGAGTTATATTCTTCGCAAAAGTCGCTACATCAGGGGGTGTGCTTGAAAATTCACTTTCACTAATCATTATTCACACAAAATTGACTTTAAAAACTGAAATTATCAAATGACATTTCATTTAAAATAGCCTACTATACGTAACAGAGTTTGTTTAGAATTCTTTATCATAATAAACATAAACCTAATTAAAATTAGGCAAGCGTTTTAAAATTTTGTTGCTCTAGAGCGACAAAGCTGCTACTTAATGTCAATTCGCGGAAAACGTCAATTTTGCGGTGCGATTTCAAAGTGCAAAAGTCTACTTTGGATTGTGATCGTAAAAAACATATTTTTGTACCTTTCGTCCGTTTTAAAGGCAGGTTCAGGACAGAATTGAATAAATTAAGGTATCCAAACAACCCACTGAAGTCGATACAATTAACAACCCTATGAATTTTTAGCACTTTTGGAACTTGGCGCTCTGCTTATTTATGTTGGAATTTTTCCTTGAACAAAAATTGGTATGACCGACCATACTATCAATATCTTTAAGCGAAAGTAACTTACTTCTTTGAAATTTTTCAACAATAAAGAAAGTTCTAACGTGTTTAAAAATTATATAAGGTAACGTTAATACCAAGCTCTCATAGTAAATTATCTAAAAATGCATTTGTTCTTAGCGTTTTTTGCGGAAATCGATTAGATGTCATTTGTAATATATAGCTTAGTTCAACAGTATTTTGTAGTTTAAGCTTTCTCATTTCGCAAATCGAATTTAAAAAAAGCAAATCTCTCTTTTAAGAGACAAACGTCAATTCAGCAGCGATCAGCAGGTGGGCTCTACGCTCGAGTAAATCTTAACAACCCTTTTAACTTTTTATTTCGGTAATAAAATAGAAAGCTTGATGTGTTCAAGCGTAAGCTCACTAAAAATATTTACGTCGTATAGAAACCACAAGCGCCGCATTTCAAACAAAGCAGATAATCACGTATCATTTAAATGTCTTTTGCCGGATGTACCTAGTCGTAGTCTCGTAGCTGTACCGCGTATAATAGAGGGTCCACGTCCTGGCTTAACAAAGCTCAATTCCACAGGGATGAAAAAGGGGTTTGTTTCTCCCTCGAGCGTCACAAAAGGGCATCGACATAAAAAGAGAACGATCCGTGGAATGGCGAATATACAGTCATATCCAGTTATGCAAACTATGGTCACTATCTCTTCTATTGGTCGTTTGGCTCAGGATGGACAATCGTCGGTTAGCTCCTGATTGTCGTTAGGGGACTCATCTAGAAAATTATATCATGTACTAGCTCGGGTGCGTGTGCTAAAGGGGAATGTTTATGACGCAGTTGAACCGCCACTAGCACCCCACGTAGATCGCGTCATTTTCATAAAACAACAACGAACCAAGAAAATTAGTCCTCTATGAGCCATGACGTTTTATACAGAGGCTCTAATATTCAAAATTGTGGTATTTATATGCAGGGTAGATTATAAAATGCGCGATTTTAGTGGTTCAGAGAGCGATATTTAAATGAATACGAGGGTGGATTATTATGTCCTTACTAAAGGTTTATGCCGCTCACAAACAGAATTGCTGTAAAAGAATTAAATTTCCTGTAATGAGATAACGTATCTACTGAATTACCTACATGAAATACATAAAAGTTGCACGAAGTTCAATTTTCCCTCGTGAACAATAAAACGTGGCAAAATTGATGCGGCAAATAATAGTTCAGAAATGCTATTTTCAAACACTTAACTTTTATTTGTCAACTAAGAAAGGTCGCAAACCTTGGTATTTCCTTGCAAATATCGAATGTGGTTGGAACTGAAAGCATTTTAATCTGTAAGAAAAACTTAAGTACGCATAAATATAGATGAAGTGCATTTCATGAATCAGAGTAGTGAAGTTACAGACAGTAAATTTTGTTGCCAATTGTAATCCAAAGCCATGTGCGTGTAATATTTAGGAGAAAATAAATGCGACGGGTTGGCATCGATTTACGCTGTTGTCATTAGGCACTGTCCTCAATTTTATTTCATTTTGGATCTGTCGGTTGTCATTTGCGATTTGTTGTTTTTAGCAATTTTAGGAATTTTTCTTGCTTATTTTGTATTAAAACTTTTCTCTTCGGAACAAATTTCGCTTTTTGTATTGTTATTCCAGATGACCGATGGACAATATGTCTAAAGCTTTAGACAAACGTTCCAAAGAAAGGGTGTAATGTACAATACATGGTCTAACATGACATCGCTACAGCATTTCGTGAAATGGACTACAACCATGTATATCCGTTAAGATTGTTGCGTACAGTTTCGGTCTCAGAAAATCTAGCTGGAGAAAAACTCGGTGAAGCATTCCGCTAAAATTTTTGTTCCGATAAAGTACCGAAAACCTCGTCTGCACTAATAAAATGGTTACCGATCAACTCAGTAGGAAGGGTTTTAGAAGGGTCCCGGAATGCTATTGTATGGAAAATACTAACTTTAATCTGGAAGTATATTGGACATGACTTATTCTATAAATACGAGGATTTCTAGAGAAAAGTTCCAGAAGAAATAAGAAGATGCTAAAGCTCGAGTCCAAGAAAGTGATTCCGGACTAAAATTCACTCGAGAAATAATCGAGTACACTAATGCTAAAACTAACAAAATAAACGTTAATAATAAAGGCACTAATTTAAAACTGTAGCTGAAAAAAGGTTTCCAAAATCAAATCTTTAATTACTTGAATATTAACCACGCCTCTAACTAGTTGACATATATTTTACTACAATAAGGCTGGAACAATCACCTTTACATTAAGTGTGAAAAACAAATATACAACTATTACACCATGTTTTCGTTACAAGCACACGTAAACGATCGTAAGCAAAATAGAAAAATATCAAATACATCAAAAATTATTTAGCTTAACGGAAAACGTTTTCAGCGAACATAATTACTTTCTGAATTATTAAATTAACAACAGGAACGTACTGAGGGTACGTTGATAAATTTATACAGTTAAATAGAAAAATAAATGTTCACTCATTTACAGATACTGTAGGTTATAGTTTGAGAAATTTGATCATAAATACCGGGAGTAATTTTTGACTGTAGATAACTCCGAAACAACTAATTGCCATAATCTCCTAGTCTTCATCCCTTTTTAACCTGATCCTACTGAGACTTAGGAAACGAAACTAGATGTTCCGAATTAACATACTTTAATCCAACACAAAATTGTCAATTTGTGGTAGCCCATAAACTCCTAAAATTAAAAATAGCCAACCTGGTAGGGTACCATTCCGAACTTTATTGACCAATCGAATTAATCAGTTTGCTACCTATTCTTCAAGGTTCACAGCACATATTCAAGTTGCAAATTATTTCTTTTGATGTTAATCACAAAGTGTTCTATAAAAAAATACCTTCTCTTCGTACATGATTCGAGATTTTTTCTGTAAAATTCAGACGAATGAATTAAGAGTGCAATTGAAATTACTTGAATCGTTTTTTCTCTATCTAACATGTAATATTTATTTTACTAAGCCGAAACTTGCACCACAGAAAGGTGCTTTTTATTTAATGCTTCAGCATAGTTTTGTGTGTAAATCTTCTTCGTTCCAAGACGATGAGGTTATAGGTGTCAACGTTAGACATTATTAATAAAAGCAAATGAATAATAAAACTACAATAATTTAAAGTACAAAGTAACCATACAATCAATCTTTACCTTGAAAACTGCCATAATGAATTTCACAACCTTTGAATATGAACAATGTAGGATAAAAAAATATTTCCCAACACCAAGAATTCGTGTAACTCAAAATTGTAATTCTTAAGGAAATAACCTGGACTCTATCGATGGTATTTACCATTACAGATACTATTAAAATGAAACATGATTATAAACATTTTAAAAGAATGTCACAAGAATTACCACAAAAGTTGAAATAAATACAGTATTTTTGACGCAAAGGGGTTTTATAATTGTTTAAGTACTCACCTCGCCAAAACTAGAAATGCCATAAAATTATGTCGCTGGGCTTTTCGTAATAATTATGTATTGTTATTCACATATGGCTATTTGCTTTTATATTATAGCAATAAGCCACAGGACGCTTGCCATCCACGCTGACACGCGTGTCTGATCACCTACGTCATTGAGTAAGAAGCTGTGGTACAAGAGGTCTTGACTTGAGCTTCATCTGAGCAACGATTTGGTAGTATCTCAGTCATGGAACCAAACAACCGGTTGTTATATGTACGTGCAGAATTTGCAGAGCTTCGTCAAGAGGGTGGTTTGGTCATGGCTGAGTATCTTGGTAACACATGGACAAAAGTTTGTAAGATTTTCTCCTTACTCTACGAAATCAGACGTTTTCGCACAAAAAATTTTATTAATACCTCCAATATTACCCACTCAAATTTGTTCTATCAAAAGGGGCCAAAGCGAGAAGAAGCTGGAGAAACACCAAAAAGTTCAGTCTATAGAGAAAGGTCCGCACAACAGTTAATTTTCCTTTTTTCGTTTTGGGTATTTATGGTGGTTGTGTTTCAAACAAAAATGTTATCCACGCGATTGAAAAATGTTGGATCCTTTCAATTTTTATGAAATCTAACCATTCACGGTATCGTAATATCGTGTGTACTGATTCTGTTCGCTAAACGCATTAGAAAACTGACAACTTTCATAAAAACGAGAATTACGCCTCTGTGAATATTGTAACGCTACTTGAAGTAAGAAAAATCTATTCATCTTGTAAGGCTTTGAAAGTTACATTAATTTTAGCCAAAGAGATTTATCATTTGATAAATGTGGTATTCAAGAACCGTCAAATGTTTGTCAAATGTTGTCAGATGTTGTCAAACGCCTTCAAATACTGTTAAATGTTGGATAAATGTCGTCAAATATTTCAAATGCTGTCAAATCATCGAATGTGGTTAAATATCTTCAAATGTTGTCAAATGTCGTTAAATGTTACCAAATGTTATGAAATGACTGATAAATTTTGTCAAATGTTGCAAATGTCTTTCAAATATGGTAAGATGTTACCAATATCTTACAAAAGTTTTCAATTATTGCAAATGGTACAAAAATTCCTCAAACGAGGTATGAAATGTTTATTAAAATATTTCAAAGATGAATTTAATGTTTCAAATATTACAGATACCATACAAATAGAGGGAGCTGTTTCAAATATGCGACATATCCACAGTCAAATGTTTTAACTGTGAATTAAAGATTATACACATGTAAATACATTTCATATATAACATAATACATTTGAGTAATGAGTATTGGCTTAGTCCCTTTATAACTTCCATCTCGTTAAAGAAGCATTTGGAATATCAACTTAGTGCCACTCTTCACCCTCAAGTTTTTTTCAACTACTTATTAAAGAATTTCAGCTATAATGGTTTTGCAGGAGCTATTTTTAATGATTCATACCTGTTGTACAGTAAGTCCCAAATTAGATGCGATTCATTTATTATTATTAAAGATACAACATAACAGTTTTTGCGATCAGAAATGAGCGATCTTCTTTCGTTTTCAAATTATAACCATCATCATTAGGTCTTCAGTCCTGGAACTGCTTAGACGCGTACCATCATTGTTTCCTATTCTGAACTAACCTACAGATTTCCTTGAAATTTGCACAGTCTGCATCTATCACTATCTGATCTAGGTGTACATCTACCTCTTTTTCCCTATCTCTGCTTGTAATATATCCCATACTATTCCCCAAAAATGCCTTAGAACGTATTCTGCTCTTCTATTTCTCTTATCTTTTTCCCCAGATATCCTTGTTCCCCTACTATTTCTATAACCTATTTGTTATTATGTTTGTCTGTCCATGCTATCGTCCTCATACATCTCAAGCACAACATTTCAAAAAGCTGCTACCGTTTTTCTGTCTGCGTTTCAGACTGCCCGTATTTCATAGGCATACTGTGCTGTGCTCCACACGTATGCTTTCAACAATTTTCTTCTTATTCTATGTTTGTTATCTATCATAATAGGTACCGTTCTTTCTTGTTAAATGCAGTTCGGTCACCTTCTATTGTTTTACAATTATATACCCTATTTCTCCGATCTTCAGTGGTTGTGAAGGGAGGTAAGCAGCCTGTGGCTGCCAAGTTCCCCAAACACTTAACCATTTACCGATTTAATATATTTTCCAATATATCTTTTCGCACAGTCAACATTAGTTGCAGATATTTCGCAACCAACAACTAGTTGTTTATACTAATCATCAGATTTTTCTGCGCTTATTTTTTCGTCGTTAGGTTTTCCGTCTCAAAACTGGTTGGACACGTACCTGCACTTATTTATATTCTGAGATAGCCTACATAGTTTCCTGAAATTCTCACATAGCATGTGTATACAGCTCGTTCACCTTCTATTGTTTTCTAATTTTATGCCCTATTTCACCGAGATTCAGTGAAGATGGTTAAGCAACCTGTGGCTGCCAAGATCCCCCAACACTTAGACATTTGCCAAAATAATGGTTTTCCAGTAAATCCTTTCACACACTTAAGATTATTCGAGAATATTGCCCAACCGATTCTTGTAGTTACTTATAATAATCATCATGTTTAAGCACAGTTATTTTTTCGTTATTAGTTTATCCATCTTGGGATTGTTGGATGCGTACCCCCATTGATTTCTATTATGGGCTAGCCTACACATCTCCCTGAAACTCCTACAGCCTACATCTTTTAATATCTGTGTGAAGTAGTCTAACCTAAGTTGCCTCTTCTTCTCTTTTTGCCGATATCTGCTTCTAATATATTCCGCACTATTCCCTCATGCCGTAGTATGTGGCCTATCATCCTATCTATCCTATTGTTTTACCGTTTTCCACATATTTCTTTCTTCCCCTACCATTTTTAGTACCTCTTCGTTCTTATCTTTGTCTGTCCATGATATCTTCATCATACACCTGTAGCACCACATTTCAAAGGCTTCTACCTTTTTCTTGTCCGCTTTTCCTACCGTCCAGGCTTCACAGCCATACAGTGCTGTGCTCCACACATATGTTATAGCAATCTTTTCCTTGTTTCTATGTATGTGGTCTTTGAGCACAGTAGTTGCTTTTTCTTGTTAAATGTAGCACGACCTTGTGCTAGTCTTTGTTTTATATCTTTTGTGCTTTTCCCATCTTGCGTTATTTGGCTTCCTAGGTAGCAGAAATCCTTAACCTCTTGTAAGTTCGTGTTACATACTTGTATTCTTGTTTTTGATTTATTTTCCCCACCTTTGCATACCAGAACTTTAGTTTTAGTTTTGTTAATTTTTCATACCGTATCTCTCTGTTAGAACCGTTTCTATTTCATTAAGAGCAGTTTCTATATTATTATACTATTATAACCAAAAACTTATATTTTTAATAATTACATTAATTCGTTGTTTGCAAAATATTCAGAAATACTGTGGAAGTTTTTGATCCAATTGTTGACGTATAATACAGTGTAGTATGAAAATGTTTAATATTTATAACATTTTTGAAGTTATAATATAAACGTGAATTTCTTTAAAAGAAAACGCTCTTGGCTGCCACTTTATTTAAAAGATCTTCTCGAAGACCAAGATTGTTTCATTCTGGTACACCAGAGACTGAAATAAAGCATCGAGTCTGAACTCTTTTCAATATGTCACAAGCGATTTCCTATTAGATAAATAAGATGCAAGTAATTAAATTGTTAGTACAAGATATCATGCTTCACATTATTGAATGCCTTATCAAGGTCTGTATAAATCACATCAGCCTGCCCTTTCTTGTCTAATACTTCACTAATGAAATCTGTACATTAACAGATTTGTGATGGTTCACCTATTTGGTATACGCTGTTTCAGACGAGGGTCAATTGAAAAAGATTAAATACCCTTTTGCGAATAATTTGTTCAAACATTTTTCCGCACACGATATAACAGAAATATGCCTATACTTACTAACTAGATTTCTTGCATCTGATTTATGTATTGGGGTAACCTTAGTAGGCTTCCATTGTTCGGGAAAAGTCTTAGTTATAAGGATAATTTAAAAAGTGTACAAAGTGGATATTTTAATATATCAGCACGTCCCTTAAATACATATGCAGATATCCCGTCAGGTCCTACACTACATTTGACTTTTGCTCCACCCGAAGGTACAAGGGTAAGGTAAAAAGTTCTCGGCCTACAATGAAACACTACAATTTTCAGTAAAAAAACATTTTATTTCGACATAATCCCCCTTAACTTCAACACACTTGGTCCAACGCTTCTCCAACATCAGTATTCCTTCCCAGAAGTGAGAGTCTGCAAGGCTGTGAAAATATTCGTCTATGACCCTCTCAACTTCTTCATTGGACATGAAGCGCTTCCCAGAAACAAATTTCTTCAAGCTTGAGAACAGATAGTAGTCTGAGGGCGCCAAATCAAGGGAATAGAGGGGATGACCGAGCAAGCCGTACCCCAAACCCGTCAATTTTCCCATCACCAACACACCATTGTGTGCAGGTGCGTTGTCTTGGCGAAAGATGATTTTTTCTTCTTCAAGTCAGGCCTCTTCTCGCGAATTTTGGCATCCAGCTGGTCAAGAAAAGTGGAATAATATTGGCCTGTAATTGTTCTGCTTTTTTCAAGGTAATCTATTAACAGGATCCCTTTTGCATCCCAAAACACGCTGGCCATCACCTTTCCGGCAGATGCGATCGACTTCGCTTTCTTTGGCGCTGAACAACCGGCTTCCACCCACTGTTTTGACTGCTGTTTTGTTTCTGGCGTGTAATGGTGGACCCATGTCCATGTCCATAGTGACAAATCGCCGCACAAAATCGCTCGGCTCCTTATTGAACCGGGTCAAACATTGCTGCGAAATTCATTTTCGCATTTGCTTTTGATCGGCATTCAGCAAATGCGGCACCCATCTTGCGCACAGCTTCCGCATCCCTAACTCTTTGTGTAAGATGTTTGGCATGCTTTCGTCTGATATCCCTGCAGTCTCAGCTATCTCCTTCACTTCCACTCGACTATCGTCCAACACGATATCATGCACTTTTTAGATCGTTTCCGGTGTGGTAGCGGTTTTTGGTCGTCCTTTATGTGGGCCATCTTCGAGAGACGTTTAAATTCAGCTGCCCACTTTTTAACGGTTGACAGGGAAGGGGCAGAGTCTTCCTAAACTTTTGTCAACTTCGGATGAATTTCCTGAGGGGTTAATCTGTCCAAAACGAAGAATTTTATGACCGCACGATATTCAAGTTTATCCATCTTAAGGAAATACGCATAAGACGTCTGCTTGAAGAAATTCGTGTAAACAAACTACTTGAAATAGCAAGTTCAAACTTGTCATACGAACTAATGACATGTGCATACAGGCGGGAAGCACAAATTTTTGCTGATTGGAACGCCATCTCTGTGTCAGGCCGAGAACTTTTCACCCTACCCTCGTACTATATTGGAAAGGAAGCAAGATTTTTTAACATGCAAATTTTGAATTTTGCCGATTCCTGCTTTTCCAAACAAGGTGGTGATCTTTAATGTGAGCGACAACACTCACATACGGACCTCCATTTCACTTCTCATCTGAACAGCGGTGTATTTTTATGAAAAATGCTCGCCTAACATTTATTAAGCAGACCGTGTCGGTATTCGAACCAGGAACCTTGCTTATACCAACTATGCTACGGAACCGCCCTCGTCAGGTTCTGCATTCTAATTTTAACTGGTGTAATGTTTGCTCGACTTCTTGGTTTAAATGTCATGTACTAAAATACTTGATTCCATTAAAGGAGCTAGTATTGTAAATAATATTGTCAATACGGATAGTCGATGTTTCGTGGATAGTAGAGACGTAACATGCTTCATAGAACGTTTTTTCTGTCGACAAAGATTAAAGGTAGATAAAAGCTTCTCGGATCTAAAAATATGCTACATTAATTTCTGATTGATACTAGGACTAAGTGACTTCAAATAGACTTTTACTTGCAATAACACATATCCTAAAATGTATGAATTGCATAGCAGTAAAAACTCAAAAAAAAAATACAAACAAGAATGTTCATACTATCAGTAGTGTTGGTAAAAATATTCAATTAATCGATTAATCGAAAGTCGCGATTTTTTTAAAATTAACGAATCGGTTATTCGAATATTCAATAAAAAATCCATTAATTGGTTTTCGAATATTGAAAAATTTGAAGTCGAATGCAATTTTTTTTTAAGCTTTTTCAGCCCTGGTTCACCAATAACATAATAATAATGCAATAGCTGATAAGTAACGCATTAGAATAAAACCTACACCATCCGTTCCCATTACTTTCTATTTGTATATTATTGTTTTTAAATTCTACGTTAGATATATAAAAACGAAAACGAGACTTCATCACTTGGTATTAACACGTTATTATTTTCATTTTCTTAGTTATCTTGAAATCATTCTAAGCACCATGAAATAGTAAAGATAGCACTACCATATTAAAGTACTGTTCCAAGTCAGCAGCTTGCTTACGATTTAAAACAATTCTCAAAACAACTACTTCTTAATCTATAGCTGAACAGACATATACTGCAAAAATGGTTGCAGTACCAATAAATTTATCGTTTCAAGAGAGTATTGAAATAAGCGACCCAAGTTCTTTAGACAAAAAAAAACAATAAATTGAGCAATAATTGAAAATTTACGCCAAAGTAAACGAAACAGAAATGCTTCAGGTGCTAATTTGGTGATTGTATCTAAATAGACTCTTGTAAATATGTATTTTGTGACGTATTTTAGTAGTTTCTATTTGGGGCAAGCTCGTCAGCGTCAATATAGTAATTAATCAGATAAGATTCTTGTCATATTTTTTTTATTTGTTACTGGGCATTAAAATGGATATAAATGCTATAATATTACAAAGCAGTTCTGGCCCCGCCCCGCAGCCGTTTTAGCGATGCATTTCTTCTTTCAGTTCCTTCTCTCTTGCTTGCCGTTTGTCGGGCGAGACTTCTAATACTGATTTCATTCTTTTCTTTCTGGTTCGTTAAGTTAAATATCCTAAACGTTATCTGTTCTGATCAGAGGTGAATAATACGCTATTCTGCAGTCATGAGACTTCATTTGCCGTCGATTCCTAGGACAATTAAAAATCGTCGAACCATTTGAGCAGCGAACTTATTTGATATTTCTTCATTACAATCGTTCTACTTCTATTCACTGTGGCGTGAAAAAACTTCTGCTTGTCTTCTCCAAATCTATGACTGGCCCTGTCTCCGAACCGATGCCGCTGGCTACATCTGATGTTGTCCTGTTGCTGTTCGCAAAGTTAAACAGGTGCCTCCTTTTGGTTTATTTGCTACTAGTGCCAAACCATCCTATTCTTGGCAAGTGATCTCTTGTGATCTTGTCGGTCTTCTTCCCCGTTTCACCAAAGCTCATTCTTGTAGTGACTGATTACCTCACTCAAATTCCTCTTTTTTCCCTTCCGCAAGGTCACTGCACGAGCTGTACCTAAAATTATGGAAAAACACGTTTTCTTACTTTTCGGCGTTTCCCAGACATTTTCACTGCTAACGGTGTGCAAAGAATACGCTTTCTTACTTTGTGGCGTTTCCCAGTACCTCTTCACTTCTAACGATGTACAACTCTGCAGCCGTCAAATCACCTCGATATGTGCACAGCATTACACCCGAAGCCGTTCTACCATCCCTTACAATCATCAAATCAATCTTGCTGAACGTGTTTACCGCTTTCCCAAGACCATGATTGCTTTCTATATCCGTGACAACCAGCGTCACTGAGATGTCAACCTTTCTCAAATTTCCTGTGTCACCTCAACGTTCAAATACGACATCAAGCTGTACTTCTAATTCTGCCTTGTTTGATCCAGAACACATCCTTACCGGCGATTATTTCGGACAACTGTCCGAGATAGAGGACATGAATGTTCCTGATTTTGGACATCTTTCTCCTGATCCTGAACATTTCAAATATTCGTTCCTATATTCTAAAGAAACTTCGCTGCTTACCGAAAAATTAAGAGTCGTTATAACCTTCGCCAGCGTCCTGCTTTCTACCAATTATGCGATTTCATTTGTCGCCGTAATTTCCATTTGTCCAACGCTTGATTTCATGTTAATGTAAGACTCGTTCCTAAATTCATTAGTCCCTTCTCTATCCGTAAAATTGCTTTGCCCTGGGCCTATAAACTCGTCGATCCTTCCGGCATAGCCTTACCTATTTGGCACAACAAAGACTTGCTTCGATTTCTTTATTGCGATGCAGACGTCGTAAACCTCGTTCAGCATGCTCGTATTTCAAATTTATAAAATGACTTCGCCTTTCATTAATATTTTCTTCACGGATTTTGTGTTTGTTCCCAAATATCCTTTTTTCCTTTCTCTCTTTTCTTTCACTTCACATTCTTCTCCTTTTCTTTTCGCTGATTTTGCTTATTGTAGGTCCTAATGCTGAGTTAGTTTAATTTTCGATCCTCTTCCTGTGATATGTGTTTTCTACACCCTTCTTCTTATTTTCGGAAGCTGCGACTTAGTCGAGCTTTCGATTTATTTAGCCATTCTGTTCTTCGATTGTCCATTTAAGACGATTGCTTGTTACCACAACTTAAAGTACGAGATTTTTTCCAGCGCGCATGTCGTTCCTTGGCATACCTTTCAGGTTTGACGAATATGTTTTGTTTAGACTATTACGGTTGGTTTCCTTCCTAGCTTCGCTTCTTTCTCTTTGGTTTTCTACAGGTTGCTTGAGGCTGGAAACTGTAATGTTTCTTTCTGAGATACACCCGTCTTGTGATAAATTTTTCGTTGTTGACACTTTTCCATCTTTACGCTCATTGATTGCTACCCCTGTGATTTCCCTTTTTCTATAGTTTCCTACATAGTTATTAAAGTTTTTCTTTATATAGTGTATTTCGTGTTTGTGATACATGAAACGCTTAAGTTGTGATTGGTGTTTCTTCACTGCTGTATTATTTTTTAACTGTACACCCAACCAGGCAATTAGAGAGAAAAAGCTTTATGCTGATGGTAAGTGGATGCCCAAGTTGTGTTTCGAAACAATTGAAGTCTACACACAACTACCATAAAAATAGCACAAGATACAAACAAAGAAATCAAAGAAAAAACAGAAAAATTTGAAATTACATGCATAGAACTCAAAGAAACAAACAATAACATCACATCCTTCTTACACAAAATATCAGATAACACAACTATAAACACAAAAATTGCACACATTAATGCTATAATAGGAAACAAAATACAAGACGACATACCTGTGGAAGAACTACATACTAATCTATACGAGAACATTAACCACAATAAGAATCCACACAAAATAAAACTACCAACAGACAACAAACAATACCAATGGAAACACACAATACGAACAAAAATACTAACACTGAGAAAAGACATAGAACGAACACAATACATAAAAGAACAAATTTCAGAAAAGAAGCGAAGAGTAATGAGAAATACCGAAACAAATATCAATAGAATAACTAGACAAAAGAAAACAAAAACTACAAGCACTAGCCAAAACAATCAGAAGCTACCAAAAAAAGTAATAACAGGAGAGAACATAAGAAAACATTCAAGCAAAACCAAAGGAAATTCTATCAAACTACAGACGAAACCGAAATCACAATAAACAACACACCAAACATAACAAACGCCGAACGCTTTTGGAACAATCTATGGTCCAACCCAACACAACACAACCAGTACGCACAATGGATTCAAACAGAAACAGATAATTACAACACTATAAAGAAAATGCATAAATAACCATCACACGCGAAGAAATTATGCAACCCATCAACAAATTTATTTATTTATTCGTCTTGAAAGCACACAACTGAAAAGCAGTTGGCCACAACAAAATAGCAAACTTCTGGCTATAAAAATTCATAACGACACGCATACATATCTAGTAAAATTATGCAACTAATATATCACATAACACCACACACATTAACAAAAGAAATAACATATCTCAAACCAAAAGATGAGAGAGAGACACAAAGCCCATCAAAAATATTTTCCACTAACATGTCTACCAACAACATACAAAATACTAACATCCAAAGTTACACAAAAGCTAGCTACACATACAACGCAAAGCAACATAATACATGATAACAAAAAGGATGCAACAAAACACACGAGGCTATAAAGAGGAATTTATAATAAACACAAATAATACACCAATCTAAAATTAAAACAAAAGCTTTACACTACACATACATAGACTACGAGAAAGCATACGACAGTATACCACAACAAACAAATATACAGAATAAACACAACACTAATAAAATTTCTAGATATAATAATAAAAATCTGGAACACAACACTAACCATAAAACACAAACAAAAGTAACGTAAAAATGAAATCAATAGAGATCAGAAAAGACATATACCAGGGGAACTTCCTAAGTGCAAACTGGTTCTGTCTAGCACAGAACACACTACGAATACACTAAACGACACAAAATACCGATACAACATCAAAGGAACACATCCCCGCAAAGTAACTCACCTTATTTATATTGACGACTTACTCAAAATAACAAAAAACATACAGAAAGAACATAAACATGACGTTTGGAACCAACAAATGTAATAAAAACGGTATAGTAAAAGATAAACTAACAAAACGAACAAACTACACGCTAAACAACAACGAACACTTACAAGCAATGGGCACCACAGACTCGAACACATATCTAGAATACAAACATAAACTAGTAATAGAACACTCACGATTAAAAAAAGAAATGAAACAAATACAAACAAAGATTTTCTAAAATATTCAAAACAGAACTCACAGCAAGAAACAAAACAATAGCAATAAATACGTACGCAATACCCATACCAATCTAGTCGTTCGGCATAATTGCATGGGGCTATACTGGCCTAGAAGCACTCAACACTCACACGATCACAATGTTATAAATACAGAATACACTCAGCTATAGAGAGATTCGCGCTCAATAAAAAAGTTGAAAGAAGATAGGTCATCGATTTAAGTAACATGTGCAAAAAACAAATAGATAATGAAGAAACTACTTTATAAAAAGACCAGAAACAACTAACATATACAAAGCGATCATACACGCAGACACCATCAGCCACGTATTACAACCTAACAGCTTTCAACCCCATAAAAGAAATCACAATACATACAAAGCAAGAAGACTGGAAGAAACACTACACAGGAAACATTCACACTACCTTACACAACCACATATCGACCAAGACACATCTAACATATGGCTCAAGAAAGGCAACATATTCAGTGAAACAAAGGGATTCATGAGAGCGATAAAAGTGTAGACTAGGTAAGCAGCAAACAGAAACAATAGAATACATCACAAACGCATGTCCAATACTAGCAAACACATAATATATCAAATAACATGACGCCGCAAAAATAATACAACTATAACTAGCCCTACAGCACAAACTCACAAAAGAACGCACACTAATATATAAATACACACCGTAAAACGTTGAAAACACAGAACACAAGCTGTATTGGAACAAAAGCATAATAACCGACAAAACAACACCACACAAGAAACCAGACATTACACTCATCCACAAACAAAAGAAAATCACTCAACTAATACAAATATATATCCCAAACACACCCAATATACAGAAAAAGACATGAGAAACGATAGAAAAACAGATACAATTAGCTGAAAAAATCAAAAAGATAAAGTAGAAATAATACCGATCACATTATCAAGTACAGAAGTCAGACCAAACTACATACACCAATACGTCCAAAAACTGCAGCTACATTAAAACACATTCACACAATTACAAAAATCAGCCACTCAACCCATGTACTACAATCACTAGATCTCTAAATGCATAAATTAACCTATAGATAAAGAGAGAGCACGTCTGACAACAGCCCACGTGGTCATCTACTAAAACCAGGTAACAATATCTCAGAAGAAAAACAAAAATATTTATATAATAATAATACAATGTGTTTCTATTATTATTGCATAAGCATGATCTAATTCACTGTATTTTTTTACTACATTTGTTTTTTTTAGTAGCATAAATTTTGAAAAAATTGGTAGAAAGTTGAAGCCTAAAAAACAAACCTGTGTTTTTTTTAACAAAAAACATATTATATTTAAAAAAGTGATTACGCCTTTTAAGATATGAATATCTAATTTAAAAACCCTTTGTAGGTGTTTATCCTCCGAAATTTCAAATTATATTGCCCTAGTATAAACTTCTGAACACTATTTATATATGCGCACCTTTTCCACGCATACGGCCAAGGTTTAACCATTATATCCAACTGCAATCAGTATAGTTCTAATACAAATATCAATTACATTACTTTCGAATTTCTCACTTTTAAACCGTTCTCCCTCCTTGCCTTGCAGTACAACAACAAAGAAAAAATTCTTTAACTAAAAATACCTTTTCTATAACGTGACAGAAATCTTTTAAATTTCGCTGGATTGTATATGGTCTTGTATAGCTGCACTATCACTGTATATTGGTTTGACATTGCGCTTTAGTACTATTATTGCACCAGTAACCTATTTAATTCGCTCTTTGCTGTTTTCTCATCTCTCACTTCTATACCTTTAAGTGACTTCAAATGTTTCACTATCCGATTCTTGGAGTGCTCTTTCTAATTCGTAGTTTCTTTCGGTTTCTACCTCTAAGTGACTTTTTGTTCCTCCCATAATTAGTTTAAGTATTATTGGGTACCAAACAGTGTTGGATAAGGTCACAATTTTTGAACCCATAACCAGATGACCCGAAACACAACACAGACTGATCGGTTGTCATGAACTGAGCCGATGACTCGGTACCTGAAAATGACGCAGATGTTCGATTTAAAGCATTCTAGAAAAACAAATTAAATAAAAAACTTTTAAGCACCAAAATGGTTCAAAATACCTAAAAAGCCGAAAAGTCAATTAATATCGGGTATGCGGTTTAAATCGGGTTACATACCTGACTCGGTCTAACTAGCTACCAAAGTAGGGTGGTATTCTGTGGCTATGCCTACCCGTCTATGGTATTTACCTAGTAAACGTAAGTTCTATGTCCTAGATTTTATGTAAGGTATTTCAAATGATCGAAGTACACAATGACATCGCAAGTTCTGTGTCTACACAATGCAACCAACCCGCTCACATTTGGTGAAGGCGTTTCAAAATTTTCTCGAAACAGAGAAAGACTCAGCTTGAGATTTCTCATTAGATAAATTCCATACTAACAATTCCTTCATCGCAATAAGACGATGATATAATACACTCTAAATTGAAACTACATTGATATGAAAATACGAACAACTATTTGTTCCAACGTTGCTTTTATGAATTATTTATTACAAGGTTTCTCATAACGTTTGAATTATGTAATAAACTGTTTTAAATGCATATTTCAAAAATTTAATTGCAAGGTGATTAAAAAATATCTTGCAGAATTGCTACAAACTCTTAATTATGATTAATGAGTAATTTTGCCTGGCATGGGAAAAAGTAATTCGAGCATAAGGAACGAAAATCAATATGAATTGTTGGTGATTTTGCAAAAAGAAAAGCCCGTGACCGGTTTCACTGTTCTTGCAGATCATCAGACGGACGCATATCTTTTTGTAACAGGTCATTTGTTTATTTCATTCTTCTTAATTATGAATCAAACAGTTCGAAACTCATAGAATATAAATTTAAATAGAAGTCAAATCATTAACGCTGTTGTTATAACTTGTAAAAGAAATATTATGTTAAACCAAGATCATTTACCAAGTGTCAGAGACCAGTAATAATTTATTGAAAACAAATTAATAGACTCATCCAATTTTATCGATTTACTGCAATTACATTTGAGTCTAATTAACAACTTGGTTAATGTAAAATTACTAGCTTGAATAATTAAACACTTTCATTTTTTATTAAATTGGTTGTCTAGAGATAATTAACTTTGATATTTAATTAAATTTGTTATTCGTTTTGGCTCACAAAATATCGCTTAAGAGCACAATGTAAACGACCAAGTAAAAATAGCACTTTTTCAACAATAGCAGTGGCGTTTGCAGTAAATTGGAACATGATTACAACAAAGAAAAAATTGGTGTGGTCCTATTTGTAAACTAAAGCTACAAGAAGTAAATAAAACAGTAGAAGGTGGTGTATTCCACTAAAATAGAAAAAAGGACTTATAACAATATGCAGAAATTTAAGTCATCTTGGATTTTCCCATAAATCTTATACTAAAAATATGACATAATTTTAAGATATTTGGGTCTAGTATGACTACCAACGTCAGGCATCAAATTTGATCAATTTGATACTAATTCTTTCTAAAGAATTTTTGTTAATCAATCGACTACATGCAAGGTACATACCTTGAAGAATGGCTTGCGTGTCTCAGCGAGTTAATGACCCAAACTATAGGATTAACCAAATTAGTGGGATTATAGTGAGGAATCAAACTAAGACAGGTCTCCGAAAACTGGCAGCAGCTCTTTCGGTACTTAAAGTGGCAGAGACTATAAGAGTCAGTCAGTATGGCATTCGAAGATACACGAATGCAGATTGGAACGCAACTGGAGACCACCACAATCCCTCCTAACTATATTTGACTTCCTAATGCTCCGCCCGAAGGTACTATATTGGACAAGAAGGGAGTTCGTTTAGCCTTGTTGCTCCAAACATGCGTGACACCACACACGCGGGACCTAAATTTTACCTCTCACCGAACAAAGACGTATTTTTGTGAAAAATTCACGCCTAACGTTCTTCAAGCGGTCCGTGTCGGAATTCGAACCCCGGACTTTGGGATTATTGGTCACACGCAAACCAACTAAGCTACGGAGCTGCTATGCCAAGTACACATCATACCAAAAACGTTTTCAAAAATGATGGCATATCTGGGGCAAAAAATTCCGTAATAATTAAAATTGTTCTCCATTTGGTTCTCCGAGAGGGGACTACTTCGGAGGTTGTAATCGGTAAGCTCAATAACACAAAAAATAATGAGAACAGAGAAGATTTAGAGAGTCGGGGCGTGAAATGTTTAAAAGCAGGATGCAAGTAGGCAGGCAAGTTAGAGTATTTGAAAATGCAATGAGTAGGTTAACATTAGATATAGTAGGAATTCGCAAAGTTTGGTGGACAGAGGCAGAGGATTTTTGGAACGCAGGCTTTAGGGTAATTCTTATAGGAACGGAGGGACAAAATTCAGGTAGGTGTAGGGATAGTTATACAGCAAACGATAGGACACTGTAGAAAACTACTTATAGAAGAACGAAAGAGCACTCATGGTTAGATTAGAATCTAAACCGGTAAATAAGTAACGATACACGTTTAGGTATACGTACCCTCTAGCTACAGTGGCGAAGACGTAGAACCGATCTACAAAAACATCAGAGTATAAAAATTCAATAATTTGAAATGCGGATGTAGGAGAAGGTAGAGAGGAATCGGTAGTAGGTTTATTTGGTTTAGGCACGAGAAACGACAGGAGAAACAGGTGGGTAGAATTTAGCGATAAACAAAAATTTTACCATCACAGATACATTATTTCAACGTCTTGCTAGAAAACGATGCACATGGAAGATGCCAGGAGACATTGAAAGATATCAAATAGATCATATTTCATATTGTTGTTAGACAACGGTTTAGGAATAATTTAAAGGGTGTTGGAGCTACCCAGAAGCAGACGTGGACGCTGACTACAAGTAATTATGAAACAACGTTTAAACTTAAAAATTTGAAAAAAGTAACAGAATAACGCAATCTGACTTTGAGAAATTAAAAGACAATGATGCCAACAAAAGATTTGAGAAAAAGTCAAACAAACTATTGAATGCAATCCGGAAAATTTCTGATACTAAGGAAGAAGAAACAGAATGGAATAACACTAATTCCAGCTTAAACAGAGAATTTCTGTGGTATAAGCCAAAAAAAAAACCATGGCTGAATTTAATAATAAAAAAGGCCAAAATGCAAAACCAGACCAGACGAAACAGGCAAATAGATGCACAAAGCCATAAAATGCAGGACAGGGACGAGAAGCACTAAAAGAAGGTACTGAAAAGGATTACTTGGGATAACCTACAAATAGAGATGAGTTTTAACTAAAGTTCATTCGCTTTAACTTTAGGATTAGGTACGTCATATGTAGTTATGAAGTGTTGACAACTGTTTGCAAATTAATACCTAGATTTACGCTTGAAGGATACTGTGATTTAACATATTACGGGTTGGCAGTTATGTACGGTGTTGCCATTAATTCCGCTTGCTAATGGAATATTCATATACCCTTCATGAAATATATTAGAATTTAAACTAATATTAGCAATCTAGCATTTTATCAAGTTGTGTTAAGTTAAAGCGTTAGGATTATAACATTAAAAGGCCTGAAAAATTATAAAGTATCGGGTACAAGTCAAGTGCAAGCAGAAACTTTAAAAACTGCTACATGAGCAGCAACAGAACGTCTCCCCCAAATTATAGGCTATATATGTATGAGACATGTCAAATATACAAAGACTTCAATCGTATAACACCATCGTCATTATACCAAAAATGAGAGGAATGGATAGATGTAAAATTTTTCCAACAATAGGTTTGACAGCACATGTGAGAAAAATATTAACTAGAACTGCACAAAAACGGATGGAACAACGGATTGAATAAATAGTAGGAAATCAATTTCGGTTTATGCGAAACAGGGGAACACGGGATGCCGTTTCTGCTATAGGGATGATAATGGAAAAAACAATCGAGAAAGGAAAAATATGTGTTTATTCGTACACCTGGAAAAAGCATTCAACACTGTTAAATGGAAAAAAATGTTCAAAGTACTAAAAAGAAAGAAGTGGGTTATACGGATAGACGGATTAGTACATAATTTATTCAAAGAGCAAACAGTGGCAATAGAATTAGAGCAGGAACGTAAAGAAGTAAATATTAAGATAGGGGAGAGACAGGAATGTACGTTATCCCCATTTTTAACTTACATGCAAGAAGCAATGTCAAATACAGAAAAACATTTGGAATTATGAGGGAGGAACAAAAAATTGATATACTTAGATTTCCAGATAATAAAGCGGGATCAGCATCTCGTAACAAAAAGTAAGAAGCAGTTCTTAATAAAATGGAAACAGTACTAATAGAGAGATACAGTATGAAAATTAACAAAAATAAAAATAAGATGCTAATATGAAGAGGAAAAAATACTTCAAAAATCGGAATATAAATAGAAAACTAGAACTTACAAGAAGGTATGGATTTCCACTACCTAGAAAGCCAAATAGCTCGAGGTGGGAAAAGTGTAAAAGATATAAAACAAAGATTGGCACAAAGCCGTGCTCCACTAAACATTAAGGCAACTATGTTCAGAGACAACAAACATAGAAACAAAGAAAATAGTGCTGAAGCTTGTTTGGAGCATAGCACTGTACTGATGTGAAATGTGGTCAGTAAGATAAGCGGATCGAAAAAATATAGAAGCCTTTGAAATGTGGTGCACATACGTATGATGTAGATATCGTGCACAGATAAAGCCAAGAACTGGAGGTACTAGAAATGGTAGAGAAAGAAAGAAATATGTGGAATACAGTGCGGGATGTATTTGAAGTAGAGACGGAAAAAGAGAGGTCGAGTAGACCTAGATTAGATTATTGCACACAGATAATGAAAGATGTAGGTTATTAAAATTTCAAAGAAACGTGTAGGTTAGCATAATTCCTTTTTGCCGGTGCTAAAGTGCGAGAAGCGAAAGCAATTGGACGCTCTCGTCCATTTTCAAATTTGTGTGAAAGTACAGCACCAACTTAGTAAGTGGACGAATTGCGAGTGAGTATTAATTTTTCTTTAGCATCGTAATGAACAACACAGCATCTGATTGCAGCAATGACTTAGTTTTTGAAAAAGCAGCAGTCTGCGCCCTTGTCAATGTCCAATTACTACCTAGATCTAGTAACCGTTCTAAAGGTTCTAAAACCGTCGATTTGTTCTTCATGAAACAACTATAGAAACGCTTGAATTCGGTTTTATTTTTTGAAAACGGAACATTTTTGATGGCAACAATTTTTTCCTTTGTTGGATGTACTCCGTCCGCTACAATTATGAATCCCATGAATTGAACTTGAATGGTAAAAATTCGCACTGTGCTTTTTTTAATCGCAACCCACTGTTTTGTAGACGTGACAATACCTGTCGCACTCGCTCATCCAGTTCATTCACAGTAGCACCAGCAATGAGCATATTGTCTAGAACCATAAGATTTCGGAAATTCTACTTAGCAGATTTTCAATGAAACGTTGAAAGATACCAACAACACAACTAACCCCAAAAGGAACACGGAGTACTCTAAATAGTGCTTTTGGTGTTTTTATAGTTAGCCAATCAGCTGTCTTTTCATCAACGTTAAGTTGTAAGTAAGCTTGCAACATGCGCAGTTTAGCAAAAAATTTCCCTCTTGCAAGTTTAGAAACCATTTTGGAAATAGTGGGAAACTGTCGGATTAAATGACGGCGGTAACTGTACATTTGTAATCCACACAAATTTTAATTTCTCCACTGCACGGGAACATTTGGTGTTGCTCAACAAGGAAAACGTACAGGTTCTAATATCCCTTCTTTCGCCATTTATTCTAGCTGTATATCGACCAATAGTCTCATTGCAAAAGGTACATTACGTGATCGAAAAAATTTAAGTTGAAATTCTGTAGGAATCTCAATACAGATGGGCAGTCCAGTGTAAGTTCCTAGTTCATCTTCGAATGGCATTGAAAATTCAGCAAAAGTTTTTCTGTTTTTTATCTTCAGAAATAGTACAAATCCCTTCTAATCCGATTCCAAGTTGGCCGAACCACTTCCTATCTAGAAGTGTGCGCCCCTCCCTTCTAACCACAACTATAGGCAACTTTGTTCTGTAGCCATTGAGCTCTACCATTGTTTCTAAACAACCTATACTTGCATCTTCTGCTAGGAACAAGTTTACAATACCAAACTATTTCCTTTAAGTAAGTTAGTACCTGTTTCCTATATACGGAAATATTCTTCTTCATTCATAATTGTTGAGTTCGAACCTGAGTCTACTTCCATTGTTTACCTTTCTTCCATTAATCAATACTACAACGCAAATTGGTTTAATCACATCAGATTCGAAATGATAAACTGAGTAATCGTCGATATTATCAGAAGCGGAACAACTAAGTTGTTACTGCCTTTCTTTAATCTTGATAAACATACTTTAGCAAAGAGTACCCTCTTTTATGACAGTAGCTGCATACCTTAGAAACGACAATTTTAAGCTGGTGAATCGTACCTGAAACACTTTGTAGTACTATTCTTTGCAAATTCTTCGCAAATTACCCAAGAATTATCTTGATCGGGTTTAAAATGATCTATTGTTCCGTATTAAAGCCTATTACTTCCCATTAGTCAGCGTACATGCAAAACTTAATCTTCAAAATATTTTTTCTGTAGGCTTCCTTGAAAATCCTCGTCGCTAATTGTTGTGTATTAAAAATATCAGTGGACACAAGAATTTATACACAACTAAATTTTATTATTCATAATTCATGAGACTAAAAACACATACAACACTCGGTGACAGCAATTTTTATTAATTATGACATTTCATACGTTGATTGTGTTTTTGGCAAACCTTATTCCTATATCCAACAATAGGCTTAGTAGAAATCTGTTTTTCTAACCAACGGACAGGTAAACCCGAGAAAGCAGGTTAATTTGTAGCGTATTCCATTTTAAACTAAACGTCTGTGATTGAAGATTAAAATTGTTACTCCATACCCTGTTTTAATCAATGATTATTTTTACGTTTGAAAAGTTGCTCAATTTTACAAGCGGTCTATGATACGCTACTATCCAATATTTATTGTAGTTAAATTACCTGGTTTAGTTGTCATTAAATACAGCCACTATGTCATCATTGAGTGCTAGAAATATGCTCAAAGTTATATCTATTATAACGGGTTCTCAGTAATTATGGTTAGGAAACAATTTGTATGGGTTCGTTGAACTGGTTCACTATATTTCGATTGTTGGTTTGGGTGGATTCTTTTATGATAAATTTATAACCCAACCGGGCGGTTACAAAATCTTTAAAGTGGAAACTTGTTTCATTTTTATGTGACTGGTAAGTGTTTAAAGGGTGATACTTCTTTAATAGAAAATTTAGTGTTCGAAGCCCGAATTTTAACCCATGTTCTTAGGTTCTTTGAACCAACGTTTACTTGGCATTAACGTAGAAAGTTCACCTTTATCTGGATGCCGTTTTACACAGGTTAAGCTATAATGGGATAAGTACAATGTGTAACAGTTCGTTGTCTGATACAATGATTAATTTTTATTTACGGTGTTTTTTATTAGTGGTTATACTGGTAATAGATAGGACGTAATATTTGGAATTGATCAAAGGCTCCAGTTGATCACGTCATCTGCACTAACGAAGTAGTTCTGACGCACGCCGATGACACCTGCCCTGGTCGGCAATGATAACAAAGTTCTCAGGAGACAAGGTCAGAGGTATATGTTGTAGTTTTTTTTATTTTACAAAACTATGTTTAGTTAATTAAGTTTGGTTAACAATTATTTCAAAATTTTCAAGTACGGTCATTTAAACCTAAGCATATAAATTTGCTAATGCAGTTGGTTTATTTGCCACCCTATTATATATTATTTAGATGTATTACGGTAATTTTTGGCGAGCTCGTTAAAAAGATATACTGAAGGCAGCGTATGTAATTTGTTTAGTTAGTTGTTGTAAGTGGTAAGAATAATTTGTTTATCACGATAATAATACCTAAGCATCGGTGGTTATATTGTTATTGGTTTATTATTTTTTTTCAAATTAATTTAAATGTGCATGCCAGATTTTTTTAATGCCATCATAAATAGTATTTTTTCCTTTGTTTGGCGCTCCTAGCTACTGTGAACTGCTTGAGGTACCCACTACCTTAGCTCCAGACCCTATTAACTTTTGCAACTAGCTACATGAGTAAGTTAAATTACCATACAAAAAAAGAGGTTACACTTGGCGCCAACCGCTTTTTTCATCTTCAACAGGTAGTTCACGGTGGCTGGGAACTGTAAACAGAAAGTCCTAAAGTAATTACGATTTTTACTACTTGAAAACACAAAAAATAGCTGTGTTTTTTACATTTGAAATACTTTCTTATTTTATTATTATTTTAAATACTTGCTATAATATTAAATTTTTTTCTCACATACAACTCGCGTAGGTGGCGTGATTACTCATAGCGATTTTATCAGTCCCCATTAATCCTTCTACAGAAAGATTCATGGCAGTCATAAAACTAAGAGTAATTGAAGATGGTCCTCGGTATGAAATTCTTCTTTTAAATATTTTATTAGGATTTGATGGAATTTTAGTACCTTCAATTCTTCTAATATACCAAATTTCGGTTTAATAAAGATCGGTTACCGATACAAATGCTTATGGAAGATAGATTTTTATGAGAAACAAAATTGGAATTTCTAGTGCTTTTGCCCATTTCGTATTGATATCAGAATTGTCTATAATACTTTTGAACCTGAAATTGTATTTAAGTACTTTAAATCAAATTTTAAATTTCTAAAAAATTTACTTACGGTATATAATATTTAATTTAAAAACAAGTTAATAAAATTAGTATAAACTTAAATAGGGTGTAGCATTTCGTTTTGTCCGTGGAAGAAACATACTGACTATTTTTAAATAATTTCCTGGAAGTTTATAAAAGTTATACATTTAGTAAACATAATGTCGTGGATAAACTATTTATATAGTCAAGAATTATCTTCGAAATTGGCTATTAGAGGTAAAAAAGCTAAAGATTTATCAGCGGATAATAAAAGGAAATTACTACACACTATGGTTTCTAAGGAAAAAGTTGATCGTTCAAATCAACGATGTGGAATAGAAAGAGTGGCTGAAACTTGTTAGGGAGTTTACTACAAATAACGACTCTCCCAAAGTAAATTCATTATTTTTTTCCTAAGCCAATGATGGTCGACCTCTTATGTATGTTGACATTAATACTGAGAAAGTACTAGCACTTCTAAATACTGGTGCAAGTCAATCTGTTTTAGGCACGAAAGGGTTACAGCTTATTCGGAAGCTTGATTTGATTGTGTATGATTCGGATACACTTACGCTTCTGGAAACAGCTGATGGAAATAAACATTCACTTTTGGGGTATACCAGTATACCGTTAACTATTGATGGTGTAAGAAAAGATGTTTTAGCCATGGTTTCTGATACTATTCAAGCAGCGTTGACATTAGGTTCTGATGTATGTCGCATTTTTGAACTTGAGACTAACTTTGAAAATAATACCTATACTATACCCAAACATGAAATAAGAAGTATTTTATCATCTAAAATAATCAAATCAGCAGAAGACTTGACATTCAAACAGCAAAAGCAATTGTCCGAAGTGATTGAAATCTATAAGTGGTCCAAGTTTAGGCCGAACGATCAAAGCAGTGCATAGAATAGATACTGGAGATGCGCAACCTATTAAACAACGCTATCACCCCTTATCGCCAGCGATGTTGGTAACTCTTAATAAGGAAAATGATGAGATGTTCGCTTTGGGAGTTATCAAGATCATCTAACTCGCCATGGAATTACCCGATTGTTTTAGTTAGAAAGCGATCAGGAGATATTCGTCTATGCTTTGGCGGAAGAAAGTTAAATGCAGTGACGAAGAAAGATGCTTATGATTTTCCCTATGTAAATGATATCTTAGATAAATTTAGGGATGCTTCATTTCTAAGTTCGATAAATCTTAAAAAAGCATTTTGGCAGATTGAGCTATCTCCAGAGTCGTGTGAGAAAATGGTCTTTTCAGTTCTACGAAGAGGACTATTCGAATTTACAGTCCTTCCCTTCGATTTATGTAACAGTCTTCAGTCTCTTCAGCATCTAATGGATAACATTTTAGGCCCCAAATTTGATAACGTATTTGCCTATTTAGATGATGTCATTATAGTATCTTTCACCTTTGAAGAGCACGTACGGACCCTACACGAAGTGCATGCGGCGCTAAAAGAAGCCAACCTAGTAATAAACCTGGACAAATGCAAATTTTGCAAGCCTTCATTAAAGTATATTGGTTTTGTATTTGATAAGGAAGGTTTACATACAGATCCAGACAAGGTGGAGACGATAGTTAATTATTCTACGCTTACAACAGTCACGGCAGTTAAGAGGTTTCGTGGGATGTCAGGATGGTACCGTAGGTTCATTGAGAATTTTTCTACATTGTTTGATCTTATTTTGACAACTATCAAAGGTCGCTCTAAACGCCAGTCAGTAAAATGGACTTTGGAAGCAGAAGCTCCTTTTAAAAAGGTAAAAGAATTATTAGTTTCGTTCCCAATATTAGTTAGTTCGGATTTTTCAAAAAGTTTTATAACACAGACCGACGCTTGCAAGGTTGGAGTTGGAGCGATACTTCTACAAGGAGAAGAAGAACAGGAGAAAGTCATAGCCTATGCCAGTAGATCTCTTGCACAAGCAGAGCGATCTTATAGTGCAACAGAAAAGGAACTGAGTGCTGTACTTTTTGGAGTTGAGAAATATAAACTTTATATAGAAGGTATACCTTTCAAAATTATTACTGACCACTACTCCTTACTTTGGCTAGATAGATTGAAAAATCCCTTAGGAAGGCTTCAAAGATGGAGTTTGAGACTTTCTCAGTTTTCTTATGAAGTGGTGCACAGAAAGGGAAAACTTAATGTTGTACCAGACACACTCTCAAGAGCAATATCTCCTGCCAACCTCGAACTTTGGTACAAAAAAATGTTAAACAATATTGAACAATGGCCTGACCGGTTTCCTCTTTTGAAAAAAGATGATGGTTAATTGTATAAATATGTAGCCAACAAGCATAATGTTGTCCGAAAGCTTATCGGCAGATCATTCAACAAAATCATGTTGTTCCTACACCAGCGCATTTATGTAGTTTTAAGACTTATAAAAAGGTAGCAGCAAGATACTAATGACCAAAAATGAAATGCGATATTGTTAATTATTCTAAGAAATGTACCGTATGCCTAACGAATAAAGCAAGTCCACACCTACAACCTGACTTGATGGGTAAAGAAAAAGATGTCAGGTATCCATTTCAAATGATCTCTTTTGACCTGATTGGACCTCTGCCTCGTTCCAGGAAAGGCAACACACATATTTTGGTGGTTTCTGATTGGTTTACGAAGTATGTGTTAGTGCAACCGTTGAGAAAAGCAACTACCAATGCCATCAATCCGTTTATTGAAAATGAAGTGTTCCTTATGTATGGAGTGCCGCAGATCGTTGCCGTGGATAATAGACCTCAGTTTGTGGGGAGAGCTTTTAAAACGTTGATTTCGGATTACAAAGTACAAAAGTTATGGTGTAACGCGAATTATCATCCACAAACCAATCCAGTTGAAAGAGTCAATAGAGTAATCGTTACTGCCATACGTTTTTATGTGAATGATAATCACAGGCTTTGGGATGTTGAACTATTTAAAATAGCTCATGCTATGAGAAACGCAGTAAGTGAAATTACTGGTTTCACTCCAGCATTTTGAATTTGGGACATTCGATATCCATTACAGGAAATTATTATGGTAAACTTTCTGGGCATTCAGATGAAGATTTAACTGTTAGTTCTAGAGAATAATTGATTAGAGGTGTTAATTAAATGTTTGATGTATATAGGGGTGTAGTTAAGCGTCTACGTGCTGCTTATAAACGTAACACGAAGCATTATGAACTACGCAAGCGAGATTTGCAGTTTTAAAAAGCAGATATTGTATGGAAGAAAATATGGTACAGATAATTTTTCTCAGAAGCTAGCTCCTAAATTTATAAGACGTAAGGTGGTAGAAAAAACAGGCACTGTTTCTTACCGTCTGCAAAATGAGAAAGGTAAAGACATTGGGATATGGCACATAGAGGATTTGAAAGCCGATTCTTAGATATTTTTAGTTTTTTATCTACTATAGTGCTTTTATTGGTTACAAACAATTTTCAGTTAGGAAATCTATTATATTTGAGTTGCTATAGTGTAGCACGCTATTTTGTTAAGAGTTTCTTTACTAATTTCAACTTACTCCAATCGAATCTAACTTTCTAGGGAAGATCATAGTTATCATGGTTGTGCAGGTTTCTCCACGGGAAGGGGTCGATTTTCATCCGTTGGAGTGGGTTTGCATTTATGTCGTGCACTTGTTTATAATGAACCCTTGCTTCGAACTGGAAAATTGAAATAGAAGTCATGCTAAGGTTGCTGAGGGCGCCAGCCGTTTAACAAAAAAAAAGAAAGAAATTATTTTATGAGATGTTCTAGTATGGGGAGGGGGATAGTGTAACAGTTCGTTGCCCGATACAATGTTTAATTTTTATTTACGGTGTTTTTCATTAGTGGTTATAGTGGTTATAGGTAGCATGTAATATTTGGAACTGATCAAAGGCTCCAGTTGATCACGTCATGTGCTTGTTGCCACTAACGAGATAGTTCTGACGCACGCCGATGACACCTGCCCTGGTCGGCAATGATAACAAAGTTCTCAGGAGACAAGGTTATAGATATATGTTGTATTTTTTTTGTTTTACAAAACCATGTTTAGTTAATTAAGTTTGATTAAAAATTTTCAAGTATATAAATTTGCTGATGCTGTTGGTTTATTTGCCACCCTATTATCTTTTATTTAGAATTGTTAAGGTAATTTTGGCAAGCTCGTTAAAAAGATATACTGAAGGCAGCGTGTGTAATTTGTTTAATTGGTTTTTGTAAGTGGTAAGAATAATTTGTTTATCACGGTAATAATTCCAAAGCATCAGTGGTTACATTGTTATTGATTTATTATTTTTTATACAAATTAAATTAAATGTGCATACCAGATTTTTTTAATGCCATCGTAAATAGTATTTTTTCCTTTGTATGGCGCTCCTTGCTACTGTGAACTGGATGAGGTACCCACTACCCTAGCTCCCGACCCTATTAACTTTTGCAACTAGCTACATGAGTAAGTTAAATTACTATATAAAAAGAGGTTACAAATACAGTTACCAAAAAGAAAAAGAGCCTACATGAGAGATACAATTATAGCCAAAGGGTAACGATTGCTTTTCTTACTTACGATACGTGAATTTGTTTGTATTATATAAATATTAAGGTAAGCAAATCATTGTTCCTTATTTAATGCTGTTATTATTGAAATAAGAACTTGGTGTAGATTTTGTGTGATATTTCATATTGTATTTATATTGATCGATAATTGAGTAAATTGGTTTCGAAATTGTAATAGACTTGATAATATCATCAGCTGTGATAGTGCACCATTTTAAAGGTTAATATACACGCGCGGGGGGTCTTATAAATTTATAAATCGACTTACCTCCGCGGTGTTTTGTTTTTCTATGCTGCAGTTCCTATTCTTTCAACCAAGTGGACTGTATGCGAATTGAGTTTATATGTTACGTAACACTTGCACTATGTTTTTTAGGGTTTAACAACGAAAGTCTGGGGCACTTGACTAACTTACGGTACACTGAACGAAGAAACCGACGACCGTTCTGCTTCAATATCCATAAGCAAGTGTTTATTCACTACTCTGTCCACTTATTCACACATGCCCAACGAATTTTTATGGCAGGATATAAGGGAACAAGGGATGACAGTTTTACTATTAGATTTACGACTACAAAATTTACGACTTAAAATTAAACACGCAAACGTGCGACACAGAGACCGAACATCCCGCCCACCAAAATAAGTATGAACTAACTTATTTTATATTTAAAAACTAATTAGAGCTATAAACTAAGAAACCTAACCGACAAACTTATATAAGTGAATATATGTGTACATACCATTAAATATCAAGTAACTGGCAGTAAACATAGTTTCACTAGAGGGCGTTTAACTAACCCTTGGGATGTCTTGACTGTAGCTACCCGAACGATACCGTCTCTACCAGGGTGAACATCTACGACCCTTCCTAAACGCCACTGTAGAGGGGGGTTATTTTCTTCCTTTAAGAGGACAAGCGAATCAATAGGTAGGGTAGCGGAATTCTTCAACCACTTACCTTTCTGCTGCAACGTGTGCAGGTATTCAGCACTCCATTTCTTCCAAAACCCTTGTTGCATTTGCTGCAACAATTGCCAGCGATTCAAACGAGAGGGTTTATGGACAACAAATCTGGATCTGGTAACACCGAAACTGGTTCAACATTAAGAAAATGACCCGGGGTCAAATACGAGAAATCATGCGGTTCGCAACTTAGTGCGCATGGTGGACGTGAGTTGAGAATCGCTTCGATTTGAATCAATACCGTCGAGAATTCTTCAAACGACAAAATTTGTTCACCGATAATTCTTTTTAAATGGGATTTTACCGATTTAATCCCGGCCTCCCACAACCCACCAAAATGAGGAGCAGCAGGAGGATTAAACACAAATTCGATTCCTCAACGCCTGCCGAATGGCGCATCAATTGAGAGATTTCACGAGAGGCCCCAACGAAATTAGTACCATTATCACAATGGATTTGAATACATTTGCCTCTTCGAGCAATAAATCGACGTAAAGCACCCAAGAAAGCGTCTGTCGACAAGTTAGACACTAGTTCCAAATGGATGGCTTTAGTGCTGAAACAAATAAATAAGCAAATGTACGCTTTCAATGATTTTGCGCCACGACATCGATTCAACGTGACAGAGAAAGGTCCACCAAAGTCGACTCCCGTATGTAAAAACGCCTTACCTGGAGTTAACCTAGAAGCTGGTAAATCCCCCATAGGGGGGCATAAAGCCACAGGGTTTACACGAAAACAGCGAATGCAGGATTTCAGACATTGCCGAATAGCCCTCTTGGCGCACAAGATCCAATAATTTTGAGTTAGTAAAATTGAGTTGTTCGATTTCCAGGATGTAAATGTCTTTCATGACAATCTAATATAATAAGTTCAGTCAACCGATGCGACCGAGGAAGCAAAATTGGAAATTTTGCATCATGCGACAACTCTGAGTTACGTAGGCGACCGCCCACCCTCAACAAATCATGATTATCTAGAAACGGACTAAGGCTACGAAGTTGTTTACTAACAAGTTTTCCAGTTTTAATATTTGCAATGTCTTGAGCAAAAACATTTGTTTGAACTCTCAATAACTGTATAGCCTCTTGCTGTTGAGCTAGAGACAAACTATCAGCATATTTTGAACGCAAATCTGGACATTGAACATTACGAATGAAATGACGAATACATGTAATAATCCTACAAATTTTCTGCAGTTTTGAAAATTTATCCAACAACAAATCTAAGAAATTCTCAGACATAACGACTGTTAACGACAGAGTACGATATTCGACGTCCATCTGAGATGAGTCGATAAGTTTTGGCAGCGATGTTACTGGCCATTCTTCATTACGACGCACTAACCAAGAAGGTCCTGTCCACCATAATGGATGATGAACCAACTCTGAAGCCAAAAGTCCACGTGAGGCACAATCCGCAGGGTTATCCTGGGACATGAAACCACGAAGATGGAGGAATACGTTCTTGAATATGCGAAATACGATTGCTAACGAATGTCTTCCACTTATGCGAGGAAGACCGAATCCAAGACAAAACAACAGTAGAATCTGACCACGCGAAAATATTACTAAATGATAAAATATCTGTATAAGTATTTTTGACAAAATCTACTAAATCTGCCAAGAGTACGGCAGCACACAATTCGAGACGGGCAATGAAACGCGATTAGTAGGAGCAACCTTCGATTTTGCGCATACTAACGAAATGGTAATATTACCTTCTAGATCGAACGAACGGAAATAGATGACAGCTGCATACCCGGCTTCAGAAGCATCACAGAATCCATGCAACTCCACCCTTTTAAAATTATGACATACGATGCGACGCGAAATCTCAATATTCGAAACCGCTGGCAATTCACCCAAAAATGTTTCCATTTTGTATGACTTCCGATGGAGGCTCTTGGTCCCACCGAGACCTAATAGCCAAAGATCTTGAACTAAACGTTTAGCGAACAGTACTACAGGTGCTATCAAACCGAGAGGATCAAAATTTTTGCGATAGCCGACAAAATATTACGCTTAGTGCAAGTGCGCTCTTCAACGTCTAAGGTGTATAAAATGCATCTGTAAGAGCACGCCACGAAAGGCCCAAAATTTTTATTGAACCACTATCTTTATCTTGAAATGTAATTGCGTCCGAACTGGACAGGGACTCCTCAAGTTGGACATCACTTCCGGGCAATTACTACTCCATTTTCTTAATTGAAACCCACCACTAGAGCAAATACTATTCAATTCACCAATTAATTGATTAGCAGCTTCAATCGAATTACATCCAGTGACTAAGTCATCAACATAGGTATCGCTCGCCAATACGGATGACGCGAAAGGAAAATTAATTGATTCTAACCTTGCCAATTCTTGAACAGTACGCAAGGCCAAAAAAGGCGATGACGAAACTCCATAAGTTACAGTATTTAATTTAAAGTCCATAATAGGATCTGACGGAGAAAATCTCCAGACGATACGTTGATAATCACGATGAGTATCTTTAACCAAAATCTGCCGATACATTTGTTTAATGTCAGCTGTAATTACGATAGGGTGTACACGAAAGTGCAATAACAAAACTGCAATGTCCTTTTGCAAAGCAGGGCCAATAGCCAAGCTATCATTTAACGACTTTCCAGATTGATCCTGACACGAAGCATCGAAAACCACACGCAATTTGGTGGTAGTGCTATCCCGCTTATGTACAGCATGATGGGGAATGTAATACATTTTTCATAACCTGACGAATTTTCAGGCGATTTCACTTGAACCATGTGACCGCTTGTCAAATAATCCTCCATAAATTTTTATAATCTGAATACAATTCAGGATTTTTAGCAAACGACGTTCTAACGACAAAAATCTTTTAATACAAATTGATCTCATACCCACAAATGAGGGTTCCGAAATTTTAAAGGGCAAGGACACTACAAAACGACCGTCCTTGTTACGTCTATAACCTTCCACAATTGATTTTCACACCTTTCTTCTTCAGGAGAAATGTGTTTTTGAAGGAATATTTTCTAATTCCCAAAATCGACGAATGTCATTGTCTAAGGGTTCAACGAAAGTACACAACGACGTAATAGAACTATTCGGGAAACGACCTTTCCGTTAAAACCCAACCAAAGGTTGTGTTAATAGCAACTGGCTCGTTAGCGACACCCCAACGAGACTCGTTCAACAAAACCTGAGCAAAGATTTCCGCTCCGAGTAGCATGTCAATTTTACCAGGAACATTAAAATTAGGATCAGCTAAGGCCAAACCTCGAGTATGCGACCATTCCTTGACCCCTATCGACGACGAAGGTAATTGATTACAAATGTTCGGTAAAATATAACAATCAATTCCATATGCTGGAGACCGTGCTCCCGAGGGACTGACTACACACGATAGTGCACCAGACACCAACGACGAATTCAAGCCAAGTCCTTGAACAGTGACATTGGCTCTCCGTTTCCTTAAACCTAATTTCTGACGGCACCTTTCAGTCATAAAACTTTCCATGGAATCCGTTGTCTAATATTACACGAACAGATTGCAATGTTCCTGTATAATCAAGCACCGACACCATTGCCGTAGCTAACAGCGTGGTTGTGTGTTCTAATGACGTCGAAATCAACGAGCTAGTGGCAGGTTGTTCATGCACAACCGACGACGACAGATTGTCTTCACTAGGTCTACTAGTAGAAGTAAGTCTAGGCGCCGCTCTCCGAGGAGACGCTGACCTTTGACGATGGGTTTGTCGGCGTGGCGACACCGATTTTTCTTGTTTATCGAAGCGAAGCAACGAATTGTGCGACTGATGACATTTTCTACACGACCAATCTAACGTACAATTTTTCATCGAATGTGAAGGATTTAAACATTTAATGCAAAGATTTTTAAGCTTTACCACCTCAAATCTTTCTTGAGGGGTTTTATCGAGAAACTGCTTACATCTATAAATAGGATGCACAGCTTGACAGAAACTACAATTTTTAACATCATTGGTGGTACCAACTAAAGAAGTTTTAGTCGAAGTATTAACGAACCTTCCTTTTTCTCTTTCTTTAACGGAATCTCGAGATTTTAAGCATGTTCCTGAAGCAATGTCATTTATTTCCAACACTTTACATTGTTTTTCAATGTACGACCTTAAATCTTTGAACGAGGGAATTTCGTCATTATTTCCTAATTCGAAACGCTTTAAAATGTTTGTATCTAATTTTTTCGATAACAGATTAAACAACATGAAATCTAATAAATCTATTTCCATCTGCCTTAACGCGAATATATTTTCATCAAAACAACTAATTAATTGCCGGAGTTCCGCATGCGAGTCTGAGGAACTGACCTTAGGGCATTTTTCGAGAGCATTAAAATATGTTGAAAGTAATAACCTCTTGGACTGAAAACGATTAGTAATGATTTTATAGGCTTCCACGTATGCATAATCATTTAATGGCAAGTGTTTTATCAACGCACGCGACGACTCATCTAATGTATCAACGAGTTGGCAAAATTTTTCAACGGGTGACAAACTGACATTATCATGAATCAACCGCTTATAGATTGCATTGTAACTCTTGAAATCTGAAATTCGTCCGGAGAAGCGGGAACGGAAAGATGTTTCAAGCGAATTCCACAGCTTGACGAAAAAGAATTATTCATATTTTCCAACTTTGGCTTATTTTCTACCCGATCTAATTCGCATTGTTCAGCGATAATACGAATATCTAATAGATAATCATCGATTTTCACCCTAAGAGCCGAAAATTCATCCAATTGTTCACTTTCTTCATCAAAGAAAATATCCTTGCAAAAGGATTTGAAAAGCGTTTCAATCTGTTCGACAGTTTTAATCGACGCTCTAATTAAAGCAATCGATACGTCTTCCAATTGGTTGATCTTACTGTAAATGTGATCCAACCTTTTAACTACAAATTTAGCTTCAAGAAAAGCTTTTTCAATTGATATAACCATATTTGATTAATGATTAATGAACGACAATAAAATTAATATAAAAACAATGCGTAACTCGAATACGCTAAATTACTAATTCATCTACGAAATTAAATTATTAATAGAAAAGTGCAACTAACTACAGTGCTTGCCCCACAAAGCTTTTAAGGTTTCAAATAAATACCAATAACCCCTTTGTTATACAAGTTGCATGAACCCGAATGGTTCCTCCAACTTGAACGGACAAATAAGGTAAAGCTTTACAATACAATAACCCCTCATAAATAGTTTACCTAAAAGGATACCGACGACGACGACCCTAATTTTTGCCACAAAGGATAAGGAATGTATTGTAAAATCTACCGTTATAACCAGATGTATTTAGCATTAAATGTGTAAGCAAGATGTTCTTTTCTGTGTAACACGTTTAACCATAATAAAAACTACAACAATTTTATAAATTTAAATTTAAATATAAGGAGTTTAAAGGATAGGAACTAATTATTTAATTAAAGATCCAGCGATGAAGGCCAATTTTGTACACGCGCGGGGGGTCTTATAAATTTATAAATCGACTTACCTCCGCGGTGTTTTGTTTTTCTATGCTGCAGTTCCTATTCTTTCAACCAAGTGGACTGTATGCGAATTGAGTTTATATGTTACGTAACACTTGCACTATGTTTTTTAGGGTTTAACAACGAAAGTCTGGGGCACTTGACTAACTTACGGTACACTGAACGAAGAAACCGACGACCGTTCTGCTTCAATATTCATAAGCAAGTGTTTGTTCACTACTCTGTCCACTTATTCACACATGCCCAACGAATTTTTATGGCAGGATATAAGGGAACAAGGGATGACAGTTTTTATTATTAGATTTACGACTACAAAATTTACGACTTAAAATTAAACACGCAAACGTGCGACACAGAGACCGAACAGTTAATGTGGTGTATTAGGATTATTATTAGATTCTATTGGGGCGAGTAAGTGGGTAAAATGCTTTTTAAATTTATATTTATATATTCTCTATTGGTATGTGTTACGGAATATAGGTATGTATAAACATGCTGTAATAATCTCTATCACTATTCTGTTTATTTTTCTGAGTTATTAGTTGAATGTTGTATTTTATTGTACGGGACAGACTATTGTTCTGTTCGCATGTATATGTTGTGTATCTACTAATCATTTTTTCAGGGTGAATTGGGTTGTATATACTTTTGCTCCATTCCCTCCAACTCCGACTGTGTTAGTGTTGTATTCGTCTTTTCTCTTTCCGATCTCTGTTATAGTAGTTTGAGCAAACACTCCGTTACTGATTTCGCCCTTTTCTTCATAGCCCGCCTGCAACAAATCCTGCCCAAAATAGGGCCCCGATTTTGGCTTTAAAATTTGACACGCGTTATACCTGTTCTAAGTTTTGCCAATATTTTTTTCTTCCTCTACTAGTAGTTTTAATTTTTCGTATCTGTCGCTGATCTGTTTTTTAAAAATTTCCCAAGTTTTGGTTTTGCCCTAAACTATTATACTGGTATTTCTTCTGATAATTTTAGTTTCCCCGCTAGAAAAACTCTTTAGTTTATTTAATTGATCTCTGTATATAACCGAATTTGACTTTGTGTTTTGGTGTTTTAGTCCCCCGATTCGTTCTGGATCAGAATAGCTCCACGGTATGGCTCGCCTGTTGTAACAAGTTACTAAAGCGGTCCAAAACAGCAAATACAGGCGCATACACACGCACACGCACACCCACACGCACGCGCACCCACACAAACAAAACACACACATACACAACACAAGCTCAACAATAATATCCCACTATTTTTTTTGTTTAGTTTTCTTCTGGGATCTTGAGTCATTTCTGCTGCTTTTTTGGGGTTTTGGATTTTGCTTCTTCATTTCTTTCGTTCCACACTCCTCTCCTTTTAATTTGACTTGTATAGTCTACTGCCAATCCTCACGCTCACTTAGTTTAATTTTCTATCCTCGTCCTGTGGATGTGCCTTTTACACATTTCTTCCTTTCTTCGGAATTTACAACTTAGTCTACTTTTCGGTCTATTAGCTATTCTGTTCTTCGATTGTGCATTTGAGACGATTTTTTGTTACCACAGCTTGAAATACAAGATTTTGTCCAGCTCTCCTGTCGTTTTCTAGCATACTTTGAGGGTTGGCAATTATGCCTAGTTTTGAGTTTCACTGCTAGTTTCCTTTCTCGTTTCGTTTCCTACTTTTAAGGAACCACATTCTTTCTTGAGGTTGGAGGTTGTAGTATTTCTTTCTGGGATGCATCCGTCCTTCGACGACTTTTACAGTGTCGATGCCATTCCATCTTCGCCCTCCTAGATGAATACGCTACACCTTTCCCTTTTCTATAGTTTTCTATATCACTGGTTTAGGACTTCGAACTGGATAGATTATTACCTCTTTCTGTTTTTGATCTTCTTTTGTTGACTAATAGTAGTTTCCTTTCTATTCTTGACTAATAGTAGTTTCCTTTCTATTCGTACTTGTGTTGCATTGTTTGATTCGTTGATTTGCTTCCTGCCACGACCTTCTAACTTTACTTGCGAGAGAATGTGTTACGTTCCATTTAGTAGTTTGAATATTTTCTGCATTTTGCATTCTGTAACTTGTGTAAATATGATTTTTTCTACGTTTGAAAAATTGCTTAATTACACAAGTAGTCTATGATACTTCAGTATCCCATATTTATTGTAGTTAAATTAGCTCATTTAATTGTAACTAAATAAGGCCGCTTTGAGTGCTAGAAATATGCTCAAAGTTATTTTTATCTTATAATGGGTTTTCCATGAGTATTTTTAGGAAACAATTGGAATACGTTCGATAAACCGGTTCACCGTATTTCTAGTTTTGACTTGCGTGGCTTCTATTGTAATAAATATTATAAATATAACCGGGTAGTTACAAATCTTTATGGTAAAAACTTGCTTTTTATGTGACTGGAAGGTATTTGAGGAGTGATGTTTCCTAAATAAAAATTTTAAAGCCGGATTTTAACCCACATTCTTAGGTTCTTTGAACCAACGCTTATTTGGCCTGAGCACAGAAGTCTCACCTTGCCGTTAAAACACATTTCGTTTGGCTGTCGCTTTACGTAGATTAAATTATAGTAAGATAAGAACATTACAGCTACCAACCTACGTGATTGAATATCATAATAGCCCACAAGTAACGATTGCTTTACTCACTATAAGTGGGTTTGCTTGTATTATATAAATATTAAGATGAGCAAACCATTGCTGCTTATTTAATGCTGTCATTAGAATAAGAATTTGGTGTGATATTGTCTTTATATCGATAGATAATTGACTCAATAGGTTTCGAAATTGTATATAAATTTGATAATTATCTATCAGCTGTAACATTTGACTAGTTGTTAGTGCGTTTTTTTATTGTGCCTAAGTGCAATATTTTAAACATTTATGTTGTGTCTTAGAATTATTAGTAGATTCTATTGGGACGAGCGCGTCATAGTCAACGTGGTAAGGTTATCAACGTAGGTATGATTCTTTTTATATTCATATTTAAATTTTTTATTATTTTTTTTGTGTTTTTTTATTTATGTGTAAACATGCTGTAATAAATCCCCTAACTATTCTCTCTATTTTTCTGTGTTATTAGTAAATGTATTTTATAGCAGACTAGTGTTCTTGTTCGCCAGCGCATATTGTGTATTTACTGATTATTTTTTTCAAGGTGAATTGGGATGTTTGTTTTTTGTTTCGTTTTCTCTCCCACCACACCCCACACCCATCCAGTCTCTTACTGTTTTAGCATGGTATTCATTTTACTTCATTCTCTTCCTTGCTATCGTAATTCGAGCGAAAATTTTGCTACTGATATTGATAGTTCATTGCTGATCCGCACGGCTTACGTGTAACAAGGAATCTTTTTTTAGCGCATTTGTGTACTTTTAATAAAATATACAAAATAAACATCTTTGGGGAGAGGTAGTGTGATTTATTTATTAAACACTGCGATTCTTGAACAAAATGGATCTATACTTGGATTTTAGCATATGTTTATAAATATATTTTTAGAAATCTATTTGCAAATGTGTTTGTTCCTTCTTATGAACATATATGTCTTCCTTATTGTTCGGTGTGTATTCGTTCAGAAAAAGGGACTAGAAAAAGAAAATTTGGAAGCTTGACGATCTATTTCTTCTCGCTGAAAATATGCCATGTCGCAGTGAAAATGAATTACATATGAATCGAGACGAATTGGATAATAGTGAAACAAAAAAATTAGGTACCGGTTCCGAAGAATGTTTGGATCACAACTTTCAGCGAAATAATCTAACAAAGGGTACCGATACTAAAAATCAGACTTATAAAAAGAAAATGAGGCAAAGCAAAAAATCCTAGTGTCACCCTACCTCTCTGTCAAACTGTGCGATTGGATAAATAAAGTAATTTTTCAAACCGGAGCGAAATAAGAATTAGTTGCAAAATACCTCTTACAAGTTTCAAATTTTGGAGATTGCAAAAAAAATAGTATTGTAATACTGCTTTGCGTTTCAAAAAGGATGAAATTTGTTTTGCTGCATTTCATAATTCTTAGTGATTATCACTTAATTATTTTACATATGAGCCTGATTTATGTTTAAACCAAACTTTTCTTAAAAATAGGCATAAGAAATAAAATTTATTTTAGTCCAAGTACATAAAATTTTATTCATTTTCGAAATAATAAGAAATGGATATTGTGGGCTTAAAATTAACACTTTGATAATTATCTGAATATTCTTAATTAACATATCAAGAAAAGCTCATATTTCTAGCTAAATATTCATACGGAAAAATAAATATGCTGCATCCTTGTAGAACTTGAGCCGTCTAGCTTCTTGCCTTAAAATCTCTTTTGCTTCTAAACCATCAACAATTTACATCGATTCAAACGTATATACACACAGAAACTTTCTTTTTAGTTACCATTCTGTTTCAAATTTTATTGAAGGGTGAAAGTAAACATCTAGTTATAGATAGCTTTCTATTTTATAACGCATCTAAAAAATCTAACAAAGGGTTGTAAATATTTTGCAACACCCACCTGCTGATGATACTCACAAAGAAGAGTTTCTAAGGGGTAAAATTTGCAATATCCGTTTTTTCCGCTTTCACCAGTATAATAACTGACACTATCGCACCTAACAGAAAGTAAGGCAGATGCAATAATATTAAAGAAAAGGATCCTGTAGTAGTGTAATCGCAAGAGGGTTGTTTAATAATATAAACACCACATTTGGGGAGCGCACGTTGAATCCGCCGCCGTCATCTCAACTTTCGATACTTATATTGCGTTATTTTTATTATCGCTCCAAGTCTTCTCTAAACTGTGCTGCTATAAGCGTCATTTCCTAAACCCCAAAATTAATTTGACCCTTTCGACGATGAATTATGGGGCCGTATCCATTAGATGGCATATTGCCAGGACGATTGTAGCGCAGCCCGAAAACGGAGAGGCGTCAGAGGCAGTAGCTGGTGTAATTAGAAAAGCGCTCGAATGTAATAGCAAGCAAACCGGGAATGTAATTAATAAAGAATTTCACTTCTCTCCCGCAAGCTACCCAAGACCATCCAAAATATTAAAATTTATCTAATTTGCATAATATTTTAAAGGTGTACTTTATGTCAACCCTTTGCGAGCTCTGCGAGACCGTGTCATTAGACTATCAGGAGTCATTATCTCGCACCTCGAACGCACCCCGTTCTTGCTCTAAACTACGGCAAAATGGCGATAAAGTTACACAAAATGGCTCCTTTACGCGTGTTTATGTATCCTTGTAACGTTCAATGTTCATGTTCGCAGTAAAGTACGTAAATGCCTTTACCTACTCTATATTAGACCATAATCTACCCTTTATCAGGAAGGTTAATCAATGAATACAGCATTGTTAAACTAGGGTTAACTTTGTTTTGAAATTTTTAGTTAAAAGCTTTTTAGGGGCGTTTTAAAAAATGTAACATCAGAGTAAAACAAAAGATTTATATGTGTTAACAGCATGCTATAAATAGGAAAATATATACAAACAAAGTGTCTGAATTGGTATACAAGGTTTGTTTACTATTTGATGTCTAATCTTCTCTTTGATCACATTTGTGTTGTAATCTGTTTTATTTCTCTTAGTATTAGCGTATAGTTGTTTGAAGGTTAATTGGTGTAAGATACGTCCCAAGAATGATAAACGTGTCGGAAAAAGGTGTATTGAATTCTACAAAATAATACTAGTATAAATAATTTGATTTTTAAACTTAAATTCTTGATAGCTAGTTTAATTTACTATTCTAACGTGGAAAGTTTTGACTGGCTAAGTTAATGATCATGATAAATGTATGAAAAGATCTACACAGTCTGTCATTTGTTGCAGAAAATGAGTTGATACTGATAACTTCTTGTTGGGTCACTCTGGCAAACTACCGTAGCTTTAAATAACATATATTGCTTTATATATCGTCCCTTGGAACAACATTGATACAAATAAAGGACCTAGTAATCAATAGAATACTTTTAAATATATCGAATTTAAAAGACTACATTTTGAATAATAATTTTTGGTCGTATCTATTTGCTTTTATGCAATCTTCTTACGTCTTCTCATTTGGGCAAGTATAATAAAAACACCTTAATCATAAAATAATTTCAAGAAACTAGATACGGATTTTTACCACAAAATACGCACAATCAGTAGCGTGAATATTTAAAAACAATTAAAAAGAGGTTATTGGGATACTCTACTGAAAATATTCCTCACCACCTAGTTGAAATGGGTTTTGCCAACAGATAAATATTTAATGTTGCTTTAAACAAAAGGATATTTTTCAACTGGTGATCTCCAGTACACGGAAGTAATTTGTGGCATAATTCTAATAGTTATTTAATGTATATTATTTCTAAAACTGCATAGGGGTGAAACCAACATAAATTTTGATTTATATTGGCTATTAGATCAATAAAAAGAACAAACCAAATGAGGTTACAGCCCTCTTATCAGTATGTAAAAAGGGTCTCATACGAGTTCATCTTCAGTTACAGCTTAAGAATTAAAAAATTGACTATATACGTTTACCTTCAGCTCTTGAACTGAATAAACCATTTGAGAGAAGGCGGTGTACTTAGGCTTAGGCTTTTAAGGTACATCGCTTGGTTATTCTTGGCGACGCCTGTGTTTCTGATACGACAATGGAAGAAACAACTCTAGCACCACCACGGCGATTTCGACCACTGAACCCCCCGGAAATCCTTCCCAGAATAGCGAATGTCTTACAGCAAAGAACAACTCAGTACTCAGACAATACGAACTCAGAGATGAACTATTATTTGAACTACAAAGCGACGAAATCGTCCCGCGAAGACTACAGGAAGAAGACGACTAACGACAAACCCAGGAAGCGATTACGACAATCGACCGTTGACACCTCCAGGGAACAGCTGCTAAACCCAGGCAAAAACGTCCATACCGCGCGACTAGAGGAGAGCTCTTCGACATCAACAAATGTCCTAGCGCCCTAAGACACGACGACGATGACGAAATCATCCAGCAAATCCATATACGCAGAAAAATTTCCTAATTTCCCGATCCACGCGAAAGCTATCAATGACCTGCTCAAGAAAGAAGTAGACATACGTGTTTTTGCACAAGGAACACGTAATTATGCAAACGAGAGCACGGAGATTATATTCATATAAAACTACCTGAAGAAAAACAAAATCAAACTCCGCACATACACGCTCAAGATAGAACGAGGGGACAAAGTAGTACTACGGGGACTTGCCAACAATAGTTCTACCGACGACATCAAGGAATAGATCACGGACACATGTACCCTTTAGCCAGGCAACATCGAGTTTATCCATCAAGTAAGACATCAGTCTGGAGCAATCCCCTTAGTCACTGTAAACAGTCAGCGGCCAGTGGTTAAGGGTGAGTGATTTTTGCATGATCCCAAAAGGAATTTTTTTTGTTTTTTCGACCCCCTTTTCCACCAGAGCTAAATTTCAAGCCGCGAAAACCTCCATTGTTCCAGTCTGTAAGACCCGGCACTCAACTGAGTAGAAAAACCAATTTTTTTGATCGATTCTTTAATAATTTTTTTTTAATTAGAATGTATATTTTCTTGAAAGTAATATTTTCTTTAAATCTGGTATGTTTATAATTTTCACTAATAACTTTTGTAAGATTATTTGAATTACGGTTTTTGATTAATTTGTACGTGATTATGATACCTGATACTCACATAGATCTTAAGAAAGGAAATTTTTGTTTAACTTATAGTTATGATGTCACTAACACAGTGAAATTATTTAATTGTTTTATAACCATGATTGGATAAAAAAATTTAATTTTAATATGTTCAATTTTCTAAATAGGGCATATTAAACATTTAAAAATTATCTCCTCCTATAGGGTTTCCGTATTAACCCTAAAATCATATCCTTTTAATACTTGCTTAGATACTTTGTTTTTCGTTCTACAAAGAATATTTCGACCATGCCCTTTTCATGATCTCCAATGGGATAATAGGCAAACTAGTCGCCGGCACAGTAGGTTTTCATAGTTCCGTCTCCTATGCGTAAACATTTTTAAGTCCCTTTAAGGCTCCGAATTGTTGTTCTATCTTCTCTTTAGGGAGGCAAGATCGCAAAACGCGTTCTTAAAAAAATTAATACTCTTCAATTAGCTTTAAACAATTAACACAGCTATAGTGTAATAATAAGTTTTATACTCTAAGCCCCTATATCTGCATATATTTGAAAATAAACAGCTGCTAAAGGCAGGGGTAACTTAACAAATATCTTAAAACCAATATGCTTATCTGTCATCGCTTATTAACCAACGTGCATGCTTTGAAATTTTTCCATTCCAAACCTAGTTTAAAAAGTTTGTCAATTATACTGTATATATGTGCTCCCTCACCCATATGTTATTCAAAAAGTAGCAAAATAAAAATTCTTAATTGGCGTTTTCTTTATAAATGTATCGGTCGTATACTACCAACCGAGCCATTATTGATATATCAAATGTTTCCTTAAAGTGAATTCCATATGATATAGTAATAACTTTCCCAGATTGGTTGTTACGAATTTCAATGATTCTATTACAAACAGTGTCGTTCGACAAAGGGATTTTCACCTAATTTCATCACCATATTTACTGCCATGAAGATTCTACAATTTTCATAGCAGCAGGTAATATCGGTTCATACCCAGTGGTGTATGAGTTTTTAACTTGAACAATTAGATAAGACGCTCCGCTCCGAATGGCACTAATAAATATTTTCCGTTTACAGCAATAGATGCCTCAAATTTTTGTATTACTATACTTGAAGATAACTAAAAGTAAAGCCAAAGCCCTTTTCGCATTTTAGGTGCCTATCTCTGATTAGTACGCTGCACTGTGTCTATAGGGTTGGCGTTATTGAATCCCGTCAAGAGATCTAAATATAAAGACGGCGTCGTTGGCGTCCCTTTTTTCTTGTTAGTCAAATTTTTTAGTTTTAAAATAGAAAGTGCAGCTCCACATAGAGTTTATAAAATACGTAATCTATTATGTCATTATTATAAACGCTATGTAATTTGTCGGCGTTACGTTAAAGGGAAATCGGAGACAAAAATGAAAATTAATTTCGAACGGACAAAATTAGTACTGAAGCATGCGGTGTATGCTGATTTCAAAAGAATAAGCAAAATATCTATTTCAGGAAATTTGCATTGCTTTTACTATGCAAATTTCCTGAAATAGATTTAGGTAAGACTTGAAATTAGAAGTAAATAAATAACATCGAATTTATTAATATGTATCTCAAATACACAAGAACTTTTTGTTTTAGCCAAACGATATAGAAATAATATCACATAGTTACATCATCATCCTTAAGTCTTCAGTCCTGGAACTGGTTAGATGTATACCTCCATTGTTTCCTATTCTGAACTAACCTACGCATTTCCCTGAAATTTCCACAGTCTCCATCTTATACTCTCTGCAATAGTTTGAAGGTCTATATCTGCCTCTCTTTCTTTCCTACATCTGCTTGTAATATAGCTCGCACTATCCCCAAAAATGCCTTAGAACGTATCCTGTCCTTCTATTTATCCTTTTTTTTGTTTATCACAGATATCTTTATTCCTCTACTATTTCTATAACCTCTTTGTTATTAACTTCCTCCAACACTTTTCTCCTTGTTTATATGTTTGTTGTCTTCGAAGATAGCCGCTGCTCTTTTATCAGGTTTACGTGCAAGTTATCTATTTGTCATTAGGTTTTCCGTATTAAAACTGGTTGGACACTGATTTCTATTCTGAGATAGTCTACACAGTTCCCTGAGAATTCCACTGCCTGGATACAGCTCTTTTCCCTTCTATTGGTTTGTAAATATATAGAATATTTCTCCCATATTTAGTTGTATGTGAGGAGGGTTAAGCAGCCTGTAGCTACCAAGATCCCCAACTCTTGAACATTTGCCGAATTAAAAGTTTCCAATCAACTCTTTTGCACAAACAGGACTTGTTGAAAATATTGCAAAATCAACGCCTGTATTAGTTTCTAGTACTCATCAGGTTTAAGTGCAATTAGTTTTTCGTCTTAGAACAGGTTGGACGTGTACTACAACTGATTTCTATTCTGAGCTGGCATACACAGTTCTCTGACATTCCTACAGCCTAGATACAGCTCGGTTCTTCTTCTACTGTTTTCTAAATATATGCCCCATTTCAGCGATAGTTAGTGGTAAGTGAAAGGGCTTGAACAGTCTGCGGCTACCAAGATCCCCAACACAAATATTTGCCGAATTAAAAGTTTTCCAGTAAATTCTTTCACACAATTAACATTAGTTGACAATATTGCAAAACCAACACTTGTAGTTGCTTATATTAATCATAAGGTTTAAGTACGATCTTTTTTCGTTATAAGGTTTTCCATCTTGGAACTGGTTATACACGTACCTCCATTGATTTCTATTATGAGCTAACCTACACATTTCTGCGAAACTCCCACAGCCTACATCTTTGACTATCTGTGTGCTATAGTGTAACCTAGGACTACCTCCCTTTTTTCTAATCTCTGCATAATTATTCGAAATGTCTTCCTGCATTTGACAGAATTCATTGCCTTTTTAATGTACAAGTTTAAAATTAATGGGGATAGAGCGCATTCCTGTTTCACTCCTTTCCTAATATCTACTTCTTTACGTTCCAGCTATAATTCTATTACAGTTGTTTGTTCTTTTTGAGTATTTTGAACATATTTTTTCCATTTTACATTATGGAATGCTTTTTCTAGATATACAAACCCTATATACACGCTTTCTCCTTTATCTAACGTCTTCTCCAATATCACCCTCGAGCTAAAATAACGTCCCGTGTTCCCCCGTTTTGCCTAAACCCAAATTGATCTTCTCCTAGTACTTCTTCGGCCCGTTTTTCCATCCGTCTGTGTACAATTATAGTTAATATTTTTGACACGTGTGCTGTCAAACTTATTGTTCGAAAATTTAACATCTATCAGCGTCTTTCTTTTTTGGTATAGTGACTAAAATGTTACGTTTAAAATCTTTGGTTATCTCGCATATCCCATACAGATGGAAGAGACGTTCTGTTACTGCTTGTCTAGCGGCGTTTAGAGTTTCGCTTGCATCTTACTTATGGCCGGTGCCTTATAATTTTCAGGCCTTTTAATACTAATTCAAACTCATCTCCAAGTATAGGATATCCCATGCCATCATTTTTAATGTCTCATTTCGATTCATGTGCTGTAAGTTCCTCTACGGCATATAAATTCTATATATATTCTTGACATCTAACTATTTTCTATAAGGATGTCTCCTTATATTTTTGCTATACGGATTTATATCTCTGAAATCCATTATAATTAGTTTGTTTGCTTCGTCGGTCTTTCCTATTTCCATCTTAGTTTGTGTCTCTGCAATTTTCATCAATCCATTGTACTTTAGCTTTCTTGCATTTCGAATAATTTTCAATTATATCGCTTTGCATCTCTGTTTTCCAGCTTAGTCCGGTTTGGTTTTGTTTCGTCTTTGTGCTATTAAATTCAGGATATCCTTTGTTATCCATTGTTTCTTATTTTTATTTGGTGTATACCCTAGAATATCTCTGGCCGTCATGTTTAAGCTGGGTTTAATGTTATTCCATTCTGTTTCTACTTCATTAGTATCAAAAGTTTTCTCGATATCTTTCAGCAATGTATTTGACTTTTTTTCAAATCTTTCGTGGATATCTTTATCTTTTGGTTTCGCAAAGTCATAGTGTTTTCCGTTCCATTTTTATAAATTTTTAAATTTAAGAGCGGCCTTCATAATTATCACGTTGTTGTCAGTGTCTATGTCTGCTTCTGGGAAACATTTACAGTCTTCTACTTAATTTCTAAACCGTTATATAACAAGATTGTAACCTATTCGATATCTTCCAATATCACCTGATATCTTCCACATATATCATCTTTAACATAATGTTGAAATAATGTGTTAGTGATGGTTAAAATGTTTTTGTTGCAAAATTCTGCCAAACTATTTCCCCTGTCGTTCCTTGTGCCTAAACCAAATACACCTACTATACTGCTTCTTCCCAACACTCATCTACCACTGCGTTAAAATCACCCGTAATTATTAAATCTTCATATACTTTTACGTATCTTAGTATGTGTTTGATATCTTTGTAGATCGCTTCTAGCTCTTCCTCGTTGTAGCTAGAGGTGGGCGTGTATACTTGTACTATTACTGTATTTATCGATTTAGATTCTTATCTAACCATAAGTACTCTTTTCGTTCTTCCGTAGGTAGTTTTCTACATAGTGTCCTATCTTTTTTGTTATACCTATCCCCACACCTGAATTTCTTTTCTCTGATCCTGTGTGAACTACCTTAGAGTCTCTGTTCCAAAAATCACTGGAACCCTCAAACCATTCCTCCTGTTTTAGTAATCTAGCGATTCTTCAAGGTGCAGGTCTACTCAGAATGGTACATAACTACATTTAAGTAAGCATGAGACCATATCAAAAGCAGATTCTAACAATGTAGTAAAAAACACAGCTCTTCGTTAGCGAAATTCACGAATATCAAGTTGCAGGTAGTTTAATCCGATCATAAAATGTAAGATGTTATAATGTATTGATTAATATTGCAGAAGACAGAAAAAACCCTACGCACAAAAGATTATATAATATTATGCGTCTTGTACGTGTTCGAATATAGAACCCAATAGAACAACTGTACCTTTAAATCACCCTCGTAGGAAAACTAGAGAGGAACGAATAAACGCTAGCAAGTGAACAGAGAACAAGTAGTTAATCTTCAACAAGGCCACATGTGCGGATGAACGTTGACGAGTAGTCGGAGATACCTCGTTTGTTATGAAGTAATGATTGTGCTTTACGTGGTGTAATCCCACAGATTTCTGACAAACCCACAACATTCACAAATTAGGGCGAATTAGTTTCCAGCAATAACTTAAAAATAAGTATAAAAGGCAAATGAATCGATTCCTGGCAAATAATGGAACTCTTTGTTCACCTAAAGGCGTAAACTATAAGTTATCCGATTGTCTGAAATGTTATTTTTCTTGTACTGTGGCATTTATGCATGATGTTTTGTTTCATAAAATATTGATAAACTGATGCAACGTTCACTTTAAGTAAAACAGTGTTATAGAATTAAATGTATAAAAGTTGGATATTGCAAGTTTGTTTTGTAAATTAGAGAAGCTGCAAATTATTATTAAAGTTATTAATCAAGGTTGTAATTAATTGAACATGAAACTGAAAATGAAATTTTTCATTCTGTATGTGTATTTGTTGCCAGGAATATTGTTATGTCACTGATGTTTACATTGATGTAAATAATTTTAAAATTGTTGCGTATCTTGTTTACAGGAAAATGAAATTTAGATGACGTAGGAAGTTAAAATTTGCTGTTTGATTTACTTAAACATATAGGTAGCATTTTGTAAAAGAAACCTCATTTCACCAGAAGAGTAAGGTATTTAAAATCCTCCAGACATACTCGTCGTCAAAAACTCCCACTAAACTACACTAGATCAGACGAGTAGGCGCCATAATTTGACAGTGTCGAAAACATTTCAAGATAAGTGTTATTGGGTTAGTATTGAAATTGCACCTAGTGAGATTTTACGTTTTTCTATTTTTTGGTATTATTTCTATAAGAACTCCCGCACCCGCACCCGGTGCATCCGTATTTTGTTACGGGATTCCTGTTCCTTCCGAGCAATTCCAAATTTAAGAGTTTAGCGCTTCATTCACTCGTAACAAGTAGGGAGCAGAAAATTGTACATTCATTAGCTTATGTTCTATATATAGCAAATAGCAAGTTTTCCCGGATATTAAGTTCTGTGTATTGCAGAGTAAAATCTCATTTAGTGGACAGCAAGTAATGAGTTGTTTGGTTCTCAATTATAATCAGTACGTATCGTTTATAATTTTGTATTATTAATTTTTTTGTACATGCAAACGATACATATTTAAGTTCTTTATTATTTTTTTTTACTGGCAGTGCTTCAGGTTGAGCTGCACTAAGGGCGTTAGATACACAAGGTGCCAAAACCAATTAATGTAAAAATCATATAAGGACGCATCAGATTTATTTGCATCCTATGTTGAGATCTTTCAAAAACAATTTGAGCGTACAAACACAAATAGAATAGAAAGTGAAATTAAAACCTGTTTCATATATGTTAACAGAAACATCTCATTAACATGCTTTTCATTATAGAGGAGACTTTTTGGCATTGTCAATCTAATATCGAAATCATAGATTCTCCTAACGCATTCACACCATGGCTGATGCGGATGGAACGTACACGATGGACGCTTAGCAGCACATCACTACAGTGTATGGTCGGCTTTACGATTGACTATGTTAGCTGTTAATATACCAAGTTTAGTAATTTTCAAAGTATAATAATCATCACAAACATGTAGGTTGTTATACAGGGTGTCCGGAAAATACATGTACAACGTAAAAACAGAGATTCTTTGGCTCGAAATAGATCGATTTGATCCAACTTACCTATTATACAAGTTGCTTCGTTTAGCCGCTACAGGGCTTCAAAAATCGTGAAAAATATTTGATATTTTAAAATAACTCGAAAACGCGTCGATAAATTTTGACCATTTTTGGGGTGCGAGTTTCTACTTTCAATTGACATCTTTTAGTGGTGTACGCAATAATTTCAAAAGCATACGAGTGTTCCAAAAATGAGGTATTGTATAAATATCCGACCATTACCTTTTTCCTGTATATGCAATGACTACCAATTTTTTTTTATGAGTAGCCGCCTTAATTTGGAAACTTTTTGTCTCTTGTAAAATTTTGATTAGACGAGCGGTTTGACAGAAAAAAATTATTTCAAATGTCTGACGCCTTTCAGGATCGATAGGCAAAAGGTATTGTACCTGTTGAACATGGTATGGGTGTTGTTCCTTTAAAACGTCATGAACATTACTTTTAGGAACTTGTAGTTCAAGTCTTAACCGTCTGGTACTTAATTTTGGGTCTTCTTCAACTCTATCCAAAATTTGTTCCTCCAGATCCGCAGTTCTTGTGATACCTTGACGTCCTCGATCCGCATTTCTTGACTGAAAGCTACCATTTTCACGAAAACGTCTTTCAAAATTTGCGAATGTTTGGTAGTTTGGCATTCGGCGATTAGGAAATCATTCCCTATAGACTCTGACGCTTTCACGACCATTGCTTTGACAAAATCCGAAAACCAAAAGCATATCCACCTGTTCGTTGTTTGTGTAAGTACTCATAATGTAAGATAAAAGATGCAAACTTTTATTGAATTAAGCAGAAATTCACGACTTGACAGGCAAACTGAGGTTAAATAATATTCAAATTAAACAACAAATCAAAAGCAAAGCCTACTACTATTCTATGTTATTTTATTTGCCCCGTTTTACAGTTAATGCAGCAATGATGACGAAAGTATGCGAACATTAGAAATTATTTTTTTCAGTCAAACCGCTCGTCTAATCAAAATTTTACAAGAGACAAAAGTTTCCAAATTAAGTCGGCTACCTATAACAAAAAATCGGTAGTCATTGCATATACAGGAAAAAGGTAATGGTCGGATATTTATACACCATTTTTGGGACACTCGTATGCTTTTAAAATTATTGCGTACACCACCAAAAGATGTCAATTGAAAGCAGAAACTCGCACCCCAAAAATGGTCAAATTCTATCTACGCGTTTTCGAGTTATTTTAAAATATCAAATATTTTCACGATTTTTGAAGCCCTCTAGCGGCTAAATGAAGCAACTTGTATAATAGGTAAGTTGGATCAAATCGATCTATTTCGAGCCAAAGAATCTCTGTTCTTACGTTGTACATGTATTTTCCGGACACCCTGTATAATAGTATATTATTCAACGAGCGAGTTATGATAACTATTACTCATTCGGAAGGTTTGCGCCGCGAACCCGTTAGGCCGAGCGGCGTAATCCGAATGAGTATTGGCCACAAGTCGTAAATAGAATAATGTACTTTTCCCACGACTACACAAATCTTCCATTATCAGATATTTCTAAACGTTTAAACTAATATCGCAAACACTGAAAATAAAAATTTATGTGTCATAGTGTAACACAGCCTACTTTGCATAATACGAAAATTATACCTTGCGAATTATGAAAAAATAAGGTTTGTACTGATTGGTTAAGGTTGTGGGATTATGAATTCATATACACCTACAGAATAATGTGCACTATTATTGACCCATTCTTAAATGCATAAGAAATGCATTACTGGATTGTCGTGGGAAAAATAAATTATTATTTAACGAGTGTAGGTAATACACTGCTGCTATTTCGTCCTAATTTTTGCCATTTTAAAGTGAAAAATCTAAAAGTTATATTATTTTACCTGAACAACTGTTACTGTACAGAAATTGTAAAGGCAACCAAAATGGGGCCAAAAAAATTATCTGGAAGTTCATTTCGCAAACAGAAAAACAAACGGGAAAAGAATGTTTCGAGTTATGTTCTAAACCTTGGAAAATGGCTTACGATAACGGAAACTAAAGAGATTCCAGAACCATCTCACGTTAACGCAGGGTAGAAAGCGATACAATTACGCACGATATCGGAAAATGTGTAGTTTCTTCTTCGACCGCAATTGCCACCTACGCATTTGAAAATACCATATCTGATTATGTACTATTGTACCAAATCCTTCAATAAAATCTTTTATGAGATTTCTTTACGTGGATCCTGAAAAGTGGCCAGAAATGCCTAATATTAACAAAATTCATGTAAATCTCATTGAAGATCGTTCAGAAACTATTGACTTTCCTAAATTAAAATTTTTAGTATTAGAAGATGGCAAGTGTTTGGACAAAACAGTTTCATAAAATTTTTCCTAATAAAGAACAAGTTAAAAGACAGTGGATTTTGTAGTCAGTCCAAAGATAGTGTTCTGCTTTCCATGTTTACTTTTCACAAAGCCGAAAATTTTTAAATCTTTTCATCTTGTCTCTTTTCTGATCATTTAAAAGGATTTCGAGATTGTAAACATATAAACCAACTAATTCAAATACGTAAAAGTTCATCATCACGTCGAATGCATTTCATGAGTTGTAAAGAATTAAAAAACGCTTAAAAGGAGACACCTTGGGGTCAGAAATTTAAAACACTATGCAAAAATAAGTTCAAATGTTTTGAAAGTATTTGTGGACGTCATTTTATACTGTGCAAAAAATAACTTGGCCCTAAGAGGTAGCACTGAAGAGATTGGAATGCAGAGCTGTGGTATATATACTTGAGTATTTTGGAACTTATTAGTCATTATAGGCCTAGTTAGCAGAACACTTTGCTTATGTAAAGTCAAAGAAGTACGCACTGTTTTACTTTTCTCCAATTATTCAAAATAGAATATTGTACTTAACGTGCGTGACAACACTCACACCCGGGACCTCTATTTTACCTCTCATCCGAACGAGGGCGTATTTTTGTGAAAAATGCTCTTCTAACATTTTTCAAGCAGTCCGTGTACGGAATCTAACCCAGGACCTTGACAATAGCAGTCATACGTGAACCTATCTGATCCACGGAGCCACTTCTGAAGAACAAACCGTGCATTTACATTTCCAATGCTCCACCCGAAGGTACTACATTGGCCAGGAGGCGAGTTTTTCGTTGCTTGGAAATTTAGAATTTTGTCGAACCCTTGCCGTTTTAGGCAAGGTAGGGATCTTTAACGTGCGTGACAATACTCACACACGGGACCTCCATTTAACTTCTCATCCGAACAAGGGCGTAATTTTTGTGAAAAATGCTCACCTGCCATTTTTCAAGCAGTGGGCCGTGTCGGGATTCGAACCCAGGACCTTGGAATCCGTAGTCTTACGCTAACTACATTGATCTGAAGTCAAACCGCTGAAGTAATCGATATTACACCTAATTTTCCCGAAAAACGAAGGAAATAATAAAGATTTTATATTCTAGATTAGCACTAGATGAGGTCCAATTTCTTATCATTACTCAAAACCTCGAGCGGGAAATTAGTGCCGTGTATGACCAATGATGATGGCAATGAAGAAATGACATGAAACTACTGGTTGAGTTTCGTCAGATTTTGAAATCTTATCAGGTAAATCTATAAAATGAGCTACTAATTTTGGACTTTAATATTCCACAAATATAAACGTTGAAGAGTTAGTCGGTAAAATTGAATGTGTTGAAACTAAAACTGTGGGACATGTTGTGGATAGTAAGTCTAGTACCCAATGTGATTTATTACAATGCAAATACTCGCTTAAAGATAAGAGTCTAAATATTAAAATTGCTCTGAGAGTTATTTCAACCTTACATGTGGTGTCATGCGAGCGCAGATTTAAAAAATCAAAACTTGTTAAAAATTACCTTCAGTCTAGTCTAGTATTGGATAAAAACGATTGACAAACTTTGCTATTCCATACCCTGACGAGAAAGTGGCAAAAAATATAAATTTTGGCGACATTAATTACAGAATTTGCCTTGTTAAAGGTTAGAAAAGTTAAGATGTAGATATTAAGTTTTAGAATTGAAACTGCTTATATATTTCAACCAAACTTACGAAGTAAGTTAGGTTAATAAGATCGCTACGTCGCCGTCGTCGCCGCCGTCGTCCGTTGCACGTTTTTTTCGTTTTACAAACATTTGATATATGGATCTTGTTTTACGCTGATTAAGAATATGCTATCCATTTTTCGATATCTCATTTAGCTTTCGAGCTATTCGACTTTAAAGTCGAAATTTTGACTATGATAAACTTCACTCCAGCAAAAAATAAATAAAGTTTTAGGTTAATATCGACCTCCTGAGCATATTTTTTCAAAGCACCAATGCTCTAAGTCGAAAGGTTTTCGAGTTATTCGACATCTTGTTTTTAATGTATATGTAATATTTATATTTTTGATAACAACATATCTGTAAGTTTGGTTATAAGTTCTGCACATGAGAACTTAGATTTTTTTTATGTTTTGTAAATATCATAGCTGTGTATATGATAGAATTATTATTTGGTTCTATAAAAGTCATAGATGTACAAGTATTACGCTTATTATTTTTAAGTCCAAGCATACAACGCGCAAACAAGAATATCCCTATATAGGAATTTATGATGGTTGGAATACAGAGGATTCCTACACATGATGTGACCGATTTGATGTTAGTACGCAGATGCACACATCATTGCATTTGTTTGTGTGCATTGCATATCAGATGACCAAATATCGTTAGTCCGTGCATTTACATTTCCAATGCTCCACCTTAAGGTACTACATTGGCCAGGAGGCGAGTTTTCGTTGCCTGGAAATTTGGAATTTTGCCAACCCTTGCCGTTCCAGGCAAGGTAGGGATCTATAACGTGCGTGACAACACTCACACACGAGACCTCCATTTAACCTCTCATTCGAACGAAGGCGTAATTTTTGTGAAAAATTCTCTCCTGCCATTTTTCAAGCAGTCGGCCGTGTCGGGATTCGAACCCAAGACCTTGGGATCCGTAGTCTTACGCTTACTACATTGATCCACAACGACGCCAATATATCTTTAGTCCACGGGGTCCCAAGTTTTGCCAATGGCGTGAGGATCCCTTCATACGGCACCGTTCGAAGTCCCATTTGAACCAAATATCTAAGTTTGGGAGATCCTTGGCAGCCACAGGCTGCCTAACCCCCTTCACATATCACTAAATCTTGGTAAAATAAGGCATATGATTAGGAAACAACAGAAGGGGGACCGAGCTGTATCTAGGCTATGGGAATTTCAGGGAACGGTGTCGGCTAGCTAAAAATAGAAATAAATGAAAGTACGCGTCCAACCAGTTTCAAGACGGAAAACCTAATGACAAAAAAATAATTGCACTTAAATCTGATGATTAATATAAACAACTACAGGTGTTGGTTTTGAAATATTTTCAGCTAATGTTGATTGTGCGAAAGGATATACTGGAAAACTATTCATTCGGCCAATGTTCACGTGTTGGGGGGGGGGTGGTAGCCGCAGATTGCTTAACCCCCTTCACTTACTACTGAATATCGGGGAAATAGGGTATAAGAGCAGCGGCTATGTTCAAAAACAACAAACATTGAAACAAGGAGAAACTTGTTGAAAGCAGGTGTGTGAAGCACAGCACAGTATGTCTATGAAATAGGGGCAGTAGGAGAAGCAGACAGAAAAACGGTAGAAGCCCTTTGGAATGTGTTTCAGATGTATGAGGATGATGGCATGAACAGACAAAGTTAGTAACAAAGAGGTTATAGAAATAGTAGGGGAATAAAAATATCTGGGATAAAAAAATTGAAGAAATAGAAGGTAGAGGTAGACCTAGATCAGACTATTGCACACAGATAGTAAAAGCTACAGACTGTGGAAATTCGAAGGAAATGTGTAGGTTAGCACAGAATAGGAAACAATAAGGGTACGCGTCAAACTAGTTCCAGGACTGAAGACCTAGTGATAATGAAAATAAATATTATGACATTATTTAAACAAACCCCGACCTCAATCAAATAAAAACTAACATGTACGTTTATTAAGATGCATAGGTACAATCGACTAACTACATTGAAAATGCATACTTTTTGATGCATCCGTAACAAAGGCGCACGCGCGTTCTATTACAGCAGCGCTTGCGTAGCGCACTACATTGATTACTGAGCGTGTCTGAAATAACACATATACTGAAACTTAATGTTTGAATTTAATTTTAATGACACTAAAGAACTAACAAGAAAGAACAGCGCCTATGAGGAAAGACAACAAACATAGAACAAGAAGAAAATTGTTGAAAGCATATGTGTGGAGCACAGCACAGTATGCCTATGAAATACGGGCAGTCTGAAACGCAGACAGAAAAACGGTAGCAGCCTTTTGAAATGCTGTGCTTCAGATGTATGAGGACGATAGCATGGACAGACAAAGATAATAACAAATAGGTTATAGAAATAGTAGGGAAACAAGAATATCTGGGGAAAAAGATAAGAGAAATAGAAGGGCAGAATACGTTCTAAGGGATTTTTGGGTAATAGTATGGGATATATTACAAGCAGAGATAGGAAAAAAGAGGTAGAAGTTCACCTAGATCAGATAGTGATAGATGCAGACTGTGCAAATTTTAGGGAAATCTGTAGGTTAGTTCAGAATAGGAGACAATGATGGTACGCATCTAACCAGTTCCAAGATTGAAGACCTAATGATGATGACACTAAAGTATTGCTTGGCAACACTATTTGTACTCGCGACGTATAATTTTAAAAAAGAATCATCTAAAGGATGTAACAATCAAAGAAAGGATCATAGGAACACAATAATCAAACGATTTTTCACCCAGATAACAGAAGAATCGAAAAGAAATTATATAATTTTAGTAAGTAATGTTCAAAAAGGCACTAAATTTTTACTATATTTTCATTTAATAAAAATTCTATTTGATACAGGTCAAACCATTTATAGTGCAAATGCGATGGAAGCTTCCATTTGGTCCTAATTTGTTAAGATCACATACTACACGTATCTACTTATAAACTGACTTCTACAAAAGCATAGCACTGCACCTTCTCTGTAATGTACGAGAATTGTCTTTACACTTGAGAGAACCTACTACTAAAATTTGTAAATTACAAATCGTTACTGTTTCAAGCTTTTTTTTTGTCTTGCTTAGAACAGCCATGTGCATGACAACACCCTTGCGCACAGCCTATGACTTTCGATCTTCATAAAAAGTTATACAATACAATGAAAACTTAAAAATTTTAATAATGCCATGTGATCAAAATTAAATTATGTGACTGAAGTGCTTAAGGCAGCTAATTTTAGGCCACTTCCTTTAGATAGTATTTGACGCAGAAACAACACACAAGCTTGCGCCAGATATTATTCCTGTTAAAGAAAGAATTAAAATGCTGCACGGATTATGCATGAAAAGCTTCCAAATAATTACCAACAATTCCAAAGCAGCATTGTTTTTTATCATAAATCCCTAACTTGTCCCCAAAACAAGCCTAATTCTATTACGTGCAGCTGACCTAAATAGTGTATCTTGTACCTCTCGAATTTATTATCAAAAGTTCAGATCCACAACAGTACTACTGACAGCCGCAATAAATCGATTCAGTATATAATTTACAACCTGTCTGAAAAAGCACGAAGTTTTATCTATTTCCAAACCTTTATTCCAGTATCATAACAACTACGTCGCAGGATAGCATTCGAATGCATACATTAAAGATTGAATATTAATAAATTATCGAAAAAAATCCAGTTCAAAAGCCATAAAATAAATCAAATCATACGAACTCTGCTTGGTATTAAAAAATAAATCACGTGTAAAATATTCAGGTAGATATTTTGTAGATACGGAATGAAACTTAACCTCGCTTTTCGTAGCAGCGCATGAATCAGGAAAGAAACACAGCGGAGGCGAGATGCGAGAAGGGAATGTAATTTATGTTCCAGCTCCTCGATCAGGCTGTGTTCGTTTCGTTCGTTCCCAGTAAAACAGGAATAAAGAAGGGAAATGTTATAAAATAGTTTGAAGAGGGCATAAGGGACCTCGCAGGAAAATTATTTCAGTAATTTGTGTTGGAGATTTTTAATTAAAAAGCTGTATAAAGTAACAACGAACGTGGGCATATCGCAGTTGGGACACTTGGATTCCTTGCATGATAATTCACTCTTGAATTTTTGCAACCATACAGAAAATGAAAAGATAAAAGTGGATATCTTAAGCAGTTCCCTTTGTGAGAAATTGGTGTAAGCGCGGTTGTAGTTATGCCCCTCTCGTTTTCTTTGATATTGTATTTTTAATATTGACAACTTTCTGAAATAAAAATTAACAAGTTTAAAATGGAACAAATTAAATCATTTCGCTAATTTCAGCTTTCAATTTTGATACTGACTAGACAGATTAACGAGGGTTTTCTACATGACAATGCTTATAACAGACGTTTCCTGTAAGCACTTTGCAGTTTCAGGTCATCCTCCAGTTTAACTTGCGCCTAGTTAGCACACTTCGCGATCTTCAGAAATATCGCATAAATAACTTTCCTATAAGCACACAATCGTCTTAAAGTAGAGGGCTGTAAGTAAAAGCAGCGCTAATACTAAAAAAAAAGTAGGAGCAATTAGAAAAAAGTGTTTCGTTTTAATACATTTTTTTAGTTCTGTCGGTTCTCATGCACTACACAACGTTAAAAAACACCCATTTCTATTTCAATTCTTGTCGTTTGCTGCTCATGACCCTCACTAATAAAACGAACCAACCTCGAATATTTCAGTTTTCTAAAATTTCTTTCAAAAAAGGCATGTCTGTCTGTCAAAACGCGTTGGAAAAATATTTAGCTAAAAGTATTATTGGAACATTAAAAATAATGTAACTCTCGTATTAACTTGTATAAACTAAATCCTGTCTGGCTGTTACTCATTTGCCAAAAGCTACTAATTGATGAGTTGAGACTTGGCATAAAAACATTAAAAAGATTTAAGATAGGCTAGATAACTAGTATGTGACTTTGTAATAGGCGTGAGGCTGTGAGATTCTGTATGTATTCTTTCTTTGCAGATATCGTAAGGAACTACCACCGAAATACAGAGCGGTAGACACTGAGTCAAGACAAAATAACAAGTGGCGTAAAAGAGGTCATGGATGTATGAATGCGTTATGTAGCAGCTTCTAATGTGTTCAATGTTCCACGAACAACGCTGGTAGACAAGGTACAGTTGTCCGAAAGAATGCATTAGCCCTTCAGATAGCATCTCATAAATTTTTAGGTAGATACAGGACCGTTTTTTCTGAGAAATAAGAAAGAGACTTGATTGACTACATTTTGTTGATAGACCAGAGGTTATTTGAGCTGATTTTCTTTGATCTCCAGCGCCTTGTCTATGAACTCACTGAAAGAAATGGTGTCAACCAATCCTTCAACAAAATCAAGAAAATTGCTAGGAATGAATGACGGTATGGGTTCCTTGCGTGACATCCTGCCGTAAGGCTTAAAACTCCTGAGAAAACTTTTTAGTCCAACCAAAAAGGTTCAATAGGATTACTGTAAGGAAGTTTTACAATCTGTTAGAGTCCATTTATACCGAAAAAAATATTTCACTATTCGATTATCTCAATGTTGATGAAACGGGTATCCCTGCTGTCCCAACAAGCCTCAGAAGGTCCTTGCTCTTTAAGGGAAAAAGAGGTTGATTGTTTGTCCTACTTGTCACAGTCGAAACGTGCATGAGTGTCTCTGGTAATTTCATACCACCGATGTTTCTTTTCTAGAAAACGAGAAAATCCCTGCTTATGGACGATGCCCCTTCTGGGTCTTTTGTCTGCTACAATGAATCTAGTTGGATCAACAGGTATTCCTTTTTAGTATGGTTTAACAAGTTCGTTGATTTCTTAAATCCATCGCCAAATAACCCAGTGTTGCTGATCTTGGATGGGCATGATTCACAGACCAGAGCTTGGAGCTGATGCTAACTTGCAAGAAAAATGCCATACTAGTATGTATCATACCTCATATCACGCACCGTCTACAGTCCCTGGACTTGATTTTCACAGTGTCGCCTCGGAATTTTATACGAGCAAGAGGTAAGAAAGTGGCTAATAGCTCGTTCAGGAAGAGTTGTAATCATCTACCATATTGGGAATCTGTTGAACAGTGCATTCACGAGAGCGGCGCTAATGCAAACAGCAATTAGAGGGTTTGAAAAATAGAAAAATATCCTTTGAATAGGAATATACTTCCTGAACATACCTATGCACCTTCGGATGTCACACACAAGTCAGAAGCAGTTACCGAGCTCCATCCCCCCTACTTACGGACTTGCACTTCAATTAGAAATAGCTGCTGAGTCACATTCTTCGAGTTCAGGACCTACTATTACCTCAGAGAACGCTGTCGAGCTCCACCTCTCTACCTGTAGAACTTCATTCCAAATAAAAGCAGTTTCAGAGTTTCGTTCTTCCAGTTCTGAACCTGCACTTCAACCAAAAGTAGCCGTCGAGCCCCAGCCCTTCACTTCTAAAACGGCAACAAAGTAATTAAGTCCAGTCTCAAGAGAGCGGTCTACATCTATGATTTTTCCCAACTTGTTTGATGCCTCCCCCAAATGAAGTGGAGAGTATACAAAAGAAAAACAATAGCAATAAAAAGGGGAAAACTGTTAATCTAACCTCTTCATCTTACAATACAGAATTAGAATTGAAAATCAAGTAGAAAAAAGATCACAAAAAGCAAAAGAAGCCCGAAAAGTATCACGAGACAAGAAATTATCAGGAAAGAAAAATTACCCAAAAAGGAAACTTTCTTTTGATACAAAAAAGTTAGTAATGGGAAGAAGAAAATATCTGAAAAACAGCAAAGCGACGATGATTATGATGATGATGATAAAATTGAAGACGACTAGGAAGCGTGCATTTTTTGCAATGACATATATGTGAACTCAAAAGACAAAAAGTTGTAAATACGGTACACCTTTTAGTAAGGCTGGGTCCACAAAGTGTGTACCAATTACGAGGAAGAAGATAACCATTTTGTTTGTGATTTTTGTTTTTAAGATGTTACATAGTCTATTTTTGGACATTTATTATTGGACATACTTTTATCTATTCTATTAAAAATTATGACTTGGTTTACCTTTATAAGTTTATGCTCAAAGTATTTCTTTGATTTTCACAAAAATTATAATAATAAAATTTTGGTATAGCATCTATATCGGTAGGGGATAAACCCTACCGATGTGGCAAAACCAACATTCTGCACACTGGGACAAAACATTTTTTTATATACAATTAAACTAAGTACGTCTTGTATACTAAATTCATTATAAATTATTTTTATAAAGAAATATCTAAAAATAGCTTTTTCTTGAATGTTCAAAGCATGGCAGATTGGTTTTGGCCCACTCTCCCCTACTTGAAGCCATACTTCACTACTGTTGGACAATAAAATAAACAAACATTATTTCAAATCGACCGCTGTAAATAAGCAAGAAAATTATTTAGGCATATTTTTCTGATGGGAATGAATATGTTAATTATATATTTCTCGCATACGCAGAAAGCACAAAAGCAAATATGAACGCGCCGCGCCTATCTTGTTGTAAAATCAATCAAAATGAATGTTTACAGTAAGCATTAAAATAACAAAAAACATTGGCAATTAAAAAAAACTTTTTACATGCAACTAGTTATCTGAACACCTAGCACGCAGTATCAAATTAGTGATATGTATGTGACTAACGAACCCAGATGGATGTAATTACATAAAGCAGTAGCCTAGCTGGTAGCAGTGAATTACCAAAGACTCCGTAAATTAGTGCATTAATAAGAAACAGTTCGTGAAATGAGGACAATAACCAAATATTCGTGAAATCAACGTTATTGCATATAGTTTTGTAAATATTGGTAGACGTCGTTGTTACTCTGAAAATTGGTTTGCACAAGTCGAAAATATCTTCATCATACGTAATGTCATATAGGGTACAAGTAAATACCCTTACTAACATGTAACATCTAAGCCAAATCTGCTGAAGAAGTTACGGACACCATCATGGGGTCTCTTCAACAAGACAAAACATAAGATATTCGGACAGAACTGAACTGATTAAGAGGTTTAACTTCAACGAATAACAAATGACCTGAAAACAGCTAGAATACGTGAAGTTAGGTGGTGAAACACAAACTCTCGCGGTTCCAAAAGGATCTATCGTTGCTTCTGACGTCGTCCTAAACTCTGTCCCGAAGGGACAAGTACCAGCTCAAACGCCGGCAATGCTAACTACCCAGGCTCGGGTCAACCTTGTAGGCTCTCTAAGGTTAGTTGACGCAATACATGAGATTCAATTTTGCCACTACAAAAACTCGCTGGTGAACAAGGACTCAACGTTGCAATAGAAGCTGATAAAAAAATTAGCCGTCTACACGATTCAACTTCACCATACAAGCACAGTCAGCATATCTCGCTATCACAGCAAGAGCCCTTTCAGGCAACCGAAGTAGAAAAATACATGTTGGTGTCATTCGGAAGTACGAAATGCACGTCACCCTTCAAAGTCCAACGAAACGATAACAGCATGAGTAATAAACGGATAAGGCACTGCATTCTAATTCACAGCTTTTATGCATAAAATATGGTCTCACCAACGTGAAATCTTTAGTAGGCACTGCCACAGATATTTGAGTATGTTCAAAACATAGTATCGTTATAAGCAAACCTACAAACTGCCAACTCTACACATCAAGCGGCATTATAATAAATACACGCTGTATCGTTAATATCTAAATTTGAAATTAAGACTATTGAGTTTAACTTCCGTCAATTATAACGTTAACTCCGGGCGTAATTTATTACGCCACAAATGCGGTCGTAAATTATTGTCGTCAAATGACCGTAGATTTACATCCAGGAAAGCAATCAAATAATATGCATAACGCTTATCTTACCTTATCAAGGCATCCAGGCGACTTTGTGGTGTAGTTGGGATCTGTGTAACTATTAAGCCTAAGGTCCGGTGTTCGAATCCCGACACCGCCCGCTTGAAAAATATTAGGCGAGCATACGTCTTCGTTCGGATGAGAGGTAAAACGTAGGTACGTACCGTATGTGAGTGTTGTCTTGCACGTTAAAGATCCCTTCCATGCTTGGAATAGAAAGGGTTCGGCAAAATTCAATATTTCTAGGTAAAAAAAGAACTCGCCCCCTGGCTAATGTAATACCTTCGGGAGGAACATTGAGATGGCATCCTCCGCTCTTCACTTCTAGCCGAAAATCACCGCTTGTGTCTTTAGGTAGATCAGGATCTCGTGAAGGTTCGTTTCTTATCTTTGGTCCAGATACTTGCGGAGGCTAGTTACGGGATAGGTAAAAATTTCACGGGTACACTACTTGCTATTAACACGCACTGGTGTTTTATGCATCGATATTGTACGGAGTTGACGGTCAAGTTCCGTTTAAAATGCCTCTTTTTCACGAACTCGTTATTATCCCACTATAGAAACGATTCTCATTGGCTCTGAGCTGGGAAAGCGCGCTTTAACGAACACATACAATAAAATTGTGGGTTATTCTCCTACAATACGTGATCCTTCCTCTCATCCCGAACAGCCATCCTAATGTCCAATTTCCACTTGGTTACTAAACCTCTCACCCAAGGATGTCCACAAGGTTCCCGTTTATCACCTACCCTATGGAACATCGCAATCAATCCTCTCTTAGACCTCAATATCTCAAACACCTCCACCTTCGCTTACGCCGATGACGTAGCTTTCCTTATCCACGGCAATACTCGTGCCTCTATTGAATCCACCGCTGCCGTTCTAACTAATTCAATTGAATCCTGGTCCTCTTTAAACAGACAACCACTCTCCCCATCTAAAACAAAAATGCTCCTGCTCAAAGGCTACCTCAGCCCAAACCGAAACCCTAAGATTCACATCCTTAACACACCAATTCCCCTCTCAACAACAGCTCCCTACGTTGGACTCCACATTGACACACGCCTAAAAATGAACTCCCATCTCTCCAAACTTCGAACCAAAACACAAATCATACTTCATAACCTACTTCACGCACTCCTAAAGTCAGTCCACCTCACCAATCCAACACGAAGACTAATCATTAACCACATCATAATCCCGATCATCAGATACGCAGTAGATTCTTGGCTCCCGCTTACACCCCCATCCTCCAGACGTACGCTCAACACGATCATAAGACCTTTCCTACTCTACACCTCAAGAGCGTACAGAACCACCTCCACAGCGTGCTTGTATACCCTGCTTCAAATCCCTCCGATCGAAATCCAACTAAACTCCTCACTTCAAATCCGAAACCTCAAACATAACCTACCAAGCATCCTACACGACAGAACACTTCACTATGACAAATACCGTACTCTCCCTAAAACTGACATAAAATCGCGAATACATAACTCCCTACTCCATTCCTGGCAAGATCTTTGGTCCCGCTCCACCACCGGCAGTTATACATTTGATATCTTCCCTAATATCACAAACATCCCTCCACATATTCCTTTCTCTAATCCCCCTATAATACAATTTCTGTCCGGCTATGGAAACTTCCGTAATAAACTACATCAATTCCATTAAACTCCTTCTCCTCACTGTCCTTGCAACAATAAATCTCTAGAAACCCCACAACACCTGATATACTCCTGTCCCCTAACCTCTCTACTACAAATCAACCTCATGCAAACTACAAACTTTGACCCGTTCTCCCCACTTCCTAACTTAAACTTCCTAGTCACTAACTACCCTCAAGAATTAAACCATTTCCTAAATGAAATCCTTTTAACCAAACAGATCACCCACAACCAGCGGCACTAACACTTAATATACACTCTTGCAATTCTCTACCACATCACACTTACACTCGCACTTTGCACACAATCAGTCCCACTTTACGTGCACAGTCGACGACAAAGGAAGGATCACAAATCCCCTTCACCAAATCTTTAAGAACCCCGGTTGTCAGGAATTATGGATTCTAAGGTCTTAAACACATGTAAATAATATAATGTATGGCTAGTATGGGCTCTGGCCTAGGTATAGTCCACAATAAAGTAATAAAGTAACTAAAAACAGCAGTTTTTTCTTAATAACCTAGTTTATTCGTATAATAATAATTATGGGAAAATAAAGCTTTCCTTTTCCGATTAAAACATCTATATAATATACCTAAAATTGAAGTACAACTTTGTGCAACCAAAGAGGCGTAACAAGGCCATTCGTCGTCACGAATGTCAAGAAACCAATCATTGGAATAAAATTCTTCGCACACCGTGCACTACTAATGGACACAAAAACAAAACATGTATCGACTTAGAAAAGACTCACAATCAAAGACAATCACGTCTGGATCCACCAATGTCGAGATGTCAGACTGGCTTCAACGTTCGTGTTTCTCGAAGACTTCTTTTGATTCATTCAAAGGTTTAGTGATTTGGAATTCTCCGATTTGGATACTTCCCTTAATTCACGCGGACGCTATTGCGGCAGTGACAGAATCAAGAACTAATAACATGTCCACCTGCTCATTAAAATGAACCTTCACAATTTGCTAACTGCCAAAATTACACAACAGCAATAGCAATTAAAGCCATAACGGTGATTGCGTTACAGAAAACAGTACAAATGCAAACTGAAGCGAACAAACTATTGTAACATTTACTGTCAAAAGTGGCAAAAACTAAAGTGATATGATTGTAATCTATGTTTATGAATATCGTTTATCAGTACTTCAGAAAAAAAAATTTTCTCTCAAAACTAAGCGAAATACGGTGTTTTTGCAAGAGTAAAAAATGAAGATGATGGGTAAGTCTTTCTGTTAAAAAAATCTTACAACGATATTACCACTCTTAAGAAAAGTATAATAAAAATTGCGAAGGGTGAAGGTGGTTTAACCCTTCTACAATTTCCGTTGGATTTCTTTGGTTACTGAAAGTAGGGCTGTTAAGGCTTTATAAGTATTTTGGTTGTAGTGTAGTATGCCAATCACAATTAATTTAAGTCCTTAAACTATTCCCACCTAGAAACCCTCCATTATCCCTACCTTTAGTGCAACGACATAAAAGGGTTGGTAATGTACGAGTGGACGACAATTCAACTTCGTTCTCGCTTGGCTTTGGTTCGTGATTTAGTTCGGTGCATCGAGCATCAGTAATTAGCAACAATTAGTGAACATTATACATACAGTCCATAATTATCTGATAGCAGTGCAAGTACAATCAACCACTACAACCAGTGAAAGGTAGGTGATATATTCCTTTAAATTATCATTTCCTTTGTGTGATTGTAAATGCAAATTAACATTTTGATTAACATTTTTGGTCCTTTGAGCAAATATTTTGCTTATTAATTGGTTTATTATTGGCATTTTGGCATTCAATTTAACTACATTGTTAATTGCTCTTCGCTTAAATTAGGGGTTGACCGCATTTAGAAGAAAAGTGTAGTCATACCACCAGTTTCATAGTCAATTGTGTAAACTAACTTATAGTAGATGCAATCTCGCATTAAATTTGAAATTTTGTACTGATACAGAATCTTATAAAGCCTTAAAATGACAAATCTTTGTAAATTTTAGGATAGTTAACGTAAGAATTTGTAGTCAGAAAAGTGTTTAAGCAATACAGTTATTTTAAACTTGTAATTCAAGTTCGCTAGAGAATTCAGGTATTCGTAAAACCGGGTAGAATAAAACCCTTTGCTCTTTGTCATATTGAAACTTGCAAGCTCCCGTTAGGCACGTTGTAGTAAAAATTCTTTAACAGGTAGTTCAACATTACCCTTGGTATATCCTATTATTAGGTGAACAAACCCTTCATTTTGTAGCTGAAATCAATATAAAATCGATATTAGTAACCTTGTTCGTTAGGATGGCACATATTTCATCGGATAGGTTGATAGTGGATTTAAAGGCCGCACTCGATAGATTATCTGATATATCTGGTGCGATAGATAAATTGGAGCATATTAAAGGCAATTGTATTTCTGTTAATATTATGGCTGAAAGCGCCTTTGATATCAAAAACGATGTAGATACTGCTTATAAAACGTGCATATTGGATGAGGACAACTCTGAATTATTAAATGCAGTTACAACATTAAGAATTGAAATAGATAGGTCTTTGTTAAACATTAAAATTATTAAGGCACAATTTGATAATATATCCACTGCTGAAAAATGCTTGACTGAAAATATTACTAGCATCGGCTCATGTACTAATATTCGTCTCCCTCGGATAGAAATGAAAAATTTTCTGGAAAAATAGAACATTTCCAAGAGTTTATTCAATTTTTAATAATTTAGTTCATGAAAATAATCAATTGCTACCGATCGAAAAGTTCTATTTTTAATTGATGCGTTGGATTTTAAGTCTAGAGAACTCATTAGACATTTGCAAATTTCGAATAATAATTATATGCTAGCTTATTCAATTATTGTGAGAGGTTTAATTCAAAACGTTTAATTGCAAACACGCATTGGAATGCTTTAGAATCGTCACCAAAAGCAAAATTTAATTCACATACAGATTTAAGAGAATTGCTTAATTGCTTTACGGAAAATATATCAAGCTTACGTCAAACTAAGATTGATTTGCTCGACTTCGTATTGTTTAATTTGTTATCAAAAAAGGTAGATACAAATCTTTTGAAAACATTTGAGTTAGAAAATACATCAGACATTCCATCTTATGATCAATTAAAATTATTTCTAGAAAAACATTGCAAGGCATTAGAAATTAGCAATATGGTTGTTTCCGATACACCGTCCAAATTTAATACGTCCATTAAACAAACCATATCATCTAGTGTACCTTCTAAACGTTCCTTTGAATATTCAAAACCCCAAGTTCGAAAGTCATTCGTAACAACTTCATTCGCTCAGAAATGCAGTCTTTGCAGTGGTACTCATAACTTATACCAATGTGAAATGTTTCTGAATAAATCGCCACAAGACCGTTATAACTTTGTTAAAGACAAACACTTATGCATTAATTGTCTTCGCAACTCTCATATGGTTACACGCTGCTCTTCCAAACTTGTTTGTAAAAAGTGTGCAAGGGTCATCATACTTTATTGCACTTTGAAAACCCTACAGTTGCACAGAAACCTGCAATCACTCAGGCAACAGATCAACTTCCCGAACCCACCTGCAACACTACTACAAGTACGTTGTTATCATCTAGATCGTCCAACACAATGACGTTATTAGGCACCGCAAGAATTTCAATTACAGATGGGTTTGGTAAAGTTCAGACAGTAAGAGCACTTGTAGATAGTGCATCAATGGAAAATTTCATGACTGATAAGTGTTGTCGACGCTTAGGTTTAAGAAAATCGAATATTTCAATGAAGGTTGAAGGCTTAGGTCTATCTGCTTCTCATGCGTATGGACAAGTATCGTGTAAAATTAGTCCTCAAGGTAAAACTGTTCCAGAGTACAGTATTGATTGTTTTGTTTTACCAGACATTTGTGGAACCCTTCCTTCATCAAGGATCTCACCAAATAGTTGGCCTCACATAGTTGGATTAGATTTAGCAGATTCGGACTTCGACAAACCTAGCCATATCGATTTATTGTTAGGTGCAGATTTGTTCGCGCGTGTTTTATTAAACGCAACTCGCATTGGGTCACTAGAAGAACCCGTGGCAATTCACACTACCTTTGGGTGGATATTAACAGGAAGGTTCTTTCTTCTGTTACATCTCGTATATCATTAGCTGCACTTGTAGAAGATGCTAACATTACTCGATTTTGGGAACTGGAAAATATTCCAGATTCTAACAAATTATCTCCTCATGCGGAAATTTGTGAAAGGCATTTTGTGGACACTCACAAGCAGGATGACACCGGTCGTTTTATTGTTTTGTTACCTTTCAATGGTCCTGAACCGCTATTTGCTGGCTCTCGGAAATAGCACTTCGAAGATTTCTTTCACTAGAACGCCGTTTGAAATAAATCCTCAACTGTATAATTCGTACAGAGAATTTATGCAGAATTATATCGATAGTGGTCACATGTCTCGTATTGTATCGGATTCAACTCGATCGTCTACATTATCGCCGGTATATTACATACCACATCACGCCGTGTTCAAACCAGACAGTACAACTACAAAACTTCGTGTCGTATTTGATGCTTCAGCCAGCGCTCACAGTGGAGGGTCTTTAAATGATCATTTACTCGCAGGCCCCTCTTCAAAAAGATATCATGGAGTTGTTATTACACTTTCGTTTACATTCTGTAGTTTTAACTGCGGACATTAAGCAAATGTATAGACAGATTCTTATTTCTACTAGCCATCGAGACTATCAACGTATAGTTTGGAGATTTAAGTCCTCGGAGTCTGTTATCGATTATCAGCTAAACACTGTTACATACGGCATCACATCATCACCATTTTTAGCCATGCGTGTAATTCAAGAACTTGCAAAAGTCAATCGTTACGTTTTCCTATTGCTTCCAAGATTTTAGCATCGGATACGTACGTGGATGATTTGATTACAGGGTGTGATTCGATAGAGGATGGCAAACGACTCGTGTATGAATTAAACCAAATTTGCCAATCAGGTGGTTTTATGTTGCGAAAGTGGAATAGCAACGTGCCAAGTGTCATTGGCCATTTACCTGATTCCGTTCGGTATCAGCAAGCATTTTGTTTGAAGAGGTAAACAATACTTCTCAAAAATTTTAGGACTGCAATGGCAACCATTGAGTGATGTGTTGTTTACAATCTTAATATCGTTGATCGGCCTTGTACCAAAAGGAATATGGTTTCGGAAATTGCAAGGATCTTTGACCCTCTGGGGTTATTATCACCATTGGTCTTCTTCGCAAAACATTTGATTCAATCTGTATGGATATTAGGAATTGGCTGGGATGAACTTCCTCCCCAACAAATTGTTTTAAAATGGAATCTGTATCTTCAACAATTACCCGAGTTATTGAAAATTGAAATTCCTCGACGGATTCTTTGCGATAACCATCAAACTGTACAAATTCATGCATTTTGTGATGCATCGGAAGCTGGATATGCAGCAGCAGTTTATCTCCGCTGTGTCGATGAGAAAGGGAACATCCAAGTATCATTGGTCTGTGCCAAATCTAAGGTCGCACCAACCAATCGTATATCATTACCTCGATTAGAATTGTGTGGTGCAGTGTTGTTGTCGAACTTGGTCGAGTATGTGCAAAATACGTATAGAGATAATTTAGTATTGGACGATACATTTGCGTGGTCAGATTCCACAGTAGCATTAGCATGGATTCGATCTTCGTCGTATAATTGGAAGACCTTTATTAGCAATCGTGTCTCGCATATCCAAGAACGAGTGGCTCCATCATCGTGGCATCATATTAAATCACAGGATAATCCTGCTGATTGTGCATCAAGAGGATTATTAGCTGCTGAGCTTGTTAATCATCCTTTGTGGTGGACGGCTCCACCATGGTTACTATTACCTAAAGAGAATTGGCCTGCTCATATGGAACCAACTCTTACAGATCACACTCAGATGCACATTGAAAAAGAACTTTATCCCTTAATATACACGTTGCAGATCATTTCGTAGACTCGATGGTAAATCAATTTTCAGATTTGCGAAAAATATGCAGGATTCTGGTATATATTTGTCAGTTCATTCGTAACTTGAAAGTTCGTGCAAATTTGGATATTCGAAACTTAGAACAATTATTGGTCTCCCCGAACAGTATGCACTTCATTTATTAATAAAACGGGTTCAAGAACAAGTTTTCAGTCAGGACATTGATATCATTCGAAAGGAAAACTTAGTAATAAACAACTTCGACCTCTCAGTCCTTTCCTTGACAGTGATGGGTTGTTAAGGGTGGGCGGCCGGTTGCGAAATGCAGACGTATCTTATGATACAAAATTTCCATTGCTACTTCCTCGGTCACACCGGGTGACAGAGCTCATTATTCGAGATTGCCATACGAAATATTTACACCCTGGACTTAGAACTACTCATTTTTTGTTAGTACAAAATTTTTGGATTCTGTCTGCAAAAAGGGCTATTCAACAGTGCCTAAACTCTTGTATTCGATGTTTTCGTCAAAAACCTATTTCGCTATGCCCTCCTATGGGCGACTTGCCCCCCGCTAGACTTACTGCCGGTAAAGCGTTTCTACATACTGGGGTAGACTACGGTGGACCCTTTTCTATCACCATGAATCGTATTAGAGGTGCCAAATCATTGAAAGCCTATGTTTGTTTATTTGTTTGTCTTAGTACAAAAGCGATACATCTGGAGTTGGCATCAAACCTATCTAAAGAGGCCTTTATTGCAGCTTTACGGCGGTTTGTAGCACGCAGAGGTAAATGCTTGCAAATTCATAGTGACTGTGGAACAAATTTTATCGGAGCATCTCGGGAACTAATCGAATATATGAAGCAGTCATCTGAAACGGAAGGTATTCACTTTGTTTTTAATCCTCCGTCGGCTCCTCACTTTGGGGGAATGTGGGAAGCTGGGATAAAATCTGTAAAGTCCCATCTCAAGAAGGTGGTAGGCGAACAAATTCTCTCGTACGAAGAATTTAACACCATTCTTGCTCAAATTGAAGCCATATTAAACTCCAGACCTTTATGTCCAATGAGTAACGATCCCACTGATTTTTCATTCTTAAGTCCTGGTCATTTTCTGAACGTAGAACCAGTGTCTGTCATTCCCGACCCTAATGTCTTAGATCTGAAACTATCTTCTTTAAATCGTTGGCAACTGGTTCAACGTATTCAGCAATCATTTTGGAAACGGTGGCATTTGGAGTACCTGCACACACTTCAACAGAAAACCAAATGGTTTTCTGCTAATTATTCGTTAATGGTGGGAACGTTGGTGTTGATTAAGGATACTCAAGTGTCTCCATTACAGTGGAAAATGGGACGTATACATACGTTGCATTATGGAAAGGACAATGTTTGTCGTGTGGCTACCGTGGCAACATCCCAGGGACTATTTAAAAGGCCCGTGGTAAAATTGTGCCCTCTCCCATTTCAGAGGCAACTTAGTATTATAGTTAGTATATTAGGGTAAGTTAACTTTTAAATTTACGATTATATATATATATATTTTTTTTTTTGCTCGTTTAGACACACTTAGAAAATAAGTTCCTAATACTTATTTTGGTGGGCGGTATGTTAAGGCTTTATAAGTATTTTGGTTGTAGTGTAGTATGCCAATCACAATTAATTTAAGTCCTTAAACTATTCCAACCTAGAAACCCTCCATTATCCCTACCTTTAGTGCAACGACATAAAAGGGTTGGTAATGTACGAGTGGACGACAATTCAACTTCGTTCTCGCTTGGCTTTGGTTCGTGATTTAGTTCGGTGCATCGAGCATCAGTAATTAGCAACAATTAGTGAACATTATACATACAGTCCATAATTATCTGATAGCAGTGCAAGTACAATCAACCACTACAACCAGTGAAAGGTAGGTGATATATTCCTTTAAATTATCATTTCCTTTGTGTGATTGTAAATGCAAATTAACATTTTGATTAACAAGGGCAATCCTCTAAAATGCACTTTTGCCAAATTTCAATAAATTTGTTTCACACATTTCTGAGCAGCGTAAAAAAATGTGATTTCTTAAGTACTCTTTGAACTCTTCTCACGAACACACGGTACATTCTGATATATAGGTAAATTGGGTCAAATCGAGATCGACATAGTTTGACGTCTACAATACGTGGAAGCTTCATTTCCCAGCAATTTTGGAACACCATGTATAAAGGATACAGCTAACATCTGCTCTTTAACACCCTGTCAAAAAACAGAGTTACATGATTAAAAATAGATCGATAAGAAATCATCTCCTGAGCTCAGCTATAAACATAATTTTTGCGGAAACGCCCGCTTAAGACACCAGAAGTTTAAATCTCCAATTAAATATTTTCCAAGTGTCCCGTGTATAAAATGTTTTTCCAATGAGCCACCGAAATAGCACTTAAAACCACAACGAGGATCCAATTAACAAATCTCGAAAAATGTTATATGTAGTGTGCGGTAGAAGGCGCACTTGGTGCATACGCAAATGTGTGTAGATCCCAAAAGAAAGTGTTTTGACAATATTTTCTTTCTTGCTACTGATTTTTCAGCTATAGTTTTAGGCTCAGGTTGAGTATACATTTGATATGTTTTAATGCTTCATTATTCTAATTTATGTTTCATTTAGAATTTTGTACAAATCTGGAACTGTCGCGGGTCTCCGATAACCAAGGAAGTTGGTTACTCTTGGACTCCGCAAGGGATTAGTACTGAAAACAAAGAAGTGCCTATACCACCAAATCAATGCTAACAATTCATACCAAGACTTTAGATCATTCACTTGCACAAAGGAAAGAAATAGCATTGGCAAGGATGCTACTGGTACTTGGTTTGGGTTCTCACGCCTTCCGCCACACAATGAAGTTAGGTAAGTTTGTGATTTTGTATGGATTAGGTAATGGTAAGAACTATTCTAGAGTTCACTAGAGACGCTTAGACTTGCACACTCCGGCAGATGGACAGCTCTGACTTGCAGGTAATTCGATCGACAGTCCGTTGGATCATTATACTTGTTGCTTATATATTTCCAATTCAGTATCTTTTTTAGTTATAAATATGCACGAGAAATGATGGTTGATCACCACTTTGGTAAGCAAGAGCAACGTAGCAAACTTGGTGGTCCTGGTGCTACTATGCACATCAACGAGCACAAGCTCGAATAGTGCAGTACAACCGCGGATTGCAAATTTTAGGCCACTGAGGTCTCGGAATTTGTTACGAAGAAAGTGAAGACTTTCGGATGACTTTTAGTCCGGAAAACAGCCGCGCTCGCAAAACTTTACACCTGATAATTGAGTAACACCTTGAGCTCGGTTCGCTAATTCACACTGATGCGCAATGTGCCTATCTAGGTCCCCCTTAGTCTGGCTTCTTGCATCAAATTGTGAACTATCGCTATAACTTTGTTGGCAACACTAGTTTTCTTATTATTTCGAGTTTTCACAGCTTTTTTCTTAGATTAGGAATCTTCATGAAAAACATGTTTCTGAGGAGACGTTCTCTGAACATCTCTGTGAATGCCTTCGACGCAGCTACTATAATAAATATCAACCCAACCGTTTGAGGTTCTAATTCGTGTCATCCATAAGAAATATGGCGATTTTCGTGTTTAGTTTGATTTCAGTTATCCTTATTTGCTTTTAATAGAATTTTAAATTTTGTTGAAAAATATTGCTTTTTTTGTTTAACTTAGGTTAGGTTAGATTAGAGTAGATATTTAAGGAATTGCTCATAGAAGACAACTAAGAGCGGAAAACCGACTATACTTGCCAGCAAGTGGCCGCAGATTCAGAATAGCAACCTGATACCACCTATAAAATTGAAATGGCGGCAAAAAGAATTAACATCAGAAAGGTGCCAGGGCCAGATGGCATTTTACCCGAAACACTTAAAGCCATTGTAGTAACTAACGTGGGATACTTTAGGGAGTTTTTTAACCATTTTTTGGAGTTGAACACACTTCCGGATAAGTGGAAGGTGGCTAAAATGGTCCTTATCGTAAAACCCAAAAAGGAAAGCAATGAGGTCTCAAAATATAGACCGATTTGTCTTCTCAATACACAACAAGCTATACGAAACACTAATTAACACTAGATTAAGAACAGAAATCGAGGAAATAGGAAGCTCTCATCCTAATCAATACGGTTTTATGTAAGAGATGCTGTGCATGAGGTGCTGCAATACGTTGAAAGGAGTAATTGTGGAGATAAAAGAAGTGCGCTTTGATTTTAGGAGATGTCCGCAATGCCTTCATTTGCGCGTCATGGGGGGTCTAATAATGGACAAACTTCGAAAGAAAGGATACCTTTTACATATCCTGGCATCTTACCTGAGTCGCAGAAGACTCTATATATGCAAAGAAAATTCTAGGCAGCTTGGGGGGTGGGAGGCAGAGCTCGGTGCTTGGCCCAACCTAGTGGAACATACTGTATGATAATGTTATGTCTCTGGATGTCCCTGAGGAAGTGAGGTTGACGTGCTATGCAGATGACCTATTAGTTACAATAGTCGCAAAGACAAAAACACGACTGAAAGATCTATGCGATTGGAGCTTGTTTCAAGTGGCAGAACGGATGAGGCGCAGCAGTGTAAATATTGCACCAGTAAAGACAACGGCGGTGATTTTGAATCTGAGCCAAAAAACAAAGAAAGTATCTTTCGAAATGGATGGATACGAGATCCATCCAAGCCCTACGGTAGACTATCTCAGCATAGCAATAGATTATGGACTGACCCTTACTAGACATGTGGGCAGGGTTACACTTAAAGCCATGAATACCCTGCAGGCATTAAATGTTCTGTGGCCAAGCGTTAGAGCCCCAGGAGCAAGTAACGGAAAAATTCTACATATGGTAACGCGGTCTGCGTTATTGTATGGAGTGCCGATATGGCACAGAATACTAAGGCTAAGAGGTGTTTGCAATTAGTTAACAGGTGTCAAAGAAGTTCGGCACCTCGTATATGTAGCGCATATCGCACGTCTTCACAGAGGCGCTCCTAATGGTGCCAGGATTATACTCGGTAGAGCAAATCGCCCGGAAACGCAGTGTTGTTTTTCAAAGAAGGAAGGAGCGTCCAGATAAAAAAAGGAAGCTAGACTGGAAATGAAGAAGCGATGTCAAACCAAATCGAACCAATCAATAAAGGGGAGATGGACTGCTAAGTCAACTCCCACTTAGATCTATGGGTGGAAAGGAAGCATGGGACAGTAAATTTCCATCTCACACAGACCCTAACTGGGCATGGGTGCTTCAGCGGCTACCTCTGTAAAATCCGAAAGGAAGTAGATGCTAGATGCTGGTATTGTGGCAATGAGGATACTCCACGTCACACTCTGTTTTCTTGTATACGCTGGGACGAGAACGGAATAAGACGGAGATGGCTATTGAAGAGAAACTGGAAGCAAGCAACATAGTTCAGCATATACTATGCTCTGCGGACAAATCGGCGGCAATAGAGTCCTCCATAGTCAATACTATGAAATGCAAAGAAAATGACAAAAGATCAACAGAAGAGAACGAAGAACGGAGACAATATATGGTAAAAGAACCCGTAGTAACCCTGAAGTAAGTGCCACTTGGCGATTCCAGCGTTCGTTCGTCACTAGCAGGATGAGAGGAATGGTTTCAGTTGGTCAAGCGGACTTCCTGTTGGGGGATTCTGGAAAGAGATCACGATTTACTCCCTAACCCGACCCTAGTAGAATTTTGTTCAAATCCAACACTATACGCGCCGGACTGGATCAACTTCGCGACGAGTGTCTTCCCTACGGTAAGAAGTTTGGAGGCGGCTCCGTGGCGTAGTGGTATGTGTGTAACTACTACGCCCAAGGTCCCGGGTTCGAATCCCGACACGGTCCGCTTGAAAAATGTTAGACGAGTATTTTTCACAAAAATACACCCTCGTTCGGATGAGAGGTAAAATGGAGGTCCCGTATGTGAGTGTTGTCACGCACGTTAAAGATCCCTACCTTGCTTGAAACAGCAAGGGTTCGGCGAAATTCCAAATTTTCCAAGTAAAAAAAATCGCTTCCTGGCCAATGTAGTACCTTCGGGTGGAGCACTGGAAAATCACAGGGCTGAAGGGCAAATTACTGGAGGGCACCGAAAGATTTCCAACCCTCTATAAATAAAAAAAAGTTTAGGTCGATAACTTCTCTGTTAAATTAGGTTAGTTTAGGTTGGGTTGGGTTAAGTTAGGTTAGGTTGATATGGTTTCCCCATCTGTATTTGCATATTATAGCACATTAAAAATACATTAAATAACTACAGAGTTTCTCTGCATTTTTTTCATTATTAAATTATAATTGAAATTTTAAAATCCTATCTTTTTAATGGGGCATTTCCGTAAAAACTAAAATAGACTATTGTGCTCAGAAAACGATCCTTTATTGATCCATGTATATAGGTTGCCTAAAAGAGTGGGTAAGTAAATCCAAGTCCTACTCGTTTTTGTCCAGCAATTGGAATACCTATGAATAGGTTAATATGGAGCAGTATATAAATGTAATTGGAATTTGTCGTCCTTTAATAGTTGGCGGATTTGATAAAAATATGAATAGCTATTAGTAGTTAGAAATAATACTTTTAACCAATGAAAAAATGCAATAATTTAATAACCACATGAAACAATTTCCAAACATTGCTTGATATCAGGCTGTATTAGCAAGAGATAACTAACTATTCCTCTAGTCATTTTGTGACCATGACAGGATATTGTAGTAAAACTAGATAATGTCAGGTGTCGTTTTTGTACGCCAACTAGACCACCCAGTTGATATTTGTTATTGCCCTCTGCAGCCATCCATGCTCTAGAGCAATTAGAATTAAATGCAATGGAAACCAATAATAAAGTCCGCTTACACCAAGTTATCTTTCTTCGTTAGGCGGATTTAATCCGATGTCTCTGAACCCTATCAATTATAGCAATAAAAGTTCATTTCTCCTCAATTCCCCAACTGAGTTTCCCAAAAACCGTCTCCATCTGGTATCAACGTATACGAGACTAACTTCTTTCTGCCCTATGGAATGATTCTCAACGTGTATATTATGAGCTTTGACGCCTCCCAAACAGTTTCGATAGTCAACCTTGTTACGTTTATCTTACGACTAAATTAAAACCTACGCTCTACTTCATTGTTCATTTATCCAGATCTTGTATATCTTACCCTTCTACCTTTGCCTTCGGGAACAACAACAATGCTGGATATACAATAAAAATAAATTACTTCAAGCTGTGGTACTCAATGAATTGTAACAAAGGCAGAACCAATGAAAAGAATTGCTAACTAGGCTTAAAGTCGACTAAGTCGTGGTTTCCGAAGAAAAAAAATGGACTAGAAATCACCTACCACAGGAAGTGGATCGAAAAATATACTATCAGCACGAACACCGACAAAAAGTAACAGCAGCCATAGGAAAAAGGAGAAGAATCTGGAACGAAAGGAACGAGGAAGGAAAGAAAAAACACCAAGCACCAAGTACAAAACCACAAAAAACCGTAACAGTCGCACAAAAGAAAATAAAGCAGAATCCCAGTGTAGTTATGTATGAGTATGTGTGTGTGCGTGTGTGTATATGTGTGTGTGTATTGATGTATGGATATGTATGCGTGTGTGTGCGCATGTGTATATGTGTTGGACCGCTGTAGTCGCCTCCTACGATAGGCACGTCGTACCATGGGGTTATTCTATTCCCGGATCCACACGGGGTGGTAATCCATCGTGGCTTTAGGGCCTCCGAAAGAAGAAGCACGCTGTATTGCGTGCGCGAAATTCCCACGAAGAAAACGAAAACAACAAAAATATAATGAATGTTTTCGTCGTGTATAAGGAAGAAAAAGTTAATATTAATTTGTTTAACTAAACAACCAGAGCTCCTAGTAATATTGGTGTTATCAAAACGAGATTAGCAAGCTTGAAAACACGGTTTTATCGGATAGTTCAATACGTTATTTCCAAGAGTTTTGGAATGAAACAATAGAGAAAGTAATTACACGCTATCGCAATGTAAAACGAGTTCACAGATGCCTAAAAGAGGGTATTGACTATTTAATTTATAAAATGAGCTTTTCGAATTCGCACCAAATTGGTTTAAATGAAGCGTACTTATTATAAAACGGTAAGGTATACAAGATCTGAATACATGAATAATGAAGTACAGGGTAGGTTTTAATTTAGTTGTAAAATAAACGTAGCAAATTCCCTCCCAGGACGGGGTAGGAAAGCAAAAATGCGAGAGTGGGAAGCACCAAAAAAAAACAAACACAAAAAAAGAATTCGCTTACGAGAAAAACTAAAAGAAAAATTCGTTTACGAAAACGAAAACCAAAAAAAAAGTAACGCCCCAAAATCAAAAAAGAACTCTCATCCGGCTCGAAGGCCAGTATATAATAAAAGAAAGGAAAAAGAATTCGCTTAACAAAATAAATAATAAAAAACCCAAAAGAAAGCGCTTCGAAATAAAAAAAAGAATTCTCTTTCGGCACGACGAACCAAGGTACCGGATAAAGCAAAAAAAAGAAACTGAAGAGTACAAGGAAAGATAGGTAGGTAGTGGCACTGAACGAAGGCAAAGGTCGAACGGCGTCAATACTGTCAAAGTCGTCAACGCACGGATGTTTCTTCAGAAAAGAAACAGGAAAGTCTTCGACCTCAAAAGATTGATTTTTGCAGAAAAACCAAAAGTAAAGAAAGGAAACGAGGAAGAAAACCAACAGTAACAGCCAAAATGACAAAAGTGTCAAGCATCAAGGTATGCTAGGGAACGACAAAAATATAACAAATGTTTTCGTCGCGTATAAGGAAGAGAAAGTGAATATTAATTAGTTTAACTAAACAACCAGAGCTCCTAGTAATATTGGTGTTATCAAAACGAGATTAGCAAGCTTAAAAACACTGTTTTATCGGATAGTTCAATACGTTATTTCCAAGAGTTTTAGATTGAAACAATAGAGAAAGTAATTACACGCTATCGGAATGTATAACGAGTTCACGGATACCTAAAACAGGGCATTGACTATTTAATTTATAGAAAAAGTTTTTGGAATTTGGACCAAATTGGTTTAAATGAAAATCGTTAGGAAGCGTACTTATTATACAACGGTAAGGTATACAGGATCTGAATAAATGAATAATGAAGTACAAGATAGGTTTTAATTTAGTGGTAAAATAAACGTAACAATCTTGCACTGTGAAAAATATCTCCTGAAATGATTCTAGACGCCAACTACTTCACGTATATTGGAACGAAAGGTATACGCATTACTTTTGTTATAGTGCAAAAACTGCTAGTAATCCCAAAGATCTTGGGTTCGATTCCCACAACAGACCGCTTGAAAAATGAAATGCGATATTTTCCCTCAAAAATACGCATTAATTCGGATGAGAAGGTAAATATACGCAACTGTACTTGTGTTATCAAGCACATTAAAAACTCCTACTTTGTTTGGTACAGCATGGGTACGAATAAATTTTATATTTTCGGGTAAAAGACGCATCTTTGGGTAAAGAATGGGTGAATTAAAGCATGGGATGGGATGTGTATGTCGATTTAGATACTTTCTTTCTCGGCGACTCTTCATTACGTACTTGCTTTATATATTACTTGTTTGCTTTTCAATTATGTCTGTTATGAGACCTCAATTCTAAGGCATTCTAAGATTTCGATTTTGGAATAGTAATACTAATACCTAAGTATTTAAGATAGCTTTACCTTACTATTTTTGTATGTACTTTTTTCAATCTCTGGTTAATAAAGGTTATGCATATAAAATATAACTGAATTAATTACACCTTATTGAAAGATCTTTTATTCTCTATCAAATAAGGGCTGCCGATTATTTTGGGGATCCATATAAAATATAGCAGTTGGGTCAAAATTAATAGTTGCGCCAAATGAACACTTTTAAAAACGCACTCTACATAAATCATAAAACTGTTTATGTATTTGTATTGTGAAAACTACAGCGAACTAATAATTTGCGCTCAAGTTATTCTCTTAAAGTTTCCTAAAAAAATTCAGCATATATTAAGATAGCAAATGTCTGAGAATATTAAGAAACAGAACCATAACCCGACCCAACGTTTAAAAATAGTCACCAATACGAATCATATGTCTGCATGCCTGTCTAATGGGCAATTTATTTAGCATTTGATTTACATAGTCACATTACGTGCTTACGAACTCTAAATTGCACAACTACATGCAGTTCTTATTATTGTCAGAGTTAAATGACTAATTGTGAGTAGTTTAAAAACAATAAAAGTAGACGTGATAGCCAAAACAATTTATTTTGACACTGACCTACCCACTGCCACTATAGGCCATGACCATAACTATTAATTATTTGTTATGGCTGGATTTAGTTGTAGACAATGTGTTTACTGACCTTTTGCATGCTTGCGTGCGAGCAAAGCTTTGCATTTCTAGATAGTATTATGGTTGAATGTTACTGAATGTTAAAACAAATTTTAAACTTGAACATACGTTGTAGACGTGATTTAAGTAGTATGTGCTACAATTTGAAATACGAACAAAGAGAGGTACTTAAACTGGTTCTCCAACAAAATGTGTAAATCTACGAAAAGTAAATTTACTTTAATTCAACATATCTTTGGCTTCAGTGAATAAATCCCATATTTGGAAGTTGAGAAGAGTAAAAAACTGGTCATTGAACCTTCATAAATAAAGAACTTGGTTCACATATTTGCATTTTTTATAAACTCAAAATTTTAAACATATTACATAAAACATCATATACCGCTCTTTGAGCATTTAGATATTTCTTTTTTGTCAGTGAACTTCTCAGCGCTTTTGTCGACATATTTCTACTACAGCTCTGTTGGAATTTCTAGTTTCCTCGTGTATCGTCTCCTGTATTCAACATAAAATAAAAAGTCACAAGACACCAAGTCATAGAAATTGGAGGTATACACAGAAAGCCTTCTTTAGAAAATATTTCGTTGACATTGCTTTCAGAGAAGTATAGTTGATTAGTTGTAGATAAAAAGAACAACAAATCACTTTCGAGTCTTTTTCATCTTCCCTTATATACCGTCAAAAGGGGAGATGAAACTGTTTCAGAGACAAATCCATCTGCGCTAGTTTTTCAGAGTAATTTACTAAAAAATAAAATATAACATTGTTATAAGGCGTACTAAGCTCTTAAATCCAGTTATTTTTGAATTATTAAAATACATGATTACTGAAAAAATCGTCAGAAAAAGTTCTAGATTACTAGAACGGGTAAAATGGTTTGAGAGTTCCAGTGGTCTAAAAAGCCGAACTAGAGGTTTAATCAAATTAGTGGGATCTTTAGTGAGAAACCAAACTAAGACAGGTCCACGAAAGAGGGCAGTAGCTCTTGGGATACTTAGAGTGACAGAGACCATAGGGGTCGGTATGGCATTCTAAAACACACTACTGCGATGTCGAAGGTAACGAGAAACCACCACAGCGTACTTAAATTGTTATTTAAGGTGACGGCATTCTCTGGGGTAAAAGATTCCGGAATTAAAATAGTCCCGCATTCAGATCTCCGAGAGGGGACTACTTCGGGAACATTTTGCGAGTCAAAACGTGGAATGTTAGAAGTACGAAATAAGTAAATAAGCTAGAAAACTTGAAAATCGAAATGGCTAGGTTGGCATTAGACATAGTTGAGATTGGAGAAGATCGGTCGCCAGAGGCGGGTAATTTTCGACCGGTGACTTTAGGATACTTCGTACAGGATCAGAGGAAGGAAATTCGGATGTGGGTGCGGTTGTGCGAAAACAGATAGAACTCTATGTAGAAAACTACTTACAAAAAAACGAAAGAGTACTTACGCTTAGATTAGAATCTAAACCGGTAAATACAGTAATAATACAAGCATACAATCCACCTCTAACTACAGAGAGGAAAAGATAGAAGTGATCTAGAAAGATATCGAAGAAATGCTAAGATGCGTAAAAGGACATGAAGATTTAATAATTACGAGGGACTTTAATACAGTGGTATGTGAGGATAAGGAAAAAGTGGTATTAGGTTTATTTGGATTAGGCACGAAAAATCACAAACATCATTTAACCATAACAAAATGTTGCATCCACTTTGTAAGTATCTAGAAATCCTGTACTACACTGATGAGGGTTTAGTTGGAGATCACGTGCCACGCCCACAATTAAGAACCACTGACGTTCAGGTTGCCCAAAAAATTTAACCAAAACAATGCACATGATTGCTTCATTCTGTTCCATCCTATTTATATTGTACATTGTACCCTAGAAAACAACATTTGTGAAAACGTAAAACCTAACAAGTTATTCGGAGTCGTTACATTTGTAGTGTTACTTAATTTTTACTGTATCTTAAATTATTTTTGCCATCATTTTTCCATACTAGTTGATTGCATGATTTGTGAAAAGTCTTTTATTATATCCAAGCATGCTACAAAACGAATACGAGACAACGCCGCTGTTTCGGCAGTCTAAGAATTAATAAAAAGTTAAACCAAATAAAAAGAAAACAGTGACAAATCTATGTATCGCGTTTGTCAAGTAACAAATTACAACCATGTTGCATAAAACAAAAGATCTGAAAATTGAAAACTGTCAGAATATATACCCAAAATCAAATGGCAAGTCCATGAAGCTTAAGGGCCTACAATTATAGATATTTTTTAAAAATATTTTTATTAGCATTCATGAAAACTACATTATTGTGTTGGACACTCTCACCGAGCACGTGCTATTCAATTGTCCGATCGAGACAGCAAACAAGACCAGCAGATATAGAAAACTGACTGTTGAAAGACCAGAAAGGCCTAAGAGACTATAAAAAATGTCAGGAGTGGCTAGTCAGAAGGCGTTCTGGGTACCATTGAATAAGTTTGCAAGAAGAGTTGCAAGACTGGTCCAGAACGGAAAGCGTGGAGATAAAAATTGGAGTATGAGGTTGCGTTATAACAGTAACAACTATATGAATAGTGTTTGTCAAGTAACAAATTACAATCATGTTGCATAAAACGAAAGATCTGAAAATTGAAAACTGCAAGAATACATACCCAAAATCAAATGGCAAGTCAATGAAGCTTAAGGGCTTACAATTATAGATAATATTTTTTTAAAATACTTTTATTAGCATTCACGAAAACTACATTATTCTGTTGGGCATTCTCACCGAACACGTGCTATTCGATTGTCCGATCCAGACAGCAAACACGGCCAGCAGATATAGAAAACTGACTGTTGAAAAACCAGAAAAGCCTACGAAACTATTAAAAATCCCAGGAGTGGCTAACCAGAGGCGTTGTGGGTAGCATTGAATGAGTTTGCAAGAAGAGTACGAGACTGGATGCCGAGAACGGAGCGTAAACTGGAAGGGTGGGGATGAAAATTGGAACATTATTTCACAATCATACCAGAATACGATATACGTGGAAGATGCCATAAGAAATAGGAGGATATCAAATATATTACATTCTTGTTAGACAATGATTTAGGAATCAGGCAAAGCACTGTAGAAGCTACCCAGACACAGATGTAGACGACAACCGCAACATCGTAGTTATGAAGACCACGCTTAAATTTAAAAATCTGAAATAAGGAATGGAAAAAAGGCACATTGACTTTGTAAAACTAAAGATAAATATATCCACAAAAATGTGAAGAAAGTCTAATAAATTGCTGAAAGACATCTGATACTAAGGAATGGAATAACATTAAATCCAGCTTAGATATGGCGGACAAAGAAATTCTGCGGTATAAACAATAAGAAAATAAGAAACCTTGAGTAACAAAAGATATTCTGAATTTAACAAAAAAAAAGACGAAAATACAAAAACAAAAGGAAACAGAAAAACAAAGATACAATGTCATAAAATGGGAAATTATTCGCAACTGCAAGAAAGTTAAAGAATAATGGATTGCTGAAAAGCGTAAAGAGGTAGAAACTAGGATGGAAATAGGAAAACAGACGAAGCATACAAACTTATTAGAATAAATTTTAGGCATATAAAACCTTATAGCAAAAATATTAAGGGCGCGGCAGGAAACATAATTATAGAAAAAGTAGAAAAAGTGGTTTGATGGCAAGAATATATAGGAAATTTATATGCAGGAGGGGAAGTATAAGCACTAGAACAGGAATCAGATATCGAAAAGGATGACTTGGGGTATCCTAGAGATGAATTTGAATTAGCATTAAAAAATCTGATAAGGTGCACGCAGAAACTCTAGCCGCCGGACAAGCAGTAGCAGAACGTCTCTTTAAACTTGTAACTTGTAACATGTATGAGACAGGCGAAATAGCGAAAGATTTCAAAAATAACAACATAGTTACTATACCAAAAAAGAAAAGTGCGGATAGATGTAGAAACTTCCAAACAATAAGTTTGACAGCACGCGTGTCAAACATATTAACTAGAATTGTACAAAGACGGATGGAAAAATGCGCTGAAGAAATACGAGGAGAAGTTTAATTTGGATTTAGGCAAAACAGAGGAACACAGGAGTCCAACATAGCTTTAAGGGTATTAATGGAAAAACAATAGAAGAAGGAGAAAGCGTGTATCTATGATTTGTAGATATGGAAAAACATTCAACAATGTAAAATGGGAGGAAATGTTCTAAATACTCAAAAAGATTGGAATGAGGTATAGTGATAGACAAATAGTATATAGCTCATACAAAGAAAACCGCGGTAATAAAATTAGAGCAGGAACGTAGGGAAGCAAATATAAGAAAACGACTGAGGCAGGGATGTGCCCTATCCTCATTAGTTTGTAACTTGTATATCGAAGAGGCAATGAATACCGTCAAATACAGAGAGATATTTGGAATTATTTATTATGTATGTACAAACGCCTGATATGCTTAAATTTGCAGATGATATAGCGGTATTAGCATCTAGCAAGGAAGAGTTAGAAGCAGTTCTTAGTGAAATGGAAACAGTATCAACAAAGGGATACGGTATGAAGATAAAAGTAAAGTATTAGTATGTAAAGGACGGGTAAATAAGTAATAAACCCGAATACAAATAGAACCAGAATTTGCAAAGGTTAAAGATATGTGCTACATAGGAAGTCAAATAACACAGATAATATGGGAAGAGTGCAAAGATATAAAACAACGATTAGCACAAGGCCGTGCTGCATTTAACAAGAAAAAGCAACTACTATGTTCAAAGACAACGAACATATAATCAAGGAAAAGATTGATGAAAACATGTGTAGATCATAGCACTGTATAGCAGTGAAACGTGGACAGTGGGAGAACTTGACAGGAAAAAGGTAGAAAGAAGCCCCTGAAATGTAGTGCTACAGATGAATGATGAATATATCATTCACAGACAAAGTTAAGAACAAAGGGGTACTCGAAATAGCAGGGAAAGAAATAAATATGTGGAAAACCGTAAAAAATAGGAGAGATACAATTATACGACATGTATTAAGGCATTAGGGAATAGTGCGTAATATATTAGAAGCAGAGAAAGGAAAAATAGAAATAGACTTAGATTAGACTATTGCACACAGATAGTGAAAGATGTAAGGAATTTCAGGGATGTGTGTAAGTTAGCTCTGAATAGAAAACAATGGAGGTACTCGATCAACCAATCCTGGGACTAAAGACCTAATGATGATGACCAAAATAGAGAGGCGCTGATAGATGTGAAATTTTTCGAACAATAAGTTTGGTAGCACACGTCAAAAACATTAATTAGAATTGTACAAAGAGAAAACAAGCTAAAGACATACTAATAGAAGATTGATTTGGGTTTAAGCGAAACAGGAGAACACTGGAGGTTATTATAGCTCGGAAAGTGATAATGGAGAAGACAATAGAAGGAGAAAGCGTGTATGTACGGTTTGTAGATTTAGAAAAAGCATTTGGACATGTAAAATAGAAAAAAAAAAGTTGAAAATACTCAAAAAGATCGGTGCGAGTTTTAGGAATAAACGGATAGTACATAGCTTATACAAAGAGCAAACAACGGTAAAATAATTACAACAGGAACGTAGAGAAGTAAATATGAGGAAAGGAGTGAGACGGGAATGAGCCCTATCCCCGTTAATTTTTTACTTGTACATCGAAGAGGCAATGAATACTGTCAAATGCAGGAATACTTTGGGAATTATTATGCAAGGACAAAAGATTGATATGCTTCGATTTGCAGATAATACAGCGGTATTAGAATCTAGCAAGGAAGAGTTAGAAGCAGCGCTTAATTAAATGGAAACGGTTCTAACAGAGAGGTACAGTATGAAAAATAACAAAAATGAAACTAAAGCACTAGTATGTAAAGGATGAGAAAATAAGTAAAAAACCAGAATACAAATAGAACACGAGAACTTACAAGAGGTTAAGGATTTCTGCTACCTGAAAGCAAATGTGGAGCACAGCAGTGTTCGGCCGTGAAACGTGTACAGCAGGAGAAGCGGATAAGAAAAGGAAGCCTTTGCAACGTGGTGCTACAAACGTCTGATGAGGATATTATGGACAGACAAAGTTAAAAACAAAGGGGTTCTATAAATGGTATACTTGGTACGACTATAGTGCACACAGTTAGTCAAAGATACAGGCTGTGGGAATCTCCGATAATGTGTAGGCTAGCAAAGAATAGAAATCAATGGAACCCCCTTCACATACTACTGAATATCAGTGACATAGGGTGTAAGTAGGGTAATGACAGGTGTTTCAGGACACTTTGTCGCATTGCATTCATATCTAACCTAGGTAATAGTTTTCTTCGACTATCCATATGCACCTTATCCAGAATTTCCCGGGCAATCTATCCCTGTTTAAAATTTTCAAATCGGACTACCTCTTACAAAGTTACACCCCTTTAAAGTCCCGTACCCCGAGTTTTTATTCATTGCATTCATATCTAACCTAGATAATAGTTTTCTTCGACTAACCACTTTAGCCTGATCTAGAATTTTCTTGATAATTTAAAACCGTTGGAATTTTTCAAATGGAACCACCCTTACAAAAGGTATACCCCCGATTTTACGAAGTATCCCGAAATCGTCCGATTCAAATTGAAAATAATACTCTTTATATACCAGCATTACAGGAATGCGCATGGGCAGGGATGCGCATCCCCGCAAAGGTGTCCGGAAAGACCTGTCATTACCCTACTGCTATATATTTAGCAAACAATAGAAAGGGAATCAATCTGTATATAACAAGCAAGAACAGCTGCTATGTTCGAAGACAACAAACATAGAAGCAAGAAAAAAATTATTAAAAGCTTATGTGTGGAGCACAGCACTATATCGCTATGAAATATTCACAGTACGAGAAGCAGACTAGTAAAAGGTAGAAGCCTTTTGAAATGTGGTGTTTCGAATGTATGATAATGATAGCATGGACAGACAAAGTTAATAACAAAGAGGTTTTAGGAATAGTAAAGGAAGAACGAACAGGACACGTTCTAAGGCATTTGTGGAATATTGCGGGATATACTACAAGCAGAGATAAGAAAAAATAGAGGTAAAAGTTAACCTAGATCAAGCTATTGCACGCAGATACTGAACGATGTAGGCTGTGGGAATTTCAAGAAAACGTGTAGGTTAGCTCAGAATAGGAAACGACGGAGGTACGCGTCTAACCAGTTCCAGGACTGAAGACCTAATGATGATGATGAACGTTCCGAAAATGACAGCAATGTGGTAATTAGCCATCTACTTCTATTATGTAAATCTTTTAGATTTTCTTTGATATTTTTACAAATTCACAGTGATTAGAGTAAATTATTTGCGTATTATTATGTATTTTTACTCATGTGGTTTTTCCATTTCAACTTTTGATAATGTAAGAAAATCTACCAAAACGTCATGTTTTGATTAAAAACTATTTATTTAATTGTTATATTATTGGACCTTATCCCAGAAGACTTTTTGACAAACTTCATGTGTATTATTGTATAAGACCGACCAGTCTATTACAATTATAATATATTGACGTGATAACCCAAATTCTACAAATAAATCCCACCAAGATATAAAAGAATCCGGAAAAAAATGGAAATTTGCGTAGATTCATGGTTACGCCCTGTATGATACAAGCTTACTTTTATTCATAAAAATGCCAAGCAATAATGCAATTACGCGTTTATAACTAATCACCCTGTATAATATAGGCGTATTGTAAATACATAGCAAATAATATAACCGTATATGTAAAAATAATTATTTTTAAGATACCTTGAAACGCATTAAATGTGAATTCAAGTCGATCATTCTAAAATAAATACAAAGCCACTTATTTTCACTTATTGATTATCAATACATTTTTGATGCATATAGAAATGCTCTTCATTTGCTGTAAATAGCATAGAATAGTGTTAGCTTTACGTATTTTGCGTGAGGAATCATATCAATCTTGTTAAAAAAATAACGCTTTAATCTTAATGTGAATTAAAATACACTTTCCGTGGAAGCAAATATTTGCTATCAAATGTAACTCATTTGCATTATAACGCTTTAAATTAATCATATATGGCTTTGAATAACATAAATTCGTTTTAAATAAAGAATTTTCTAGAATATTAGGAATAGAGAAAGGATGAGTCATCTGTACTTAGAACTACGTATGAACTCATTAATAAATTAACGTTTATTCCAAGAAGCGACCGGAACATTAAAAAATCCATAATATGAATAAAAATTATTGATTATCTTTCGCAATAATATGCTACGCTACAGTAACCTTATATGTGTTAGAGTAGGACGGACCGCATACGTCACTAATAAGTGGATCACGGTAATGGGGTAATAAAATGAGGAATTCCGGGAAACTTGCTTCAGATAGGCGTGTAGTATTTGGAATGAAATTCCGTACGAAGCTCGAAACGTACTGGAATATAGATAAATTGTATATAAACAAGAAATTTTATTGTCAAACGTGCTTTATTTTTATTTATAGGTTATATTATGCATTTAGAAATTTTGTAGTAATTGAGTATGACAGATTTTTGTAGAGATCTAAATGTGTTTGGAAGTAGTTGTAGTTTTTGGATGTATTAGTGTAGGTTGTTTGGTATGACACCTGTACTTGATAATATCATCGGTATTATTTCTACATTACCTTGTTGCCACACATCTTTGATTTTTTCAGCTAGTTGTATGTATTTTTCTATTTTTACCCTGTCCTCTTCTGTATATTGAGTGTATTTGAGATTTCTATTAGTTGTGTGATTTCTTTTGTTTGTGGATGAATATAATGTCTGGTTTGTTGTGTGGTGTTGTTTTGTTGGTTACTATGCTATTGTTCCAGTATCGCGTGTGCTTTATGTTTTCAAGTATGTTTTGTAGTGTGTATTTGTATATTGGTATATGTTCTTTTGTGAGTTTGTGTTGTAGGGCTAGTTGTTGTTACTTTTGCGGCGTTGTCATGTCGTTTGATTTACTCTGTTTTGCTAGTAATGGGCATGCGCTTGTGATGTGTTCTATTGTTTCTATTTATTTATTATTATTATTATTATATTTTATGAGAAAGACTTCCAGGTTGTTACCAGAGTACCGAGTTTGCACGTTCAAACCGTAGACCATCACATTTTACTTTTATTTTAATACTTAATATTACCACCAATTTGTAAATTAGTCTTTTGACAATTATATTTCGAGCAATTTTGCTAGTAGGTCGCTGCCTATGTCCGTAAGAAGCGCGGACTTTTATCTATGATTGTTAAGGATATAAGGTGATAAGATACAGGTATAAATATAACCTTGTGTGCTCATGACATCACAGATACTTCGTTTTAATACATAAACAGATTTATACTAAATTAGTCCATGCTGGTCATGATTAACACCTAGCACCAACAAACTCAAGAAAAAACACTTGCTTGTCAAAAATTAAGAGCTACTTCCAGCTCGTTAATTTTACCATATTTTGAATAAGAAAATTCCTTAAGTTTGGTAAATAAAACGTTCCCTGATAGTGAATTCATTCAAAATAAAATTATTTCAATTATTTTGTTTGCGTTACTAGTTGCGTCTTATTTCATGGACCTAACTAGCCCAGTACTCACCACGGATGGTAACCCTAGTCAAGTAACCATCAACTCCGAAATATAACATACAACGAATGCCAAACGCAACATTTTATCAAGCTACATAAGTAGGGTAAAATCAAGAAACCCACCACCACATTTCCCCCAGCATCCACATTTCCCCACACATCTGGACCAAAAAGTTTTCTTCGACTAACCATTTTTCATCTTTCGAGATAAACCTATCTTAAATTTTTTATGTTTCGAGATAAATGAGCATCCTCATTTCCTCCACATCTGAACCAAAAAGTTTTCTTCGACTAGCATTTTTTATCTTTCATCTGAACCAAATAGTTTTCTTTGTCTAGCCAGTGCATCTTTCGAGATAAACCTATCTTGTTTGGTATCAATCAATATTAGATTTTTCTCAGCTACCTGAATCTCTAAGAATTTTTCAGATATCATCACCCCCAAGGGAGCTACCCTCATTTTAAGATTTTGTAGCAAGATCAATTTATAATCACCCCTCCTTTTAATATCTACAGTCCTTTAACCAACAATAATAAGAACACAAAAGTTTAATAATTTATTTATCCGATTTACAGTTTAATAAACTAATTACAATTTTACAAAGTATTTTGTTTGTGTAGCCGAATCCAAGCAGGTTAACCTGTAACAAAAAGAGATTAATGGGTTGTTTAAATAGACCTGTAATAAAAGAGATTAAAGTAAAAGAGAGGAAACATGTTTTCAGTCAATAAGACATATTGTTGTTAATCCAACAATATGTTTTACCGTCCAACGAGACCACGGGAGGTAAACACATATCGCCGGGAAGAAAGGAATTATTAAGGATGGGGAGGTAGATATGCTTATAACTAACTTACATACTATATATACACAATAAAATATAAACAACTATCTAATATCCTTATGCCCCCATGCATATGTGGAAGTACTACCGGGATGACGTACCTTTTGTCATCTTCTGCCGATAAACTAATTTTATTAATTAATTGGGTGTACAAATCGTGTTTTTACTCCGAATACATACCATGCTATGCATGAGGGCACCAGAATTATTATGCACAATGTCCTTAAAACTATCACACTAATCCCAGCCACCACACTACGCGATACCCCTTGATCTTTTTAATCGTGTCCTTCTCACTAAGAATGCAATAGGATTTTGGCCCTAGTTCCAACAAATTGTAACACCAAGTCGCCGTTGAACTCGTCTTTAAACTTCCAAATCTTTTTGTTCACAAGAGGATATTGTATTTGTTGTCTCGGAGGGTAATCACTAGTGTCAAAATTGTTAATGTTTGCACTAATATCACTATACAAGTCTTTGTTTCTATACTATACACTAAAGAGTCAGTGTCTGTATAAAGTAGTGACAATTTGGGCCATACAAATGTTTCATGGTGTTATAATGAAAATCATACATGAGGGTCTTTGAAATATCTAAAATTGACAAAACCTGCATATATGGGTTTGTTGTAAGTGACTTTTACCCTATCCATCTGTATAATAACCAAATCCTCACCAAGCACTAAACTACTGTTAAAGTTAGGTTTAGCTATTAGTCCACTCGCGCACAACTTTTGTCCTCGTGCTCCCACCGCGACACAATCTTTACATCAACACGTTTGTCCACGTTCTCCATAGTTTTACCAAAACCGCATTGTTCATAAGTTTGAAAAAGTCTTTTCAAACGCGTTAGTGGCAGAAGTACGGAGACGTGTTTAAATCTATGTAAGGTTTGAGCCACGGTGATTGCTCAAACTCCAACACACGGTGAACTGTAGTTAATTGTAGACCATTGCGCAGAGCCTGTTGAAGTGTTCGGTAATGGATACATATTTTTCTTATCAAAAGTGTGGTGAGTAGCTTGGAGTCCTAGAAGACGGTGTTGGTGGAACCATGGTCTCGGGACAGAAAGGCAAGTCGTTATGCAGATCCTGAAGCTGTTGTGGGTAGTGCAGATCAACCTTCCAGGATGTACCCATATTGTGCGTAATGGGGATATTCAAAATGTTATCTTTTAGGAGGTTAACCTGATCGATGTTTAACCACCTGAAAAACCCTTGGAATGGTTGGGACATGCCCATCCATATAGGTTGTTGCATCAGGTATGTCAAGTACTTGGAGGGTTCACTGGGGTTGTACTCCTCCATATACTTGTTGTTGGCACGAGCATACCGATGACTACACTGAGTGAGACCACCTCTAATGCCTTTCTTAATAAAGTGGTGCATATCAACATCGGTTAATAACTCCAACTTCACCTCAGTGTGTTTCAGCATTGCATCAAAGGCGAGAGAAGGAGCTGTCACGTACTGAGCCGGGTCAGATTGTACTTAGACAAACGTTTCTGAAATTTTCAAAAACGTCTGCCAACAGTAGAACATCGCTCTTTAAATACAGATCGCTGTATTCACCCAAGTTTCGTATGTGGAACTCCTCCACACCTTCTGCGCATGTTTATAATCCGCATCGCTAATAGCCGTAGAAGATAAGTCGTTGAAGAAAGCATTTTTGCGGGCAAAGAGGTTTCATTCAATACACTTACACCGGAAATGTATGAATACGGGAAAACACCTTTCCTTGTCAGCAAACTACGCAGTCTGTCGTCTGAGAAAAATTTTTGGATCTCAACAAACTGTTGAGGTTCTAAATTCTTCGTCAACTTATCCAACGATGATGCCATAAAACGAAGCGAATCTATGAAACGCAGCTGAACTGTGGAATTATCGGTTTCATCATCTTCTTCTTCTACATCTGGTTCTTCCCATATAACCTCACATACTTTGTGAACGATACGAACCGCTCCTTATTTTGGGGATCACCTCTACACGTTCTTTATCGCAGCCCAACTCTTTCACAATAAAATGGGAATCATACCCACTTAAATTGTGGAATATGACCGGATAAATTTGGCATCCGGTATTAACGTTGCATTGGCGATGTGCTGCGAAGCGGAACTTTCCTGTTAGGTGGCAGTGATCCCTCACTCGATCATCACCCAAAGGTTTCCTGCAGATGCCGCAATCGTCAACCATGTGGAATAACAACTCCTAGAGGTTCCAAGGGGCCATGGGAACGTTGGTTTTAAAATTTTTCCCAATCTGCAGGCTCCTCCTTCAACTTTTCCATAAACACTTTAGCAGCTTCAGGTCCCCTGTACAGGTCAAACTTGTTAAACGAGTCATCGTATGAACATTTGATATAGTATGCAAAACTGAAGGGTTCGTGGTGTTGTGTGCTGTTGGTGAAGGAAGAGGTGGGATCCGGAACTGCGGAGCTAATAGGCTTCAACACACTTTCGAAGTCAGCATAAATCACGAACGGTACCCGCATTTGCTTGTGCACGTCGTAAACTCGAGGATGTTGTTAAAGTGGTTCGGCATCTTTGTAGCAACCACGTTGCAGTCTTGTTCGGAGTGTTGTCGTAATTTGTCTTCGGATGGGAAGAACACCAAGCATCCATCGCAAATCCATTTACGGGTGTGGTCATGAGAATCTGCTTACCCACTAGCTTCCCCAAATCCTTGATCCAGCAGTAGTGGGACTTGCATCCATCCTGAATGTACAGAGGTTGACATGCCGATCCCTCTTTCTTTGGTGAAGTGGAGGGTCCAACGATGGACTTGCCTTCCACCCCAAAGACGTTAATGCTTATAGCATTCTGCTCCTCGAACTTGGCTATGTCCTTTATGGGCATCGGGAACTGTAGTCCTGTCACGTCGAGTGCGGTGCTGTAATGCGGGTAGCTACTGACCCTTTGCGGATTGTGAGCATCATCAGGGTGAAGAGCAGCCACAACACACCAGGCAAAGCATGCATTGTCTTGGTTCTGGATGTTAACACGGCTCTTAACCTGAACCCATTTGGGAGCTCGATGTAGGACCCCCGCATTGGTTTATACTTGTTTATATTTATTTCTAAGTATAACACCTGTTTCAGAGTCCATCCTAAAATTTAAAATTAGAAAAAATTAATAATTGTAGAAACTAACCAGAATCACGTTCTTGGAACTCGTCCGACTTAGCCGACATCCTCTCCACAAAGGTGTTGTAACCTCCCCAGATCGCTGGATGAGGTGACCACAACATTTCGAGTGTTGAAAGATTTAAATCTTCAACACCCTCTGCCGCAGCCATCTTGGTGTAACCACCAAACACCTCCAGTTCACCTTGAGGGAGGTGTGTATAGCCAGCTGTTCCCGACTAAGGCTATGAACCTCTCCTTCTGCTCGCATAGAAAATCCAATAGACCTAAAAATACAAACTAAGCAAACACAAAATACTTATAAAAATACATACCACTAGTATTAGCATTTTTAATTCTGTATGTAGCGATTCGACTTTTGAACGCGGTCGCTACTACTTCTACACCCCATCCAGGACGCGACTAGCATTAGTCTTGTGTTCGTTCGAGCGTTGGTGGGCCACCAAGTTGACAACGTCCACATTGCATTCCGCACATCTCCGCGACTTCTTGGGGGTAGGTCCTCAACGGTTGGTGCAGCAGCTCGTTTGACCCCGGATGGTCCGGCAACGGGACAGCCACACCATGTTTGGCATCTTTGTGCCGTTTTAGGCTATCCTTCCGCGAGAAGGATGCAGGGCACATCGCAGGCGAACAAGCCCTTTCTGGTTTCGGAGACAAACCCATGTTGCTGGAGCAGATGTCTCTTCAAATGATCGTTTCTGGAAAAGCCACCCCGCAGACGTTGCAGACAAAGGAAGACATTTTCTATAAAGAAATTAAAACTGGTCAAAGACTTTTAACAGTTGTAACTAGCCGAAGACTAAACAGATACTGAATTATATTGCATTGCACGGTGCTTTTATACCCTGTTGGTATAATTAGCTACTTTACTTTTAAAAACCCAGCGTCGTTTAACCTTGAGTAACATTCCATACCAGTCTAATCACACCAGTAAAACCTAATATTCTTAACTAACCTTGAATCGGATTACAAACTAGTTCATGCCTGTCTGTAACATACTGCAAATGATAATGAGGAGCATGCGCAACAACAACCCTGAAACATTTAAAAGGATGATCTGCATAGGATTCCTTCTCAGTCATCTCAGTGAAATCAGTGCAAAGCAATGGAGTCTGCAGGTGTTAATGATGCACAAGTTTCGTATACCGAAAATCTGATTAATAAGTTTACGTATAGTTTAAGTGAATTGGGTGAACACCCTCATAATGGGAAATTGGGTTTGTTATAAACCAGAGAATAAAACCCGTATTACGATTGGTGTGTAGCAAGAAATATTGTGGCAAGCCATGTTCTGGAATTGACATACGAAAATTGGTTAGCATTTACAAATTTCAAGTGGAATTTCAAATCAACGTATTTTCTCGTGACGTGCTAAACACTCGATTAAATGGTGCACCCGAAATGGAAGATCTACACATACAACTAGGAGGTCCGTTCTTTATCACTCTGTCACCAGTGTCTGGATCAACCGAGAACGAAACGTTCCAGTTAAAAATAATAATGGGCGATAGCTCGATAGTTATAAATGAATTGGAGTGCCGTAAAATATTCCATATGCGAGAGTTGTTTGAGTATCAACTTAAACAGTTGGAAAGTCGTGACTTCCCAGCATTATACAGCGAATTAGTAGGGTTTGTTGCTAATTCTAATTTAAATGATTGCGATCGGTTTAATACTATGACTGAAGGGAGAAACGAATTAAAATCTTGATTGAAGGCGAAGTTCGAATTGGCAATATTTTATTCTACAACGAATTGAATCAGAGCGCCCTAAATGCTTTGGAGCTGGTTATATGTTTTCCGGATATATTTGTGCAAGACGTGATACGTACAAGAACATTAGTGGAAATGTTTAGACGTTTAAATTTGTCGGAATCTGAAGATTCTGGATTATGGTGATAACTAGAAAGAGTATTTTATAAAAGACAGTCCAAGAGACGTGGATGTAAATGTATTGTTATTATAAATATATTGTAAATTTTTGAAAAAGTATAAATAGACTCGTTGTTGTTTATTTATTTAGTATAGTTTGAGATTTTTGAGTAAACACATGATTATCTGTTCTGGAGAGGGTTTAATCAACAGCGCTATAAACAGGTTACCGTTTGAGCTGCATATTCCAGGTTATCAGTACTGCGGGTCCTGGTACAAAGTTGGATGAGCGCTTAGCAAGAGGTGATCCTGGAATAAACGAATTAGGATAAATTGTGTAAAGACCACGACATTGCATACTCCAAGTACCCCGACGATCTTCCAGCCAGACACCGAGCAGATAAAATTTTAGAAGAAGAAGCCTGGGGAGAGTTAAGTCTAAAAACGCAAAGTTTGGGGAAAAAGCTGCAGCTTGGTTTGTGACAAACGCTATGAAAGCGAAGAGAAAATGGGTATGGGTTTAAAGAAGAAAATAAGTTTTAAAGGCGGATTCTTGAAGAAAATACGCTCCGCAGATAGACCGAGTTGGTTCCGACAACTTGAAAAAGCTGTTAGATGTTGGTATTCTAATTGGTAAAAAATCATAAAAGGAGCCGGTGGGAAAAGCAAAATTAAAGTCCCACGTATTATACCCGTTCCACAGAAAGGAGGTTTTCTGCCATTGATTCCGATATTCGCGGGACTAAGTGCCTAGGGGCACTAACAGGTGGTGCTGCAGGGATAGCTAAAGCAGTAAATGATGTCAAGACAGCCAACGAACAGCTTAAGGAGAGCGAACGACACAACAGATCTATGGAAGCCATTACCGTTGGGAAAAAGGAAATGGAATGTTTCTAAAACCATACAAAAAGGTACAGCATTATTCTTGAAACCGTACAAACAGGGGCGTGGCATTTGTAAAAAGTATCAAAAACTAAGCAAGTTACCTCGAAGAGCTCTCACCGATGTAGATATAAGGAAACACGCATCTAACATTCCTCATTTTCGCAACGTCTTTTCTAGAGATCAGTTACAGAAGATTAGACCGCATGTCAACGAATCGGGAGTGATTAATTTGGATACCACCAAAGGTTCGGGTACACATTGGGTGGGGTACCGAAAACGTGAAATAGTGTGTATTACTACGATTCGTTTGGAGACTTGAGACCACCGGAAGAAGTAAAGAGATATTTTCGAGGTTGTAAAATTTACTACAACAGTGTACCGGAGCAGACTTACAACACATACAATTGTGGACATTTAGTGTTAAAGTTTCTTAGTGACAATGGCTAAAACAGTGAGCGTGTTCGGGTATGGTAATGTCATATCGACAGGATCCATTTACCCACCAATTAAATTGAAACAAGACGGTGAATATGCTTTGGGTCTAGTGGGACTGTACACTTGTAACACTGTGCAAAACATACATCCAGGAAACAACAACTTTACTTTAACGATCCAGAGCATCGCAAAATAACCATTGAACCTGGATCATACGAATTAGAAGAAATAAATGCATATATACAGGACGTCTTCAAAAATGGTTCAGTCAGAAGCCGGACATCAACGAGAACATTGAAAAATATTTTAAACTGAGTGCCAACAATAATACATTAAAGTGTTCTATACGAAGCAGTATACCGATGATTTTGGGGCAAACCGTAAAACAATATTGGAAGCATCTTGGGGTTTACCAACCGCAAATTGGCTGCAGATACCGTACATATCGCTAATCAGCAAGTGAACATAATATCGGTCTCAAACATTTTGTGGAAACCAATATCACCAGCGGATCGTTCAGAAACAATTTTCTTACGCACAGCATATTCGAATTCAGTCTATCTGTACCACCCGGGTATAATCTGGAAAAGGAACCTAACCACGTCATATATTATCCGCTGAGCGTGACAGAAATCGATAATATTACAATCAGATTAGTCGATCATTTGGGCGAATTCGTAAACCTTTCACCGGAAACATACACCTGTGTGAGACTGGAAATAAAAGGTAGATGAAAATGCCTATCGATTTTGTATATAAAACACGCTACAATGCCCCTAGAAGATCAGAAGTGAATACGACGTCAAAGTGTCAAGTTGTCGAGAGACTTACAGCAGAAGAAATACGTTTCTTATAATCTTTGAGGTTAAAAATTATAAATGATGGGTGGCAGAAGTAAGCGCAGCTTAGATCTCTACGGTGATGAAAACGTTAAACTTGGAAGGCTTAAACATGAAGACGTACCCAAATTGGATGTGTTTGGAGGTTATAAATTAGACGAAACCATAATAAAAGAAGATTATTATACATATCTTCCCTTTACATTGAATGCAGAAAACAACGATCAATTTCAATTGAAATCCAGAGCAGTGATAACATCACATACCCTCATGAAAGTTTTATATTTATAAAGGGTACCTATAAACCTACGGAAACATTAAGGAAGCGTCAACAACTGGAGACCCGATTAGAGCAGCAGAACCAGACCCTAAAGCTTACGAGTTTACTAGAAATGCGCCATATTTTCTGTTTGAGGAAATTCAATACAAATTGGGTAATAATCAAATAATAGATGTCTGTCGAATCCTGGAATTACAAGAACTATTAAAGGTTTAGTATCCATGGAAGAATCAGAAACAAAATCTATTACACATACCGGGTGGAAGCCGATACCATATTCAAGATGGACGGTTTAGTTGTGCTATACCGCTAAAACCATTTTGGGTTTTTGAAGATTACAAGAAAACTATCGTCAACATGCCTCAAGAGCTGATTTTAATCAGATCCAAGTCGGACGTAAATTGCTACAAGTCGATTGGAAATACAGTAACGTTCAAAATACAACGTATTTCATGGGAGGTCCGCATATAACATTAAGTGACTTTGCCAAGGCGTCGCTGCTTTCGGAAATGCAAAATCAATCATCTATAATGGTTGCATTCAGAAAATGGGAACTACACGAATTACCGTCTCTAACACAATCAAAGTCGCAAGTATGGAGAATTAAAGTATCGAACGAAACAGAGAAGGCTCGGTGGATATTACTGGCGCTGCAAAATGGAAAATATGATAAGAAAGAAGAAAATGCTACAAGCTTTACGAATGCCAATATAACCAATGTCAAAGTGTTTTAAACTCTCAGATGTTCCCTCAAGGTCGATTAAATTTGGACTTCGAGCAGAATGACTACTTGCCAGCGTACCTGTCTTATGCATCTTTATGGAAAAATACTACCCGAACAAATCGTCAAATAAATGTTTAATGGACTACAACAGGTTTAAGGAATCACCTGTCTTTGTAATCGACTGTCGTCATCAATTTGAAAGCATCAAGGATGCAACGGTTGATGTAAGAATGGAATTAGAAGCTTCAAGAAATTTTGAACCGTCGATGAAGGCTTATGCTTTAATTATACATGACTCTATGTTTGAATATAATCCGTTTACGGAAATTGTTAATAGATTTATTCACAATTAAATATTTTGTATATATATTTTAATAAAATTGTATAAAATCTATGTTGTTTTAATATTAATAAGATTTTTGGTGATCCAAGACAGTTTCTCACGTACTCCGGTGTACACCTAAGCACACCTGTGCCCATGCGCACCCCTGCGCGTGCACACCCTGCCCATGCGCACCCCTGCGCGCGCACCCTGCCCATGCGCACCCCTGCGCGTGCACACCCCTGCCCATGCTGGTATATAAGGAATATTATTTTCAATTTGAATCAGTTTAAACTTATATTTGAAAGATGTACACCAAGGAATCTTTAGAGACAGCAGTTAGTGAAATACAAAAGGGTATAAGTGTTAACTCTGCAAGTAGGTTATATGGTATACCCAGAAGAACGTTAAGCAGGCATTCGGATCTCCGTAAACTTCAAAAGAAGAATGGTGCTCCTAGGTCGGAAAATGTGAGAGACACGGGTGATGCTATACAAGAAGTTAAAATACCTATACAGAATTATGATAACTTTGCTATTGCTAGTGCAAGAGAGGATGGTAAACATGGTTCATTGTTCCCGTCTAACATACGAGCTATCTTCGCGGGACCATCGAGTTGTGGAAAAACTAATGCTCTAATATCTCTGATCTTGCACGAGAATGGACTTAGATTCCAAAATGTCTATGTGTTTTCTAAAGTTTATATCAACCGAAATACGAATTATTAAGAAACGTTTTACACCATTAAAAGAAGAAATTGGGTACCATGAGTTTGAAAATTACGATGATTTGATCGAACCCAGAGATACCAAAGAAGATTCAATTATGGTTTTCGATGATATACCTGTAAACGAGCAAAGTAAAATCACTCAATTTTTCTCGTTCGGCCGACATAAAGCAATAGATTCGTTCTATCTATGTCAAACTTACGCTAGTGCCTTAAAACATAGACTCAGAGATAACGCAATGTAATCGCATTATGGAAACAGGATGACACAAACCTTCGCCATATCTTTTCGGATCATATAAGTGGTGACATGACATATCCGAAATTTAAAGAAATGTGTTTACAGTGTTGGGGTGACTCAAAACATAATTTTATAACTGTTGTGAAAGATTTTGATTTGGATAATGGTCGGTATCGGAAGAATTTCGACGAGTATATAAATATTTGACATTATTCAAAAACAGCTAGTTCTCATCCAAAGTTTCATGATGACGGACGTTAACAATTTTATTGCGAATAAACGCAGTCTTCATCTTATGCAGGATGCTGTACGAAAAAGTTTGTAGCGTACAAAAGGGAGACGCTACATCTCAGCAAAAATTCAAAGAGATGCACAAACAATTGATTGATCCCTTGAAATAACCGCTTCCAGTTGCAATCGATCACCGAAAAATTCCACACCTACAACAAAGGTTAAAGTTGAAAACATGGACGTACCTATAAAGAAAATTAAACAACTCGTTCCAGAAGAACCGTTCCATCTTTACTATGCGGATGTGTTAGCTAGAGACGAGGACGAAAATATTGACAAATCAATTTATGGAGTAAAGTATAATGCGGAAACCGATACATGGAGTTTGTGGAAAAGTGTATTGGTAATTAACCCGGAAACTAGCGATATAACATTAAATAATGTGATATATCCAGGTACGAAGGGTTTATACAACCTGCTGGTTTACAAAGACATCAGCCCCGAAGATGGCGATTTCAATTTGCATGAAGATTTGCCGAATTACTTGGAAATGATCAAATCTGCGTCGATTTTGAGAAGAAAGTTTAACCCATTTGCGGTGCACGATTTAAGCGGGTTCCCAACAAATAACAAAAAGTTTAACAAATATGTGCAAAAATATCTCACCGAATTTCGGAGGAATCCTGAAAGAAAACAGCCAAAGAGAAGAAAACAGTCTAAGGGAGCAGGTTTAGGCTTTTCTAATCGGTTTTACAAAAGTTTAAATTCAAAGCCGGTGCAATATGTCTACTGGAATAATGTACATGAACTTGTGGATCGGCTGAGATTGTTGAACGCATCCAACCGAGCTGGAAATACAAGCGAGGAAAACATTAACGAGATGGTGTCCATAATAGAAGAGTTGAGAGAAGAAGGTATAATACAGTGAGCTCAGTAAATAATTACACAGTTTTAAAATGCCTATCGACCGCTTCGGACGTTCAGAGCGTAAAGATGCTGATATTCGGCGCGGTCCTCCAGGTCGAGGATTTGTGCTAACGTTGGATGGTGATGGGTACGATATGCAGCAAAGAAGGTTAGTGAATTCATCAGACCCGAAAGAAGATGGTGATTGTGTTAATCAGAGAAGTACTATAGTATTCAAGTCTGGAGAAGAAACAATTAGTTTTCGTAAAAGAAGGCTAGTGGATGTAATGGATCCTAAAGAAGATAGTGATTGTGTTAATAAGAAATCTGTAATCAAGCTCGTGAATCAAGCCTTTTCATACTGTCTAAAAGTTCTGATGATATACAGCGTAAAGATAAAGCCTTCAATGCAAGAAACCAGCGTATCGCAATGCTTGCTCAACCAGTTGAGCCATCTGATGCAGTTAATAAACAATATGTAAATGAAAAATTGGATAAGCTTGTATCTGACTTTAAAACGTTTATACAGTTTTTATTAATTTGACTGCAACTTCCGAGACAAATGAGAAGGAGCTCGGTCTTGCAATAGCATCAATTTACGAAGCGTCACCAGCAGCTATAAAAACAAATACTACAAACCAAAGCTTCAGTTTATGTCAAAGGTGCAATTGGATAAAGATAACCCTATTAGTTTAGCAACAGTGTTAAGCAAAAATGAGTAAAGAAATCATCGTTAAGGAATTATTTAAACCTGCAAGAAAAAATTTTCAGCGTCGTCATACAAATCTGAAACATGTGAAACGTGATCTTATCCAATCGGACTTGTGCGAAATGCAGCCTTACTCGCGTGTGAACAATGGGTACAGATATATTATAATAGCAGTGGACTGTTTCACAAAATATGCTTTAGCTGAACCTTTAAAAATAAAACTGGATCAGAAGTCACAAATGCTATGAAAAAATATTGGACAAAATGCTGCAAGGAGAAAATAACGTAAAATCAATCTACAAACGGATTTTGGGAAAGAGTACTACAACCGCTGTTTTAAAAATCTTATGCAAAAATATAAGATAAACCATTACTCTACGTATTCCGCAATCAAAGCTGGTATGGTTGAGCGGTTGATTAGAACAATCAAAAACAAATTGTACAGAAGATTTTACTTGCAAGGCAGTCATAAATGGGTGAATATTTTGCCTAAGGTTATGGAAGAATACAATAATACACCGCATCGGGCTATTAACATGACACCTATGGAGCAGAAGAACATCCGGAAAGAATAAAACTTTACACCGCTAACAGCGTTTCTAAAAGTTACAAGAAGTTGTATAAGGTTGGAGACATTGTGCGTATATCAAAATATAAAGCAGTATTCGATCGAGGATTTCACCCAAACTGGAGTACAGAACTATTCAAAATTGTTAAAGTACAAAAACGAGACCGACAACCTATCTGCTACAAGATTTGGAAGGTCGGCCAATTCTAGGTGCTTTTACGGTGATGAAATTCAGCTCACAGCAGCACCCGACACGTACTTAGTGGAAAAGTTTTACGGAAACGGAAGCACGGGCGCGAATTATTAGTGTCGTGGTTGGGGATGGTAAAAGTTGGATTAAGAAAACAGACTTGCTTTAGTATCATCCAGATAATTACCTGGATGAAAAAATCATAAAAGGAGGAGTAAAGTCCCTTAACTGGATATACGGGGAGATTTGCTTAGAACCCCATTCCCATCTGTGATTTGAAGCAGGAAGCATGTGTTTCATAATCGATTTACAAGGATATCAATACAAAACTAGTGATTTCTATTGCAAGGAGATTGCCATTTTGGATGTAGCGAATAATATAATATGGCATGAGATACTGGACATGGCTGTGGAGTATAACACCCTAAGTGATGATTTCAAAAGCAAGTTCAGTGGTTAAAGCAAAGAATCCATGGGCTTAGCTGGGATGGACAGTCCACAAGTGGATATACAAATGTAGGCGATTTGCTGAAAGAAGTCATACCACCCAATGCTACAATCTATGTTAAAGGCGAACAGAAAAGGCAGTTACTCTCAAAATATTTATCAAACAACATTTTAAACATGGAAAGTGTTTTCTCACTTCCAAAGCTCAAAGAATTAAGAAGATTCGGTAATAGGTACAATCACTGTTTAAACCATTGTTTGAATAATTTAAGCTGTTCTAAAGAAAACGTATTGTTATTGAGGTCTTTTTGTTTAATGTATTAAATTTTAATAAAATATTTTGTCAGAATTGTTTTTATTCTAGCAAAAGCATACCTTTAAAATTTGGAAAATATATCTGTAAAACAGCGCATTACTTTGGAAAAATTAATGTTTTAAAATACAAATAAGAACCAATAACAGAATACATAATAATTGGTGTTTGCAAATAAATTCAGTTCTACTTTAATAATATTTTAATAATACTTACCTTAAACCTTCAAAACTTTCCACAAAAGAACTACACGAAACGATTGTTTAAAATTTCGAGGGCTTTACACAAAGCGTGTGAAACTAATAGAATTTTTCTAATTACACCGCGTTATATACGTTTGAAATCCGTTAATTATACTACTAAATGAGGTTTGTATTTTCCCCAATCGAGGCCAAAATAGAGCGCTCATTGTATGATTAATAAACCCGAATTTTCTAATGGGTGGCATTGAGCATATCTATTGTATTTTCAAATCACATAGCTGCTAATTAATAAAAAGAAAGGCTACTTTCACTTTACGTAACATAATTGTAAAGCAATTAGTTTGTCCTCTACGCTACCTTCACTATACGCCACATAATTGTAAAGCGATTAGTTTGTCCTTGTCTATGTATTTTCCAACTATTTAGCATTGTACATGTAATTATGTTAAAACCAGAAAAATTTTAAGTCATGATTTTTACAACATTCTGAGAAAAGCACATTACTGTTTGAAAAAATGATTTTAAATACTAAGCACTTATGGCTTATAAAGGACTCGTTTCTAAAATACTTGCGGTTTTAGATTTCTAGGGAAATAGTTGGTTAAAGCATATACCTTGGGTAGCGAAAAGGTTTTAAAAATGGAGTTAAATATATACGAGCAAAAGAGCTTAAAGTATAACTTTGCAGGGCGTGGTCCGATTTTAAATCTGTTTGCAGATTCGAATTCTGCATAAAATTATAAGCTAACAAGATGTATCGCATGACTAAAAAAATTTTATAAGAACGCTCAAAAGTCGCTACAGGTAAGAAATCTTAAAATCAGGGTAGCTCCCTGGGGGATGATGCTATCTAAAAAATTCCTAGAAATTTGGGTAGCTGAGAAAATTCTAATATTGATTGATACCAAACAAGATAGGTTTATCTCGAAAGATGCAATGGCTAGACAAAGAAAACTATTTGTTAGTTTTGCTTATAAAGCAAAGAGTAAAATTTAGAGGTTTGAGAGCTTAAAGTGTAACTTTGTAAGGAGTAGTCCGATTTTAAATCTGTTTGCAGATTCTAATTCTGCATAAAATTCTAAGCTAACAAGATGTATCGCGTGACTAAAAAAATTTATAAGAACGGTCAAAAGTCGCTACAGGTAAGAAATCTTAAAATCAGGGTAGCTCCCTTGGGGGTGATGATATCTGAAAAATTCTTAGAGATTCAGGTAGCTGAGAAAAATCTAATATTGATTGATACCAAACAAGATAGGTTTATCTCGAAAGATGCAATGGCTAGACAAAGAAAACTATTTGTTAGTTTTGCTTATAAAGCAAAGAGTAAAATTTAGAGGTTTGAGAGCTTAAAGTGTAACTTTGCAGGGCGTGGTCCGATTTCAAATCTGTTTGCAGATTCGAATTCTGCATAAAATTCTAAGCTAACAAGATGTATCGCATGACTAAAAAATTTTATAAGAACGCTCAAAAGTCGCTACAGGTAAGAAATCTTAAAATTGGGGTAGCTCCCTTGGGGGTGATGATATCTAAAAAATTCTTAGAGATTTGGGTAGCTGAGAAAAATCTATTGTTAATTGATACCAAACAAGATAGGTTTATCTCGAAAGATGCAATGGCTAGACAAAGAAAACTATTTGGTTCAGATGAAAGATAAAAAAATGGCTAGTCGAAGAAAACTTTTTGGTTCAGATGTGGGAGGAAATGAGGATGCTCATTTATCTCGAAACATAAAAAAATTTAAGATAGGTTTATCTCGAAAGATGAAAAATGGTTAGTCGAAGAAAACTTTTTGGTCCAGATGTGTGGGGAAATGTGGATGCTGGGGGAAATGTGGTGGTGGGTTTCTTGATTTTACCCTACTTACATATCAAAGTTTGTTCAAATTTCAAAATTTTAAATGGTTAATCACAAATAATCAATGTATAGTGCAATTTTGTAGAACATACTCCCAAATTTGTGAAAACATTGACGCTGCTGATGATTATTTTTATAATATAAACTCTAATATGGATTGGAAACCATTATCGACTAATGACTTTATACTTAGTGACAAATAGAATCTCATAATAAGACATACACAAATTAATCATTTATATTGTGATAATTCTTTTCAATTGCACAGATTCATTAGTGGCACATGCAGTCGTAAAAGAACTAATTATAGAAGACGAGTGGACAAAGTCATTCCCCGAAATGTGCCAAAGTAAGAAATTACAATTGAATATTGTTTCCATAACAATTAAATAAAACTTTAGTTATAATTAAAGTAATGCCTTTATTCACCATTTTACCTTACGTTTAGAGTATCTGCTTATTACTCGCGGCCTATTGCTACATTCCAAGTTTGGTAATGTACATTGTTAAATATGTAGATAAATTCCCGCGATTATTTTTAAATAAACTGGTCGATTTCCGTCGTCTCCGAGTCGCGCCTGCGCGGAGGGAATGGCGCAAGTGCGCGTGGTGTGATATGACGAAAATTGACCAATTTATTAAAAATAATCGCAGAAATTTATCTACATATTTAACAATATACATTACCAAATTTGGAATGTAACAATAACCAAATGTACCATCTTTCAGAACAACTCATTGGTAGGACTTCATATTCCACTAACACAACAAACATTACGTGGACTTTCCGAAAGAAAGCTACTGGCAACACCTTTTGCTTGGAACTCATATACATGCTATGTAGATGTTCCATTATAATGATGACATCGCTGTTGTATGTACAGCAACAGACTGGACAGAAATCACGTAAAAGTGTGATTTGTTTCACGAAGATTTATGCATATTAAACCAACAATATGATAACAACTCCCTTACAATAAATTTCATGCGCTCGACAACTATCACAGGAGCGTACAGATACAGAACTATCGCAAAGTTGTCCAGTCCCTTGCAAAATCACAGAACGGAAACAGAGTTTATTACAGGTCTATTAAGTTGTCTGAACCAAATTATCAGAACACATCAAAATATATATATAGGAATTATTTGCTAATTGCTTGCTTCTTTTTGCTGATAAAACCAATTATTGTGCTATATCTGTAAAAAAGTTAGAAGTGGCTAAATAGCTTTATATTAAGCTATCTAGCCAACTAAAAAAAATCCATACACAAAATAAAATAAAAAAATTAACAATATATAAATTATTTGCTATTTTTTTGCTACCATTTGTAAAAGAAAGAAAACAAATTTTCAAATAATAAAATAAATTACAATATCTACAAGAGAAGAAAATAATGCCGATGAAGAAGTGTAATTTAATAGCACCAAACAATAGAAAGTTTGCATGCGTAAGTAATATAGTGATTCTAAAGTGTGAAATAGGAGAAGAGAAATTTGAAAATGAATACGTAAATGTACCTGGATTAAAAATGGATGCTATATGGGGGATGAATATTATAAATAAGCTGGGGATAAAAATAAATGCAAAAAGCAAGGAGGTATTATGCAAAGGAAATGCATCAAATGGGATGAAGTATTAAAAATAAATGGTGAATGTCTGAAGATAAATAAATTTGAAGGAAAATTGGATGATGAAGAAAGAGAAAGAGAAGTGAATATGTGAAGATGAATAAATTTGAAGAAAATTAGATGAGGAAGAAAATGCAGAAGATAAAGGTATTAAGTGTCCAGGTGATAGGGAAAATAAAGTTAGGGCATTATTGAAGAAAGATTGAAAATTATAGGTAAAGAAAAATTATTATAGGTACAGAAAGTCAAAATAGATATTGATGGGTTAGAATTTGAGATAGGGTGAATCTCAGGGGGCTTATTGGAAATGTTAGACGACAAAATGCATAGGATGGGTTAAGGAAAATGGAAATAGGTAAGTAAACAAAAACTTATTGTAAATATTAGAAAACAATAAAACATAGGATAGTTTAATAAAAATTAGGATAGGTTTAGGAAAAGTAGGAGTAGTATAGGTTGATGTAAATAAGAAAAAGTGTAGGTAAATGGAAAAAGTATAGATAAATAGAAATTGAAGTGTTAGGATACTAATGCTTGGCGTAAATGTATGAGAAAAGAAAAAGTATAGATAAATAGGAGTGGTTCATTAGAAATATGAAGAGATGATGATAGGTTTATGAAAAATAGGAAAAGTATAGGTAAATGAAAAAGTATAGATAAACATTACTAATATGAAGAGATGATGATGAATTTATGAAAACTGGGAAAATTATGTAAATGGGAAAAGTATAGATAAATACAGATAGATAGATATGAAATAGGGAGATGGAATGTTTAGTAGAGAACCTTGTGTAAATAGTAATCAATTTGAAAATATCATAAAATATTTGGAATGGATATGTGTACAGTTATAGAATAGGTTAGATTAAAATAGGAATAGTGGTGTAAAAATAATTTACGAGTTGTGTATATAGTAGAAAATAAACACAAAATAATTTTAGACCAATGTGAATTTTGTCTCACGTTGGGCGCCAAATATAACATTATTTGAAAATTTTTTATTTTAATTTGGGGGGAATATGCTGTGTTGAAAGGGTCATTTAAGGGTAGTTAGAACCAAGAGGATAGCGTACTCCACATAAAATACATAAGGGCTTAGAAAACGACACAGTTTTCTGAAGAAAACAAGAAAGACGATGATTAGACTGGAAAGTAAATCACAACGCTCTGTATATAAATAATAATAATAATTAATTCAGTTAATGAAAAACATTTTAAAGATTTATTTGAATAAAACAAATCCGCAAGTCGTTAAATAACATAAATGAAAGCTGAAACGCGACACGTGTGGATAACGCTACATTATTACATCAAAATCCTAATTAAAACAAGCAGGTTTAAAAATGTGTAGGATAGCAAACGCATATAATTTAAGGCATACATTGTATTTAGTTTACGTGACTAGAGAATTAAAATCGACACCTGATTTATTGGAAACAACCAAGACATAAAAATTAAAATCAAAGTTCACCAAATTTATTTCAACAAACAATGGTTTACTTATCCAGAAGTATGAAAATCTAAGCGAATCAATGCTATTAACTGGAAAGCGTACGTGACAAGAGGAACAAGTTGATGTTAATATACAACAATAATACCATGGGATATCCGAAAACTTGGTATGAAGGTTTATACACAAAAACGAACTTTGGGCTTGTCAATAGATAGACGCTGCATTTAAATATGACAAGATTTGTAAACAAATCAGTTCATCATGAAGTAAAGTATAGTTGACGTTTCTGAAAACGAAAATATCCACGTAAAGTGAGTAATTGTGAAGCGTAAAATAATACCGTTAAATATGGAAAATTGATGGGTTTGTCGTTATATCCTTAAATAAAAAAAACCTAAGTAACTAAAAGTTGTTTTAATTAAAATTTTAATAATAACCTTAATAAAAGGACTATTGTTGTGATCACCGTGAGACAAGTACCTAAATGCATTACTTTGAGATCAAGCTCTAAACATTATTATTCGGGCACAATTTTATTTTTAATACATAATTTTAATTGCGTCAGCTAGCTCAGTTTCAGTTTTTGAATCTACGCACGAGCTTGCGACAATACGCCAAACAAAGCATTTAAACCTACCATTTACCTGCTCTAAGCTGATTATTAATCTGGAGAACCAATGAGGACACCATTAAGGACACAATTATTATAATCTTCTCAAAATGATTTACAACGTATGAAAGGAGTTAAATTGTGTACGCTAGAATGTGTTCTTTTAATAACGGCAATGCTATGAAAGGATTTACATATTATCCTTGGACCAACGATGATCAAAAATTAAGTCAGCAAAATCAACAGGTTAACCAATCTGAATGGTTATTAACTGAAGCCTGATGGATACGTTCATTTAACCTCTTGCTAAACTGAATTAACGTAAGATTTACAACGTATACTCAAAATTAAATATTGACCTCACATTTAAATTATCATTAAAGCAATTGCTTTAAAGATAATTTAAATGTGAGGTCGGCAATATTTAATTTTGAGTATACGTTGTAAATCTTACGTAAATTCAGTTTAGCAAGAGGTTAAATGAACGTATCATCAGGAATAAGATTAATAACCATTCAGATTGGTTAACCTGTTGATTTTCAGCTTAAATTAGTCTCTGATCCAACCGTTATGTGCATCCTTCATTAGCATTTTTCTAATTGCCGTTATCACAACAAATATATATATATATATATATTGTTGTGATACCTTTTCATACGTTGTAAATATTTTGAGCAAGATTATAATAATTTTATTCTCTCAATGGTGTTTATGGTTTAATATATAATTTTACAGTTAGCGTCAGCTAAATGCTCAGGTTTACATGTTTTTTGAATTACGCACGGAGCTCTGCGACAATAGCAAACAAAGCATTTAAACCTACTTTACCTACGCTAACTGTTTTAATACTTTAAACCAAAACACCATTAAGGACAAATTATTATAATCTTCTCAAAATATTTACAACTATGAAAAGGTTAGGAAATTGCACGGTTTAACTAAATTTTCTATATATATATATATATATATATATATATATATATTATAATGGTTTTAAAGGGTTAAAAGTAAATATAAGTAAAGCAATTTTAAAATACCCTGTATAAAGGAAACAACCAGTAATTACGGGCGAAATTTATTCCAGTTAGTTTAATTTTAAGTAGCAGGTATTAACAAAATTTTACAAATAATGATTGAAATTTAGTAGGTTTGCAAAGAAAATAAATGGTAGAAGCCAATGCCATTAATTTATTAATTTAATTGAGTTTAATTGAATGGTTATTTACGTATAATATGCATAAAAGCGTGTAAAAATCAATAATACCAAGATGGGGTTGAAATACGTTAAAATGCAACTCGTAGAAATGTTATTTAAAACGTTCGTTAAACACCTGCGTATTTTGTAAATGTCAGTTTCCACTTATTTTAGGTAGATAAAGCTACAAGTTGCAAAGTAATCGGGTAAACGGTCGAATGTTTTCCCATTAAATACTAATGAGGGGTTATTTGGAGTCTGCATGGAGCTGTAGAACGCAAACAGGAATATCGATTTTCTACCACTCAAGCAAGGTTAGAAACAGACGTAGAAAACGCATAAACAAGGGACAGCGTTAGATATGCGGGATTTGTGAAACGTCAGTGGATATACGATTGGTCGATATGGTTAGTTGGACATGAAACAAACGCGAGGATAGTGTAGACTAATTTTCAGAAAATATCATAACGACGCGCTGAAATTCGCGGACTTGGAAATTGGTTGAGAGCAAAATTTTAAGAACGTGTTGTAGTAGATGAGGGATTTCGAGTAAATGCGGCCAGGAGGTGGCAGCCTAAATGATATAAATACTTTTCGAAAACATAATGAAAACCCCTTAATATTTCGATCGCGTCAGACTACGTATGAAAGCTACCACGAGTTTGTAAGTAGAATAAAATTATTTTAAACTATATTGCATGGTGTTAGCCTCATAATTTGTACGCGGTTTATGTTTCGAGTTTACATTTTTTAATTGAGGTATCACCTATATTTTTTTTCTTTAACAAGCTCGTGTCGTGACGTTAAGTAACCTGGATTATAGTAAATAATTGTGAAAGACGTATAATTAATTTGGATTTGGAAATTGGATACACCGTGAAGGCAGCGCTAGCAGCTCAACTTACATGGGGTTCTTCTACTAATAACTAGAAGCGGCCTGCAGAGCAGAAAGAAGCAAATACACGACATCGTCCATGAAGCAGAGATGATCTAGAATTTCCAGGTAACGCTTTGAAATTGTGTTGTTATAAACTATGAATATTGGGTGACGTATGAGAGTGATTTTGATAATATGTATAACTAACTTTATTATGGTATTTAAATAGAAATCTCAAGGTGTATATAAAGCTTATTAACGTTCCATCAGGACGTAAAATTTTGTGAAGAGTACATGGGTTGTTTTTTTTATTTATTGTAAGAGTATGCAAAGTATAAGGGCATACATTATTCATAATTAACTGGGTTATCATGAGCTCACCATACTCCAGAGTTTAAGTAGATTTAAAATAAATTATAAAGAAGGAATGAAAAATAAGATATTATTCAGGGCCCATTTACTCCGGGTACATTCTATGTGTTTGATAATTTAAAATAAAATACAAGACATTACAAAATAGGATTTATTGAGGTGTAACGTGATCACTGAAATGTGGACAATATTGAATTTTATTTGCTGTTGCAACGAAACCAAATAGTTAATATTATTTGGTAGGCGACGCGCCGCCTGTGATCAAAGTAAATTACCCAACTTTAGAATTATGTACCAACATTTTTAATTATTCGCTAATAACTCGGAAACGTTTGAATATGAATATAGGGTAACCTAATATTGTTTAATGGAGAATTTAATTCTGCATTTTACTACTTGAAAATATACAGGGTGTTCCATTTGAAATAAGCGACATTCCTTGCGTTAATTGTTCAATAAACCGAAAACGATGCAATGGGCACCCTGTATTTTATTTTGATAACTAGTGTTATGTTTCCATTACCTACTAGTTTATACTATTCCCCTACAAAAGTTAAATTTTCAGCATCTCTAAATCATGGTGTTACAAAAATTTTTAATGAATCATGCGATTTTGAAAAAAGTTGAATATCTCAAGAACTATGAGATTTAGGTATAGGTAATCCTGATAAAAGTTATCCTAGTTTGATACGAGCAATCAGAATTTGTAATAAAATACTGGGTGTTTCATTAAAAAAAACATAACTTTGGTAAATAATTTTTTATTGAACACCCTGTATAATACTAATTAATTTTACGTTGTAGCCATTTTGAGTATACATAAGATTTATTTGAAAGTTTTTTCGCTAAACGTTACCATTAAGCAGTAATCGAACGTTTCGTATGCGTTAGGACGCCCGGAATATTCTAATTTCCATTTTGTGTAAATTCAATTCTGTAAATAATTTTTTATTAATATATTTTGTGGGACAAATTAAATATTTTTTTCATTGAAAAATGACAGAAATATCCTTTCCATTAAAATGAATATGACGTCATAGTTCAAAATCTGTGTCATCAAAAACATGTAAAATATATCAAGTAAAGAGTAAAACACTAATTAGTTTGTCTTTCTGTGTTCTCATAAATAATTTAGTTTTGAAATTACTGAATGCTATCATAAACTGTTTCCATACGGCATAGTAATCCGCGACATGAATTCTTTCAGATTATTAAACACAATCTCATTGCGTTTACTTGCGAGATCGTTGCCTAACATCGTATACAACTGATAGAAATTTTCTTTTGACTTTATCTTATTGAACATTTTTAATTCAGGACGGTTACGGTTAAGCCAACACCAGCGAATTCTACTAATGTAAAACTGAAATCTTATTATTTATTGGAATTAAAACTAACATGATCTGGAATCCGCCCCTGAACCATATTGTCGTATCTCAACATCAATCACGACCCAAGCGGCGAAACGAGTTTTTTAAATGAGGTTTCCATTGTTTTGTGGGATTTTTACCTGTGTAGAATATAACGAAGCCACACCACATCACACACAATCCTCATAAGTTAGCAAACGGCAATTATTGGCTTACATTCTTTCTTAATGGTTTCTCGTCTTTAATCTTAACTGTACACGCCTTCTTTAATTGAAAGCATAAAGAACCATTAAAATGTTGCTTGCTTTTGCTTGCTTGCATCCGACTGTAATCTTGAAAATATGTACTTGAAAATAAATTAAAGGCTTAAGAACAAGGATTTTATCGTTTCAACTACTTTGTCGTATAAATTTTATTTCAAAAACAAAAGAACTTTTGAAAATGTTATCGCCATTCCATAGCAAGGCAATTTCGTGCAACATTTTAACCGTAATGTAGGTATGTCGTAAGTGTTAAAGAAAAACACCGCGAACGATTTTTAAGAGGTTTAAATTGAAACGCGAATCTGAATATTTACTCGAAAATTATGTGTACGTTACAGTGCCAAGAAAATAATTATCTGACAACAGGCTTTAAAATGACGCATGTTTATTGATAGGTACAGTGCTTCCTGAACGCAAATTTAATTTTATCTTGAACCATTAGAAATAACTGGTAATTTCTATAGACTTTGAGTAGTCGAATTTGTTTCTAAATAGAAGGCATTTAAATGAGAAAAAAATGTCTGTTGTTATTCGCATATACAGATAAGAAGTTAAAATAAGAAATAAAGAAAATGAAATTTTAGATAAAGATTTAGGCACTAACATCAACACTATCAAAAAAACATAATGAGGACTGGTAAACACGATAGCAGTAGAAATCTAATAGTAAATCTAGAATAAAAAAGATTTGAAGAAGTGAACAAGTTCTACTTCTTAGGAAGTTGGATCACAAATACATCATCATCATTAGGTCCTCAGTCGTTGAACTGGTTGAACGCGTACCCTCATTGTTAACTATTCTGAACCAACCTACACATTTCCCTGAAATTTACACATTCTGCATCTATCACTATCTGTGTGCTAAAGGCTTATCTCGGTCTACCTCTACCTCTCTTTTCCTATCTCTGCTTGTAGTATATCCCGTACTATTCCCCAGAAATGCCTTAGAACGTATCCTGTCCTTCTATTTCTCCTATATTTTCATTTTCCACAGATATCTTTATTCCTCTACAATTTCTACACCCTATTTCTTATTAACTTTGTCTGTCTTCATCTTCATACATCTGAAGCACAACATTCCAGAAGACTTCTATCTCTTTCTGTCTGCTTTTCCCACTGCCCCTATTTCATAGATGTACTGTGCTGTGCTCCACAATATGCTTTGAACAGTTTTCTTTTTGTATCTATGATCGTTGTCTTTGAACATAGCTGCTGTTCTTTCTTGTTTGATGCAGTTCGGTCACCTTCTATTGTTTTACAGTTGTATAACCTATTTATCCGATATTCAGTGGTATATAAATGGGGGTAAGCAGCGTTTGGCTGCCAAGTTCCCTCAGCACCTGAACCTTTGTCGAATTAATAGTGTTTACAATTTATCCAATTTATCGCACAATCAACATTAGTTGAAAATATTTCACAACCAACACCTGTCGTTGTTTATAATAATCAAAGATTTAAGAGCATTTATTTTTTCGTCATTGGGTTTTACATCTTGAAACTGGTTGGACTTGTACCTCGGCTTATTTATTTTCTGAGCTATCCTACACCGTTCCCTGTAACTCTCACAACAGCCGATATACGATTCCCTTCATTTGTTTTCTAATTCTATGCCCTATTTTACCGAGATTCAGTGGTATGTGGAGGGGGGGGGCTCCGTGTCGTAGTGCTATGTGTATGACTACTACGCCCAGGGTTCCGGGTTCGAATCCCGACACGGTCCGCTTGAAAAATGTTAGGCGAGCATTTTTCACAAAAATACACCCTCGTTCGGATGAGAGGTAAAATGGAGGTCCCGCGTGTGAGTGTTGTCACGCACGTTAAAGATCCCTACTTTGCTTGGAACAGCAAGGGTTCAGCAAAATTCCAAATTTTCCAGGTAAAACAAAACTCGCTTCCTGGCCAATGTAGTACCTACGGGTAGAGCATTGGAAAGTTACATGTAAGGTATGTGAAGGGGGTTAAGCAGCCTGTGGTTGCCAAGGTTCCCCCAACACTTAGACATTTGCCGTATTAATAGTTTCCAAATAAATCCTTTCGCACAATTAACATTAGTTGAGAGTATTGCAAAACCAATAGCTGTAGTTGTTTATAATAATCATCATGTTTAAGTAGTTATTATTTTTGTCATTGATTTTTCCATCTTGCGGCTGGTTGGAAGGGTACCTTCAATGATTTCTATTTTGAACTAGCCTACACATTTCCCTGAAATTCTCACAACCTACATCTTTCACTATCTGTGTGCAGTAGTCTAACCTAGGTCTACCTCTACTTCTCTTTTTCCTATCTCTGCTTCTAATATATTCCGCACTATTCCCGCATGTCTTAGTATGTGGCTTATCATCCTATCTCTCCTATTTTTTACTGCTTTCCACATAATTCTTTCTTCCCCTAACATTTCTAGTACCTCTTTGTTCTTAACTTTGTCTGTTCATGGTATCTTCATCATACGTCTGTAGTACCACACTTCAAAGGCTTCCACCTTTTTCTTGTCTGCTTCTCCTACTGTCCAGGCTTCACAATCATACAGTGCTGTGCTCCACACATATGTTTTAAGCAATCTTTTCCTTGTTTCTATGTTTTTGGTTTTTGAACACAGTAGTTGCTTCTTCTTGTTAAATGTAGCACGACCTTGTGCTAATCTTTGTTTGATATCTTTTGTGCTTTCCCCATCTTGCGTTATTTGACTTCTTAGGTAGCAGAAATCCTTCACCTCTTGTAAGTTAGTGATAAATATTTGTATTCTTGTTTTTGATTTATTTTCCCATCTTTTGCATACTAGTACTTTAGTTTTAGTTTTGTTAATTTTCATACCGTATCTCTCTGTTAGAACTGTTTCCATTTCATTAAGAGCAGCTTCTAACTCTTCCTTGCTCGATGCTAATACCGTTATATCATCTGCAAATCTAAGCATACCAATTTTTTGCCCCTGCATAGTAATTCCAAATGTTTTCCTGCATTTGACAGTATTCATTGCCTCTTCAATGTACACGTTAAAAATTAATGGAGATAGGGCACATCCCTGTCTCACCCCTTTCCTAATATTTACTTGTCTACATTCCTGCTCTAATTTTATTACTGCTGTTTGTTCTTTGTATAAGCAATGTACTATTCGTCTATCCCTATAACACATTCCAACCTTTTTGAGTATTTCGAACATCCTTTTTTCATTTTACATTGTCAAATGCTTTTTTCCAGATCTACAAACCCTATGTATACGCTTTCCCCCTTCTCTATTGTTTTCTCCATTATCACCCTCAGAGCCAAAATAGCCTACCGTGTTCCCCTGTTTCGTCTAAACCCAAATTGATCTTCCCCAGTATTTCTTCAGCTCGTTTTTCCATTCGTCCTTGTACAAATCTTGTTAATATTTTTGAAATGTGTGTTGTCAAGCTTATTGTTCGAAAATTTTCACATCTATCCGCGCCTTTTTTTTTGGTATAGTTACTATGTTGTTACGTTTGAAATCTTTGGGTATCTCGCCTGTCTCATACATAGAGCTTACAAGTCGGAAGGGACGTTCTGTTACTGCTTGTCCACCGGCTTTTAAAGTTTCTGTTTGCACCTTATCTGTACCCAGCGCCTTACCATTTTTCAGACTCTTTATTGCTAATTCAAACTCATCTCTAAGTATAGGATATCCCAAGTCATCCTTTTCAATGTCTGATTCCTGTACTAATGCTGTTAGTTCCTCTCCTGAATATGAATTCCCTATACATTTCTGCCATCTAGCTACTTTCTCTACATTTTCTATAATGACGTTTCCTCCCGCATCCCTTATATTTTTGCTATATGGTTTTATATCCCCAAAATTCATTCTAATTAATTTGTATGCTTTGTCTGTCTTTCCCATTTCCATCTTAGTTTGTACCTCGTTACACTTTTCCTCAATCCATTGTTCTTTAGCTTTCCTGCATTTGCGAATAATTTCCCATTTTATAGCTTTATATCTCTGTTTTCCTGTTTCGTCTGATTTATTTTTGTATTTTCGTCTTTCTTCTATTAAACTCAGGATATCCTTTTGATCCATGGTTTCTTATTTTCTTTTTCTGAATACTCCAGAATATCTCTGGCCGCCATGTCTAAGCTGGATTGAATATTATTCCATTCTGTTTCTTCTTCCTTAGTATCAGAAATTTTCCCAATATCTTTCAGCAATTCATTTGACCTTTTTTCAAATCTTTCGTGGATATCTTTATCTTTTAGCTTCTTAAAGTCGAAGTGCCTTTTTCCGTTCCTCTTTTTTAGATTTTTAAATTTAAGTGCGGCCTTCATAATTACGATGTTGTGGTCAATGTCTATATCTGCTTCCGGGTAGCTTCTACAGTCTTTTACTTGATTTCGAAACCGTTGTCTAACAATAATGTATTCTATTTGATATCTTTCTATATCTTTTGGCATCTTCCACGTGTATCGTCTTCTAGCATGATGTTAAAATAATGTATTTGTGATGGTTAAGTTGTTCTTGTCGCAAAACTCTACCAGCCTATTTCCCCTGTCATTTCTCGTGCCTAAACCAAATAAACCTACTATCGCTCCTTCCCTACCCTCACCTACCACTGAATTAAAATCCCTCGTAATTATTAAATTTTCATATCCTTTTACGTATCTTAGTATATCTTCCATATCTTTGTAAATCGCCTCTACCTCTTCCTCACTGTAGCTACAGGTGGGCATGTATATTTGTATTATTACTGTATTTACTGGTTTAGATTCAAATCTAACCATGAGTACTCTTTCGTTTTTTTGTAGGTAGTTTTTTACACGTTGTCCTATCTTTTTTCGCATAACTATCCCCACACCCGAATTTCGTTCCTCTGATCCTGTATGAATTACACTGAAATCTCCACTCCAAAAATCCCCCGCCTCCCAGCGGATTTCGCTAATTCCTACTACGTGTAATGCTAACCTATCCATTTCGAGTTTCAGGTTCTCTAGCTTACCTACTTGTTTCATACTTCTGACATTCCACGCTCCGACTCGCAGAATGTTCACGGATCTTTTTCTATTCTTTGGATCACATCCCCCTAAGTAATCCCCGCCCGGAGATCCAAATGGGGGACTATTTTACCTCCGAAATTTTTATCCCAGAGGATGCTATCATGTTTATTAACAATTTTTGAACGCAGTGTACTTGGGAGTAATGTGGCGGTTTTCCGCTGCCTTCCACATCGCAGTAGTGTGTCTTAGAATGTCATACCGACCCCTATGGTATCTGCCACACTAAGTACCGAAAAAGCTGCTGACCCCTTTCGGGGACCTGTCTTAGTCTGGTTCCTCACTAAAGACCTCACTAATTTGGTTAAACCTATAGTTCGTTCCTTTAGCTCATTAGAAACGCGCTAGCCATTCTACCTGTTCTAGTATTTTAGAACGTCGTCAAGGTGCAGGTCCGTTCAGAATGACACAAATGCATATAGAAGCAAAAAAATTTTTACAATGAAATAATCCAAAAACTAGTATGTGTCGTATAGTTAGAACGCAGCAGAGTGTGGACCAGGTACTTTCGGATAATTTTTGTGAGGTCGCATAGTCACCGGGTCAGGTAGATATTCCGATTTTTACCAGGTTACTCAATTTAAACCCGGCGACCTGGTTTGTAACACCTGTTTTATTTTGCAGTGTACAACCTACTATTCTGTTGCCTTTTAAATGAAAATGAAAGAAATTTCTATGCTAATGCTCTAGTTTAATCCATACCTTAATAAGAAATAAAAAACAGTGCTATAACACTGCCTATAAACCTTAATGAATATTACTACTTCTAGTATTAAGAATAACATGCATGCAGCCTTCATAATCTGTAGCACTATCCGCAATTCACGATATTGCTCGTTTTTTATAAAATTAGTAATGATGTAATCCTAGGGAAGTTCCTCTGGAACTTTCTCTTCTTTGAAAATATGTTGCGGCCGTTAATTTTGCCAGCTGGTTTTGGTTTTATCTTCTATTAACTGGGGTGCACCCTTAAAAATCAAATTCTTATTTTATTAGCATACAGTTCACGTGCTGAATTTTTGTAATTAAGTAAAACTGAGTATTCTATCAAACAAAAAAAGCAAAATTTGGCACTCATTTGCAATAGGTGAAGTGGTAAAAGTAATTATTTAAGCAGACCAATTATTATCTGCCAACCACCAACCCTTTTCTTCTTCTTCTACTTCTAACCTCACTCTTTTTTGTGGTGACCAGTACGTTATCAAGAAACTATCTCCCAGGACTAAAACACTTCCATTGAGATTCAAGACGAGATAACCAAATCAACGTATCTCCCTCTAAACAATCAATTGTAAAGTTAATTTTCTGCGTTTCTGTTATATAATTTTGTTCAAAATATTGCTCTAATCAACGAACTTCGTTCGTTTATGAAATCGATTTGTCGTCCGTCTGTCTGTCCGTCCGAGGCCTTTCTAATGGTCGGACATCAATGTGTGATACATCAATCGATTCAGCTCGGTGTCCTGAGCTTAAGTTTTGATGTCAGTTGAAATCGGGCCACGGGGACGCCGTGCCCCCGCGATATTCCGTCGGGAAAATTAAAATTTCAAATAGGTCCAAAATTAATGTGCGATACATATTTGGACTCCCCTAACATAGCTGAGTCGAAATATAGTACCCCCCACAAAATCTGACCACGGATACCCGACCCCCGGTGAATTAATTTTTATTTTATCTGAATACTTATAATTATTACAACATAATAATTTTAATTTCTTTAAATTGTTTTAAAGTAAGTCTACATTTGGAAGTTCGTTGCGACAATGCCTTGCATTTTCAACTTGTTTTTTAATAGATTGAACAGGAAGGATGCATTCCTGCTTTTTGATTTTCGACAAATTTAGGTTTTATAAAATTTTCATTATTTGTATAAATCCCCTTTCCCACGATTCTACAATTTTCCCGTAGTATACTCCCTAACTCTCGAATTTCACAGTCTAATTTTTTAAATGTTGTGTTCATACCTTTCCAATTTTTCGTATTTCCCTTTCACATTCTGTAACCCCTCAACTACTTTTACATTCCCGTCTATTAGTGGATATTCTTAAACACGGATTCCATTTTTATTATCTTTTCTTATACAGAATGAATCTGTTTTTGAATTTCAGCATTTACTTCCTCTTTTACCTCTAATATCCTATTTTCATTTTCATGATTTAATTGTTCTACTTGCAATCCTATCCCTTTCGTAAATTCCTGAATTAGTTTTAAATTATTTAACTCCATCTTTTCTGTCATTTTATTCATCATCACCTCAAATAATTCAAACATCTGAATATTACTTAATTTATCCACTATGTCAACATGTCTATTTTGTTTTTCTGCTTGTTCCCATTCACTAAATAAACGGCTTTACCCTCTTGCAAACTCATTTTAAAAATTGGATATAGTACTTCTATTTGTACACTTTCTTCTTACACAGTGGCTTTAAACTAGAATACTATTTACACAAAAGTCTAGTTCAGTCCCTGTTCGTTGCGCCATACTGTAACACCTTATATTGTCACTCCCACTACTGGCAAGAGTATATGAGTTTCAGGTGATAGCTGTTCAAATGTTTCTTCCGAAATTAAGCTTACAGCTCTTCCAGTGTCTATTATAAAATCCATCCAAACTTCTCCCACTAAACTACAAATGTTTGGGTACGTAAGTTATGTTATTTTTCGTTTTCCCTTCTATTTTCAGTTCTTGTGCATTGTTAGTCATTGCCCGTACTTCAACTCTTTCCCAAAAATTTTGGAAAAATATAAATACTCAAATTGCTCCTTAGTTTTTCTAAACTGGATCTTGGTTTGGGTGGTTCATATTATTAGTTGGCGTATTGATTTCCATCGCATCCCCATGTTCTTCGGTTGTTTGTTCATGCGTATTTTGATACCCTTGATGAGAAAAGATTTTTTGTCCCCTACCCCTAAAATGGTTGCTACCTCTATAAGAACTGTTATCATAACCACTATAAGTTGTAGAGTTAGCTCTTACAACTCGAGGTATACCCCCTCCTCTATAATTATTAAAATTACCTCTCATAGCATGCTCGTTACTCATAGTCTCCGCTCGAAGACAGTTTCTATTTGATCTATGCTTTTGATTATCAAGATTTTCTGCTACCTTTAATAACCTGTCTATAGTCCTGTGCCGCTAATAAAACCCGTTCAACGTCATCAGGGAAATGTTTAATTACAGCCTCTACAAAAATCGATTCGTCCATGGGGGGTTTCAAAAATTGCACTTTTTCAATCCACGACCAAACACGGTGTTTCATCTTACTCTGATTTTCATTAAAAGCCCTAGGTTCACGTATTTTGTATGTAACCTCGTCCTGTTTTATAAATTTACGATAAAAATTGCAGAATCCCAAGAAAGAAACATTCGCCTCCACAAAACTAAAAATCACTCCTTTTGCATTGCTACCAATTCACGCATATACCAAAAGTATGGGCGTTGCGGATAGCGGGGCTAATATTAATTACAGAATCCATTAACTATACATTAAATTATAGATATGTATATCAGGGTGTTACAGGTTTTAATCTTATGGCAGGGTTTAAGATGTTTGTGGCAATGACATGCAATAGCGGAGTAAGTACTCTGATGTACCGATGTTTAAACTCCCTTCAAATTCCAACGCTTAACTGGATACAAAAATTTCTTATCATGAAGAGCTGATGCTGATTCCTTAAATATGCCCAATATTTGGCCATAATAAAATGGCTGGTTAACAATGAAATTCCTTCCGACATGTTGTCTACGATATAAAATGTTGTCAATTATTTTACACTGAGTAGGTACTTATTTATCGTTTACATGTTTTTATATGACCACAGCAATCCATAAATCCGATACTGACCCGTCCCTCCCCTTTGCAACCCGAACTTAGTGACGGATGATTAATTGCATCTCTGGGCCAATTTGTACAATAATGTATAAGTAAGTTTAATTCAGTCCTTCTGTCATGTACTTATGAATTGGTTGTAATAACCAGTTTTCCTTCATATAAGGACTGTAATAAGAAAGACAACGTCATTGGTGCTTAGAAAATAGTGCTTTCATTTATTTTAGGTTAAAGAGAATCAAAGTTCTGAATACAGACTTTAAAGTAATTTTAAAATTTTATTTAGTTCGGGTAAAAATAGACTAATATTATTTTTTCATTAACCATAAGGTAACTTACTTGTGGAGCATACCTTACATGTGATTATCCAATGCTCCACCCGAAGGTACTACATTGGCCAGGAAGCGAGTTTTTTTATTTGGAAAATTTGGAATTTTGCCGAACCCTTGCTGTTCCAAGCAAGGTAGGAATCTTTAACGTGCGTGACAACACTCACACACGGGACCTCCATTTTACCTCTCATCCGAACGAGGGTGTATTTTTGTGAAAAATGCTCGCCTAACATTTTTCAAGCGGACCGTGTCGGGATTCGAACCGGGACCTTGGGCGTAGTAGTCACACATATACCACTACGCCACGGAGCCGCCTTGTGGAACATACCGTAGTATATTATTTGATTTTTGATTCTGCTACGTACCTATACGTAGCCGGAATAAAAAGTAAATATAAGGCTAACTATTAAACGCGGAGAGTGGGGGGATTCGCCTACATACCAAAAAGAAACACAAAATACATTGACCGCGATTATCGATTAACAAATAAAAATAAATAACGGATTCTGTACAAACAAGCAAAAGCAATAAATTAAGCGTTACTATTTCAAAGCAAACAGTTAAGTGATATGAACAATTTAGTACATTAGATACGAAGTGCGCATCTCGTATTAATACAAAATAAAATTAATCAGTAGTAAATAAACCTGTGAGAGCTTTTGTCAAGCGTTTTTAAAGTTTCACCTAATATTTTTTGTAAAATAACTAATTAGTAGGAAAGAATTAACGTGTGAGAGCTTTTGTCAGACATCTTTTAAATCGTACATGGAACCGTTTGTAAAATAAACCAATCAGTACAAAGGAATAAGTGTGTGTCTGTCCAATATTTTTAACACAGGTAAATCACACATGTAGAGCGATAATATCGATTAGCAGCAACGAACAATAGTTCTACAATGTGACGTTTCTTGTCACATAACTACACCAAACGTTGATACGGAATATCCCATTAACACACACAAAAGAAAACGAGTTGCATACCTGTAGATGTCCGGATACTTAGGTTGAAAACCGTCGGGAGTTAGTCAATACAGAAACGCCGCGGAATTCAGGATCCATTCACCCTGCCATCGTAACTACAGCAACGATCTACGGACAAAAGCAGTTGGTCTACAGTAAGGAAGAACCTATTTGGCTTCCAGCTAAGAAAAGCAATCCGCGCAAGACACCTCCTAGTTGTCGAACAGAAAATAAACAGACGTGCATTGCTTTTGAAATACGGTGACGAATAATGTAAAAAATATGAGACGCACAAGTTGTAGAAGCAAATTACAATAACAAGTAAATCATAAACCCTCATTAAATTAAATCAATAGAGTAAACAAGGATAACAAAACAGAGCGCAACCGCGCATCCCCCCAGGACTTGAAAGTGAAGTGATAGTGATAGTGATTGTGATCCCCCCAAGAACATTTAGTGCATACCCACCAGGACTTTAGCAGTGCACCCCGTCCCACCTTTAGAAGTAAGTTACAGACGACCAGATCTTCGGATGCTGGAGAATTTTATTATCGAGGTAAAACTTAAATTGTGGCGGCTGTACTCGCACAAGCATTGATTTACATTAATTAGTAGTTTTTGAAATAATTTAAGAAGCACGTTTGGTGTGTAAAGGCGCTAGCCGACATAATGCTTGTGCGAGTGCACCTGATAAATAGGGTGATGCTTTCGCTATTTTGTGCACTGCTATATGCTTAACGCTTGACGCTTATTAAACATTTATTTATATATTTACATAAATATATTTATTTATATTTTATATTTACACTTTATATTTATTTATATATAGCATGTATTATGTGGCTTATTTGTTTTGTTTGACGTTCTGTCGCCATTTTGGTTGCAGTATATATTTGGGAAGGACGAGCAGAATTGCGAAGATTGTAATCATAATGTAAATCAGTTAGGGAACGATAGGGAAAGCTAGGGATGGATTTAAATTAGTTAGCTAGATTTGGATAGTTTTAAGACGACCCTTCAGGTCGCACTGGTAAGCAGAACCGGCGTCTGCTATCCGGTATTACGGATCCCTCCCCCTTTCATTTTTGCTTGTTGATCGGGTACACTCGAAAGTCAGCGCTAGGGATACCATTATTTACAACCCTGTTTTTAGTTTTTGTTTTGTTTTTGTTCCAGTTTTTGTCAGATTTTTAGGTTTGTTAGATTTTTAGGTTTGTTAGATTTTTATTTAGTTTTTATTTAGGGTGAATCAACTATGAAGTAAGAATAAATTAGGAGCACGACTATTTTTCGCGTTTAAACCCAATGTAGTACCTCCGGGTGGAGCATTGGGGAAGTGGCCGCAAGTATAGCGGCCCTAATTCAAATTATAATGTAGAAGCAAATTTAACAATGGTTCAAATAACACGAATTCGAACTGCAAATCCTCGTTTACCCAAACGCGATTAAAACTGGAAAACCCGGGTTTTGTCGGATAGTGTGCGACCTTATTTCAACAAGTCTTTCTATTAAAACAATAGAGAAAACCATTATAGGCGGTCGTAATGTCTACCAAGATAACGGGTACCTGAAACAGGATATAACTATTTAGTTGTTGCATAAACTTGTCGTTTCAAACTAGATTTAAGTTGAGGAATTTATTCGAGAGCGTGTTTATTATTAATTATGTTAAAGGATTTCAGTAGAAACAGAATTTATTCGAGCGGGCATTGAATTAATAAGGGAGAAAAATAGGGTAATTAATTTATGCTGAAAATAAACGTAACAATTCTTGAAAAATCCTAGAAATAGGTAACAAAGGTACAAAATGTTTAGCAATTTTCAATGTTTATGAAATTGTACGCTTAACGTACCTTATATCCTTTATAATAAATTTGCGTCCGCTTTATTTTGTCGTTCCTACTTTAAAGAATTTTATTAAAATTACCTACTTGAAATTAGAGAGTTATTGCAAACTCATTCCAAGCAGACTTTATTAAAAGAATCTTCAAATAAAGTAACCTTTTTTAAAAGTTTGCATCCAATCTAAAGGAGTGTTAGTGCAAGTGTTTTTTCCTTTACTCTTTATTCTGACATATATGTTTAGTATTCTATATCTATAGGTTATGTTTTAAAAATGAATAAAAAATTAATCTCTTTTGTGATAAGGTGACCTACAATACATGTTTAACTATATTGGCAAAAATCAAAGAAATTGTATTCACACAAAGATGAACCTTTTTTTGTTATTTGAGTCTTTCATTTCCCACAGATTCAATAACATTTGTATGTATTGTCAAAGTGTTTTCACGGAATACTCTTCAAGTTTACTTCAGGAACTGTTTTTTACTTCTTCTCAAGCATATAGAATATCTGTTTTCAAAAGGTTTTTTACACCTTCATTCTAGGAAAATCGTTACAAAACAGCATCCTCGAATTTAGAGCGTTGACGTTTTATATCTTTTTCGTGTTATAAACTTGAACATTATATCTCTAAATTTAATTACGGAAACAACACTACAAAAAGCCATTTAATTACACAATATTTATACAAAAAGCAAACAATTAAATGTAAGTTTGTACGTTAGGCATTTGGTAAGACGCCTTTAATAAAAGTCTGTATTTAAATTAAATAAAGGCGTTATGTATTTTAATAAAGTACAAACATTAAAGGTGTGTTAATTGCGCATGTGTAAATGTCAAATAAGGGAAAACTTTATTAAAAAATTGGTAAAATGAACATTGCAATAACTCTCTAGTGTTTTAGGCGGTAGACATAAACTATACACGCGATTGATAATATCGACTTATTGAAATTTGAAGTGCAAACTTTTGAATTATCAATAAATCACCTAGTTTGATGTTCCTGGGCATTTTATAGTAGCCTACAGTACAACATGAGGAACATTAAATAGGACTAGAAAAAAATATTCGGTATAAGAAGTGAGTTATAATATCACGTCTCCTTTACACTAAACAAGACGAAAAACTGATTATTAATGGGTTCATGAAGACACTGCGTGAAAATATAATTAATAACGTTTACTTACTCAATGTGAGGTAGAAGTGATAGGACGATGGAGTATCTACTCGTGCGTTTTTCGGCCCGAAAAGTTCGGGCCGGTCCGAGTCGTTTAGCCAGGCCCGGCCCGAAAAAAATAGGCCCGGCCCGGGTCCGGCCCGAATAAAGTAGTCAACGGCCCGGCCCGGATTGCCGAGCCGGCCCGAAAGCCCGAGCCCGAGTCCATCCCTAACTACAAGTAGTGGTGACACGGAACTTCTTTGAACATGGGAAGTGATATAAACAAATATGTTCTGTATTGTCTAATATATTAACACGTAAGTATTTATCGTCGGTTTGTAGTAGAAACCACACCAACTGCAAATTTAGCACATTTTGACTTTTCTATCAGTAAGTACTTTCTTGTTCATTAAGAATGTATGTAGCAACTCATTATATTAATATTTCATATAAAAACAGTTTTACAGACACACTGAAATTTAATAACTACAAACTACAATTTTAAGAGAAATTTGAAAATCATTATGTCGTATAATGAGTACCATTGAAACCAACAACAAACTTATTCAATTCAGAAACTCAATAAACCTATACAAGTATTATAAAATTTTGTCGTACTTGACTAACGCATAAAATGACTATGTCACTTACGTACTTTTTATCTTTAGTATTACATTTTGCGAACATTTGGTCAATCAGAACAATTGTTCCTTATGTCACTTTTCAAGTTATAGAACAAAACAAAATGCAAAACTGAAAATGGCATTGTGTAGAAACTCATTATGTGAATATACTGACTTTTGAAATTCTATAAATGTCTAAACATGACTATACAGAATCTCCACAATTAACCTAATGAGTTTCATATTGCACATAAAAATCCCATAACGCGATTTAATATCAGTAAATAATTATGTAACATATAAATTTTCCTATAAATTTATTCATTGACTTTACCGCGGTGGATCTATTATTTTAGTCTTTATTTAACAACATTTATATAATTGATTCATTCGTTATTGCATTTTTAATAACCGATAAACTTCAAGGCACACTTCAATTTTAATTACAATTACAATCCACTACATACCACATCATCTTTACTGATAACATGTATACAAACCTATTAGCGTGCTCCTACGACTTGTAGTATCTAAGATTTTCAAGTTGTTTCGACGATTCGCGACCGATTCTCACTTTTCGTTTCTTCGTTGAACTGAAAGGTCGCTTGGTGTTTAAAAAACACTCGAGATGCTCAGGGAAATCAAGTTTTTATGGCAAAGGCGCCGTAATAACTGACATAGTATTCTAAAAGTTGTCCCAGACAACTTGTGTAAAGTGTAGTGTACGAAATCTTTTTGGCGAACGGTTTATTTAAATGAGTAATCTTATTAAAATTAATCATGCAATTTTATTACAGTGCAACTCTGGAAATGTAGATAATTCCGTAATGATTTTGATGTAATTCCACGTAATTTTGATGTAAATTTAGATCATCTGGAACATATTTTATTTGGTTTGGTTCAATTAAATTTTATGGAACTCGTTTAAAATATAAATGAGTAGGCAATTTTGTTCGACACATGGCCGACTTCGCTATGCAGCTGGCGTGTTCAGCTGATGTACATGTCATTTGAAGGTTATAGGTCATTGCTGCTATCGGTAAGAATGTATTAGTTTCTAAGATAAAGCTGCCGTAGCAAAATTCATTGCGTAATTTTTGCATGTAATAAATTCCTTTTAGAAGCTTGTAACTACTTCAGGTTGCTGTATGCAATCCATTATGACTCGTATGAAAAATTTTGTTAATTAATTTACCAAAAGCTCATCCTGTTAAAGTGTAAAGTACAATGAGTACAACATTTTTTTTTGTAATTAATAGTGTGTTCAACCTAAGAAATTATACCTCACCGGTTGTACAGATGTAGACATACAATCATGATAGTTATCTTGTGTACCATAATTTGAAATACCAACGTGTTAATTTATAGGACCTAAGTCCTGTATAATGAAGTTTGAACTTAGAGTATTTAATCAACTAATAATATTTGCCAAAAGCTAAGTAAATTTTCTAAAACATTGTAAGGTCGTAGTAGCGCTACCTTGACTATTTATTATGAAAAATAATGTCCATAGTTAAATATCTGATTCCAGAAAATTACATTTATAAGAATTTAATTTTTATTAAGTACATTTATGATTTATATTGTTCTTTACTTGTCTTAAAGAGAATATAGAGTTATTTTTGACTTCAGTTCATTACTCAGTAATCATTAAATTTTTCCAAATTTTGTTAGGTATTTAAAAGGTTAAACTTACCCGAAAGTGTACCACGATATAGTGGAAACTAATTGAAATTAAATCAAACATTACATACTCATACTGGTCCGTAAAATATATAGGGTGTCTATGTTGGTAATAATTATGTTTCAGAGTCGCCCTACTCATCGTTAGTTCATTGAAGAAGACGATCAGATGTAAGTATCATATTTGTGACAATCAAACTTTGTATTTAAAGTGAATAGCGATAACTTAGGTTTTCAAATTTTCCTTTAAGCAAATTTTTTAGTCAGTTGTTTTATAAAAAATTTAGGTGGCGTCCATTATCTTGTTTTCTTTCAACTTAAATATACCCACTGACCCAATCTCATGCGACCGTGGGCCAAAAACTCAGTTAGCTAAAAGTCTTAAAAGTTTTCTTTTACTAAAAGCCAATTTCCATCCTAACCGTACCCTGGGCTTGTTACAGTTACATAAGAATTCTCGATAGGTAATATTAAATCTACCACGATTTTATTGTGGATTAGATTTAAAAAAAAAATATATAACAATTATAGTGATTTTAAGAAGGATGCAAAATATCACAAACTATACCTGTAAAAACACTAAGTTAGTATAATGACCACCCACTACATTAAAGAATGCGCAGCTGCGGTAAATTTCCTTGCACATTAGCAGGTTGTTTATATTTAGTGCTTGTTCATGCTTTTTGTGTGGGTATCAAAAAATTATTTAAAACCTGTGTTTGTTCAAAACGAATTACTTGCTATATCCCCTAAATTAAAAGTAGTAGATAATGGATTATTTGAAAAATAGTCGCAGTAAACAAATACTCCAACTTGTGAATATGGATGTCCATAAAAGATCTAATTTAACAGAAGACAGACCGTTGTATTACTAAGCGTGGCACATTTACGGAGGAACTGAATGAATCAAGTGAAGTATGCGTAAGCACTAACTATTACTACCAATAAATTTTAAATAGGTATTTAAATATATACGCCCTTGTAATTTGAAAATAAGGCTTATTTTGCATGTACTTGCCGTTCCTAAATTTGGATTATTATCACTTGTTGCTGCTTTTGTTCGAGTTCAAATAAACTATACCATAAATCATAATTTATTTCATTAGTGTTATAAAAATACATTTTTGTTTCAGATGTTACAGTCTTCTAACTGTACGATTGGAGCAGGACAAGAGAACCTGCCTATAGATATTGAAAGATGTGATACATTTACAGTGGAGCAGGGGGATTTATAACAATTGGTCGCAAAGGTACTGCAAGAATTATTACTTTAATTAATCCTCTCTCTAAGTTGTTTAATAGTTTTTTATAAGTAATCAAACTAAACTTTCTTCAGGTGTTGCCAGCTTCAGACTATGCGATTATAACACAAGAAAACTTGTCCATGGACATTGAGAGAGGTGATGCATTTAGATCGATACGAGAAGATTTACACAATTATTTGTTGCAGAGGTAATGCAAGAATTATAACTTTAATTAATATTTAGTCTAAAATGTTGTAATAGTTTTCATTAAGAGATCAAATTAAACTTATTACAGGTGTCATCAACTTCGGGCTATGTGGTAATTGCACAACAAGAAAACCTACCAGTAAAAATTTTTGATGACGATACACTGCCATTGGAACAACAAAACGTAGAAGTAATTAAATTAGAATTTCCTTTTTGAAGTTTACAGATTTAATTATTATCTTGTTTACGTCTCTCTCGTTGATTTCTCAGTGTATAGATAAGGTAATCATTTTTTAGATCAATAAATCTTCACACAATAATATTGTAAATTCTCAGTCGTTGCACCCTTTAATAGAAGTTGATACATCATCATGCTCCCGCTCTAACAATGAAAATCTTCAATCATATACAACATTGGAAGAAGATTTGTATGTGACGGTGAGTAGAGTGTATAAATAAAAAGCTAGCCACGAGCGATTCGAGCTCGCACTATTAGGATTCCGTACCAATACTACAGTGAGCAATCAATAAACCAAATTAAGCTGTTTTTATTTTTTATGTATATTTAAATCTTATCCTAATTTGATTGTGATAACTGAAAATGAATATCTTGTCCCATATTGTACTGGTACATTATTAGTAAATACGTTGTCTATTACTGTTCAGCGCGGGGGGTCTTATAAATTTGTATATCGACTTACCTCCGCGGTTTTTTGTTGTTCTAAGATGTAGTTCTTTATCCTTCAGCTAAGTGGACTGTATTCGAGATTATAGTACGTGTTACTTGGCACTTTCACTGAGTTTTTTAGGGGTTTATCGATAAAGTCGGCGGCACCATTGACAAACTCACTTTACCGAACGAAGAACCGACTGTTCTGCTTCCATATCGATGAGAGAGTGTTTTTTCACTACCCCTTTTTCAACTTATTTACACATGCACAAGGAATTTTTACGACAGGATATAAGGGATCAAGGGATGACAGTTTTACTATTTGATTTACAACTACAAATTTAAAATAACATAAAATTAACCACGCGAACGTGCGACAAAGAGACCGAACAATTACTGTGTTTAAAAATTTTTCCTAGCAACTATTACACTGTCAAAAAAACCTGCAGTTTTCCGATAATCTATGACTCAATAGCTACTATCCCTATTAAAATCAAAATTTTAGCTTTGGAAATGTAGTAGAACAGGGGGAGGCGGTCATTTTTGGCACATTTTGAGCTATATCATGAAGACTACTGGACCGAAAATTATAAAAAAATAATTTTTAGAAGCCTTTTAGAATCCTCTTTCAAATGGTATCTCACACGATATATTTATTAAAACTTTTTTTTTGACCGAATTTACCCCCGCCATTTTAATCTATAAATATTTGTTTTCTGTTTTCTAACTGTCAATATATGTGCGCGCCATAAAGACCTAGCATTGTGCCAAATTTCAAATTTCTACGGTACATAGTTTTCGAGAAAAATTTCTGTCACAGACGCAAAGACGGACACGAGAATGATCTTATAAAGGTTCCGTTATACCTTAAAAGGTAGGGAACCCTAATAAAACGAAAAGAATGTAAATCAGCACTCGACTAAAATACTGTAGTATGTCATAGTTACCCATTATTTTGCCTTTACAGGATGATTCTACAGATGACCCGACATGGAATTTAAAAGACAGTCACAAAGAAATGCCAACATCCGAGGATGAAAGTTTTAAAAAAAATATGTCTGACGAGCACAGCATCAACACAACGGGGGGAATAAATGTCGAAGAAACTCAATGCAAAAAGAAAACATCTAGGTGGTCTAAAAGAAATGAAACTAAGTAGAAGAAAAATATAAATAGACAGAAAATGTTCCAGAGCCTATCATACACTAATTCACGAGGGACTGTTCAACCGGCAAAACGTCCTAAAAATGTTAATTGCATTCGATGTCGTTTTAAGTGCTCTGAAATATTTGCAGAAGAAGAGAGATCAGCCATCTGCTGTCAGTTCTGGAATTCGTCTGACTACAATCGGCAGAAAGACTTCATTTTAAATCACATAATGTCAGAAAATCCATAACGTCGCATACTAAATACTACCAGAGATCGAAAATGTACTAGGTCATACTATTTGCAAAAAGGTAGTGAGAAAAACCAGTATGTCAAAAATTCTTTGAAATGACTCTAAGCATAAGCAATGGACCTATCAATACAGCCTTTCGTAATTCTGAAGAATTTGGTACTTTTTCTGGTAATCGTGGCATGGGTCTTTCAGGAAATGCAACAAAACCAGAGGACATTGCAATGGAAAAAACTCACATTAAGTCTTTCCCTACTTTAGAATCGCATTATTATAGGAAAACAACATCAAAGAAGTAGTTGGATAGCAAATTATCGATATTAAAAATGTATGAGCTGTACAACAACAATTGTGCCAAAGCAAACAAAAACCCAATATCGAAATTTGTATATACAAAAATTTTTTGTACCGAATACAATTATTCATTTCACAAATCTAAAAAGGATCAATGTGTCACATGTTTTAAATACCACGATGCCAAAAAGAACGTAACAGAAGTTTCAACAGAATTAAAAATCGCTTACTTGGAACTTATATAAAGAAAAGAGGAAAGTTATGTTACCAAAGCTGCTGACAAGTCCCGGTCCAACGAAGACCCAACATTTCAGTCAATAACATTAGACCTACAAAGTGTTGTTGAAATTCCTAGTGGCGACATTTCTCAGCTTTATTATTCACGCAAACTTTGCGGTTATAATTTAACAATTTATGAAGCTCGTCAACCCAATGATCAATATTGTTATATTTGGTCAGAGACCAATGGCAAAAAAGGTATCAACGAAATTGGTACCGCGTTATACAAATGGGTGATAAATTTACCTGAAAGTGTCAAAGAAATATCTGTTTTTAGTAATACCTGTTCAGATCAGAACCGCAATCAATATATCGTTGCTTTACGTTTGTACCTTGTACAAAGAACACACCTTAATATCATAGAGTTCAAGTATCTGGAATCTGGTCATAGCTTCATTGAAGCCGATAGCATGCATAGTGCCATTGAACACCAAAGAAAATACATGTCAATTTTTTTATGCACGATTGGATCAATGTGATGAAAATTGCAAGATCACAAAGAAAGCGATCTTCAGCTAATCCCTATGTTGTGACAGCAATGTTATATGAAAACGTACTTGATTTGAAGCATATTAACGGAGTAATAATAAAGAACCGAACTATAAACAATTGTGGTCAAAATGTTAAATGGTTGGAAATAAAATGCATGCGTTTTGAAAAGACTACCCCGAGTATAATGAAATACAGGTACGGATATGAAGGTGACAATGATACGATTGATTTCTCACATCATGAATCTGAGGTTAGGAGATTAAATGAGTACCTTTCCGAGAAATGATTGACTCGCAAGACGAATCATAATCAAGAAGCTAGAGGCCCGAGCACGGCTGAAGACTATGAAAGGATTACTTTGCGTAATGCCTATACAACTATTTCCCACATCTGTAGCAAAAAAATGATTTATTGAAGATGTGCAAAGATAAAATTATACCAAAGGAATTGCACCCATGGTTTCAAAGTTTTAAAACATGTAAAAAAAATACCGTCTACCAGACCCAGATATTGAAGACGAATAGGATGAAGACATCAACGCAGAATCTGACAATGAGACGGTTCTAATAATGCAGAAAGAAGTTTCTTAATAACATCATTAATCAACACACTTAACCAAGGGCATTAACAATAGTAAATGTACTTTAGTCTTTTCAAATTTGTACCTATAAATATAATAAACATTTTTCTTGTTGGTTCAATACAACTATTTATATTCCATTACTTTCTGTGGAGAAAAGGTTGAAATTCACTGATTTAATTTTTTTATATACATAATGTGATATCTTTTTTTTCAGTAATTAATAATCTTAGATTTAAGTTTGATGCTAACTGCACAGTAAAAAAAATTCAGTAATCATGCGCATGTTTATATTTTTGAGTATTATTAAAAAAACATCTTAATTATCTTTAACAGACTCTCCCCTAAAATTAGCTTTACGTTAGTTAAGGAGTTTCTGCTGCAAAGTGACGTTATACACTTTTCTTTTTTTATTCATCGACGAAATGCTCTCACTAACTCAGGAGCAGTCGAAATATTAAAATCTTTTGGCATTTTCTTATAGCTTCGGTACAAAAACTAAAAGTTCCAAAAAGTTCGCACTTTATAATAGATAATACATTTACAAAACATTTGAAGGCACCTTTTGGTTGAACATATTCATTATTTTATTCGTTTACCTTGTGTTTCTGTGCGTGCTTTATTCAACATAATGGAGCGTCTGAAAAGACTAATAAACTACGCGTTCGGAATTTCAATTATCAAATGGGAGTTCAAAATATTGCTTATAAATTGTTGAAGGTAAATACGTTTTTCGTATACATATTGTTTGCTAATGTGCCTTCATGAATAAAAAGCTTTATCCATAACAAACATATAAATCGCATTCTATTTTCTAGTTTGATATATAATTTGCAACGGGAATAATGAGTAGGGTATAATGATCATTATTCCCTCTTGCAAATCAATCAGAAAGTAGTATTTGAATTGTAAAAATTACTAAATCATGGCAACCATTGAACCATCAAGTCTGTGTAAACCTGATCGCTAACACAAAAGTTCAATAAAAATGTGCTTAAATGTATCAATAGAATTACCCGTGGATAAAGTATGGTATGTATACAAGTTGCCATAATGGATATTATTAACTCAGATGATTACGCCGCCCGCTCGCAGTGTAACCTTTATCTTCGCTAATACTAACTCTCATTATGGCATAGTTGTATAATATACTATTATGGTCCAATTTTATGGTTAAGAAATAGGAATTAGAGAAAACTTCAGATACATAATTTAATGCAATTATGATTAGGGGTGGGCGATACGGGATTTTGCGTATCGAATATCGATACGTATTCTATATCGATATGTATCGATATATTGAATATCGATATATATCGATACGTATCGATACGTATCGATACGTATCGATATGTATCGATGCGTATAGGTGCGTATCGATACATATCGATTCGTATCGATGCGTATCGATACGTATCGACTCGTATCGATGCATATCGATACGTATAGATACGTAGCGGTACGTATAGATATATATATATATATATATATATATATATATATATATATATATATAGTGATTCGTATCGGAACGTTTAGATGTGTAGATTAACATCGGAGGTTAAAAACTAACTCAAATATTAAATGAAAAGAGAAATGACAAACTTCTGAGACAACAACTACGAAAACAATCTTTGGAATGAAAGTTTCTTGAAGAAGAGGAATTAGAAAAATTAGACCATTGTATTGGTGGAATGGGTTGAAAACCTGGGTGACGACCAAATGACTTTTATGTTCGGTTTTGAAAACTACCGCTGGAGCTTTGTATCCAAATATATTTATTTGCGAATTGTGAGTGCACAGGATTCGCAAGTAATATTCACATTTGTGATTTTTGCAAATAGACAAGCTTTTTTGATCTCATTGTATTACTACGACTTTGTAATGGGTATTAAATTTATAAAATTCCATATGAATAAATACATGTCTTACTAGGTTTTTTTTATACTAATTATTTTGTTTATCTATTAAATACGCTCATGATAACCAGCATAACATGTCTTTTCAACAAAAAGTAACAGCTAACTACCCTAAAAATTTGAACATAAAGCTGCTAAATCGCAACACGGTGGGACTTATTACAACGTTTTCTCAAAATAATAAGAAATTCGAATTACCTTTTCAAAAAAAAAATTGCTGTGAATATCAATCAGTTTGAAATATTACAAATTCTGCAGTTCTCTTGTTAAGGTGATTGAGTATCATTTAATGCAAATTAATAACGATTCTGCAGTTCCATGTTGAAGTAATTAAGTATCATTTAATGCCAATCCATCACATTTTTTGGTATCCACTAATCGCATATACTGTACTGCGTCATATGTTTTGCACTTTTGAAAATGAGCAATAATACGAATCCGTTTTGAATTTTTTCTGACCTGTAAATGCTTTCTTGCCAGTTGCAGTTTGCATATTGACTTCGTCGTGTGATTTCCATCTGAGAATAGTGACCACATCATTCTAACCGCTTGTCGGAGCTACGGTTTTGTAGGCAATTCAGGAGCTAGGAGTAATTCGTAAAAGATGTTTTTAGATACTTTCATTTCTTATGTTACCATTATTGAAAGGATATGAAATTGTACTGTTTTCTTCGTCATCGGATTTGTACTTTCAAGAGACGAATTTAAACGTTGCCTCTTCGTTCTCTGGATGCCCCTACTGGAAATCTATAGAACACCACAATTAAGGTATCATTGGAATTTGGAATTACGATTTTCGAAAAGTCTCACACTTTAGAGTGGAAGATGCAAGTATAATTTTGGGAATTCGTTTTAGATAAAAAACATATACTCTGCTTGACGTAATCCTTGGTGATACATTTTCTCAATAATTACTTTCGGCCGTACTGTAAAAAACAATTTTAAAACTAGAGCGGGTGGACTTTTTGAAAGTTGTTATTATATTTCATTCTGCAATTGGTCACTCTAGCGTTTTGTAATCGAATTTATCGATTGACTGCAATTCGTGTTAATAAAACATTTATTCGGGTTTTATACTTGATAAAGAGATCAATTTAAATATGAAAGCGTTATATTGCATGCTACATTTTTTGATAATAAACGATTTGCGTTAGGCGGAATGTATTCCGAATATTCAAAATTCTCCCATTGGTATTTATCACTTAGCAGGAGCATTCGCTTGTGTGAGTATATTTTCACAAGATACCACTTTCACGTTTTCAACATGTTTAATTACTACCTACGAATCACGTTTTATACTTTTTCTGCTAACGCCAATAGTCCTTTATAAATTGTTTACTGGCATTCTTTTTTATAAATATTAAATATGTACTGGGATTTGTCTTCAAAAAAGGTTCAAGCGGTTTTCTACCAGCCATGGAACGTTTAAATCTTATTGTTAGAAATGCGTTATTGTTATAAACTGCAGTAACATTTCTACGCGATTTTTATTATGTCAGAGGCATATCAATTTCTAAAGCCAAAGCAATTTTTCTATACGATTTGTTTTTCTGGCCTAAGGTTAACATTCATTGTCGACACCACGTTTCCTGTTCCTTCAGTCTTTGTATGGCGTTGCAAAGTACCTTCTGGAATGTTAAAATTTATTCTGCCATTTTAATCTAGGTGGCTCCTTTGATTTCCAGAGCAGCAACTTTTAAGTATCCAGTATTTTATGGTTCCTTTTTTAGACACATCTTTGAAAATATGGAAGAAATGAGTGATATACAAAATGTTGATTGATTCAATATGTGGACTGCTCGGCAAGATCACCTTCCCCCACCTAATTTTTTTATTTTCTATATAGCACCTGATTGCACCACATAAAGTTATTATAGTTCAAAGTTGGGGTGGGAGGGGCTAAGATGATGCACCTCACTGCACTTTTTTCAATTTTTTCTCTTGTACCAGATAGTAGTAACATAGCACCACATAGCACCACCAGTCTCACAGCTAGCACCCAAAAATTCACGTGGATAGAGTAGTTTAAAGCATAAGGTCCTAGGCTACGTCAGCCTTTCCACTACACATTTTTCAATTTTTTCACATTGCACGTGCTAGAACTAACATAACACCACAAAGCACCGCCAGTCCCATACCTAGCGCCCAAAAAATGCCGACCCCCGTATCGACCCCCCCGATACAGCAAAAAATAAATATCGATATATCGATACTCGATATGTATCGATACGTATCGATACGTATCGATATTCGTTATAGAATATGTATCGATATTCGATACGCAAAATCCTGTATCGCCCACCCCTATATACATACTTATGTCACAAATATTAAACTTGAAAGTTTAATTATTTTGATAACAAACAATGTTAAGTGAAAGATCGAATTGTCAGTAAATACATTATTTTAAAACGATCTTGTGATTTTATTCCCAAAGAAAGAGTAGAAAAATTTATAGATGCGTATCGATTCGTACCGATAGGCATCGCTGCGTCTCGATATGTATGCAATCTACACATCTAAACGTTCCGATACGAATCACTATATATATATATATATATATATATATATATATATATAGATATATAGAGATATATAGATATATATATATATATATATATATATATATAGTGATTCGTATCGGAACGTTTAGATGTGTAGATTAAGTATACATATCGAGACGTAGCGATGCCTATCGGTACGAATCGATACGCATCTATAAATTTTTCTACTCTTTCTTTGGGAATAAAATCACAAGATCGTTTTAAAATAATGCATTTACTGACAATTCGATCTTTCACTTAACATTGTTTGTTATCAAAATAATTAAACTTTCAAGTTTAATATTTGTGACATAAGTCTGTATATAGGGGTGGGCGATACGGGATTTTGCGTATCGAATATCGATACATATTCTATAACGAATATCGATACGTATCGATACGTATCGACTTCGCGAGACGGATCTAGATACTGACATTACAGGACATTGGTATTATATACGCTAATGTATGTCAAATAGGAGGTCAGTTGCTATTCAAACGTCACCAAGCTAATCTAATAATAGATAGTATTAAGTTTGAACTATTATACAAGACACACGATTTATTAAAATAGAGGACGTTAAAAGTTCATTGCTACTCGAAGGAGTGTGATTATTTGCAATAATCACAATGATTTAAAACGCGGAAATAAATAATTAAAAATTAATAGTCTTCCTAAAATGTAATGGTGTGTTACAGTTTATATGACGCAATTTGCATGGAAGAACGTACTTGGTACAACAATTTGAGCGATCCTGAAGCTTTAATTGAGAATTACGGTGTATAAAAAGGGCAACAAGTAGAATTTTACGATAAAATAAAATTATATTATTTAGCATTTTAAAAAGGGCATATCTATTAATTAACTAAGTTACATGATAAGATGTTCTGTGTGAATTTTTTGTGAGAGTTTTTATGAGAGTGCATATATAAGACGATGATTTGATTAAAAAGGGTTGGCAGCTTATGGCGAGGTCTTTGCCAGTATAAAAAGAAATAACTATACCTAACTAATCAGATATGTTTAAATCCAATTTTAAAGGCGTGAATATTGAATTATACGAGTTTTCTTGATCAATTTTGTACATAAAAGATTAAATTTGGGAGTTATTTGTGAATGAAAATTATGAGATGCTTTGCGCAATGGTACTTAGCTACAGCTATTTAATCGGTTTTCTTTGTATTTGCACTGATTATAGTTATTCCATATAAGAAGTATATTCCATAAAACTTTAGTTATAATAGAATAATGTGATTTATTCAGACAGACTTTTACAAAGTTAAAAAAAATCACATTAACGCCCATGGAAAATGTTAAATTGAAATACAGCTAATGTGTAGCAGCTGTAAAAGCATCGTTATAAATTTTGGTTAGTCAATATTAATCAATTTAATATCTTTGTTAAAATATGGGATATTACATTTTCTTTTATTGCAATGATAAATTTCATTGGAATTGTAATTACTAACATTTATCGATAATTGAAAATTGTACGTTGAGTGCCAATTATGGAGACTGATACGTATCTATATGCAGGGAGGCAAGATCATCTCCCCTTCTCCTCCCCACAACACAAAATTTTTTTCATTTTCTATATAGCATCTGATTGCACCAACATTGCACCACAAGAATAATAGCTATTACAGTTCAAAGTTTGGGGGGCAAAGTGATGCCAGCCCCCACTGCATTTTTTCAATTTTTTCTCTTGCACCTGATAGTACTAACATAGCATCACCAGTCTCACAGCTAGCACCCAAAAATTGGCGTAGATATAGCAGTTTAAAGTATAGGGCCCTAGGTTACGTCAGCCCCCCAGTAGAGTATAATTGGGGCATCCACTACCTCATTTCCCCCAGAATCCCTCATTTCCCCACACATCTGGACCAAAAAGTTTTCTTCGACTAGCCATTTTTCATCTTTCGAGATAAACCTATCTTAAATTTTTTATGTTTCGAGATAAATGAGCATCCTCATTTCCTCACACATCTGGACCAAATTTACATGTAAATTCGCACTATAAAGTCTTATTTTTTAAGAATCTCCACCTGCTCTCTCCTGTGGAGATGAATCTCCTCCTTGTGGAATTTTTACCCCAACCATTTTGATTACATCACACCCGCATTCTTTCCACCCGCGAGATAAATCTTTCTCCACATTTCCACCCACGAGATAAACCTATCTTGTTTGGTATCAATTAATATTAGAATTTTCTCAGCTACCTGAATCTCTAGGAATTTTTCAGATTGCATCATCCCCAGGAGCTACCCTCATTTTAAGATTTCTTACCTGTAGCGACTTTTGAGCGTTCTTATAAATTTTTTATACATGCGATACATCTTGTTAGTCTAAAATTTTACACGAATTCAAATCTGTAAACAGATTTGAAATCGGACCATGCCCTGCAAAGTTATACCCCTTTAAAGTCCTGATCTTCTAAATTTTGCTCTTTGCTTTATAAGCAAACCTAACAAATAGTTTTCTTCGTCTGACCAATGCATCTTTTGAGATAAACCTATCTTGTTTGGTATCAATCAATATTAGAATTTTCTCAGCTACCCAAATCTCTAGGAATTTTCAGATTGCACCATCCCCAAGGAGCTACCCTAATTTTAAGATTTCTTACCTGTAGCGACTTTTGAGCGTTCTTATAAATTTTCTTAGTCATGCGATACATCTTGTTAGTCTAAAATTTTACACAGAATTTGAATCTGCAAACAGATTTGAAATCGGACAACGCCCTGCAAAGTTATACTTTAAGCCCTCAAACCTCTTTAAAAAATTTTGCTCGTATATATTTAACTCCATTTTTTAAAACCTTTTCGCTACCCAAGACATATGCTTTAACCAAACAGTTAGAGGTAGTAACACAAAATTAAGAACACAAAATTTTAATAATTTATTTATCCAACTTACAGTTTAATAAACTTATAGAATGCAATTTTTACAAAGTATAACATTATTTCCTGTGCGTAGCCGAAAGTTTAACCTGTAACAAAAGGAAATTAATGTGTTGTTTAAATAGACCTGTAATAAAAGAGATTAATGTAAAAAGGAGACATGTTTTCGGTTAATAAGACATATTATCGTTAATCTAACAATATGTTTTACCGTCCAGCGACATCACGTGGAGGTAAACACATTCCAATGTAATGGGTTTTAAATAGGAAAGTACGCTAAATACAAATCAATTAACAGCAATTAAATATTGCTTACTGACCTACCTTAAAGGTTGCTGTGCTATTAGGAATGATGTTTAAGACTTCGTACGTATTTTCCGGATTATATGTTGTATTCTTTTTTTATTAAGTAATCGAATAAATCGTTCCTTCTGCTTCCAAAGAAACTCGGACACTCCATTGTCGACGCTGGCGTTATTTATGCGATAGCTAGCCATGCAGTTGTTAAACGCTGGCTAATCATTTCTACACCATCTTCGTTAGTAGCGGTAACTGATGCATTTTATGTTTGTTGCTCCTTAATGTGCGGTAGTATTCTTTTCCATTTCGAAATCGCATACTGTACACATAATTCGTGGTTGTTTCGTACAAGACCCTTTAACAGCTGGCGGAGCTGAACGTTTAAGGCTTAATGACATACCGTGCTGTTTTTCCTTGTGTCGCAGTAAGTTGTCCATTCCGTAAAAGCGAAACCGCAAGTCCCACAGTTTAAGTACTTTGCTGCGGACGGCTTAACCCTGGGCGATGTTACACTACGACATTTGTTCTGGTGCCGTTTGAGGCATTTTCCAGGTATAGGAAGCACCGCAAGGTTGCACTTATAAACGTTTGCAGGTACCATTTGTACAAAACAAAACCCGCACTATAGCACTTTGGTTAAACTTGTAATCTAGCTAACTAAAAAGCTTACTCGAGCATACCTGATTTATGTTCCTTATAGAATGCATACCGAAGGTTTCCGAAGACGACCGAACGATGTTGAGGATTCGGCGGGGAACTAAATGATGTCATATTCCTTGCTGCTCGTCCAATACATTTAGCGCTAATGCATGCACCTGCTTCGCTTCGTCGATGGTGTGAATGCCGTTAGTAGAAACACCGGAAAACATCTTCCATGTTATACGGATCGCATGCATATTAAAAATCCAAAGGGTGGTAGCACCACACAAATTGTGTGCAAGTCGGTGTAGAAGATGCAATGCTACTATAACCAAAAACACTTTAAACCATTACTAAGAAAATACCAACTTGTTGTCTACAGGATACTTACAACAATTTAATTTTAAATAACTTCTACGTCATATTTTGGAAATGGGGGCTTGAATATTTTCCAAATGAATCACCAAGCGAAAGTATATGCTTAACGGTATTAGAATTACCCATTAATTTCCTATTTTACGACCGTGGTTAATTATAGATTGAAATTTAATTTGTGCACGCTCGAGCTTCTCGTAAACTAACATATTTTAGAGCAACAATGCGCTGTATAATACATGCATACCCTTCGCCGCGCTACTGCTATTCTTGTAATTGCTAGAAAAAGTCACTCTCCTTTTTACTGTTAGGAGCGATGCAAAGCACCATTTTTATACTTTCTATAGCACATCGCACACTTTTCGTCTGATAATTAAATTTTGCTTCTGTAGGCTTTTACACTTTCGCATAGCGGTCGGCCGCACGTATTGATTTCTAGAACCGGTAAGTACTCGATATCCTCCAAATAGAAATTAGATGCTCGATGTCTGTCAACTTCCAATTCCCTCGTAAAGGTAGAAAAACTCAGTCAATCATCCATTAAACTTCGACCCGCTCCTGTTCTGATAATTTACAAACATTTTCAAACGACAATGGGCCGAGAATTTTTAAACCTCGAGGAATCTTTAAGTCGTGATCAATTACACATCCGAGCTACGCGTAAACTAACATATTTTGCAGCAACTGTATAATACATGCATACCCTTCTCTGCGCTACTGCTATTCTTGTAGTTGCTTGGAAAAGTCAGTCGCCCTTTTTATATGTGGGACCGATGCAAGCACCATTCCTACTTTCTTTATAAGTGTAGCACATCGCGCACTTTTGTCGGATAATTAAATTTTTGTTTATGTAGGCCTTTACACTTTCGCTTATTTAAACATCTAATACGATCAATTAACCACTTTAGATTATTCTAACGGAGACAACCATACATTCCGCCATATCGTTCTTTTTAATTCCAACGATCCTATGGGCTTCACGCACTAACACCTGACGTATCTTTCCTACTATTTGTTAAACAAAAACTACCGGTATCGCCATTGTGGACGTAAGCAGATGTTTGTGGATGTGTACGAGAATATGTAACCATATACATTAATTAGTCTAAGCTATTTTATTTAGTCCACAAAACTACTATTTTCTAATCCACAATTAATAATCGCCTTTATAGGTTTAACATTTCTACCATTACCCAATGACTGGTGCTACGTACATGGAAACTTTAATTTCTTATTGGAGAATTCTTATTCTCCGCGCACTGCTGCGTAGTTGCATGTCTACCCTTTTGAGGTATATGCTCGTTATAGGTTGTAAGACCCTCGGTTTTACTTAACTACAATTCGTGAGACCCTTTAATCTTTTAATCGTATCTTTCTCGCCTACAATACAGTAGGACTTAACATTACTACCAACAAATTCTAATACTGGACCCCCATTAAATACGTCTTTAAATTTCCTACAACTTTTTTGTTGACAAGTGTTATATTGTATTTATTATACGCGGGTAGTCACTCTTTTAAGATAAATATATTTTGCTAGGTATCAACTAATATTAAATTTTCTAGGGACCCCAAATCTGTAAACAGATTTTAAATAGGACCACCCATACAAAGTTATGCGTTTTAAAGACTAATTTTTGCTCATCTTTATTTAACACCATCTTGAGAACCCTTTTTCGCTAACCAAGACATATGCTTTAACCAACCGTTTCCTAGAAATCTAAAACCGCAGTGTCCCGCAATACCACGTGGAGATAACACGTATCCTCTGTCAACCAGGATAGAAGCCGGAAGGATTTGGAAGGTGGGAGAAGAACTTAAAATTATGGAATCTTAAAACTAATATATACAAATCTAAACAACTATCTTATATCTTTACCCCCATGCGTAGATTGTTGTACTATTAGGAATGATGTACCTTTTGTCATCTTCCTCGATAAACTAATTTTATTAATAAGCTGCGTATGCAAATCGTATTCTTTACTCCGGATACATACGCAGACAAGTACTCCACACCAAATAAAGAATTGGATGCTTGGTGACTGTTAACATCCGCTTCCCTCGTGTACGCCCAGACACATCCCAGCCCATGAGCACCCTGCGCATGCACACCTGCCCATGCGCGCCCATGCGCGTGCACACCTGCCCATGCGTGCTGCCCATGCGCACCCTCTCTGTGCGACTGCTATTTCAGGGTAACGTCACAGCCTTTTATAAATAAAGAACAATGTTATATACTATTATAAAATGTTTATTCTGACATTATACATAACAAATTTAAAAATATTTAATGCCAAGCATGGATCCATTTAAACTTAATTTTAATACAAAGTTATACACAGAAGACAGTCCTTTCTTTATGCTTGTTTGGGTAGCTTTAATTTTATCTAATTTTATTCGCAGCTTAAAATTTAAATCGATACCCAAGTCCTCTATCTCCTTTTCTAACCAATAGTTTGATACATAGAGACCGTCTAGGTTTTCGAATTGTAAAATGTACCGAAGTTTGCCTCTATATTTAAAGTCTTTGATTCCGCCGACAACCAGATCCATTCCTTCGTGTAATTCTTCCAGCTTGTGACAATCTTTTAATCGCAGCTTTCCCACTATATCCTGCATACGTATCTTGTTAGCTTGATCGACTTCTTCTTGTCGGTATTGGAGGAAATCCTTTTCTCCCACACACCGTTGGTAGTTGCATATTCACCACTTTTGGGAATATATGGTTGTTATAGGTTGTAAGACCCTCGGTTTTAAATGATCCGAAAGGTTCTTTACTAGGCAAATATACAATGTTTAACGGACCCCTTTGCGTGTGGTGTACGCAAAGATTACGAAACCCGCATTCCTTAGTTCGTCTTTGTTATCTGCCATTTTGATAAATACGTTTTAGAATAACCTTTTAAAAAGTATACGGATTTAGTACCATCCTTTTCTGCAAGAACGCCTACATAACTAAAGAGTCTTTCTTACTAACCGCAAATGCATACAACTTGTAGAAACCAGATGTATCTAAGTCAGTCCATCGGCACATAAAATAATCTTTTAATTCTTCCTCATTTTCTCTAATAAGATGTTCTTTGTCTAACACATCTTTGTATTGATCGCGTATTGTCGCAGTGTTTTCCATGTAGTCAATTTTCGCCTTTTTGCATCCATTTCCTCTAATTCCAGTTGTCTTTTCCTTCCACTTACAGCGTATGGTATACATAATGGGGCAATTTCCTTTAGCGTAAACGGATAGAGTTTACTACCAATATTTACGCGTTGTCGTACAACCTCTGGACGAATGTTAGGCGTATCTATCAATCCCAAGTCCGAAATACTATTTCTTTTGGAATTGTAGAATATGGTGTTGCAGATTGTGTAAAATATGTACTACCTGCTTTAATGTAGCACTTGTGTAAGATTTTATTTTATCTTGGACATCTTCCTCTACTATCTCCAAATAATTTACAGGTAAATAGTTAAAACTAAAAGCCAGCACATACTTTATCAATTTTCCTTTTCCTCTGGTTTTTGGACAACTAATTTGCAAGCCCGTCAATTTCTTTGTATTGCCATTCCCCAATACACGTACTGTAGCAGGTTATTATACACTAAACAGCAGCTATTTTGTAGCTTGTCCGATAGCTTACTCCACATTTTGGTAAGTGGTACCGAGTACATTGGTGCCTTTAGGAAGTATAACACTATCTTCCAATAAGGTTAAACAGTCTTTTAAGGGTTTATACACCGTTCCGCACTGACATAGCTTCCAATTGCACAGTTGTATATTGTCGCTTCCAATCGCGTAATACCATGTTCTTTGGCCAAAGTAGACGCAAATGTTTCCCTTAAACGTACATCTGGACAACGTAAAAATCTAGTATATGATTGCCAAGTTGTTTATTAACACCAGGACTTGTTATCTGGCACACAAATTTGTTGTAAATCTTAATTCTTGCATTGGTTGTTAGCCATGTTAAACAATCAATCCCCGCAGTTTTATCGTTGTCAACTATAATATTCACTTTTCGTATTCGCCCTTATAGCAAAAGTTATGGTTTGTAGTTAAATAATTAACATCTCCATCTTGCTAAATATGCCTGCAAAATCTTGGGTTACATCCATGTCAAAAGATAGAAATAATCTTTTCGACTTCGTCTAATATATCTGGTAGTTCCTCCAATAAAGTTTCCAACTTAACATCTGCTAGTTCCACTTTGTATGGAACACATATAGGATTTTGGAATTTTTATTAATGCATTCGATGTCTTCTTTTCCGATAATTTCTTTTACTCTCTGGCCTATCTTGTTACTGCTTTCCAGGAAAACGGAAGCTTAGCTTTAACACCATGCCTAGCGAAACAAATCGTTGAACTTTCTTCGTAGATAGCTGTTAAATGCACCACAAATTTCTTTTTTAGGATAAACATCGCTTGTTTGCAGATGCTTGTTCGGTGTCAGAAAGGTCACAAATTTTAACCAACATTATATTGTCACAAAATGGTTCTGTAATTGGTGTGTGTAGTCCACCAGTCAGCATCTTTTCGCCTTCGACATAACAAATATTACCAATATCTGTCACCAGATTATTGTTGCACATATTTTCTGCCAACAGCCATAATCCAAATCGCTCATTTGTCGGTTTCACTTTATTCCCAAAAGTTGAGAAACGTTAATCACCTTGGAGACGCTCATGTTTACCGTTCTAGCTACCGTCAAATACTAAATTGAATACGAAAATCTGTTCCTTATGTATCCTACAGAGGTGGGGCGTATATTCCGAAAATAGTCGAATAGTGTTGGACACCACCATATCGCTTCATTCCTGTTTGAACTGTTTTGTTATCCGACCTAGGTCGGCAGGGTTGCGGCATCAAACATGTCCGGATATATGTGGTTTTATAAAATCCAAATTTAATCTGCTCACAGTACCACATTGACCATATGACCAATGACACATGCAGACCATATGACCTATGATCACATGACCACATGTATGACCATATGACCATACCTGACCACTCCAATGACCATATGACCTACCATTGACCAAGACCACATGACCATATGACCGACCACATGACCTAATTGCTTTTTAATGAGTTTTCTCATTAAAACCCATTACATAATTGCTTTTAATGGTTTTCCATTAAAAACAAGTGTGGACCTAGGTTAGATTAAAGGAAAATTTAATAGGTTGGGCCGGCGCCTGGGCTGGTCTGGCATTTGGTCCTAGAAACCTGGTCACTGCAAATATATTGGTAAAAATCGTGCTGGTAGTCATGGTCGTGATGTGTCATGTGGTCATGTCTGATGTGTCATGTGGTCATGTATGTGGCTGTGGTCGTGTGGTCGCATGTGGTCTATGTGTGATGTCGGGGATTTGGGGTGAATCGCAAAGGCTGATTTTGAGTAAAGAACCTTTCGGATCATTTCCGGGGCTTACAACCTTCCCTATAAAAAGTGGTGAATATGCAATACCCGGTGTGGGAGAAAAGGTTTTCCTACCGACAAGAAGAAGTCGATGCTAACAAGATAGTTGGGATATGTGGAAAGCTGGATTAAAAATTGTAAAGCTGGAAGAATTACCGGGAATGGATCTGGTTGTGGCGGAATCAAAGATTTAAATATAGAGGCAATCTTCGGTACATTTTACAATTCGAAAACCTAGACGGTCTCTATGTATCAAACTATTGGTTAGAAAAGGAGATAGAGGACTTGGGTATCGATTTAAATTTTAAGCTGCGAATAAAATTAGATAAAATTAAAGCTACTCCAAACAAGCATAAAGAAAGGACTGTCTTCTGTGTATAACTTTGTATTAAAATTAAGTTTAAATGGATCCATGCTTGGCATTAAATATTTTTAAATTTGTTATGTATAATGTCAGAATAAACATTTTATAATAGTATATAACATTGTTCTTTATTTATAAAAGGCTGTGACGTTACCCTGAAATAGCAGTCGCACAGAGAGGGTGCGCATGGGCAGCACGCATGGGCAGGGTGTCCGCGCATGGGCGCGCATGGGCAAGGTGTGCATGCGCAGGGTGCTCATGGGCTGGGATGTGCTGGGCGTACACGAGGGAAGCGGATGTTAACAGTCACCAAGCATCCAATTCTTTATTTGGTGTGGAGTACTTGTCTGCGTATGTATCCGGAGTAAAAGAATACGATTTGCATACGCAGCTTATTAATAAAATTAGTTTATCGAGGGAAGATGACAAAGGTACATCATTCCTAATAGTACAACAATCTACGCATGGGTGTAAAGATATAAGATAGTTGTTTAGATTTGTATATATTAGTTTTAAGATTCCATAATTTTAAGTTCTTCTCCCACCTTCCAAATCCTTCCGGCTTCTATCCTGGTTGACAGAGGATACGTGTTATCTCCACGTGGTATTCGCGGGACACTGCGGTTTTAGATTTCTAGGAAACGGTTGGTTAAAGCATATGTCTTAGAAGGGAAAAAGGGTTCTCAAGATGGTGTTAAATAAAGATGAGCAAAATTAGTCTTTAAAACGCATAACTTTGTATGGGTGGTCCTATTTAAAATCTGTTTACAGATTTGGGGTCCCTAGAAAATTTAATATTAGTTGATACCTAGCAAAATATATTTATCTTAAAAGAGTGACTACCCGCGTATAATAAATACAATATAACACTTGTCAACAAAAAGTTGTAGGAAATTTAAAGACGTATTTAATGGGGGTCCAGTATTAGAATTTGTTGGTAGTAATGTTAAGTCCTACTGTATTGTAGGCGAGAAAGATACGATTAAAAGATTAAAGGGTCTCACGAATTGTAGTTAAGTAAAACCGAGGGTCTTACAACCTATAACGAGCATATACTCCAAAAGGGGTAGACATGCAACTACGCAGCAGTGCGCGGAGAATAACGAATTTTCCAATAAGAAATTAAAGTTTCCATGTACGTAGCACCAGTCATTGGGTAATGGTAGAAATGTTAAACCTATAAAGGCGATTATTAATTGTGGATTAGAAAATAGTAGTTTTCGTGGACTAAATAAAATAGCTTAGACTAATTAATGTATATGGTTACATACTCGTACACATCCACAAACATCTGCTTTACGTCCACAATGGCGATACCGGTAGTTTTTGTTTAACAAATAGTAGGAAAGATACGTCAGGTGTTAGTGCGTGAAGCCCATAGGATCGTTGGAATTAAAAAGAACGATATGGCGGAATGTATGGTTGTCTCCGTTAGAATAATCGAAAGTGGTTAATTGATCGTATTAGATGTTTAAATAAGCGAAAGTGTAAAGGCCTACATAAACAAAAATTTAATTATCCGACAAAAAGTGCGCGATGTGCTACACTTATAAAGAAAGTATGGAATGGTGCTTGCATCGGTCCCTAAATAAAAAGGGCAACTGACTTTTCCAAGCAACTACAAGAATAGCAGTAGCGCAGAGAAGGGGTATGCATGTATTATACAGTTGCTGCAAAATATGTTAGTTTACGCAGTAGCTCGGATGTGTAATTGATCACGACTTAAAGATCCTCGGAGGTTTAAAATTCTCGCCCATTGTCGTTTGAAAATGTTTGTAAATTATCAGAACAGGAGCGGGTCGAAGTTTAATGGATGATTGACTGAGTTTTTCTACCTTTACGAGGGAATTGGAAGTTGACAGACATCGAGCATCTAATTCTATTTGGAGGATATCGAGTACTTACCGGTTCTAGAAATCAATACGTGCGGCCGACCGCTATGCGAAAGTGTAAAAGCCTACAGAAGCAAAATTTAATTATCAGACGAAAAGTGTGCGATGTGCTATAGAAAGTATAAAAATGGTGCTTTGCATCGCTCCTAACAGTAAAAAGGAGAGTGACTTTTTCTAGCAATTACAAGAATAGCAGTAGCGCGGCGAAGGGTATGCATGTATTATACAGCGCATTGTTGCTCTAAAATATGTTAGTTTACGAGAAGCTCGAACGTGCACAAATTAAATTTCAATCTATAATTAACCACGGTCGTAAAAATAGGAAATTAATGGGTAATTTAATACCGTTACATATACTTTCGCTTGGTGATTCATTTGGAAAAATATTCAAGCCCCCCATTTCCTAAAATATGACGTAGAAGTTATTTAAAATTAAATTGTTGTAAGTATCCTGTAGACAACAAGTTGGTATTTTCTTAGTAATGGTTTAAAGTGTTTTTGGTTATAGTAGCATTGCATCTTCTACAGCACGACTTGCACACAATTTGTGTGCGTGTGCTACCACCCTTTTGGATTTTTAATATGCATGCGATCCGTATAACATGGAAGATGTTTTCCGGTGTTTCTACTAACGGCATTCACACCATCGACGAAGCGAAGCAGGTGCATGCATTAGCGCTAAATGTATTGGACGAGCAGCAAGGATTATGACATCATTTAGTTCCCCGCCGAATCCTCAACATCGTTCGGTCGTCTTCGAAACCTTCGGTATGCATTCTATAAGGAACATAAATCAGGTATGCTCGAGTAAGCTTTTAGTTAGCTAGATTACAAGTTTAACCAAAGTGCTATAGTGCGGTTTTGTTTTGTACTAAAATGGTACCTGCAAACGTTTATAAGTGCAACCTTGCGGTGCTTCCTATACCTGGAAAAATGCTCTCAAACGGCACCAGAACAAATGTCGTAGTGTAACATCGCCCAGGGTTAGCCGTCCGCAGCAAAGTACTTAAACTGTGGGACTTGCGGTTTCGCTTTTACGCGAATGGACAACTTACTGCGACACAAGGAAAACAGCACGGTATGTCATTAAGCCTTAAACGTTCAGCTCCGCCAGCTGTTAAAGGGTCTTGTACGAAACAACCACGAATTATGTGTACAGTATGCGATTTCGAAATGGAAAAGAATACATATACCGCACACTTAAGGAGCAACAAACATAAAATGCATCAGTTACCGCTACTAACGAAGATGGTGTAGAAATGATTAGCACAGCGTTTAACAACTGCATGGCTAGCTATCGCATAAATAACGCCAGCGTCGACAATGGAGTGTCCGAGTTTCTTTGGAAGCAGAAGGAACGATTTATTCGATTACTTAATAAAAAGAATACAACATATAATCCGGAAAATACGTACGAAGTCTTAAACATCATTCCTAATAGCACAGCAACCTAATTAAGGTAGGTCAGTAAGCAATATTTAATTGCTGTTAATTGATTTGTATTTAGCGTACTTTCCTATTTAAAACCCATTACATTGGAATGTGTTTACCTCCACGTGATGTCGCTGGACGGTAAAACATATTGTTAGATTAACGATAATATGTCTTATTAACCGAAAACATGTCTCCTTTTTACATTAATCTCTTTTATTACAGGTCTATTTAAACAACACATTAATTTCCTTTTGTTACAGGTTAAACTTTCGGCTACGCACAGGAAATAATGTTATACTTTGTAAAATTGCATTCTATAAGTTTATTAAACTGTAAGTTGGATAAATAAATTATTAAAATTTTGTGTTCTTAATTTTGTGTTACTACCTCTAACTGTTTGGTTAAAGCATATGTCTTGGGTAGCGAAAAGGTTTTAAAAATGGAGTTAAATATATACGAGCAAAATTTTTAAAGAGGTTTGAGGGCTTAAAGTATAACTTTGCAGGGCGTTGTCCGATTTCAAATCTGTTTGCAGATTCAAATTCTGTGTAAAATTTTAGACTAACAAGATGTATCGCATGACTAAGAAAATTTATAAGAACGCTCAAAAGTCGCTACAGGTAAGAAATCTTAAAATTAGGGTAGCTCCTTGGGGATGGTGCAATCTGAAAAATTCCTAGAGATTTGGGTAGCTGAGAAAATTCTAATATTGATTGATACCAAACAAGATAGGTTTATCTCAAAAGATGCATTGGTCAGACGAAGAAAACTATTTGTTAGGTTTGCAAAGAGCAAAATTTAGAAGATCAGGACTTTAAAGGGGTATAACTTTGCAGGGCATGGTCCGATTTCAAATCTGTTTACAGATTTGAATTCTGTGTAAAATTTTAGACTAACAAGATGTATCGCATGTATAAAAAAATTTATAAGAACGCTCAAAAGTCGCTACAGGTAAGAAATCTTAAATGAGGGTAGCTCCTTGGGGATGATGCAATCTGAAAAATTCCTAGAGATTCAGGTAGCTGAGAAAATTCTAATATTAATTGATACCAAACAAGATAGGTTTATCTCGTGGGTGGAAATGTGGAGAAAGATTTATCTCGCGGGTGGAAAGAATGCGGGTGTGATGTAATCAAAATGGTTGGGGTAAAAAATTCCACAAGGAGGAGATTCATCTCCACAGGGAGAGAGCAGGTGGAGATTCTTAAAAAATAAGACTTTATAGTGCGAATTTACATGTAAATTTGGTCCAGATGTGTGAGGAAATGAGGATGCTCATTTATCTCGAAACATAAAAAATTTAAGATAGGTTTATCTCGAAAGATGAAAAATGGCTAGTCGAAGAAAACTTTTTGGTCCAGATGTGTGGGGAAATGAGGGATTCTGGGGGAAATGAGGTAGTGGATGCCCCAATTATACTCTACTCCCCCCTCCACATTTAATTTTTTTCTTGCATCTGCTTGTACTAACATAGCACCGCAAATACCACAAATCGTGTTCTTAGCATCCAAAAAATGGTGAAGATATAACAGTACATTCGGAAAGGCTCAAATGGTGTGTCTGCTGAGAAATTTATCTAAATTTTTTTTGGTTTGGTTATATTAACACAGTACCATGTAGCACCACCAGTCGCATACCTAACACCCGAAAAATGCCGAAAATACAGTGATTACTAAAATCTAAATAATACATGTTAGTATTTATCTAATATATAGGTTTTAACTACTTTAGTACCATTTGTTTCAGGCCTATACTTATTCTTATAGACTGTAAAATACTGAAATCACTACTATTAAATAAAAAAGTATACGATAAAGATTATCAATTGATGGCAACCACAAAGGAACTTCGTATCTGTGCAAGTCCAGAAACTAGATTCATTAATTAGCGGCTTTGTTATGGGTCTAAATTCAATACCTCAACGTTTCAAACCAATGAACCCTATCTATCCTCAATGAATATGTGATGACGTCATCATTTATTTAAAAGCTGTGTTATTTTGGTTAAAACAAAGCAAAAAGTATTAACACGAAGCTAAACAATGAATTTGCAACGAAAAATACCAAAGAAGCAGAAGCAGAAAATGTTTCAACACCGCATACACTAAATTGTAATATCATTAAAGCAACGTCCCTAGTTACGTTAAAAAATTTTTCGCTTAGCATAAGTATATGAAAATCAATCGCATTAACCCTAAAAATATGACTGAAATTAAGCTTTATCGTCCCGTGGACTGCTAAACTCATAACAACACGATTTTGAAGTTTTTCGTAATCTAGGCACCTTTGACTATAGTTGGTTGAGTTTCATCTATTGCGCATTCTGACGTTTCACATAATTTTTTATTTAACGTCAGAAATAAATTACCCACGAGCCATGAGCAGAGTAGCTCTTTAGAGATAGTAGTAGTATCGAGAGGGGGAGAGGGGTAGATTTTGAATCACCTTAGACTCTACAAACTTTGAACTGTTTCAACATCCCTATCTTTGGCATGCTAAATATCAAACTGGTGGTGTTTGATGATAGTAGTATATAACAGAGAGACAAAAGCTAATATTCAAAAAAAGTGTAGTGCTGGAGCTCCGGGGTGCAACCCCACGTTAGACACCAATCCTCAAACAGTTAAATCGACAGCATTTTTTGGGTGCTAGCTATGAGACTGGTCGTGCTATTCGGTACGTTAGCACTAGTAAGTTCGAAAGAAAAAATGCAAAAAGTGTTGTGGGGCAGGAATCACCTTATCCTCCAAATCCTAAACTGTTATATCTACGCCTTTTTTTGGGCGCTAGCCATAAGACTGGTGGTGTTCTGTGGTGCTATGTTAGTTCTAGCAGGTGCAATAGGAAAAATTTGAAAAATGTGTAGTGGAAATGCTGACGTAACCTGGGTCTTAAAGCCACCCCACAAACTTTGAACTGTAATAACTCTATGTGGTGCAATGTTGGAGCAATCAGGTGCTATATAGAAAATAAAAGAATTAGGTGGGGGTAGTTGATCGTGCCGAGCAGTCCACATATTGAATAAATCAACATTTTGTATAGGTACCACTCATTTCTTCCACATTTTCAAAGATGTGTCCAAAAAAGAAACAATAAAATGCTGAATACTTAAAAGTTGTTGCTTTAGATATCAAAGGAGCCACCTAGATTAAAATTAAAATGGCAGCAATAAATTTTAACATTCCATCAGGAGGTACTTTGCAACGCCATACAAAGACTGGAGGAACAAGAAACGTGGTGTCGACAATGAATGTTAACCCCAGGCTAGAAAAACAAATCGTATGGAACAATTATTTTGGCTTTATAAATCGATATGCCTCTTACATCATAAAAATTGCGTAGAAATGTTGGCAGTTTATAGGGATAACGCATTTCTAACAACAAGATTAAATCGTTCCAGGGTTGGTAGAAAACCGCTTGAACCATTTTTGAAGACAAATTCAGTTAATATTTAGTGCTTATGAATAGGAATGCCAGTAAAAATGTATAAAGGACTATTGGCGTTAGGAGAAAAATATTCAACAGGATTCGTAGGTAGTAATTAAACATGTTGAAACGTGAAAGCGGTATATGGTGAAAATATACTCACAGAAGCGAATGCTCCTGCTAAGTGATAAATACCAATGGGAGAATTCTGAATATTCGGGATACATTCCACCTAACGCAAATTGTTTATTGTCCAAAAATGCAGCATGCAATATAACGCTTTCATATTTAAATTGATCTCTTTACCAAGTATAAAACCCGAAGAAATGTTTTATTAATTTTTTATAGTACTCAGAGTTTGATGGTAACGTTTTGACAGCAGCTAATAAACGCAACATATTTTTGTTTTGTTAACGAAGCAACTATGTCCACAAATTGCAGTCAATCCATAAATTCGATTACAAAACGTTAGAGTGGCCAATTGCGGAATGAAATATAATAACAACTTTCAAAAAAGTCCCCCAGCTCTGGTTTTAAAATTGTTTTTTAGAGTACGGCCGAAAGCATTATTCAGAAAATGTATCATCAAGGATTACGTCAAACAAAGTATATGTGTTTTATCTAAAACGAATTCCCAAAATTATACTTGCATCTTCCACCTTAAAGTGTGCGACTTTTCGAAAATCGTAATTCCAATGATACCTTAATTGTGGTGTTCTATAGATTTCCAGTAGGGGCATCCAAAGAACGAAGAGGCAACGTTTAGATTCGTCTCTTGAAAGTACAAATCCGATGACGAAGAAAACAGTACAATTTCATATCCTTTCAATAATGGTAACATAAGAAATGAAAGTATCTAAAAACATCTTTTACGAATTACTCCTAGCTCCTGAATTGCCTACAAAACCGTAGCTCCGACAAGCGGTTAGAATGATGTGGTCACTATTCTCAGATGGAAATCACACGACGAAGTCAATATGCAAACTGCAACTGGCAAGAAAGCATTTACAGGTCAGAAAAAAATTCAAAAACGGATTCGTATTATTGCTCATTTTTCAAAAAGTGCAAAAACATATGACGCAGTACAGTATATGCGATTAGTGGATACCAAAAAATGTGATGGATTGGCATTAAATGATACTTAATTACTTCAACATGGAACTGCAGAATCGTTATTAATTTGCATTAAATGATACTCAATCACCTTAACAAGAGAACTGCAGAATTTGTAATATTTCAAACTGATTGATATTCACAGCAATTTTTTTTTTGAAAAGGTAATTCGAATTTCTTATTATTTTGAGAAAACGTTGTAATAAGTCCCACCGTGTTGCGATTTAGCAGCTTTATGTTCAAATTTTTAGGGTAGTTAGCTGTTACTTTTTGTTGAAAAGACATGTTATGCTGGTTACTATGAGCGTATTTAATAGATAAACAAAATAATTAGTATAAAAAAACCTAGTAAGACATGTATTTATTCATATGGAATTTTCTAAATTTAATACCCATTACAAAGTCGTAGTAATACAATGAGATCAAAAATAAGAAAAAAGCTTGTCTATTTGCAAAAATCACAAATGTGAATATTACTTGCGAATCCTGTGCACTCACAATTCGCAAATAAATATATTTGGATACAAAGCTCCAGCGGTGGTTTTCAAAACCGAACATAAAAATCATTTGGTCGTCACCCAGGTTTTCAACCCATTCCACCAATACAATGGTCTAATTTTTCTAATTCCTCTTCTTCAAGAAACTTCCATTCCAAAGATTGTTTTCGTAGTTGTTGTCTCAGAAGTTTGTCATTTCTCTTTTCATTTAATATTTGAGTTAGTTTTTAACCTCCGATGTTTACTTTATATCACCAACCGTGAGGAAATGATGTAAAAATTGCTTTTGAAGACCTCGAATCCTTATTTGATATGATGAACATTAACAGTTTTAGTCTGAATACGTTGTAAAATCGACCCCTTTGTGAGATTCCTGGACTTATATTTTATTCTGTTTCGACATTACGGAATGTTTAAGGAGGTTTTCACTTTTATTTTGCAGGATTTCTGAATATAATTTCTCTTTACTGGACGGTGCAAAATCTACGACTGAAAGCCTCTGATTCGAAACCTATTCATAGATCGGGTGTAGAAATTCAAATAATCTTGGCGAGCATGTCAACAGCGCCATATTTCTAATACGTCTCTCACCGTGATTAGCACATACTTTCACTAAAGTACTAAAAAATGTGTGGTCGAGTAGTAGAGTAGTACGTCACGCGATGTATGTGAAGATATACTTACATTAGATGTAAGGTTTTCTCGTTCAAGATTCATAATATCTGTTTTTGCGTGAGAGTTCTGACCACGTCGTACCAACCGCACTGGACCATCTTCTGTGAGCTTAACTTTTTCGATGAGGTACTTCAACCAGTCAATAAAAATATTTTTTTGTATCTCCGGTATGGTGACACACATCGATTTCTTTCAGTTGAGAACTTTTCATAAGACTTAGGCATAGTTTTCCTTAAAAAAAAATCGTGTAACAAATGCAGCAAATCACTATAACGCAAAGTCCTCTGTTCGGTCTCTTTGTCGCACGTTCACGTGGTTAATTTTAAGTTATTTAAATTTGTAGTCGTAAATCTAATAGTAAAACTGTCATCCCTTGTTCCCTTATATCCTGCCATAAAAATTCCTTGTGCATGTGCGAATAAGGTGGACAGAGTAGTGAACAAACACTTTCTTATGGATATTGAAGCAGAACGGTCGTGTCGGTTTCTTCGTTCAGAACCGTAAGTTAGTCAAGTGCCGCATCGTTGTTAAACCCCTAAAAAACACAGTGCAAGTGTAACGTAACATAGACTCAATTCGCATACAGTCCATTTGGTTGAAAGAATAGGAACTGCAGCTTAGAAAAACAAAACACCGCGGAGGTAAGTTCATTTATAAATTTATAAGACCCCCCGCGCGTGAACAAAATTGGCCTTCATCGCTGGATCTTTAATTAAATAATTAGTTCCTATCCTTTAAGCTCCTTATACTTAAATTTATAAAATTGTCGTAGTTTTTATTATGGTTAAACGTGTTACACAGAAAAGAACATCTTGCTTACACATTTACTGTAGATTTTACAATACATTCCTTATCCTTTGTGGCAAAGATTAGGGTCGTCGTCGGTATCCTTTTATGTAAACTATTTATGAGTGTTATTGTATCCTAGATCTTTACCTTATTTGTCACTTCAAGTTGGAGCAACCATTGGGGTTCATGCAACTTGTATAACAAAGGGGTTATTGGTATTTATTTGAAACCTTAAAAGCTTTGTCGGGCAAACACTGTAGTTAGGTGCATTTTTCTATTAATAATTTAATTTCGTAGATGAATTAGTAATTTAGCGTATTTGAGTTACGCATTGTTTTTATATTAATTTTATTGTCGTTCATTAATCATTAATCAAATATGGTTATATCAATTGATAAAGCTATTCTTGAAGCTAAATTTGTAGTTAAAAGGTTGGATCACATATACAGTAAGATCAACCAACCGGAAGACGTATCGATTGCTTTAATTAGAACGTCGATTAAAAGTGTCGAACAGATTGAAACGCTTTTCAAATCCTTTTGCAAGGATATTTTCTTTGATGAAGAAAGTGAACAATTGGATGAATTTTCTGCTCTTAGGGTGAAAATCGATGATTATCTATTAGATATTCGTATTATCGCTGAACAATGCGAATTAGATCGGGTAGAAAATAAGCCAAAGGTGGAAAATATGAATAATTCCTTTTCGTCAGATTGTACAATTCGCTTGAAACATCTTTCAGTCCCCCGCTTCTCCGGACGCATATCAGATTTTGAGAGTTACAATGCAATTTATAAGCGGTTGATTCATGATAATGTCAGTTTGTCACCCGTTGAAAAATTTTGCCATCTCGTTGATACATTAGATGAGTCGTCGCGTGCGTTGATAAAACACTTGCCATTAAATGATTATGCATACGTGGAACCCTATAAAATCATTACTAATCGTTTTCAGTCCAAGAGGTTATTACTTTCAACATATTTTAATGCTCTCGAAAAATGCCCTAAGGTCAGTTCCTCAGACTCGCATGCGGAACTCCGGCAATTAATTAGTTGTTTTGATGAAAATATATTCGCGTTAAGGCAGATGGAAATAGATTTATTAGATTTCATGTTGTTTAATCTGTTATCGAAAAAATTAGGTACAAACATTTTAAAGCGTTTCGAATTAGGAAATAATGACGAAATTCCTCGTTCAAAGATTTAAGGTCGTACATTGAAAACAATGTAAAGTGTTGGAAATAAATGACATTGCGTCAGGAACATGCTTAAAATCTCGAGATTCCGTAAAAGAAAGAGAAAAGGAAGGTTCGTTAGCACTTCGGCTAAAACTTCTTTAGTTAGTACCACCAATGATGTTAAAAATTGTAGTTTCTGTCAAGCTGTGCATCCTATTTATAGATGAAAGCAGTTTCTCGATAAAACCCCTCAGGAAAGATTTGAGGTGGTAAAGCTTAAAAATCTTTGTATAAAATGCTTAAATACTTCACATTCGATGAAAAATTGTAAGTTAGATTGGTCGTGTAGAACATGTCATCAGTCGCACAATTCGTTGCTTCACTTCGATAAACGAGAAAAATCGGTGTCGCCACGCCGACAAACCCATCGTCAAAGGTCAGCGTCTCCTCGGAGAGCGGCGCCTAGACTTACTTCTACTAGTAGACTTAGTGAAGACAATCTGTCGTCGTCGGTTGTGCATGAACAACCTGTCACTAGTTCGTTGATTTCGACGTCATTAGAACACACAACCACGCTGTTAGCTACGGCAATGGTGTCGGTGCTTCATTATACAGGAACATTGCAATCTGTTCGTGTAATATTAGATAACGGATCCATGGAAAGTTTTATGACTGAAAGGTGCCGTCAGAAATTAGGTTTAAGGAAACGGAGAGCCAATGTCACTGTTCAAGGACTTGGCTTGAATTCGTCGTTGGTGTCTGGTGCACTATCGTGTGTAGTCAGCCCCTCGGGAGCACGGTCTCCAGCATATGGAATTGATTGTTATATTTTACCTAACATTTGTAATCAATTACCTTCGTCGTCGATAGGGGTCAAGGAATGGTCGCATACTCGAGGTTTGGCCTTAGCTGATCCTAATTTTAATGTTCCTGGTAAAATTGACATGCTACTCGGAGCGGAAATCTTTGCTCAGGTTTTGTTGAATGAGTCTCGTTGGGGTGTCGCTAACGAGCCAGTTGCTATTAAAACAACCTTTGGTTGGGTTTTAACGGGAAAGGTCGTTTCCCCGAATAGTTCTATTACGTCGTTGTGTGCTTTCGTTGAGCCCTTAGACAGTGACCTTCGTCGATTTTGGGAATTAGAAAATATTCCCTTCAAAAAACACATTTCTCCTGAAGAAGAAAGGTGTGAAAATCAATTTGTGGAAAGTTATAGACGTAACAAGGACGGTCGTTTTGTAGTGTCCTTGCCCTTTAAAATTTCGGAACCCTCATTTGTGGGTACGAGATCAATTTGTATTAAAAGATTTTTGTCGTTAGAACGTCGTTTGCTAAAAAATCCTGAATTGTATTCAGATTATAAAAAATTTATGGAGGATTATTTGACAAGCGGGCACATGGTTCAAGTGAAATCGCTTGAAAATTCGTCGGGTAATAAGAAAATGTACTACATTCCCCATCATGCTGTACATAAGCGTGACAGCACTACCACCAAATTGCGGGTGGTTTTCGATGCTTCGTGTCAGGATCAATCTGGAAAGTCGTTAAATGATAGCTTGGCTATTGGCCCTGCTTTGCAAAAGGACATTGCAGTTTTGTTATTGCACTTTCGTGTACATCCTATCGTAATTACAGCTGACATTAAACAAATGTATCGGCAGATTTTGGTTAAAGATACTCATCGTGATTATCAACGTATCGTCTGGAGATTTTCTCCGTCAGATCCTATTATGGACTTTAAATTAAATACTGTAACTTATGGAGTTTCGTCGTCGCCTTTTTTGGCCTTGCGTACTGTTCAAGAATTGGCAAGGTTAGAATCAATTAATTTTCCTTTCGCGTCATCGGTATTGGCGAGCGATACCTATGTTGATGACTTAGTCACTGGATGCAATTCGATTAAAGCTGCTAATCAATTAATTGGTGAATTGAATAGTATTTGCACTAGTGGTGGTTTTCAATTAAGAAAATGGAGTAGTAATTGCCCGGAAGTGATGTTGTTAAGGCTTTATAAGTATTTTGGTTGTAGTGTAGTATGCCAATCACAATTAATTTAAGTCCTTAAACTATTCCCACCTAGAAACCCTCCATTATCCCTACCTTTAGTGCAACGACATAAAAGGGTTGGTAATGTACGAGTGGACGACAATTCAACTTCGTTCTCGCTTGGCTTTGGTTCGTGATTTAGTTCGGTGCATCGAGCATCAGTAATTAGCAACAATTAGTGAACATTATACATACAGTCCATAATTATCTGATAGCAGTGCAAGTACAATCAACCACTACAACCAGTGAAAGGTAGGTGATATATTCCTTTAAATTATCATTTCCTTTGTGTGATTGTAAATGCAAATTAACATTTTGATTAACATTTTTGGTCCTTTGAGCAAATATTTGGCTTATTAATTGGTTTATTATTGGCATTTTGGCATTCAATTTAACTACATTGTTAATTGCTCTTCGCTTAAATTAGGGGTTGACCGCATTTAGAAGAAAAGTGTAGTCATACCACCAGTTTCATAGTCAATTGTGTAAACTAACTTATAGTAGATGCAATCTCGCATTAAATTTGAAATTTTGTACTGATACAGAATCTTATAAAGCCTTAAAATGACAAATCTTTGTAAATTTTAGGGATAGTTAACGTAAGAATTTGTAGTCAGAAAAGTGTTTAAGCAATACAGTTATTTTAAACTTGTAATTCAAGTTCGCTAGAGAATTCAGGTATTCGTAAAACCGGGTAGAATAAAACCCTTTGCTCTTTGTCATATTGAAACTTGCAAGCTCCCGTTAGGCACGTTGTAGTAAAATTCTTTAACAGGTAGTTCAACATTACCCTTGGTATATCCTATTATTAGGTGAACAAACCCTTCATTTTGTAGCTGAAATCAATATAAAATCGATATTAGTAACCTTGTTCGTTAGGATGGCACATATTTCATCGGATAGGTTGATAGTGGATTTAAAGGCCGCACTCGATAGATTATCTGATATATCTGGTGCGATAGATAAATTGGAGCATATTAAAGGCAATTGTATTTCTGTTAATATTATGGCTGAAAGCGCCTTTGATATCAAAAACGATGTAGATACTGCTTATAAAACGTGCATATTGGATGAGGACAACTCTGAATTATTAAATGCAATTACAACACTAAGAATTGAAATAGATAGGTCTTTGTTAAACATTAAAATTATTAAAGCTCAGTTTGATAATATATCCACTGCTGAAAAAGGCTTGACTGGAAATATTACTGGTATTGGCTCATGTACTAATATTCGTCTCCCTCGGATAGAAATGAAAAATTTTCTGGAAAAATAGAACATTTCCAAGAGTTTATTCAATTTTTAATAATTTAGTTCATGAAAATAATCAATTGCTACCGATCGAAAAGTTCTATTTTTAATTGATGCGTTGGATTTTAAGTCTAGAGAACTCATTAGACATTTGCAAATTTCGAATAATAATTATATGCTAGCTTATTCAATTATTGTGGAGAGGTTTAATTCAAAACGTTTAATTGCAAACACGCATTGGAATGCTTTAGAATCGTCACCAAAAGCAAAATTTAATTCACATACAGATTTAAGAGAATTGCTTAATTGCTTTACGGAAAATATATCAAGCTTACGTCAAACTAAGATTGATTTGCTCGACTTCGTATTGTTTAATTTGTTATCAAAAAAGGTAGATACAAATCTTTTGAAAACATTTGAGTTAGAAAATACATCAGACATTCCATCTTATGATCAATTAAAATTATTTCTAGAAAAACATTGCAAGGCATTAGAAATTAGCAATATGGTTGTTTCCGATACACCGTCCAAATTTAATACGTCCATTAAACAAACCATATCATCTAGTGTACCTTCTAAACGTTCCTTTGAATATTCAAAACCCCAAGTTCGAAAGTCATTCGTAACAACTTCATTCGCTCAGAAATGCAGTCTTTGCAGTGGTACTCATAACTTATACCAATGTGAAATGTTTCTGAATAAATCGCCACAAGACCGTTATAACTTTGTTAAAGACAAACACTTATGCATTAATTGTCTTCGCAACTCTCATATGGTTACACGCTGCTCTTCCAAACTTGTTTGTAAAAAGTGTGCAAGGGTCATCATACTTTATTGCACTTTGAAAACCCTACAGTTGCACAGAAACCTGCAATCACTCAGGCAACAGATCAACTTCCCGAACCCACCTGCAACACTACTACAAGTACGTTGTTATCATCTAGATCGTCCAACACAATGACGTTATTAGGCACCGCAAGAATTTCAATTACAGATGGGTTTGGTAAAGTTCAGACAGTAAGAGCACTTGTAGATAGTGCATCAATGGAAAATTTCATGACTGATAAGTGTTGTCGACGCTTAGGTTTAAGAAAATCGAATATTTCAATGAAGGTTGAAGGCTTAGGTCTATCTGCTTCTCATGCGTATGGACAAGTATCGTGTAAAATTAGTCCTCAAGGTAAAACTGTTCCAGAGTACAGTATTGATTGTTTTGTTTTACCAGACATTTGTGGAACCCTTCCTTCATCAAGGATCTCACCAAATAGTTGGCCTCACATAGTTGGATTAGATTTAGCAGATTCGGACTTCGACAAACCTAGCCATATCGATTTATTGTTAGGTGCAGATTTGTTCGCGCGTGTTTTATTAAACGCAACTCGCATTGGGTCACTAGAAGAACCCGTGGCAATTCACACTACCTTTGGGTGGATATTAACAGGAAGGTTCTTTCTTCTGTTACATCTCGTATATCATTAGCTGCACTTGTAGAAGATGCTAACATTACTCGATTTTGGGAACTGGAAAATATTCCAGATTCTAACAAATTATCTCCTCATGCGGAAATTTGTGAAAGGCATTTTGTGGACACTCACAAGCAAGATGACACCGGTCGTTTTATTGTTTTGTTACCTTTCAATGGTCCTGAACCGCTATTTGCTGGCTCTCGAAATAGCACTTCGAAGATTTCTTTCACTAGAACGCCGTTTGAAATAAATCCTCAACTGTATAATTCGTACAGAGAATTTATGCAGAATTATATCGATAGTGGTCACATGTCTCGTATTGTATCGGATTCAACTCGATCGTCTACATTATCGCCGGTATATTACATACCACATCACGCCGTGTTCAAACCAGACAGTACAACTACAAAACTTCGTGTCGTATTTGATGCTTCAGCCAGCGCTCACAGTGGAGGGTCTTTAAATGATCATTTACTCGCAGGGCCCCCTCTTCAAAAAGATATCATGGAGTTGTTATTACACTTTCGTTTACATTCTGTAGTTTTAACTGCGGACATTAAGCAAATGTATAGACAGATTCTTATTTCTACTAGCCATCGAGACTATCAACGTATAGTTTGGAGATTTAAGTTCTCGAGTCTGTTATCGATTATCAGCTAAACACTGTTACATACGGCATCACATCATCACCATTTTAGCCATGCGTGTAATTCAAGAACTTGCAAAAGTCAATCGTTACGTTTTCCTATTGCTTCCAAGATTTTAGCATCGGATACGTACGTGGATGATTTGATTACAGGGTGTGATTCGATAGAGGATGGCAAACGACTCGTGTATGAATTAAACCAAATTTGCCAATCAGGTGGTTTTATGTTGCGAAAGTGGAATAGCAACGTGCCAAGTGTCATTGGCCATTTACCTGATTCCGTTCGGTATCAGCAAACATTTTGTTTGAAGAGGTAAACAATACTTCTCAAAAATTTTAGGACTGCAATGGCAACCATTGAGTGATATGCTGTTTTACAATCTTAATATCGTTGATCGGCCTTGTACCAAAAGGAATATGGTTTCGAAATTGCAAGGATCTTTGATCCTCTGGGGTTATTATCACCATTGGTCTTCTTCGCAAAACATTTGATTCAATCTGTATGGATATTAGGAATTGGTTGGGATGAACTCCTCCCAACAAATTGTTTTAAAATGGAATCTGTATCTTCAACAATTACCCGAGTTATTGAAAATTGAAATTCCTCGACGGATTCTTTGCGATAACCATCAAACTGTACAAATTCATGCATTTTGTGATGCATCGGAAGCTGGATATGCAGCAGCAGTTTATCTCCGCTGTGTCGATGAGAAAGGGAACATCCAAGTATCATTGGTCTGTGCCAAATCTAAGGTCGCACCAACCAATCGTATATCATTACCTCGATTAGAATTGTGTGGTGCAGTGTTGTTGTCGAACTTGGTCGAGTATGTGCAAAATACGTATAGAGATAATGTAGTATTGGACGATACATTTGCGTGGTCAGATTCCACAGTAGCATTAGCATGGATTCGATCTTCGTCGTATAATTGGAAGACCTTTATTAGCAATCGTGTCTCGCATATCCAAGAACGAGTGGCTCCATCATCGTGGCATCATATTAAATCACAGGATAATCCTGCTGACTGTGCATCAAGAGGATTATTAGCTGCTGAGCTTGTTAATCATCCTTTGTGGTGGACGGCTCCACCATGGTTACTATTACCTAAAGAGAATTGGCCTGCTCATATGGAACCAACTCTTACAGATCACACTCAGATGCACATTGAAAAAGAACTTTATCCCTTAATATACACGTTGCAGATCATTTCGTAGACTCGATGGTAAATCAATTTTCAGATTTGCGAAAAATATGCAGGATTCTGGTATATATTTGTCAGTTCATTCGTAACTTGAAAGTTCGTGCAAATTTGGATATTCGAAACTTAGAACAATTATTGGTCTCCCCGAACAGTATGCACTTCATTTATTAATAAAACGGGTTCAAGAACAAGTTTTCAGTCAGGACATTGATATCATTCGAAAGGAAAACTTAGTAATAAACAACTTCGACCTCTCAGTCCTTTCCTTGACAGTGATGGGTTGTTAAGGGTGGGCGGCCGGTTGCGAAATGCAGACGTATCTTATGATACAAAATTTCCATTGCTACTTCCTCGGTCACACCGGGTGACAGAGCTCATTATTCGAGATTGCCATACGAAATATTTACACCCTGGACTTAGAACTACTCATTTCTTGTTAGTACAAAATTTTTGGATTCTGTCTGCAAAAGGGCTATTCAACAGTGCCTAAACAATTTATAAGCGGTTGATTCATGATAATGTCAGTTTGTCACCCGTTGAAAAATTTTGCCATCTCGTTGATACATTAGATGAGTCGTCGCGTGCGTTGATAAAACACTTGCCATTAAATGATTATGCATACGTGGAACCCTATAAAATCATTACTAATCGTTTTCAGTCCAAGAGGTTATTACTTTCAACATATTTTAATGCTCTCGAAAAATGCCCTAAGGTCAGTTCCTCAGACTCGCATGCGGAACTCCGGCAATTAATTAGTTGTTTTGATGAAAATATATTCGCGTTAAGGCAGATGGAAATAGATTTATTAGATTTCATGTTGTTTAATCTGTTATCGAAAAAATTAGGTACAAACATTTTAAAGCGTTTCGAATTAGGAAATAATGACGAAATTCCCTCGTTCAAAGATTTAAGGTCGTACATTGAAAAACAATGTAAAGTGTTGGAAATAAATGACATTGCGTCAGGAACATGCTTAAAATCTCGAGATTCCGTAAAGAAAGAGAAAAGGAAGGTTCGTTAGCACTTCGGCTAAAACTTCTTTAGTTAGTACCACCAATGATGTTAAAAATTGTAGTTTCTGTCAAGCTGTGCATCCTATTTATAGATGAAAGCAGTTTCTCGATAAAACCCCTCAGGAAAGATTTGAGGTGGTAAAGCTTAAAAATCTTTGTATAAAATGCTTAAATACTTCACATTCGATGAAAATTGTGTTAGATTGGTCGTAGAACATGTCATCAGTCGCACAATTCGTTGCTTCACTTCGATAAACGAGAAAATCGGTGTCGCCACGCCGACAAACCCATCGTCAAAGGTCAGCGTCTCCTCGGAGAGCGGCGCCGACTTACTTCTACTAGTAGACTTAGTGAAGACAATCTGTCGTCGTCGGTTGTGCATGAACAACCTGTCACTAGTTCGTTGATTTCGACGTCATTAGAACACACAACCACGCTGTTAGCTACGGCAATGGTGTCGGTGCTTCATTATACAGGAACATTGCAATCTGTTCGTGTAATATTAGATAACGGATCCATGGAAAGTTTTATGACTGAAAGGTGCCGTCAGAAATTAGGTTTAAGGAAACGGAGAGCCAATGTCACTGTTCAAGGACTTGGCTTGAATTCGTCGTTGGTGTCTGGTGCACTATCGTGTGTAGTCAGCCCTCGGGAGCACGGTCTCCAGCATATGGAATTGATTGTTATATTTTACCTAACATTTGTAATCAATTACCTTCGTCGTCGATAGGGGTCAAGGAATGGTCGCATACTCGAGGTTTGGCCTTAGCTGATCCTAATTTTAATGTTCCTGGTAAAATTGACATGCTACTCGGGCGGAAATCTTTGCTCAGGTTTTGTTGAATGAGTCTCGTTGGGGTGTCGCTAACGAGCCAGTTGTATTAAAACAACCTTTGGTTGGGTTTTAACGGAAAGGTCGTTTCCCGAATAGTTCTATTACGTCGTTGTGTGCTTTCGTTGAGCCCAGACAGTGACCTTCGTCGATTTTGGGAATTAGAAAATATTCCTTCAAAAACACATTTCTCCTGAAGAAGAAAGGTGTGAAAATCAATTTGTGGAAAGTTATAGACGTAACAAGGACGGTCGTTTTGTAGTGTCCTTGCCCTTTAAAATTTCGGAACCCTCATTTGTGGGTACGAGATCAATTTGTATTAAAAGATTTTTGTCGTTAGAACGTCGTTTGCTAAAAATCCTGAATTGTATTCAGATTATAAAAATTTATGGAGGATTATTTGACAAGGGGCACATGGTTCAAGTGAAATCGCTTGAAAATTCGTCGGGTAATAAGAAAATGTACTACATTCCCCATCATGCTGTACATAAGCGTGACAGCACTACCACCAAATTGCGGGTGGTTTTCGATGCTTCGTGTCAGGATCAATCTGGAAAGTCGTTAAATGATAGCTTGGCTATTGGCCCTGCTTTGCAAAAGGACATTGCAGTTTTGTTATTGCACTTTCGTGTACATCCTATCGTAATTACAGCTGACATTAAACAAATGTATCGGCAGATTTTGGTTAAAGATACTCATCGTGATTATCAACGTATCGTCTGGAGATTTTCTCCGTCAGATCCTATTATGGACTTTAAATTAAATACTGTAACTTATGGAGTTTCGTCGTCGCCTTTTTTGGCCTTGCGTACTGTTCAAGAATTGGCAAGGTTAGAATCAATTAATTTTCCTTTCGCGTCATCGGTATTGGCGAGCGATACCTATGTTGATGACTTAGTCACTGGATGCAATTCGATTAAAGCTGCTAATCAATTAATTGGTGAATTGAATAGTATTTGCACTAGTGGTGGTTTTCAATTAAGAAAATGGAGTAGTAATTGCCCGGAAGTGATGTCCAACTTGAGGGAGTCCCTGTCCAGTTCGGACGCAATTACATTTCAAGATAAAGATAGTGGTTCAATAAAAATTTTGGGCCTTTCGTGGCGTGCTCTTACAGATGCATTTTATACAACTTAGACGTTGAAGAGCGCACTTGCACTAAGCGTAATATTTTGTCGGCTATCGCAAAATTTTTGATCCTCTCGGGTTGATAGCACCTGTAGTACTGTTCGCTAAACGTTTAGTTCAAGATCTTTGGCTTTTAGGTCTCGGATGGGACCAAGAGCCTCCATTGAAGTCATACAAAATGGAAACATTTTTGGGTGAATTGCCAGCGGTTTCGAATATTGAGATTTCGCGTCACATCGTATGTCATAATTTTAAAAGGTGGAGTTGCATGGATTCTGTGATGCTTCTGAAGCCGGGTATGCAGCTGTCATCTATTTTCGGTCGTTCGATCTAGAAGGTAATATTACCATTTCATTAGTATGCGCAAAATCGAAGGTTGCTCCTACTAATCGCGTTTCATTGCCCTGTCTCGAATTGTGTGCTGCCGTACTCTTGGCAGATTTAGTAGATTTCGTCAAAATACTTATACAGATATTTTATCATTTAGTAATATTTTCGCGTGGTCAGATTCTACTGTTGTTTTGTCTTGGATTCGGTCTTCCTCGCATAAGTGGAAAACATTCGTTAGCAATCGTATTTCGCATATTCAAGAACGTATTCCTCCATCTTCGTGGTTTCATGTTAAGTCCCAGGATAACCCTGCGGATTGTGCCTCACGTGGACTTTTGGCTTCAGAGTTGGTTCATCATCCATTATGGTGGACAGGACCCTCCTGGTTAGTGCGTCGTAATAAAGAATGGCCAGTAACATCGCTGCCAAAACTTATCGACTCATCTCAGATGGACGTCGAATATCGTACTCTGTCGTTAACAGTCGTTATGTCTGACAATTTCTTAGATATGTTGTTGGATAAATTTTCAAACCTGCAGAAAATTTGTAGGATTATTACCTGTATTCGTCATTTCATTCGTAATGTTCAATGTCCAGATTTGCGTTCAAAATATTCTGATGGTTTGTCTCTAGCTCAGCAGCAAGAGGCTATACATTTATTGATTAAAAGAGTTCAAACAAATGTTTTTGCTCAAGACATTGCTAATATTAAAACTGGAAAACTTGTTAGTAAACAACTTCGTAGCCTTAGTCCGTTTCTTGGTAATGTACAGTGGACGACAATTCAACTTCGTTCTCGCTTGGCTTTGGTTCGTGATTTAGTTCGGTGCATCGAGCATCAGTAATTAGCAACAATTAGTGAACATTATACATACAGTCCATAATTATCTGATAGCAGTGCAAGTACAATCAACCACTACAACCAGTGAAAGGTAGGTGATATATTCCTTTAAATTATCATTTCCTTTGTGTGATTGTAAATGCAAATTAACATTTTGATTAACATTTTGGTCCTTTGAGCAAATATTTGGCTTATTAATTGGTTTATTATTGGCATTTTGGCATTCAATTTAACTACATTGTTAATTGCTCTTCGCTTAAATTAGGGGTTGACCGCATTTAGAAGAAAAGTGTAGTCATACCACCAGTTTCATAGTCAATTGTGTAAACTAACTTATAGTAGATGCAATCTCGCATTAAATTTGAAATTTTGTACTGATACAGAATCTTATAAAGCCTTAAAATGACAAATCTTTGTAAATTTTAGGGATAGTTAACGTAAGAATTTGTAGTCAGAAAAGTGTTTAAGCAATACAGTTATTTTAAACTTGTAATTCAAGTTCGCTAGAGAATTCAGGTATTCGTAAAACCGGGTAGAATAAAACCCTTTGCTCTTTGTCATATTGAAACTTGCAAGCTCCCGTTAGGCACGTTGTAGTAAAATTCTTTAACAGGTAGTTCAACATTACCCTTGGTATATCCTATTATTAGGTGAACAAACCCTTCATTTTGTAGCTGAAATCAATATAAAATCGATATTAGTAACCTTGTTCGTTAGGATGGCACATATTTCATCGGATAGGTTGATAGTGGATTTAAAGGCCGCACTCGATAGATTATCTGATATATCTGGTGCGATAGATAAATTGGAGCATATTAAAGGCAATTGTATTTCTGTTAATATTATGGCTGAAAGCGCCTTTGATATCAAAAACGATGTAGATACTGCTTATAAAACGTGCATATTGGATGAGGACAACTCTGAATTATTAAATGCAATTACAACACTAAGAATTGAAATAGATAGGTCTTTGTTAAACATTAAAATTATTAAAGCTCAGTTTGATAATATATCCACTGCTGAAAAGGCTTGACTGGAAATATTACTGGTATTGGCTCATGTACTAATATTCGTCTCCCTCGGATAGAAATGAAAAATTTTCTGGAAAAATAGAACATTTCCAAGAGTTTATTCAATTTTTAATAATTTAGTTCATGAAAATAATCAATTGCTACCGATCGAAAAGTTCTATTTTTAATTGATGCGTTGGATTTTAAGTCTAGAGAACTCATTAGACATTTGCAAATTTCGAATAATAATTATATGCTAGCTTATTCAATTATTGTGGAGAGGTTTAATTCAAAACGTTTAATTGCAAACACGCATTGGAATGCTTTAGAATCGTCACCAAAAGCAAAATTTAATTCACATACAGATTTAAGAGAATTGCTTAATTGCTTTACGGAAAATATATCAAGCTTACGTCAAACTAAGATTGATTTGCTCGACTTCGTATTGTTTAATTTGTTATCAAAAAAGGTAGATACAAATCTTTTGAAAACATTTGAGTTAGAAAATACATCAGACATTCCATCTTATGATCAATTAAAATTATTTCTAGAAAAACATTGCAAGGCATTAGAAATTAGCAATATGGTTGTTTCCGATACACCGTCCAAATTTAATACGTCCATTAAACAAACCATATCATCTAGTGTACCTTCTAAACGTTCCTTTGAATATTCAAAACCCCAAGTTCGAAAGTCATTCGTAACAACTTCATTCGCTCAGAAATGCAGTCTTTGCAGTGGTACTCATAACTTATACCAATGTGAAATGTTTCTGAATAAATCGCCACAAGACCGTTATAACTTTGTTAAAGACAAACACTTATGCATTAATTGTCTTCGCAACTCTCATATGGTTACACGCTGCTCTTCCAAACTTGTTTGTAAAAAGTGTGCAAGGGTCATCATACTTTATTGCACTTTGAAAACCCTACAGTTGCACAGAAACCTGCAATCACTCAGGCAACAGATCAACTTCCCGAACCCACCTGCAACACTACTACAAGTACGTTGTTATCATCTAGATCGTCCAACACAATGACGTTATTAGGCACCGCAAGAATTTCAATTACAGATGGGTTTGGTAAAGTTCAGACAGTAAGAGCACTTGTAGATAGTGCATCAATGGAAAATTTCATGACTGATAAGTGTTGTCGACGCTTAGGTTTAAGAAAATCGAATATTTCAATGAAGGTTGAAGGCTTAGGTCTATCTGCTTCTCATGCGTATGGACAAGTATCGTGTAAAATTAGTCCTCAAGGTAAAACTGTTCCAGAGTACAGTATTGATTGTTTTGTTTTACCAGACATTTGTGGAACCCTTCCTTCATCAAGGATCTCACCAAATAGTTGGCCTCACATAGTTGGATTAGATTTAGCAGATTCGGACTTCGACAAACCTAGCCATATCGATTTATTGTTAGGTGCAGATTTGTTCGCGCGTGTTTTATTAAACGCAACTCGCATTGGGTCACTAGAAGAACCCGTGGCAATTCACACTACCTTTGGGTGGATATTAACAGGAAGGTTCTTTCTTCTGTTACATCTCGTATATCATTAGCTGCACTTGTAGAAGATGCTAACATTACTCGATTTTGGGAACTGGAAAATATTCCAGATTCTAACAAATTATCTCCTCATGCGGAAATTTGTGAAAGGCATTTTGTGGACACTCACAAGCAAGATGACACCGGTCGTTTTATTGTTTTGTTACCTTTCAATGGTCCTGAACCGCTATTTGCTGGCTCTCGAAATAGCACTTCGAAGATTTCTTTCACTAGAACGCCGTTTGAAATAAATCCTCAACTGTATAATTCGTACAGAGAATTTATGCAGAATTATATCGATAGTGGTCACATGTCTCGTATTGTATCGGATTCAACTCGATCGTCTACATTATCGCCGGTATATTACATACCACATCACGCCGTGTTCAAACCAGACAGTACAACTACAAAACTTCGTGTCGTATTTGATGCTTCAGCCAGCGCTCACAGTGGAGGGTCTTTAAATGATCATTTACTCGCAGGGCCCCCTCTTCAAAAAGATATCATGGAGTTGTTATTACACTTTCGTTTACATTCTGTAGTTTTAACTGCGGACATTAAGCAAATGTATAGACAGATTCTTATTTCTACTAGCCATCGAGACTATCAACGTATAGTTTGGAGATTTAAGTTCTCGGAGTCTGTTATCGATTATCAGCTAAACACTGTTACATACGGCATCACATCATCACCATTTTAGCCATGCGTGTAATTCAAGAACTTGCAAAAGTCAATCGTTACGTTTTCCTATTGCTTCCAAGATTTTAGCATCGGATACGTACGTGGATGATTTGATTACAGGGTGTGATTCGATAGAGGATGGCAAACGACTCGTGTATGAATTAAACCAAATTTGCCAATCAGGTGGTTTTATGTTGCGAAAGTGGAATAGCAACGTGCCAAGTGTCATTGGCCATTTACCTGATTCCGTTCGGTATCAGCAAACATTTTGTTTGAAGAGGTAAACAATACTTCTCAAAAATTTTAGGACTGCAATGGCAACCATTGAGTGATATGCTGTTTACAATCTTAATATCGTTGATCGGCCTTGTACCAAAAGGAATATGGTTTCGAAATTGCAAGGATCTTTGATCCTCTGGGGTTATTATCACCATTGGTCTTCTTCGCAAAACATTTGATTCAATCTGTATGGATATTAGGAATTGGTTGGGATGAACTCCTCCCAACAAATTGTTTTAAAATGGAATCTGTATCTTCAACAATTACCCGAGTTATTGAAAATTGAAATTCCTCGACGGATTCTTTGCGATAACCATCAAACTGTACAAATTCATGCATTTTGTGATGCATCGGAAGCTGGATATGCAGCAGCAGTTTATCTCCGCTGTGTCGATGAGAAAGGGAACATCCAAGTATCATTGGTCTGTGCCAAATCTAAGGTCGCACCAACCAATCGTATATCATTACCTCGATTAGAATTGTGTGGTGCAGTGTTGTTGTCGAACTTGGTCGAGTATGTGCAAAATACGTATAGAGATAATGTAGTATTGGACGATACATTTGCGTGGTCAGATTCCACAGTAGCATTAGCATGGATTCGATCTTCGTCGTATAATTGGAAGACCTTTATTAGCAATCGTGTCTCGCATATCCAAGAACGAGTGGCTCCATCATCGTGGCATCATATTAAATCACAGGATAATCCTGCTGACTGTGCATCAAGAGGATTATTAGCTGCTGAGCTTGTTAATCATCCTTTGTGGTGGACGGCTCCACCATGGTTACTATTACCTAAAGAGAATTGGCCTGCTCATATGGAACCAACTCTTACAGATCACACTCAGATGCACATTGAAAAAGAACTTTATCCCTTAATATACACGTTGCAGATCATTTCGTAGACTCGATGGTAAATCAATTTTCAGATTTGCGAAAAATATGCAGGATTCTGGTATATATTTGTCAGTTCATTCGTAACTTGAAAGTTCGTGCAAATTTGGATATTCGAAACTTAGAACAATTATTGGTCTCCCCGAACAGTATGCACTTCATTTATTAATAAAACGGGTTCAAGAACAAGTTTTCAGTCAGGACATTGATATCATTCGAAAGGAAAACTTAGTAATAAACAACTTCGACCTCTCAGTCCTTTCCTTGACAGTGATGGGTTGTTAAGGGTGGGCGGCCGGTTGCGAAATGCAGACGTATCTTATGATACAAAATTTCCATTGCTACTTCCTCGGTCACACCGGGTGACAGAGCTCATTATTCGAGATTGCCATACGAAATATTTACACCCTGGACTTAGAACTACTCATTTCTTGTTAGTACAAAATTTTTGGATTCTGTCTGCAAAAAGGGCTATTCAACAGTGCCTAAACTCTTGTATTCGATGTTTTCGTCAAAACCTATTTCGCTATGCCCTCCTATGGGCGACTTGCCCCCGCTAGACTTACTGCCGGTAAAGCGTTTCTACATACTGGGGTAGACTACGGTGGACCCTTTTCTATCACCATGAATCGTATTAGAGGTGCCAAATCATTGAAAGCCTATGTTTGTTTATTTGTTTGTCTTAGTACAAAAGCGATACATCTGGAGTTGGCATCAAACCTATCTAAAGAAGCCTTTATTGCAGCTTTACGGCGGTTTGTAGCACGCAGAGGTAAATGCTTGCAAATTCATAGTGACTGTGGAACAAATTTTATCGGAGCATCTCGGGAACTAATCGAATATATGAAGCAGTCATCTGAAACGGAAGGTATTCACTTTGTTTTAATCCTCCGTCGGCTCCTCACTTTGGGGAATGTGGGAAGCTGGGATAAAATCTGTAAAGTCCCATCTCAAGAAGGTGGTAGGCGAACAAATTCTCTCGTACGAAGAATTTAACACCATTCTTGCTCAAATTGAAGCCATATTAAACTCCAGACCTTTATGTCCAATGAGTAACGATCCCACTGATTTTTCATTCTTAAGTCCTGGTCATTTTCTGAACGTAGAACCAGTGTCTGTCATTCCCGACCCTAATGTCTTAGATCTGAAACTATCTTCCTTAAATCGTTGGCAACTGGTTCAACGTATTCAGCAATCATTTTGGAAACGGTGGCATTTGGAGTACCTACACACTTCAACAGAAAACCAAATGGTTTTCTGCTAATTATTCGTTAATGGTGGGAACGTTGGTGTTGATTCAGGATACTCAAGTGTCTCCATTACAGTGGAAAATGGGACGTATACATACGTTGCATTATGGAAAGGACAATGTTTGTCGTGTGGCTACCGTGGCAACATCCCAGGGACTATTTAAAAGGCCCGTGGTAAAATTGTGCCCTCTCCCATTCCAGAGGCAACTTAGTATTATAGTTAGTATATTAGGGTAAGTTAACTTTTAAATTTACGATTATATATATATATTTTTTTTTTTTGCTCGTTTAGACACACTTAGAAAATAAGTTCCTAATACTTATTTTGGTGGGCGGTATGTTAAGGCTTTATAAGTATTTTGGTTGTAGTGTAGTATGCCAATCACAATTAATTTAAGTCCTTAAACTATTCCCACCTAGAAACCCTCCATTATCCCTACCTTTAGTGCAACGACATAAAAGGGTTGGTAATGTACGAGTGGACGACAATTCAACTTCGTTCTCGCTTGGCTTTGGTTCGTGATTTAGTTCGGTGCATCGAGCATCAGTAATTAGCAACAATTAGTGAACATTATACATACAGTCCATAATTATCTGATAGCAGTGCAAGTACAATCAACCACTACAACCAGTGAAAGGTAGGTGATATATTCCTTTAAATTATCATTTCCTTTGTGTGATTGTAAATGCAAATTAACATTTTGATTAACAGATGTCCAACTTGAGGGAGTCCCTGTCCAGTTCGGACGCAATTACATTTCAAGATAAAGATAGTGGTTCAATAAAAATTTTGGGCCTTTCGTGGCGTGCTCTTACAGATGCATTTTATACAACTTAGACGTTGAAGAGCGCACTTGCACTAAGCGTAATATTTTGTCGGCTATCGCAAAATTTTTGATCCTCTCGGGTTGATAGCACCTGTAGTACTGTTCGCTAAACGTTTAGTTCAAGATCTTTGGCTTTTAGGTCTCGGATGGGACCAAGAGCCTCCATTGAAGTCATACAAAATGGAAACATTTTTGGGTGAATTGCCAGCGGTTTCGAATATTGAGATTTCGCGTCACATCGTATGTCATAATTTTAAAAGGTGGAGTTGCATGGATTCTGTGATGCTTCTGAAGCCGGGTATGCAGCTGTCATCTATTTTCGGTCGTTCGATCTAGAAGGTAATATTACCATTTCATTAGTATGCGCAAAATCGAAGGTTGCTCCTACTAATCGCGTTTCATTGCCCGTCTCGAATTGTGTGCTGCCGTACTCTTGGCAGATTTAGTAGATTTCGTCAAAATACTTATACAGATATTTTATCATTTAGTAATATTTTCGCGTGGTCAGATTCTACTGTTGTTTTGTCTTGGATTCGGTCTTCCTCGCATAAGTGGAAAACATTCGTTAGCAATCGTATTTCGCATATTCAAGAACGTATTCCTCCATCTTCGTGGTTTCATGTTAAGTCCCAGGATAACCCTGCGGATTGTGCCTCACGTGGACTTTTGGCTTCAGAGTTGGTTCATCATCCATTATGGTGGACAGGACCCTCCTGGTTAGTGCGTCGTAATGAAGAATGGCCAGTAACATCGCTGCCAAAACTTATCGACTCATCTCAGATGGACGTCGAATATCGTACTCTGTCGTTAACAGTCGTTATGTCTGACAATTTCTTAGATATGTTGTTGGATAAATTTTCAAACCTGCAGAAAATTTGTAGGATTATTACCTGTATTCGTCATTTCATTCGTAATGTTCAATGTCCAGATTTGCGTTCAAAATATTCTGATGGTTTGTCTCTAGCTCAGCAGCAAGAGGCTATACATTTATTGATTAAAAGAGTTCAAACAAATGTTTTTGCTCAAGACATTGCTAATATTAAAACTGGAAAACTTGTTAGTAAACAACTTCGTAGCCTTAGTCCGTTTCTAGATAGTCGTGATTTGTTGAGGGTGGGCGGTCGCCTACGTAATTCCGACTTGTCGCATGATGCAAAATTTCCAATTTTGCTTCCTCGGTCGCATCGGTTGACTGCAATTATTATCTTAGATTGCCATGAAAGATATTTACATGCTGGTAGGGACGGTATCTTTCGGATACCTACCATCAAGGCAGCCCAAGGGTTAGTTAAACATCCTCTGGTGAAACTATGTTTACTGCCAGGTACTTGATATTTAATGGTATGTACACATATATTCACTTATATAAGTTTGTCGGTTAGGTTTCTTAGTTAATAGCTCTAATTAGTTTTTAAATATAAAATAAGTTAGTTCATACTTATTTTGGTGGGCGGGATGTTCGGTCTCTTTGTCGCACGTTCACGTGGTTAATTTTAAGTTATTTAAATTTGTAGTCGTAAATCTAATTGTAAAACTGACATCCCTTGTTCCCTTATATCCTGCCATAAAAATTCTTTGTGCATGTGCGAATAAGGTGGACAGAGTAGTGAACAAACACTTTCTTATGGATATTGAAGCAGAACGGTCGTGTCGGTTTCTTCGTTCAGTACCGTAAGTTAGTCAAGTGCCGCATCGTTGTTAAACCCCTAAAAAACACAGTGCAAGTGTAACGTAACATAGACTCAATTCGCATACAGTCCACTTGGTTGAAAGAATAGGAACTGCAGCTTAGAAAAACAAAACACCGCGGAGGTAAGTCCATTTATAAATTTATAAGACCCCCCGCGCGTGAACATCCTCAGTAGTACTAATAGCTCCCACTTGTCCTTTAACTTTAATAGCACTACCCGCGGGATTTTACTTTGGACGATCGATATACCAATTTCGTCTAAATTCAATACTCTGCCTACTCTGCCGGGTACTTATATTTAACGTACTCAGTTTTGGTAATAACAAAAAATTGCTAAGTCATTTTTCAAAGTCTAATTTCCACAATTTTCTGTTGTAGTGTTCAAAAATTACTTAAACTTTCTTGTGACGGTTCATGTAGTAGCCGAACCAAACGCTATCTGCTTAACCGTCTTCTTTGTGGAAGTGTTCAATTTAATTTCTTTCACAGATATGAAAAGCTTCTCTGCGAGTATGTTGTCTAGTAACACAGTTGATCTCTTCCCATGAGGAGGTGTAAAATGTAGGTCCCGCGTGTGGGTGTTGTAACTGACGTTGAAGGTACCTACCTTGCTTGGAAGAGCAATGGCTTGGTCAAATTCTAAATTTCCAAGTAAAAAAAAACTCGCTTCCCGGCCAATGTAGTACCTTCGGGTGAAGCATTGGAGAATTAAACGTAAAGGGCCAATGTAGTACGTTCAGGTAGAGCATTAGAAAATCAAATGTAAGGTATATGAAACAAGAGGCGGCACGGTAGATCACACAGTTATGACTACTGGTCTCAAGGTCCTGGGTTGAATTCCCGACATGGACGGCTTGAAAAATATTAGGCAAGTATTTTTCACAAAAATACGCCCTTGTGCGGATGAGAGATAAAATGTAGGTGTCGTGTGTGTGTTGTCGCGTACTTTAGATATCCCTTCTTGCATGAAATAGCAAAGATTCAGCAAAATTCAAAATTTTCATGTAAAACAATGTCGCTTCCTGGCCAATGTACTACCTTCGGGTGGAGCATTGGAAAGTCAATTGTAGGGTATATAAAACAAGAACAGTGGGAATAAAACTTGCAGTGTATGTTATATGAGTACCTTAAAGCTTGAGCTTCGCGTACAAAGCACAGTTTGGTACTCAATCTACCGCAATTTGGCATATGGAAAACCATAATAGATCTTTGTTACTCTAAAGATTATACATTATTTTCATAAAAACAATCTTTAAAACATTCCTATCCATGAATTTATACTGCAAATAAAATTTAAAAAACCTACTGCCAAGGTTTTTCAATTCGAGAATATACAAACTAGTGATGGGCACAAATATCCGGTAATTTCATTAACCGGTTATTTTAAGGCGGTTAAGCGATTAAAAATCAGGTTACTTTTTTACGGTTTAACCTGATAACCGGTAATGCAACTCAATAACCGCATGCCGGTTATTAAACTCTCATAAATTTTCTTAGATAATAAATTTGTACAGCCAAATGGAGAAAACTTATTATTTCGGTAACTGTACATATTTATAGAAAATGACGAAACAGGTTGATTTTGGATTATGAATTGACATCCTGCAACGAAAAAATTAGATCCCTACAGTGAACCCCCCTTCGAGTGACAGTTACAACCCAAAATTTTTTAAGTGGAAAGTATGGGCTTGTGATATATCGTTTGAAAGGCCTCTTCATTGTTTAATCAAAAATGTTATTGTTTTCACATTTATTGCAAAAATTAACAAAAAAAAATCATCTGATTACAGAAATTCGTTCAACACGCTCAAAACCTAATAAGTAATACTGTTTATGTAGACCGCCGAAATAGAATAACTCCAAATCAAGCTAGATCAATTCTATAAGTAATGAATGTTGGAATTTATAGAATATACGCATTATTTTTTAAAAATCCTTATTTCTTTCCACACAAATAGCGAAATATTAATTTATCTATCCTTTTTTGATCGTTTTCAGTTTTAAAGCGTAGGAAAATGAAATCTATTCGGCAGTCAAAAGAACAAACAGTCTTCTATAACCGGTTATTTGAATAATCGGTTATTTTTATTTGGGTTACGTGGCTCAGTTAAAAAATAACCGTTTTTTTTAATAACCTCGCAACTGAGCCGGGCACTCTAGTGGCAAAAAGAGTTGCCAGACTACTTTCTTTCAAGTTGGGTGCCGTATTCGAACGGATAAGAAACTGAGGGAATCCATATACATGGTAATATTTTACCATTTTTAAGAGTGAAATGTGTGTAGGTATTGACGACGCCAACAAAAAAACTTGTTAAGGGTGATTACAATTAGTTCAATTACTTATTTATTTCATAGATGCACTCAATGGTCTGATGAACAAGCGCGCCACCAAGGTATACATTTTAGCTTTATTGCCTTTAAATTCAGAACTCATTTTTATTTAAATTATCACTTCAGGTTAGCCATTACCACTGAATAAATTTTGTAAAGAAAAGTTGTAACATTATAAACTCAAAGGAAAGCAAAGGTCACAAAAACCTCAAGCCACGTCATAAAATTAAAATTCTGGACGTTTCAAAAGTGAATCGTAGTAAAGTATCATACGGACAAATATTCCAACTCATTCTCAATTGAAAGTCCTCCTTCGTAACCCCTTATTTAAAAGACGCTAGTCGATTAAAATTGAGATTTGACAGACACACATAAACCCCATGCACTTGAGCTATTAATAGAATAGAATCTTTCACGGACAAAGCTGTAAGAAAACCCATAAATATCCTGCAAACAAGTAAAAAATGTAATTGGTTGTAAAATAAAATTTATAACCCCTAGAAACCCACAACAAAACAGTAGAATCATTGCTGCAATATAACAATTTACCTCAAGAGTTCAACTGCAAGAATCGGTTGGCAAAGAAGTTTATTGCTTGTTGACACAGTCACTTTATAGGGGTGTAAAACCATTCTTAAACTTTCTCGTCGGTCTACTGTAATGTAACGTAATGCAACGTAATATACAACTATGGCTTTTTATATCCCAGATGTCATAATTTCTAATTGGGAACCACTTCTTTAAACGACTTTAATTATGTAAATTGTCTAATAAAATGCGTTTTAAAGACTGTTTATATGATGGCAAAGATTATTATGTTGTTTGGAGCCCTCCTTTATAAATGAATACAGATATTGCGAGACAGGACGTGTATTGGAATATTATTTTTAAAACTTGTTCTATAGTATTTAGCTATAATTGTCAAGAGTTTTTGGGGAACAAAATTATGAAGATGTTGTGTTAAATCAGTTTCATGCTAAATAAATTGCACATTTACGAAGTTATGACTTAATTTTTTTGCAGAGGTTTTTAGTGTTTGAGAATAAGTGAAAATTCTGAAACGTTTCTTTAGGAAAAGATAATGTTTTAAATTAAATTAGCAAAAACATAAAGTTTCTAAATTCCTTATTAAGTTTTCATAATGGTAAAAGTAAACCATAATTATCGGAACTTTTATAGGACACACGATATCATTTTTAAGTATATAGCTGAAACCCGCCATACTATAACTTCTGTCAAGTACCACTTTCTTCATGTAAAATATATCAAAGAAGACAAGATATCAATCTCACCAGCAATAGACATTGTGGAAATGTTTACTGGAATTAACTCAACTGTATATTAAATTTGACTATTTAAGAGAATTAAAATTTTTGCGGAGTGTTGCTTTGAGAAGGAATATGGAATATCAAATTCTCAATCAAAGATACTTTTATATGTTGTGTCGCATTCTAATCTATGGACTTTAATATTGCATTACAACCTTGAGGTACCTTACATGTGATTTTCCAATGCTCCAACCGAAGGTACTACATTGGCCAAGAAAAAAGTTTTTTTTAACCTGGAAAATTTGGAATTTTGCCGAACCCTTGCTGTTCCAAGCAAGGTAGGAATCTTTAACGTGCGTAACAACACTCACACGCGGGATTTCCATTTTACCTCTCATCCGTACGAGGGTGTATTTTTGTGAAAAATGGTCGCCTAAAATTTTTCAAGCGAACCGTGTCGGGATTCGAACCCAGGACCTTGGACGTAAATCTTGAGATACAAACATCGTTACGATTTGTCCGTAATTGCTAATAATTCCTTCCTCTGTTGGGTACAAAGAAGCGTTATCTATTAGCATGATGTTTGAGGCAAATATGGTCGGTGTAGAATCTTTCCAACAGTAAAATATATTTTTATGGAATTAGAATTGCTTCAGTTTCGATTCTAATCTCAATACCAAAATGAAATGTTTACGTGATTTACAAAAAAAAACGTGCAATTATTCGCATTATCAATAACATAAATTAACGATTGTAGTTATCGCCAGCATTGGCATACGGCATGGCATGATAGAAATACGTTTGGCAACTTTCGGCAAAAATGCAACTGAGGTGACTGAACAGAGCTTTTATTGTTTGGTAGTTTCTCACCAGTAATTTTTGGATGTCTTATACTATGTTTTTTGTTGAAATGGTCTTCCCATCCAACTCAAAAATGAAAGGAATGACTAGTTTCAGTCATTTCGTTAAAAAATAGCCAGGGAGAATAAGACGAATTTTTAAATTTATCTTGGAAAACATTCAGTGGTTCAGCGACTTTCGGACATTTTAGCTCATACAAAGGGTTTCGCATCCCATTGTGTTGGTCCGTATTTTAAAATCAAGTTACACAATGTATCTTAGTTGGTTTTCGTATAATAAATTTTAACATTCTAACATAATTTAATTTTTCAGGAGATGTCGTCAATTTGCTGCTTTCAATTCGATCCAAAATAATAGTTTATCATTCAACGTTTGATGAAAACGTGGACTAATGGAACGTCTTTTAAAGGGATCGGTATTGAATAATAGTAACAAATTAATACAACAGACAACTGAGTTCTTAGACTACAGAACTACACATACAAACCGAATAGATACGTCCTAAAATCAAGTTAGTTAATGTTCCTAGGAAACATGTTCTCATGTTCTCAAATAATTCTGAATTGTTGGCTACTTGGAACGGGAGATGTTTTAACCTTTATTAGAGAGAGGTCAATGTTTAGATGTTCGGTAAGTTCTATGTAAATTTGCAGAATTCAAATACAGCGCGTGTTTCGGGTAAAAATGACGTTGCGTTACGAATTTCATTTGTCTAGAAGGGAAGGGAACCCGCAGTAACGATTTCGAGAGTGCACCGGCTAACTACAGTGACACGGCAGAGGGTTCCTATGGAAAAATATAAAAATAATCGAAACATAAACATATAAAAATTGTAGAAACACAAATCTACTTTGCAACTACCACTCAACTTCAAAGGTTTTACTAGTTGTCAAAAATAAGGGCGCCAAACCTTCTTGTTCCAGCAATTCCTTCGATATTTTAGCTACCCAAAAGACGGTTATTTCGGATAGGTTTCCTTGCGTTCGAGATTCTAAAATTTCGTGACCGTATTTTTAACCTTTCGTAGCCGTACCTTAAAAACACACCTTAAGTTTCTATTACATTAAAACAGTTTTTCAAAATAACGAACTCTTTCAAATATGATTTCATAGCCGGGAAGCTGGATATACTTTCAGAATGATCACCTTTACCTATTCTATAAATAATTCCAAATAGAAGTCATCTAAGCTTACACTTTATTAAGAGAAAATTAGGAAATATACATTCATTACCCTACAAAAACAAATTCAAAGTAACATCCAACTGGCCAGATATTATTAAAAGAAATCCTTAATAAAACATTTATCCGAGTTGAATGCATAGAAACACTGTTAAACCCTAAACATGTCATGGCATTTCTGGTTATTGGGACTTATGACTATGGACTATGGTCATATGACTATATTCCAAAGACTACGAATCGCGGTAAATTATCCAAGAAATCCAGAAAAATGTGTACAGCCATTGAATAAATACGTTTAATCTATCACTTTGACAGATTCATTTGGTCGCCTTTGTCTACCTCGGAAGGAAGTCAGTAAAGTATTAGAAATCACCTAACCTAATTTAAGAAAGAATTAACGGAATGAATTAAAGTGATATATGTAATACATTGATGTTGTATCAAACTGGCACAGAAAAGCACGTTTGCGAGTTCAACAAAATGGAGGGCATTTTAAACACCTTTTGCAAGCAGAATTGGTGAACAGCTACCTTAATTTAAGTACACACATTTCATAAACATATGTTTAGATATTTTTAAATTTTAAGAACTGGTTTTTGCGTAAACATTACTCTACTCCCATTTTCAAACATCAATTGAAAGTAAGTGATTCACAACTTCATTCGGTAAAGATACCTGCTGATTAGAAAAATAGACACGCTTCTTCGCAAATACATTCTCTGTAGTGTGCCGGTTCTTCACACGTGCACGTACAGACGTTTTTAAAAACATCCGTTTAAATTAAACTTTATTGTCAAAAAAAAATTTTTTGTACTTAAATTTAAATCTACCATTTCTTAAGCACCCGCTAAAATATTTCTATGAAGTTGTGAATCACCCTGTATATACTTTGTTAGAGTTTCCCACACTTTTCGTCATTTCGAGAAATAATTAATGGTCATTCTATCTTGAACGACAGCGAGTCGACATTAATTTATTGCTACTAAAGACAGAGCTGAAGTTCTCATGTTTTATAACCCGAGAAATAAATTCTCGCACTCTTTTTTCTTTGTTCTAATGCCGTCCTTAAACTAACTTGCACATGTTTTTTTGCTCTCATGACTTCTTCGTGCGTTTGCATGAATAGAAATAAATTTACGAGTAAAAACAAATTCATTTAGTTTAGCAGTTCAATTTCTTCTTTTAAAGTGTAAGATTCTACCGTCTTTTTTTACAAAACAATGATTTTAATTATTCTTTACAAACGCAGGATTCATTTTTTTAGTAGATACAATTAAGTATTAAACCGACAAAACTTTTTTTCCATTAAAAACGCGTGCGAACTTGTGCGTTTTATACAAAATTGTGTATATAGGCACGTGAGGCGTATCATTATGCGGTTTATATTAAAGTGTGATTTATGCAATTTCTGGAGTTTCATTACAAGCTAAAATCAAACAGTTCTTCAAAATCTGTACTTTAACACAACTAGTTCAAAAATACAATTCACTACGTTCTACGGAATAGAGATCAACTTCTTGGTTACCCTTTCCCACAGAGCCAGGACCCTTTTTTCTCCATATTTAAAGACTACGGCGCCTTTAAAGAATGTATTGTTTATTCATTTCAGTGTATCAAAGTATTGAAATTTATTAACTTTCTAGGTGTTTTTAAAGAAAATAAACGAATAAAAAGTGACGTATGATGATAGACGACAACCTAAAATCTGTAGCCCAAAGGTTAAAGAACAAGAGGTGATATACTTTTAAATCCTCCCAGAACTTTTAGAAATCATTACTACAGATATACTCAACATGAGTCCTTTTTTTGGGTTTAATACTGAAGTTTTTAGTGTTTCTTTGCGATTTGTGGTACCCACAATAAACCTGCATCACAATTTTACAAACTTTAAATAAGCTTTATCTCGAAGTTTCGTATGTAGTTCAATATAGTTCATAATTCCGAATGCAAGTATATCGGTAGAGTTTTTATGGTTTTACACAGTGTATGAATATCAAGCACATGCAATAAATGGTAAATAAATACAGATGCTTTTCCACCTACAATATCATTTAAAAGAAATATTTTTGGTCAAAGAATTTTATTTAAATTAAAATTAAAATTTTCTGGTTTTAGAATTGGCTGAATGATGTAAGTTTGGTGGTTTTGAACATAGAAAGTGGAAAGAGTGCTAACTTCACCATTGTGTTGTCGAATACATCCAATTCACATATGTACAACTTCCGATTACTTTTAACCAGAAACAAATATCACTTTCGTGATTGTGTTAGGCTTAAAATGGTGTTCTGAATGAGATAGTTTTGCGTAAGATATACAAATCAGTGAACGCCCTTGTACAAAAAGAAATGCTTTGGGTATTAAAATTCTTTTAAGGAATTTATAATAGCAGACCACCACAGCGCGTTAAATACTCTTTTAACATCTAAACTGTTTGTTATAAGAGCTTTTTTTTCTTTGAAATTTTCTCAACAAATCTTTTTCTCTCCATACCGTTTCTTTTGTGCTTTGTTGAGGAATAAAACCGTACTGACTTTTGAACAATAAATTATTCGGGTGAATAAATTTCATTATTCTGTCTATCATAAGTTCTTCCAAGATTTTTCCATTAATACCAATTAAACTTTTAAGATGAAATGTTGAACTTCATGCGTATCTTTTTTCCAGGTTTCATTATAGGGTACCATAATTGACAATTTCCATTCTTTGGGAAAATTGGACCCTTTTAAGCATTGCTTATAAATTTCAACAATAAATTTGAAATTGCTTTATACACTAGTAACACTATTATATTATCCAGTTATGTGTTTCTGTAATTTTCTTCAGTGTCTGCATTTAAGTTAAAAAGTTTTAAGAATTGCTTTTTTATATTTTTGTTACTCCCAATTTTTCTGCTCTTATTACAAATCATGTCCAGTCGTATTTTATTTTACTTGGTTGCATGGCTCTTTGTTGCAGTAATACAAAAGGCAATTAATTTATGGTGAGAACCTGATTCATTCTCTTCTATTTTCCATTCGTTTACAAGATTTAAAAAGTGATCCTTTATTATTGTTATGTTACTCTTTGCTGGAATAGTTTCCAACCTGAACATTTTTCTTAATTCATTTAATAAACAGAGTTTCTTCATAGAAGTAAAATCGTTTACCATAACAAAAATATTATTTATTCTTTTCGTGCACCTCTGTGGTGCAGCATAACCTTGAAGATATACCTCTAGTTTGTATAAACACAGGAGATAAGAACCCAGTAGCTTTTGGACCAGTCAATTTCAAATCGTACAAAAAATATTGAGATTTGACACCCATCACATCAAATTTTCAAGAAACTTTGTATTTTTATCTTTCGGTATAGACATTAACATGTACCAAATTTTATTCCTTTATCTTAGCAGGTTTTTCCTTATTATATTTTTGCTACTTTTTATTAAAATTATGGGAAATTTCAATACTGTGACGTAAACTGTGTTGATTTCAGAAAAGAATTAAAAAAACACTCAGTGTTTATTTATTTGGAGGAAAAAAAATTTTGATATTTTTACAAGACATTTTTAGTACGAGAACGGTGTTTTACAAATAAATTAATATTTCTAAAAAACAATTTTTAAATCGGTCTATAATATATTTGCTATTATTTCAAACAATAAAATACATGGCATTATATTTTGCTTCATGGTATAAAATTAAAACAAAATTAATTTACCAGTATCATCTATCTTTGTTCCACAACATTAGTGAGAAAAAATGAGAGGACCACCGTTTGTTTTATAACATACAAAAAGATTTAGTGTAAAGTGTAAGTTAGTTGTGTATTAAAAATAATAAGAATTTTTATATGTAGGTTAGGTTAGGTTATAGGTAGGACAACACGAATAGACAAGTCTGTCTGGCTCTTTTTATGCTCAGTTGTGTCAGCTATATTAAGAGCGAAAATAAGATTTTAAATTACTACCTTTTGATTTGTTTCAAACGTCTTTATCAAAAATAAAAAGTCTAGTAGATTGTAGTTTAGGAAAACACTGTCGAACTGAATGTCACAATAAAAGCTACACAAAGCCAATGCACTTTATAAATGTGGAATTATTAAGAGAACTTGAAAAAGAACTCTTTCAACTAAAACCTGTCTGTATATTCGTGTGCGCCACAAAGTATATACTTTAAATAAATATGAAACTTATCAATCATTCTGTTTTGATCCTTTTCAATACTATAACAAAAGAATTAATAAAACTTCAAAAATAGTTTCTTTACTACAACGTTACTACAAGTTTACTACAACAACATTTTTGGATTTTGTCTGCTAGAAGAGCCATAAGACAGTGCCTACGGTTATGTAGTCTTGTATTAAGACTGATCCTATTTCAGTGGTGCCTTCTATGAGAGATTTATCAACTCAGATGGTTACTGCTGGAAAGGCATTTCGTCATACTGATGTCGACTTTGGAAGTCCTTTTTTAACCATGAGTCGGGTAACAGGGGCAAAACCTTTAAAGGCATATGTTTGCCTATTCGCTTATTTCAGAACTAAGGCTGTGCACCTAGAATTAGTTTCAGGTGTCGATGGAAACAATTTTAGCACGTTTCCGTTGATTCATTCTCTACGTAGAAGTAATACACACATGCAGAGCGATTCTGATACAAACTTTGTTAGAGCTGGTTTCAGAATTCGTGAACTTTTACAACAATCGGAAGAAGCAGACATCCTTGAATAGTCAGTAAACCCCGCTTCTGCTCCACACCTCAGTAGCCTCTAAGAAGTGGGAACAAAATCCTTCAAAATCAATTTGTCTCGTGCGGTTGGTGAGCAACATTTGCTTTATGAGGAACTGAATATCGTTATATTACAAATCTAAGCACTTTTGGACTGACGTCCGTTAGAACCGCTTAATTCGGATCCTAACGATTTATTGTGTTTAACTACCGGCCATTTTTTAACCTTAGAACCTGGTCATTCCAGACACATAGTTTACGGAAACTCCCATTAATAGATTGCATCGCTAGCAATTGTTTCGGCGGTTACAGCAAAGTTTTAGGAAGCGCTAGGAGGTGTTAGAAATCATAGTACTTCCACACGCTTCTGCAAAAATTTAAATGGTTTGGTTTCGAGCACGTTCGGTTTCGAGCACACAGTACCTTTAAAAGACCCGTGACAAAACGCTACCGTTTTCGCACAAAGCAGTAATTTTTATTTATACAACAGTTTACGTTTGTTTGTATGCTTAATTCATGAGCTCATAGCATTAGGGTATATGTATAAGCAATTTACTATAGTTATTTCTAATTTTTCGTTTTAGTTCTGCATATTAGTTTTGTTTTCGTTCTCGTTCCTTAAAATTAACTTGTTTATTTTGGTACGCGAGATAATTGGGCAACAGGTACTCATAACCCCTTATTCATCGGTCCCACCATAAATCATGCAGACTTAAGAGCAACACTGGGACCACAAAATTACTATTAACTTTATCGTTGTTCACAAGTGTTAAGTATAATTACAGGAGTATTCGATATCGCTATACGGTTAAATCAAGTTACAATTTAACTTTAAAGATCGAATTAAAGTAAGTGATTATGTTTATGCATGCACTACCGTCCGTAGATGTAAAATAACAAATACGTACTATTCGACTACAATAAGTATAGGTAAAAATGCATTTCAAAAACATCGAAGATAAAAAAACATTCTAGTGCAGATGTTGGAAGTTACCAACCAATATAATATTTTTGAGCTACCTAATATTGTGCTACAGTGTGTTGACAGAAAGTGTAATATTGTCCCCAACGCACAATGTCATCAGGCTAATAAATACAGTAACACACACAACTAACAAAGTGAAAGTTATTAAATATATAGGGACTGCCAATGAACAGGACGCTCTAGCTTCCTAGTGTACCCGACAGTAATGTAAGATCTTCTACCGACGTTTCATGTCTGCATATTCAAACGACATCTTGTGGATAAAAGTAGTATCAGTTGTCCTCTTCATATTGACCAGGCGTGCATTGAAAAATACGAAGCCGATACAGTAAATATTTATGTGAATTTGCGAAGTGAGTAACTCAATTTCTAGTGACGATTATTAAACGATCTCTGGATATAAATATTGAGGGTTTGATTCTCATCAAACGGATATGTGATATCAATTTAACGATATGTAAGAATCGTATTTTGAGGTTAAGTTTTAATACGAAATATTCCTTGAATCGGACACCTTGGCACCCAATTCATGGGAACCAATGTGTCCGATTCACGGAAACTGTAAAACAACACTCATTTTTTTGTTTTCAAAAGCTAATTTAACACTTTTCAACTTTTCTGTAGATTGTTTGTGATGGTCAAAAGTCAGAAAGTCTGATAAAGAAATTCAAGATGCAGTGGAGGCTGTTATAAATCAAAACTTTTCCATAATAAGTGTTGCCAAAGACACAGTTATTTCGAAATCTTTATTGGTAGATTTGGCGAAAAAACACAAAAACTCTCCATATGTCAGTTTTAAATATATACGCAATATTGTGAATAGCAAAACGTTAAATAAAGAGCAGCAGAAGCTATTAGCTTCTTACCTTCGAACAACCTCTAAGATGTGTCATGGTTTGACAACAACGCAGACAAGAGAAGCGGCTTACCAATTTGCTATAGCCAATAAAATAGTTATACCACCGGAATAGTATAAAAATAATAAAGCAGGCACCCACTGACTTCAGGGATTTATGAGACGCCACAAAGAACTATCACTAAGTCAACACGAAATCACATCCTTACGTAGAACTTCCAGCTTCAATAAAACGAATACCACAAGTTTCTTCTCAAATTTAGAAAAATTACACAAGAAACACAATTTTGCACCTTACATGATATGGAATTTCGAGGAAACAGGATGCATGAGAGTCACGAAACCATCAAAAGTTCTGGGTACGAAATTAGTTGGGCAAATTGCTTCGGCAGAAAGGGGCACACTGACAACAGTCCTCTTCTTTATCAGTGCACCAGGGGGTAAAATTCCCCTGTATTCATATTCCCACGAGTTTATTTTTATTTAATTTAAGGGAGCTCCCATTTAAGTGAGCTCCCGTCAAAGGAATGGCAAATCCATCTAGTTGGATGACCGAAGAAATGTTTGTTGAATCCCTGAAACATTTTGTGATTACGGTCAATCAACCGTCGATAAGAAAGCTTTAATTACTATGGACAATCATACAACTCATGTGAATCTACAAGTTGTTGATTTCGCACGAAAAAACACATAATAATTTTGACGTTGTCTCCACATTGCAGCCACCGAATACAACCCCTTGATGTGACAGTTTATGGTCCGTTCAAGTCAAGGTATTGTTATTATTATCAGATCATTATTGTTATTAATATTATTATTATTTTTAGATACAAAAACAATCGGCTAACTGCAATTCAGGAAAACTTGTAACAATGTACGAGGCAGCTGAGTTTGTTAAACTTGCTTTTAGTGAGTGATTTCCAATCGGCAATATCTGCAACAGCTTTGAAAAAACGGAATATATCCATTTAATTTTAATATCCTCACCGACGATGATTTCCTTCCTTCAAGTATAACTGAGTGGTTCACCCACCGTCTTACAATCAAAAATAGATCTCTCACAAAACGGCAATCCCATAGACCAGCTATCTACTTCTGCAGAGCCCGACCGTCCTTCTACAAATGGTATTGTAAACAAAAATATTACGAAAGGAGGACCTGAAGAGTTATGAACAGTTTCTCTGGAAATGTTAAAACCATATCCAAGAGCACCCCCACGAAATAAAAGTAAAATCTGTGGCCAAAAAAGGAAAATGCTCGATTATATCAGACACACTTCAAAAGAATGAACTGATGAAAGCTGAAGACGAATGAAAAGGTAAGAGAAGGATGTCAAGAGCAAAAAAGTGATACAGATACTGACCCTCATATCTCTCTCCGCGATGAATCACTCTTCCACGAGACCTTGAAAAATATTTAACTTAACTAGAGCAAGATGAAGACGGGTCAATTTGCCTCCCCCCACTTTCTGTTTCCAATTTTTTTTCTCGCCAATTGTGTTCGTTTTATGCTCAATTGTGTCGGTGTTTGTTTGAATTGTGCTGATTTGCTTAAAGCGACAAAATTGAAAAAAATCCGAGGGATCAGGTTGACCGCTAGCCCCACGCCTTTTAGAGTTTTCCAATTTTTTCTTCAGTCCATTGAATTGTGCTCGTTTGTGCTCAATTGTGCCGGTGGTTATTTAAATTGTGGTCATTTGCTTATAGCGAAAACATCGAAAACAAATCCGGTGGGCAAGATTGACCGCTAGCACCTCGTTTTCTTTCGCTTTGTCAATTTTTTTTAGTCCATTGAATTGTGTTCGTTTTGTGCTCAATTGTGCGGTGTTTGTTTGAATTGTGCTCATTTGCTTATAGCAAAAACATTTAAAACAAATCCGTGAGGCTAGGCCGACCGCTAGCCCTGCATTTTTTGAGTTTTCTAATTTTTCTTAAGTTTACTGAATTGTCGCCGTTTTGTGCTCAATTGTGCCGGTGTTTGTTTGAATTGTGCTCATTTGCTTATATCGAAAACCTTCAAAACAAATCCGCGGGGCTGCGGTGGCCTTACATTTAATTTTTTAATACTCCTCCTGAAGGTACTACATTGGCCAGGAACCCAGTTGTTTTTACACACGGGTCATTACGTTTTACCTCCATCCGAAGGAGGGCGCATTTTTGTGAAATATGCTCGCTTAAAATTTTTTAGCGAGCCGTGTCGGGAATCAAACCCGACACATATGGGATTAGTACTCATAAGTGAACCTACTTAATCCACGAAGCCTACGGCCAGGTTGGCCGCTAAGGTTCCGTTTTTGTTTGAGATTTTTAATTTTTTCTTAGTCTATTGAATTGTGTTCGATTGCGCCGGTGTTTGCGTTAATTCTGCTCGACTATTTATACCGAGAAATATGGAAAACAATTCAACGGCGACGGGGGCGTGGGGCATTCTAACCGTCACCCTCGCAATCTTTGAGTTATTCAATTGAGTTTTAGTCCAATAAATTTTGCCTTTTGTTCATGCTTACTATAAAGTTCCTAAAACCAGTTGATAGTTAATATGCAATGTAAGTAATATAAGCAAACTTATAGAATACAAACCCAGAAAGTCAGTTTTCAACGATAAAAACACAAATATCATTAAAACAAAACTTTATAAAAATAATTTTAAAAACAACAATGCGGTAACTACCCGGGTCCCGTTATATTTGCAGCAATTACATGACTTTCAACTTTTAAGCGAATAAAGATAGATGCATGCGGTTTTCACTGAGGTGCTTCACAATGACACAAAATTTATTTGAACACATTCAGTTGGCCAAAAAACAAAATGGCGGTTTATTCGAATTTTTCTTTATTGATTTATTAAACGTGGAATGTCCTGTATATTTTTTGATAAATCAAAAGCGACTTCTATCAGCTGTATCAGTAGTTATAACATTATCTAAAATTGATGCCGAAGTAACTGAGCAATTAATGATTAAGCTGAAGCTTGCTAATTCAGTAATGTATACAAAAATAAAAGTTAACCACAATAAACAATATTTTCTATTTGACAATTTCATCTTCTTTTAAAGAAAAATTACAAAGATTGTAACAAATAAACAATTCAGTAGTATAGTATATTTCGCAATAAAAATTTAAAGAAATAACAAATTAAATACCTTAATTGTTTACTAGGTACAATATTTTAATAAAGAGTTCTACTTGGCAAAAGGTACCTTTTCCTTGTCAAAACAATTAGGAATATTTAATTTATTATTTTTTAAGATTTTTATTGCATATAGAGCATATTACATTTACTGATTACTTTTTTTTTGTTTATTTGTAATTTTGCTTTTGTATGCATTATACATTATGGATTATGCAAGCTTCTGCTTAAACATTAATTGCTCAGTTAATTCCGCATTGATTTAACAAACGTTATACGGAAAGAAGTGGCTTTCCATTTATTAAAAAAAATACAGGTTGGCAACCCGAAGTGACGAAAAAAGTTGGATTGTGGCATTGAAAAGAGTTTAAGTGAAAACCACATTTATTTATCTTTATTCGTTCAAAAGGTAAAAGCACTTGAAGAAGACAGGAAAAAGATAGAAGAGTATAGGAAGACCTAGACCAAGCTACATTAGTCAAATTATTAGAAATTTAGGTTGTGAAGGGTATGTAGAACTTAATAGATTAGCATAAAATAGAAAAGAAGTTAGAGCTGCGTCAAACCGACCTTAAGTAAGGTCGAAAACAAAATGATGATGACGAAGTATCTGAAAATATAATGGTCACAGGGCATTTAAAAATACAAACAAAAATAGTCCACTTAATACTTAATACTATCATCATATTATGATGAGTATATCCGTTGATTGATATACGTCAGTCAATGATATAACATAAAAGCATAGCACAAGTTGCAAAATAAGATAATATAAAAACTAATGTTGCAAAAATAATCATTTAGAACAAAAGCAGTAGAAAAAACGGTAGGTATGTCTATGTATATTGAAATGAGAGCACTATATTGCACACAGTTGGGAAAATACAATCCTACTATTTCACAGTTCAGTCACAGTGTAACGACGGAAATTTTCATACTGTGATACCTAGCAAAATATAGGTTTTTATTATAGAAACTAGATATAACAGAGGATATCCCTATTATACTGTACAAAAATGCAAATGTTGGAAGGCTTGTTTGTATTAGAAAAAACTGCCTTTTTGTTGGCGAGATCGTCATAAATTTCCCATTTGTTATTTATTCTACAAGTGTAGGACTTAAAATGACCAAGTACATCTTTTTGCTCGATTTCAGAGCCTGAGTAAGCTATTAAGCCTCCTAATCTGAATTTTATGTTCTCGATCGTGACGTCGGTTGGAATATCGCAGAGTTTTGTGTGTAGGCACGATTCAAACAAACACCGGCACAATTGAGCACAAAACGTGCACAATTCCATAAACTTAAGAAAAATTGGAAAACTCAAAAAATGCGGGGGGCTAGCCGGTCAACCTGGCCCCAGGATTGTTTTCAACTTTGTCGTTATAAGCAAATGAGCACAATTCAAACAAACACCGGCACATTGAGCACAAAACGAGCACAATTGGTGGGGGGGGCCAAGTTGACTAGTCTGCAAGATGAATATGGTTCTGCAAATGAAGAAGATAGGAAAATTGTAAGGAAGATGATAATTCTACTTGCATTGTTTGTGGAAGTGTCGTACAAGTAAAGAAGAATTTGTTCAGTGTCGTTTGTGGAATAAGTAGGCTCACAAATCATGTAGAATAATCGGAATGTTACATTTTTTTGCAGGATGTGTTTTAGAAATGTTGTTTTGACAACAAAACGTAGGTACCGACCTGTTTTCTTGTACTATGTATGAGTGTCCACTTCACGGGCATAGCTGTCCATGACAAGGACAACGCTACATGAAATTGACATTTTTTGAAGTTAAATTGAAATATTTTTTCCTTATGACTAGCTTTTATTTTTCTACCTTTTTATGGGAAACTAAATCCATAAACGTTCTGGCCGCAATCTAATGAAGCAATCTTTTTTAATGAAAATAATATTTTAAAGCTAAAACAGTAAAATTGTCCGTTTCAAGGAAGTTTCAATGTTTTTTATCAACTACGCGAAAACGAATATAGTTTTCTCGAACAGCATAACCTATCCCAAAAAATAATGAATCTTTCAAAAAAGTTGGATTTATTCGGTTAATTATGTGCGGGACCACTACAATTTTGTTTTATTTAATTTCCTCATTGTGATTAAAGTTACCGGTCTCGGTTTGCGGCTCAAGGCAACACCAACAAAATTCCCTTAAGACACAGTTAAATAAAATACAGAATTAAAACAATGTGGAACGAGAATTTTTTGTTGTGTTACTGAGTTCCAATTTGTGGGACAATGTGGTACAAAGAGAAGCTACGTCATTGCAGCCCAGGAAATACAAAATTCCAAAAGTGCAGAGTAGTTTATCACATGTACCAGAGCATGAAGTGAAGAAGTAATTTAAACTCAAGACTAGAGATTTTTGAGTTATGTCGCCATTGTTCCTAGCAATCGATACAATGGTTGTAAAAACGCGCCAATTTTATGGAACTTTAAGCTTGTAGAATCCAACTTCGTGTGAAATAATGACTTTAACGTAAAAAATGATTACGCAATAAACCCTGTATCTCTAGTTAACCGAGGTCGTTCAGATATCGTTGAGCAATATATTATTCCCACAACGGTATAAATAAATCACATATCTCAAAGATACACATATGATATATTGCACACTGCGGTTTTAAAGTGTTTTGTCTTGGAACGTTTTATCACCGTGAGAACTGTACAAATTTTACTGTAAGTTCCGATATTTAAATTCCAAGCTGTTCCAGGTTCTATGTTATTTACTAAATATGTGGTTACTAATGAGACCCTCCAGATGACGTCAAGTACTCGACAGAGAATAAATTAATGGAATGTTTTCTGTCTGGTCGGGAGTATTTGCAAGTTGAGACAGTCAAATTCGACCGACCGTTTAATCTTTCCATCTACTAAATTAAAAGTGCATCCATTAAAATAACTTTATCCTAATTTACGATAGAGGCATCATCATAGATATTCCGGTGCTTGAGGTCAACAAAAATGACTTGTTTTGAATATAAAATTGGCCGTTAACCAAATAAAATATCACATTTAAGTGTTTTATTTGCCATAACTTGCCACCATTGATATCAGAAACGACCAATTAAGAGCAATAACATAGGATATAATAATTATTCAATGTAACTACTACTACATACTATACACAAGTAATAAAAAGACATGTTACGACGTCTAGTAAAATAGTTGTGACCGCTTTTATAGAGTTCAAGGCCTCTCTTATTTTAACTTCATTGTTTAAAACAACATGGTCGGTGTCCGACACAGAAATATTTCAAAAGCGAAGGCGACTGCTGTTGCTATTGCAGTTTCAGCCGCGACAAAAGCTACATGATATTTTAATTTGTAAGGTTGTTTAAAGGATAAAGAGATCGTTGCAATATTTTGAATGCACTTGTTGCAACTCAACTTCGTCGGACAGTAATAGTCCCGATTAATTCTGGGTACGAACCAAACAAGCTCTGCCTTCTAAAAATACATAAATCTCACTTTCAGAACAAACGTGTTCCGAAGGTTTGTCACCCACGTGGGTTTTGTATTTCTTTAAGGAATTCACTTGTATAAAGTAAACCGCCCATAAGTGGCTGCTTGTACCTGCTGGCAAATAAATATGTCGTATGTGCAACAAAAAAGCCATTCTAGTTATATCCCTGTGTGTTGCTTTCATATTTTTAGACGTACAATTAGTTTTGTAATAATTTTATATACAAGTATATTGATGCTAAGGCGTGATATATACGACGGATGTTAAATTCGAATGGGAAGATTACAATTGATATCCTGCGTGACTTCTTTGTCATGCATATCGTACTACTGTATAAGTATTATTTAGACTGTATGATAAGCGGTTGGAATTTCGGCAGATGCTCGATAATTATTAATTAATACTAAAACAAGTCCCGCTTGAATATAGATTTCATAAAATTTATTATTAAAAATCAAGAACAAAATAAGTACATTTAAGCCACCTTTCAAATTGGTGTATAGTAAATAACATGTTTTTAAAATCTCGTATGTCTTACGAATAATTATTGAACAGATTACGCATATTAAAATACCAAAACACAAATAAATATTAAGTAAAAATAACTAGTAGAACTCATCGGTTGATTTATATACTTAGAGCTGTATATTTAGTTCATTTAAACGTTCTGCTTCAATCGAAACTTTTGCAAATTCAATAGTCTGTCTTCTGTCATTGCATTTCATACATAGATTTTAATTCTTTTCAAAATAAAAAACTTCTCTCCTCTAAAACGCTATTTGATGAACCAATCTTTAAAAACGTCTGTTGTTTGTTAAACTTTCGGGATTCATAGTTTTTGTTGTTTATCCGTATACATCCGCTGTTTTCGTCATGACAATCCAAACTTTTTAATGTTGTGGTGTTACACAATTAAGCTTTTCCATACCTTTGAAACGATCGCTAATTTGATGAGACAGTGTCCGCGATTTTTTTAAACAAAATTTTATACAGCGTGCCCAAAATAAGGATGAACAGCACGGGGATCTCAGGAACCTTACTAAAACGGTTAAACTACAAACAAGTTGTGCAATTTGGGGGTCACTAATATGTTATTGAAAAAATTCCAAAATCCGGCTTACTTCCGGAGATATTCGAAAATATCCGAAATATCACAAATTTCTTTAAGCTATTTGAAAAAGTATAAAAAACTATTTTGGATGTACAAGAAGGCCTTTACAAATTTTCTATAGAACGTTTCGTTTTGAAGATATCATTGTCAACCTTATTTTTTTTATATGACCCATAAAAAGGTACCCTCTTTCTTTTAAATAGTATTTTCTTCTACAAATTCAATTATGTATGGCATGGTATGGCTGCCAGGTTTGATTATTTAAAAAGAAGGTTTCTTAATAAATTTATAAGGTTTTGGTATTATTTTAGTAATTTAATTATTTTAATGTAACCAATCATGTTTTGAACCAAATTGGAATAACTAAAAAAAATCTTACAATAACATTATCTCCATTTTCCATACAGTTAGTATGTTCGTCTTCGTCTCACTGTAAAATCTAACACACGACTTCACGTTTTAGGAAGTAATTTCATTAAATAGTAGTCGTTGAAAGAAAAATCAATTTTATTGACATATTACTGTTATTTATGTTGCATTTTGAATTCAATTTTAAGTTTTCTTCTGTAGTAAGTGTTTTTATGGTTATTATTCTATATTTTTAATTAGTTTTGCTTACAATCGAGGGAGATTTGAAATGCTGAGCTGCTACAGTTCAAGCCAAAGAAATTGCATAGAAGTCGGACACATGTATTTGATCAATCCCGGTAAGAATCTGGACAGTCCATTTTTAGGCGTTAGTATTTTACCTAAAGAAATACGGTTCATTTAAAAAAACCTGTGCTATCCCGACAAAAAATACCAGCGAGGAAAACCAAAACCAAGTTTTACAATGCGTTATTGAAAATCCAGAAACATCAACAAGAAGAATAGAAGATCAGACTGGGATAGCCAAATCTACAGTCGATTCGTTTGAAAAAGAATCAATTTAAGCCTTATAAATTTCGAATTTGTCAGGGATTACAAGGTGATGACGAACAACGTACAAATTTCTGAAAGTGGTATACCAGGTGAGGACAATATAAATTTTCGATTTATAGTCATTTGGTCCGATAAAAGTATGGTAACCAACAATGGTATTTTCTACAGATGCAACACGCATCATTGTTCACAAAGCAATCCACGCCTAAGACGAACGGCCAGATATCAACATCGCTTTGGTTTTAATATGCGGTGTGGTATTTTTGGCACAAGAATAATAGGTCCTTTTATCTACCGCGGTTCTCTAAATTCAGACCGTTACCTTGACTTTCTGCGACATGATCTAGAAGATACATTAGACAATTTGCCGTTGGGTGTTGTACACGATTGCTGGTTGCAACAAGATGGTGCCCTAGCACATAACTCAAGAGATGTTTGTCATTATTTAAATGAGCGATTTCCAAGACAATTTATTGGCACTCATAGTGAAACACCGTGGCCTGCAAGGTCAGCGAATTTATCCCCCTTGGACTTTTTTTGCGGGGTTACATAAAAAATGACGTATTCGGGAAAATTTTAAAAGTGAGGAACAATTACTTCGATTTGTACGAGCAGCGTTCAATAAAATAATTCCTGAAATTTAAGTCGTGAGCTAGATTGTACAGTAAGACGAGTACACTGCCGTCTAGAAAATGAAGGTAATCTGTTTGAACATTTATTGTAGGACCGTTCTAATTTGCTTCAAAACATGATTTAAATTACTAAATAAAACCAAAACCTTGGTGATTTATTATGAAGTCTTTTTTAAATAAAAACACATGGCTGCCATACCATGCCACACATCATTGAATTTGTAGTAAAAAATACTATTTAATAGAGAGCGTATCTTTTACGGGCCATATAAAAAAGTAAAGTTGATGGTGATTTCTTCGAAAGGAAACGTTCTATACAAAATTTGTAACGCTGCCTTGTATATCCAAAATAGTGGCAATGACAAGGTGCCTTTCGTTTTTTATACCTTTTCAAATTACTTAAAAAGAAATAAAAACAAAATTGCGATATTTCGGATAATTTCGAATATCTCCGGAAGTAAGCCGTACTTTGAGATTTTCTCCCCATATTGCATAACTTTTTTGTAACTTAACTGTCTTTGTAACTTTTACGGCTTCCGTGATCTCCATGCTGATCATCCTTATCTTTGGCACACTGTTTTTATACATTGATGGTATTTATGTTTCTCTGCCACTCGTGATGTTATGTTGCAGCAGCAGTTTTTGAAACGTCTAGCACACAAATGAGTCGTTCATTTAAAAGTGGTGTAAGTCCGTATTTGTAGAATATGTTTCTTTGTGTAAAGGTATATTGCTTTTTATTATATCTTTCATTGTATACGTGAATTAACTCCTATTTGCATTTCATTCTTAATAGATGGCATTTCATGTCCTGCCTCAGATTGTCAAAAGCATTATTATAAAAGTGAACCAAGTCCAAAGTTAGTTAAAAAGTAGTGTAAGTCCGGAGATAGTTCGACAACTTCAAAGTTTCACACATACATTAATGTTAATTGTTGTGATTTATTTTTAATGCAATATTGATATTGTAATGATGGATACAGAAAATTTTAGTGATTCTGGTTCTGAATATCAGCCTAGTAGTGTTCAAAACACTACAGAATCTGGTAAGCCCTTTAACTACATTATTGCTAGCTTAAACGATCAAATTATTAAGAAAATGCTTTATTTTAAATTATCTTGTTAAATTAAATTTTAATTAAATCTATTGCACTTTATACAATATAAAAAAGACAATGGGTAATGATACACTTCAAACTGAAATACTTTTAATAATTATTTCTTTTAGATACAAATAATAAGAACGAACATACTAACCAGAAGAAACCTTCCTGAATCATTTAAAACGAGAAGAATGTTACAAAATGAACAAAATTATGGGGTTAATAAGAACAAGTTATTACGAAACATAGGAATGGATTATCTCACCAATAAGATGAAAGAGTATGCAAGAAAGTTTTTAACAATTCTGATTGTGAATACATCAAAAAATGTTTTACATTATTTACGGATAGTAAAAGAACGGAGGTATTCCAGTCATTTTGGATTTAAGAGATTGTAGTTTGCAAAATGCTTATCTATATGTATTAGTACAAAAAACAACCAAAGAATAGGTCACGTGCAGAAAAAATATTTCATTTAAGTATTTTATAAAATCCAGCGATAAGACAATATCTGTCTGTAAACCAAACTTTCTGGGTACCTTTCAACTTAATGATGGAAGATTATATCGATGCCTTTATAAAAATGATGTGTCACAGTCCAAAGATAAACGCGGCGGAACTAGTTCGCGAAAGTTAAACGATTCTGTTCAACAAATTCGAAATTTTCCGGAATGACAAAAAGCCATTATACACAGAAGAGTGATCGTAATAGAAAATATTTTAATCCTGGGGTAATTATACGAAAGATGTATCATTTCTATATAGAAAAATGCGAAATAGAAATGATTAAACCCAAAAAACTGAAATATTATATGGAATTTTCAATACAAGGTTTAACCTTCGTTTTAAAACAGCACCACAAGACATGTAATGAATTAATTTTAAAACTACAGGGAGCAGAAAATGAAGATGTTAAAAATAAACTCCTCTTGGAAAGAAAACATCACCAACGAAGAGCACTTTCAGCAAAATACTCTTCAAAAAGATTCTAAAAATACACATCAAAAATATATATTGATTTTTGACCTGTAGAAAGCTTTAAACTACCCAGATTCAGTAACTGCTTCTCCCATAAATCAGCGCCAAGTTTAAATAAAAATGTTGTATTGGTTGGCCGGATTCACGCAACCACTCATTAGATTTCGTAATATTAACCTACAAATGTTAATTAGTTTTTCATTGTGTGCTTTTTTTGCTCTTCGTTGTTTTTGCTTTTGGACTTTATTTCAAAACAGTATTTTTCAATACCAACGACATTTGTGTAGGTTATAAAACGAAAAATATTGCATTTACCGCAAAAACAGCAGGTATAATGTTAATAACTTTGAATGAACACCATTTATTCATTAAATCTTATCATTGTAGGTATTACTGATAAAAGTGTGTACAACATTCTACGTGAATACAAGCAAACTCATGTATTACGTTCTCCAAAACTCTACCATCGACAACAATCAATTTTGAACAACATTGACGATGAAACTAAGAGTCATCTTAGACATGGTCAATTCCTTTTTGAAAACAATGATCCACCTACACTAAACAAAATTTTATTCGCCGTGTCTGAAGTTAACGAGATGCCTCAATTAAAACGAGACACATTGGGAACCCTCTTGAATGAAATTGGTTTTAAGTAAGTATAAAAGTTAGCAGAATAGATGTGGTTAAAATATGTGCTGAATTATAGATACACAAAGATGTCAAGAAATAGTGACCTTAAAAAGAAAAGTGAAATAGTTGCGTGGAGACGACGTTGTTTACGACAATTAAGGAAATACAGCAATGAAGGAAGAAAAATATATTGGTTGGACGAGACGTGGCTAACTGCTGGTCAACCGTAAGCAAGGTTTGGACCACCGTTCTGCATCCGGGAACCGGGACAGGCTTTTATTAATGGATTTAACGACATGGTTAAAAGATCCGTCAGGAAAGGGAAAACGTCTAAGTAGTTCTCCATATTGGCTTGGAGGAAGATTTTGTCAGCGGTGGTTTAAAAGTATTCGAGTCGAAAAAAATCACGAAGAAATGACAGTTTTTGTTATTGACCAATGGTTCGAATAAATTCTTAATAGTGTTGATGAAAATGCTGTTATAATGTTAGACAATGCACCTTATCATAGTAGAAAACTCAAAAAGATACCAAATCCTGGAACAAAAAAATCATATATTCAAGAATGATTAACCGAGAAATCTATCAACTACGAAGAAGATATGGTAAAAGACGAACTTCTTAATCTTGTGAAGAGAGCAGCTGTAATTCCAACATTTGTTGTAGATGAAATGCCAAAAACTCTAATCGTACAGTCTTACGCCTGCCGCCATATCATTGCGAATTAAACCCGATAGAACACAGATAGACACAGATAAAAGGTGAAGGTGCAAGAAAAAATAAAACGTTTAAAATGGCAGAGCTTCGAGCCTTGTTTCAAGAAGCTGTTGCATACGAAACATCAGACAATTGAAAAAATTCTATTCGCCATGTTCAAGATTTAGAGATTTGAACTCGATATTGTAATGAAAGTTGAAGTGGAGCCCTTGATTATACAATATTGGGACGATGATTCGACTTCATCGTCTGAAGAATTGGAAACTGAAAATGAATGCTCTTGTATATTTCATTATTGAAAGATATTAACATTTACTTTGCTGTACGCACTATTCTATAAATTATGATTATCATAATTAAAGCACATTTGTAATAGATATTAACTCTAAGTATTATAGTAATTTCTAAGTATTATATTAATAACAGTAATTTAATAGGTACCATCCATCCCACGGCTTTTTTGTTTATCCCAAATTGCAGTGTTAGTCGTGACAATACTCAAGCTAAATTAATATAAGCAGGTTTATGCATGGTTTTATAAAACTGCTATTTGATACACCATTCACTCTGTAAGTTCTTCACCATTTCATAATATATAATAGACGCGGATAGCATGTCTACCAAAAAAGTAATATATCGTGGAAAGATGTTTCTCATTAACATATTGTAAATTATTCACATTATATACTATAAATTTCAGGGGCGTTTCATTCATAATCAACATTTACATATGATTGTTACTGTTGTAGCAATGCCATCACTCGATTCCCATTTACCATCAATGGTTTTGATTCTGAAATAACTGTTTTTGCATACAAAACCTTTTATTTATAATACTTACAATTTACTATTAATAATTGAAGATTTCACAAACAAAAAACAAACGTTTTTAAACAAATGTTTAAGAACGAATTTCTGAATGCCATTAAACAGTCTCTTGCACAGGACAAAACCGCAACATAAAAATAAGCTTTTCATTTTTGAAACTTGTACAAGACCCTGAGATTAGTATCGACACTATTGACCACAAGTTCTTGGTACCTGGGCATACTTACCTTCTCAACGATGGAGAATTTGGAATAATAAAAATTGCTAGTCGACGTCTTGAACTAATTTACGACCAAAATCAATAGGTCAATATAATTCGAAATGTCAAACACAAGGAGCTTCACTTATTTGATAATTCAGTAGTCTGACTTCTTAGGAACTGAAGCTCTGGAATAATCCATTACAAAAAGGAAAAGACCACGTGTGGTTATTAGTTTAATTGACTTAAATTTAGCTAGCTAAGGTTTGAAAGGCGCCATTCTGTAAAATTTAAATTTACAGAAATGTGAAACACGAACATTTTGTTCTACCAAGTGGATTTACTTAAAAAGAAAAACCAAGGTCGACCTACTATCAGTTAGCACAACATTAAACAGGATCCACTCTATCGTTTAAGATCTATTACTAGCAAAAGCAAAAACATTTACTTGATCTTCTGCCATACATTCCGCCAATTTATCACAGTTACTATAGAAACCTTCAAGTGGATATTCCAACTCGTTCAAGTACGTCTAATACTGATAAACGTTGATCAGATGACGAGTTACCAATGATTAGTAAGAAAATGTCGTTATAACAGAGAACTAACTCCAAAAAACATTTATCTAATTTTTTTAAATTGTATTTTGACTTTTCTATGATTTTCATAAAATGTTGTGTTCTATTTTGCAATAAAACGTATCGAAACAATTAAAACTATGTTCTTTTTTTCTCTAGATCGTTATACAATTCACTTCACATTACATAAAACAATTAAATGGTGATGAACCACTATTATATTGAACGACACAAGTGTTTCCAAAATTTTTAGCATTTTCCTTGTTGTGTATTAATATTTCCACATTTTTTTAATATTCGATTAACAAAAAGAAACGTCTCGTGATGCAGCCACCAAAAAATACATAATACAGCTAAAAAAATTCGTTGATAACAATGAGAAAAGCTGAGAATATTAATCATTAAATTTGTTCGGAAAGTCATAAAGTTGTGACTGAAAGTTTGTAACGTATTTTTTCCCTAGTTACATTTAGTTCAATAAAATAAAAATAAAACAGCTGTATTTTAAAGTATTTAATTTGTGAATTATCATCCAATAAAAATTAATATATAATATTCGTAGTAACACATAGATTCTAGCATATATATACTCTAAAGTTCGTTACCAAGCGCTGTCAAGTTGTCAGTCGGCACTTTATTCTCAACGTCCGAGAGTGCAAGCCGCTTTTGCAGACGAGGTAAAGTCGAAATGGCCCTGTCGAAACACATGGCTTCTAACAAAGTTAGGAAAAAGTAGAGATTAATAAATTCTTGGTGTCTAGAGGTCGAGCCTAACAGCGGTTGCGTGAGCATGATTTTCAGTAAGCCTCGCTCCGAGCAGTTTTAGTTGATCCCGACAGGCCTGAGAATATGGAACCCCTTTGGACATCATTTTAGACAGTTGGTATATATTAATACAATAGATTATACTAATATTTTTCATCTTAGTGCAATATCTTAAGGACATATCTTCAATAACATTTTCGATAATAAACTAAAACAAATTTTTATGGCAGTAATTTAAAGCAAAGATTTATGGTTTCGTTCTATTCAATTTAATGTGCAGTAAAGTAAACGCTGATTCCACATGGGACCTCGATATTTCAAACTTACCGATGACTAATATCACACCCGGATATTACGATGGAAATGTCCGACAGCTGACGTCAAAGTCTGGCACCTGTAGTACATTTTGATGCACGTGAGTGTTTTAACTTTTGATAGCTTTGAAATTATAGTAAATTATTATGAATTATCCAACATTAATTGTTTGAGTAACGTAAATATAAAGTAGTTTTTTTAAGAAGCCAGTAACATTAACGAATAAGTATCTTGTTTTACAGTTTGTTTGCACATGTACGCAAACAGTGTATTTTATGAAATTCTGAATGACAACCTATGTCAGACAAAAAAATATGTAGATTCCGTTTTCCAATCTAGACGCCATATGCTGTCTTGATTAAGTTTACATTATGTTTAAAGACTTTCAGGTCATGTAAAGGCACTTTCATTGATATATGAAATTCGCGTGTTTATTGTAGATTACAATTAAATTAGAATATTTGCATTTTAAAATGTCTGCTCTTTGATAATTAATTTTTTGTTGTAATGATCAAAGAAGTACTTCTCTGATTAAAAGAAATTTATGTGTTATGAACAACTAATAAATGATATGTTTATCTAATCAAATTTTATAGATATGAACTACTCATAGATCTTAATTTTGAATGTAAAACTTCATTAGAATTATTATGAAAAAATTATGAAAAAGATACAAATTTAAATATTGCAGTCACATGTATATAATCAGAAATTTATCCTAATAGAATCCCTTTTGTTTTTGAAAGACGTTTTATTATTCAACATTTAAAAAAAAGTGCAAGTCCTCCCGGAATAGAAAGTGTGTGTAATGAAAATAAATTCCCTCAGTATATTTTAGATGCCTAAATTCTATTATTCTATTTTTGGCAAATGTTTTTGAGGACACAAATGGAGTCCATATTGTGCTTTTGTTTGTTCACAGGTAAAGCTGAGACATCTGTATGACATCTGGTGGTTGAGGCCTTGGTAAGTGTGTCCGAAAGAGTGAAATTCAAGTTTTATGGCTATGTTAGTGGTGTTAAGATAAGGTTTCCGCATTCCCCTTATACAAGCACAGTTAAATTTTGTTGGTTATTGTATTAAAAAATACGGTGGCGCTCATTAAATATATTTTTAGTCTTTTATTCACCCATGACCCAAGCTCATGATCTACCCAGAGCTAACACTCGACTAGCCGTTTACATCTTAAGAGTTTTTCTTTGTCTCAAGCCATTCTCCATCCGACAATACCTTGGGCTTAAAAGAAAAAGAAGAAATTCTCGACCTTGTGATATCAGATCAAGATTTAGAAAATTGGGAGGTATAGTTTATAGCTGATAGTCACGAGGATAAAGAACTATATAATAAAAAATAAAAATAATTTTATAGTACAAGTTGTTAGTGGTGTTACTTCTTTAATATATGACTGAAACTGAGGGTGACGATACCTGATAATGTGTGCACCCGGGTACGCAAAATTAATTTCCGAGTTCTATTCATTACCCCATAATTGCCCATTAACCGATAAATATTCGTTACCTGATAGTTATCCGTTACATTACAATTACCCGACATCCCACAACTAATCGATACATAACACTGGAAAACTGTGGTAATTATCCGATCAAACACCGCGAACTAATTTGAAGTAAACACACTGCGAAAACACCTTTGGCATTTAATTCAAGTAGTAGTTTAGCAATTTTTTATCGTTTTTACAAGTATCTAAACCTACATAAACTAAAATCGTTTAGAGAAAACAACAAATTCGTGTTATAATATTTATAAAATACGAAAACAACAAGATTTACTTTAATCAGTGTAGATAGTTATGCAAAATTGTTTGTTATCATGCTATTTCAAAGTTTAGTGTATTACATATCGCACTTAACCTCGACATCTAAGGCAAGAGTTTTAACATTCTGCTATTTTCAAGTCAAGTGGATTGCAAGTCTGTTAAAATCTTTTTATTCTGGTATACGGCCAATAAAGGTAAAAGCTATGGAACGATAAATTCAACGTTACTCTCTAAACGCTTTATTAGATTTCCTTATTGGAATTGGTAATTTTAAATGTAGCACATGCTAGAAAAAGTTTTAATGCAATAGATATTCAATAACTCTCAGGGCTCGAAATCATATAAATAGAGGCACAGAACGTCATAAAAGGGTTTTGCTATGTGAATTGTGAGTGACAACAAGCGTTCATCACGCTAATCTGCATAAAAATTTAATAAAGCTCATAAAAATTAAATCAAATTAAATATTTGCAAAGCGAAGTTAGAACGTTTTCAACATTTTAATTCGAAGCTGTGTAATTAAATGTACGGGTAAGGAATTTATTTTAACTGATATTTATACAAATTTTATAGAACTTCGAACGTACTTGAATTTTAAATTTTAATTCTAGTTTTGGTGCGAGTCGCGTTCTGGAGTTTTTCGAAATCGATTCTAGCTTACTTCTAGTTTACGAATTTGAAACTTTATTCATACAAAGAGAAAAGTAGCAATGCCAAGATACTCGAAACGTAATAAAACGTTGGACGCAAAACGTAATTTAAAGCAAATCTTAATTCAACATGGTAATCGGTCAAGCGAGGCGTAACCAAGGACAGTACTATGTGAGTAGGGAGCACTACATTTGCGCCCACGTCTTCAATGCTCTACCCTAAGGTACTATATTGGGTCTAAACGCGAAAAGTAACATGTTTGAAATAAATTGGACGTCGAAACTAATTAAGCGGTAAATAAAATTTTTGTTTTTCGGTTTTTTTTTTTGTTTTATAAGTTATATCGTTCCCAATTTTTTAAGTCTACTAACACTACCTCCTACGCTAGTTTCAAGCCCCCGCTTCTCGATCCCTTTTGACCTATTTTAAAAAAACTTTCACCAATTTACGTCCGGTACTCGGTGTTCAGTTTTGCAGCCCTTCCTGCAAATTTCATGAAGGCTACCCACAACGTGACCTAGTTAGCCACTCCCTGTACATCTTCCAAGCTTTTGGGTCATTCTAGTCCCCCAGCAGTTGCTTTTCCGTCAACCCTCTGTTAGCCGTCTCAATCGGGTAGTTAAATAGCATCTGCTCGGCGGTTTTTACACCCTCGCCGCATTCGCTGCCGTCGTTCTCGCTCAATCCGAACATTCGTAGGTACGCTTTCAAAGCTCTATGCCTGATTACTAGCTTCACCATTTTATGAGCTAACTTCACCTCCATCTTATCTCTTGCTTCTATGATAGGTATATATTTGTGTGGAAACCTGTCCGTGGCAGCGTTATTTCACCTATTTTACCTCCGTCGGATTGATCTTTTTCAAAACTTTTTCTTGATTTAGTGACCTCGGTACCAATGAATGAAACGTACGAAACTCCCCTGTTATAGCCTCCTTGGTCAGCTCACGCGCTCTGTTGTTTCCTCGATTACTGCCAGGTAACCTGACTCTATAAAACTTCAATCCCAAATCTCGAGTGCCCAGACCTCCCATGGAAATTTATGTAGGTGTTCATATTCGCCGGAACAGTCAAAGCTGATGATAGAGTGCTCATTTCTAACTGAAAAGTTAATGATAGGCTTTACTGTTTCCTTATATCTATCAACTCGCACTGGAAGATGGTGCTTCAATCCACAAGTCTAGTTTGGAATCGGAACACTTCCCTCTTTTCCTTGTACACAACGAATGTCGCCCCTGCCTGCAGATCATCCATTCGTGCGCCATCCATTGTAGTGATGGACAATAGCTGGTTGCAGCATGGACATCAAATAAGGTCAGAGATCTAATTTGTTTTAATATTTAGATAACATTTATATTTTATTGGGAGAATCCTTAATTCAGAGAAGAATTTTAACTAATATATGTTTTACGAAATGTTGGTAAGGTAGACTTACTGGATTTGATCAATTTACTATACATATACATTTTTGCTAAAAAAGTACTCAATTGTGTAAATACCTAATTATTATAAAAGACTTTCAGTTTGCAATCATTAAAAAGTTTGTGTTTTTCAAAAGATTGTAAATGCCCAATTTATGTAAGGTCGCGTGTATAATATTTTAATTTTGTTTAATAAACAAACATACGGTAGTATTTCGAAGAAAACGCATTGATTAGGTTTAAAGGAAATTTAAATTTCCTAACAAAGGAATGTGTCTCAATAGAAAAGATTGGAATTCTAGGAACGTGTTTAATTGACATTCTAGAATCATCATATTCTAAAATAAAACAAAGGTATACGACATCGCCCAATGATAAGATAAAATAAGGCTAGTTAAGGGAATAAATGATGAATAATAATAAGATACGTAAAGGATGTCAATTATATCATAACTCGAGGCTGTTATAACGGTACATATACAAATGTTGCATAACGCCATTGAAAACCAGTCAACTAACAACAACTAGGAGTTAATGAAGAAATTCCAGATGCTTACGTAAGAAGACAAGTCCATTTCTAGGACCAATACAAATATAGAAATAACAACTAAACTTCGCGAGAACGATTTACATACCGACATCACCGGAGATCGCTCATATAACGCAATGGATGTTGAGTTTAGATCAATTGCTATTCAAACGTCACCGTGCTAATCTGATAATAAATAGTATTTGGTAGTGGATGTTATTATCATCATCATAATCATTAGGTTCTCAGTTCTAGAACTGGTTGGACGCGTGCCCTCATTGTTTCCTAGTCTGAACCAACCTACACATTTCCCTGAAATTTGCAGTCTGCATCTATCACTATCTGTGTGCTAAAGTCTCATCTCGGTCTACCTCTACTCTCTTTTCCTATCTCTGCTTGTAGTATATCACGTACCATTTCCCAGAAATGCCTTAATACGTAACCTGTCCTTCTATTTCTCTTATATTTTCATTTTCCACAGATATCTTTATTCCTCTACTATTTCTACAACCTATTTGTTATTAACTTTGTCCATGCTACCATCTTCATACATCTGAAGCACAACATTCCAGAAGACTTCTATCTCTTTATGTCTGCTTTTCCTACTGCCCATATTTCATAGATGTACTGTGCTGTGCTCCACACTATGCTTTGAACAGTTTTCTTCTTGTATCTATGTTCGTTGTCTTTGAATATAGCTGCTATTCTTTCTTGTTTGATGCAGTTCGGTCACCTTCTATTGTTTTACAGTTATATAGCCTACTACCCCGATATTCAATTGCATGTGAAGGGGGGGTAAGCAGCCTTTGGCTGCCAACTTCCCCCAGCACTTGAAACTTTGTCGAATTAATAGTTTTTCCAATTTATCCTTTTGCACAATCGACATTAGTTGAAAATAATTCACAACCAACTCCTGTAGTTGTTTATAATAAACATCAGATTTAAGAGCAAATATTTTTTCCTCTTGAAACTGGTTGGACTTGTACCTCAGCTTATTTATGTTCTGAGCTAGCCTACAAAGTTCCCTGCAACTCTCCCAACAGCCTATATACAACTCGATTCCCTTCTACTGTTTTCTAATTATATGCCCTATTTCACCGAGATTCCGTGGTATGTGAAGGGGGTTAAGCAGCCTGTGGCTGCCAAGGATATCCCCCAATACTCACACATTTGCCGTATTAATCGTATTCCAGTAAATCTTTTCGCACAATTAATATTAGTTGAGAGTATTGCAAAACCAATATCTGTAGTTGTTTATAATAATCACCACGTTTAAGTACAGTAACTATTATTGTCATTAGTTTTTCGATCTTGCGACTGGCTGGAAGCGTACCTCCATTGATTTCTATTCTGAGCTAGTCTGCACATTTCCCTGAAATTTTTTACAGCCTACATCTTTCACTATCTGCGTGCAGTAGTCTAACCTAGGTCTACATCTACTTCTCTTTTTTCCTCTCTCTGCTTCTAATATATTCCGCACTATTCCCACATGCCGTAGTGTGTGGCCTATCATCCTATCTCTCCTATTTATTACAGTTTTCCACATATTTCTTTCTTCACCTACCATTTTTAGTACCTCTTCGTTCTTAACTTTGTCTGTCCATGGTATCTTCATCATACGTGTGCAGCGCCACATTTCAAAGGTTTCTACCTTTTTCTTGTCCGCTTCTCCTACTGTCCAGGCTTTACAGCCGTACAGTGCTGTGATCCACACATATGTTTTAAGCAACCCTTTTCTTGTTTCTATGTTTGTTGTCTTTGAACACAGCTTTTCTTGTTAAATGTAGCACGATCTTGTGCTAATCTTTGTTTTATATCTTTTGTGCTTTTCCCATCTTGCGTTATTTGACTTCCTAGGTAGCAGAAATCCTTAACCCCTTGTAAGTTCTCGTTACCTATTTGTATTCTTGTTTTTGATTTATTTTTCCCTCTTTTGCATACTAGAACTTTAGTTTTATTTTTGTTAATTCTCATACCATATCTCTTCGTTAGAAGTGTTCCCATTTCATTAAGAGCAGCTTCTAACTCTTCTTTGCTAGATGCTAATACCGTTAGATCATCTGCAAATCTAAGCATATCAATCTTTTGTCCCTGTATATTAATTCCAAATGTCTTCCTGCATTTGACAGTATTCATTGCCTCTTCTATGTACAAGTTAAAGATTAATGAGGATAAGGCACATCCCTGTTTCACCCCTTTCCTAATGTTTACTTTTCTACTTCCTTCTTCTAATTCTACTACCGCTGTTTGCTCTTTGTATAAGCTATGTACTATCCGTGTATCCCTAAAACTCATTCCAATCTTTTTGAGTATGCCAAACATTTTTCCATTTCACATTGTCGAATGTCTTTTCCAAATTTACAAACCCTATATATACGCTTTCCCCCTTTTCTATTGTTTTCTCCATTATCACTCTCAGAGCTAAAATAGCCTTCAGTGTTCCCGTGTTTCGCATAAACCCAAATTGATCTTCTCCCAGTATTTCTTCAGCTCGTTTTTCCATTCGTCTTTGTACAATTCTAGTTAATATTTTTGACACGTGTGCTGTCAAACTTATTGTTCGAAAATTTTTACATCTATCCGCGCCTTTTTTTTTTGGTATAGTTACTATGATGTTACGTTTGAAATCTTTGGGTATCTCGCCTTTCTCAAACATATTCTGTTACTGCTTGTCCAGCGGCTTTTAGAGTTTCTGCTTGCACCTTATCTGTTCCCGGCACCATACCATTTTTCACGCTCTTTAATGCTAATTCAAACTCATCTCTCTAAGTATAGGATATCCCAGGTCATCATTTTCAATGTCTGATTCCTGTTCTAATGCTGTTAGTTCCTCTCCTGAATATAAATTCCCTATATATTCCTGCCATCTAGCTACTTTCTCTACATTTTCTATAATGACGTTTCCCCCTCGACCCTTATTTTTTTTGCTATATGGTTTTATATCCCTAAAATTCATTCTGACTAATTAGTATGCTTCGTCTGTCTTTTCTATTTCCATCTTCGTTTGTACCTACCGTTTTGCACTTTTCATCAATCCATTGTCCTTTAGCTTTCCTGCATTAGCGAATAATTTCCCATTTTTGGTTTTGTATCTCTGTTTTCCTGTTTCATCTGATCTATTTCTGTATTTTCGTCTTTATTGTATTAAATTCGGGATATTCGGTTGTTCTTGTCGCAAAATTCTACCAGCCTATTTCCCCTGTCATTTGTCGTGCGTAAACCAAATAAACCTACTATCGCTTCTTCCCTACCCTCACCTACCACTGCATTAATTATAAAATTTTCATGTCCTTTTACGTATCTTTGTAGATCGCCTCTACCTCTTCCTTACTGTAGCTAGAGGTGGACATGTATACTTGTATTATTACTGTATTTACTAGTTTAGATTCAAATCTAACCATGAGTACTCTTTGGTTCTTTTGTAAGTAGTTTTCTACACGTCGTCCTATCTTTTTTCGCATAACTATCCGCACACCCGAATTTCCTTCCTCTGATCCTGTATGAATTATCCTGCAGTCTCCACTCCAAAAATCCCCCGCCTTTCGCCAGCGGACTTCGCTGATTCCTACTATGTCGAGTTTCAGGTTCTCTAGCTTACCTACTTGTTCCATACTTCTGACAGTCCACGCTCCTACTCGTAGAATGTTCACGGATCTTTTTCTATACTTTCGGATCACATCCCCCGAAGTAGTCCCCTCCCGGAGATCCGAATGGGGGACTATTCTACCTCCGGAATTTCTTACTCCAGAGGATGCCATGATCATTAATAACAATTTGAGTACGCTGTGTACTTGGGAGATAATGTGGTGATTTCCCGTTGTCTTCCACATCGCAGTATTATGTCTTAGAATGTCATACCGACCCCTATGGTATCTGCCACTCTAAGTACCGTAAAAGCTGTTGCCCAATTTCGGGGACCTGTCTTAGTCTGGTTCCTTACTAAAGACCCCACTAATTTGGTTAAACCTATAGTTCGGCTCTCTAACTCATTAAAACGCGCAAGCCATTCTACCTGTTCTAGTATTTTAGAACGTCGTCAAGGTGCAGGTAAGGAATATGAAATATTAATTAAATACGAGCGAAAATATTTACACACAGGACGACACGTATAAAATCTAATGTTAAGTTGCGTTGTAATTGAAGCTTCTCAGATTGGTAAATATTCCACAACCTTTTGTGAAGGATAAAATCTACCTATATGATGAACGACGAACACGGTAACTTATATTTTCTAATAATTAAAATATTGATTCGAATGTTTAATTTTCTAGTAAATCAGCAGTAGATGTATTAAAAATGAATCACTTTTTCCTGGTGTCCAATCAAAAATGTGATTGTTAAAGAACGTTTCTTGGACAATTTTCCAACATATTTTATAATCAGCAGAACTATTTATGAGGGAGCATTTTATGCAATCTACCAAGATGTGAAAACTTGGATAAGAATAATTAAAATTGCATTTTTTTCATAAAAACCGTAAGCACTAGCACATCTATTCCATCGTCTACCTCATAAAAACATATTCCCTACGCCGCTATTAAATGACAATTGAACTTTCAAATATTTTTCAGTTTTGGATAGAGATACTAGTAACAGAGGGAACGGTGGGGACTCTGAGGTGAATCTTGTATTCCACCATGAAGAAGCAGTGCTTTCTAGACATAAATGCAAGGAGTTTTTGCATGTAGTCGCTTTTAAGTTTTTGTAAATATCCCTCGTTGCAGTGTATTTGTAGTTTACTTGGTATGCTCAAATAAGAGAGTGGCCATCACCTTTTCCACAGCCGAATGCATTTTCACCTTCTTGATGGTGCTAAGTTATTGTGAATTCATTGCACGGAAGGGTCTCTGATGTGTATTTAAATCTCACCTCCAATTACATTTATATAAAAAAATCTGTACCTTTGGCATAAAGGCTTTTTCGCGAATTTGTCGTTTAAACTGTTTGGAAATGACTAGCTTGGAAATTTATCATGCCAACATGCTATTAATAGATCATCATTTAAAATTTGAAAAACACTCTATGCTGATATTCTATTTATCTAGCAACCATTGAAACTTTTGGTCGGCAAACAATCAATGCTAAATATTCAACTTTACTGATAATTTCTTCTGTTATTACTCCAGCGGTATTCCAAATATTAAGTTATCATTAATGGATTCCCAGCACTATGAACCGATTGAACCAATGCTTCACTTGGCAATAGCGTAGTATTTTTCTAGAAACTGCTACCACTCTCTCGTGAACATTTCTCGGGCTCTTGCCTTCTTTTGACAGAAATTTCACGACTTTTGTATTTAAGTTTCAAACCACTTAATTTGACTTCTTTGAATTGATATAAAAATGATAAATGTTAACTGATTATAGTCAACTTGAAACAACATTATTAAATATCACAGAAACTTAACATAAGGAAATTATGGTTGTAGCATGTCTTCATAGTTAGGTATCATCATTAGATCTTCAGTCCTGGAACTGGTTAGATGCGTACCTCCATTGTTTCCTATTCTGAGATAACACATTTCTCTGAAATTCCCACAGCCTACATCTTTTACTATCTGTACAATAGTCTAATCTGGGTCTATCTCTACATGCCCTTTTCCCTATCTCTGCTTATAATATATTCTGCGCCATTCAAAAAAGCCTTAGAATGTGTCGTATGCTTCTGTTTGACCTATTTTCTTTTCCCACAGATATCTTTCTTCCCCTATCATATGTCGAATCTCTCTCCTATTAACCTTGCGAAGTGGATTATTTCCACAACAGTGCCTGAATTTACTTATTTCGACTTTTGGGGAAGAATCTCCAACTAAAATCACTGTATATTGTTGGTATAGTGAATTCAATCGAGGTCGTAGTTCGCTAGCGGATGACTTTGTAGAAGGTCGTCCGAAATCGACGGTTGTGCCAGAAAACATCGATGCTATGCGGGAATTGATAATGCAAGATCGCCATGTGACTTATCGTAAGATTCAGGCATCCTTAGGCATTAGTGTGACAATTATACATTCGATATTACATGAACATTTAGCTGTGAAAAAGCTATATGCGCGTTGAATTCCACATAATTTGACAATCGCTCAAAAAAAGACTCGAGTCGATTGGTACCAAAAAATGCTCAAAAATACGATTGCGGTTCATCAAACGCTGTGTATAACATCTACACAGGTGACGAATATTGGATTTAATTGTAGGAACCCGAAAGTAAACAGTATTTGACTGTACGAATCTTCCAAGATGAACGAAATTCAATAAAAATGGCCATGACCTTTGCTTTAGAGGATCGTAGAACAATTAATTGTGCTTGGTATACAACCATTTCTTTACCACAAATTTTCGGAGAAATAAGAAAAATAAACCGACGACGCCGAATCATTCTCCATCATGACAATGCGAGCTCTCTCACATTGGCTCAAACAAGTGACTATTTGAGCACTCGAAACATCAAATTGAAAGGTCATCCGCCGTATAGTCCTGACTTGGCACCTAATGATTTCTTTTTGTTGCCACACGTGAAGAACAAACTGCGTGTACAACGATTTTCGACACAAGAAGGGACGGTTGATGCGTTAAAAACCCATGTTTTGGAGATATCTTAATCGGAATGAAAAAAATGCTATGAAAATTGGTTTCAACGTATGCAAAAGTGTATCAATTATCGTGGAGAATATTTTGAAAAACAGTAAAGAAGTTTTCACCCCTTAAGTTTTGCTCTTGTTACTTATTTTCGATACATATCGAGCACCCCTCGTATCATCATACATCTGAAGCACCAGATTCCAAAAGACTTCTACCTTTTTCCTGTGTGCTTCTCCTACTGTCCTCATTTCAGAGCCGTATACTGGTATGTTCCACCCGTATGCTTTCAACAGTTTTTTCTTGTTGTGAATTTTTTGTCAATTTAATTTTTTTGTACTACATAAATACCTGCTATGTGCCATATAATGTTTAATAGCTGTTAAGTGCATATTGCTTACTGAAACTGAAAAAGTTTGTTTATTTTATATCTGCTATGTGATGCTATGGCACGTAATATATGCTACGTACAAAAGCTCACACAGCATATATTACGAATTCAGTTCTAGCTTGTAAGTGGCACAAATACTGCACATAGCAGTTATTTCATGGCCTCAAAATACTATAATGTCAGTTGCCAATCTGTGTTTTATGTTAGAATTAGTTGAACTATTACAGAGCAAAATGTTTCAATCTTTTTTTTAATTGTTTTCAATATATCTTAATTGATAATATAAAGCTGTTAACAATGCCTTCACGTGCAGAACTAATAGTATAAATGGCTTTGAAAAACAATAAACGAAATAGTGACAAGTACCTATGCACAACATCCTTTTACCTTATGGTTGATCAACGTGGATTAGTTTTATTTATTATTATAGCAGTTGATTCAAAAATTAATATTTGCCAAGGTGATGCAAATAATTCGTCTGGTCCCAACTCAGATGATGAAGTCTTAAGTAAATTGGTGAATAAAAAGATGAAACACGCTGACAAAAATCGAGGTAGGCAATTGTGTTACTTTGCAATTTAAAACTAATTTAATTATTTTTATTTTACTATAAAAACCTGGAGAAGTGTAGTCGGCTCTCATCTAAAAGCACAAAAAGCCTTGCAGCAAGCTATTCACCACCTCAGTCTTTGAACAATGAAGCAATGGTGGAAGACGAGAAATTACTCTTTGAATTACCAAACAAAACTGCATTCAGTTTACCCCTACATGTATTAACTGAAATGAAAACTCAAAATATAATAATAGACTTTGCGAGCAGTGAAGAGGAAACACGAAAGAGTTTATTAATATTTGATGAGAATATTTCAAATCTGTTACCACCATCAACTAAATATTGTGTTACAGGTAACGATTCAGGTGTGTTATTATTAGTTAGTAATGGAGATCACACTACACTCGAAGAAGAAATACCAACTGAATTTAAAGTTGATATACATAATGCAGAAGAACGTTCTTGTGAAGTCTCTAAAGGCAACAGAAGTCGAACACCTAAATCAAAAAGAGAAGAAACGAAAGCTAAACGATTGCATGGTGATACAAAGGTTACACCCGTTCAAAAAATGGAAAAATTCAGCACAATAAAAATCGTGATCACAGAACAATGAAAAGTAGAAGTATCCACAAAACACCAATAAAACAAACGAACAGAACTCTACTATGTGGTGAGATATCATAAGAAGCGCGTAAGGTAGTATTTCAATATTTCTGGAATTTGCCAAGCTGGAGTTTACGAAAATGTTATCTGAAAAGTTTGGTTTCTACAACAAATATACGTCGAAGAAGGAAATGCAAGTACAGAGAAGATAACCGTAAGAAACAATCGCACGATTGTTCTCTTCCGGCGATCATAGGTACAAAGATTTTGGTTTGTAGAACCATGCTATTAAATACCTTAGATCTAGGAAGAGATATTTTTCAAAGACGGACTACAAACGACCAGGACGAGAAAGAGACAATCAACTTTGAAGAGGATGACGAAAGTGACGTGAATAGTTTCAATAAGGATAAATCAAAATGCAATTCAAAGAATCTGAGCAAAGCTATGAAACAACAAGCCCGGTAGTGGCTTAGCTAACTACCAAAGGTCCCGAGCCACTATTGTCAGAGTTCTACAAAAAAATTATGCATTGAATCGGTGTTTCGATCTACACTGCATGTTTATAAAGCCTACAGCAATTTTTGCGTGGAAAACAAAACGAAGCCTATTTCTCGCATTTTGTTTAGGAAGATTTTAAAAACTGAAAACATTGCTATCCATAAACCCAGAAAGGATCAATGTGATCTTTGCTGTTCGTGGAAAACCGGTAATCTTTCTGAAGATGCGTATAATAATCATATTAAAAAGAAGAATGAAGCTGATGTAGCCAAAGGGAAAGCAAAAGAGTCTTTATCAAATGAAAAGTTTGTTGTAACAATGGATTTACAAAGCGTTCTTCTCGCCTCAAAATTAGAAGTTTCTGCAGTGTATTACAAATAAAAGTTACAAATTCACAACTTTACAGTTTATGCACTCAACAATATACAAGTGGATCTATATGTTTGGCATGAGAGCAATGGAGGGGTATCTTCTAATGAATTTACTAGCTGCATATTCGACTATGTAGAGACAGCACACAGAGAACAAAAATATAAACACATTATTTTAATATTTGATGGATGTGGTTATCAAAATCGTAATAAGGTACTTTCAAGTGGACTTTTAAAACTCTCAGGAAATTTGAACATTTCCATAGAGCCACTCAACCTAGAGCGTGGGCACACCATGATGGAAGCGGATTCGGTACATTCGTCTCTGGAGGTTTGCTTTAAACCTAAAATCTATGCACCGAGTGATTATGTTACACGGATGAGACAGGCAAGAGACCATTACCCGTACCGCATATACAACTTAGACATCAGTGTCTTTCGAAACAACGAAAATGTTGCAGAATTTTTAACATATATAAAGCCTGAAAGGGACGCAAATGTGATAGACATACGAGGCTTATTGTACTTACAAACAGGCCTCATGGAGTATAAATTAAATCATAGTGATGAATGGGTAGAATTTGTAAAACACAGAAGAAAACGTAATGTTTCACAGTCTAAACGACTTCGGCAAGTACCTCAGCAATTATACTTCAGCCCAATAAAAATCAAGAACCAAAAATTTCACCACTTGCAAGAGCTGAAGAAATTGAGAGTGATTACCACCCTTTCTATGACTCTGCTTTATACGTAATTAATTTTTTTTAATAATGTTGTTTAGAATTATTGAAAAATAATTGTTTTTCTTTGGTTCTTGTAGGTACCTACAATAAATAACCCGTTCCAGACTACTGTTTTTTTTTTCATTTTTATTCCCGAAAAATAAGTTGCATCGCTGTTGTATTTTGGGTTTTAACAGTACTGCTATGTGTAATTAAATGTTAACAATATCAGCTATGTGAATATAGGTAGGTAGATGTGAATATCTGCTATGTATACCTAAATGTCAGTCAATATATGTTATGTGCAATGTGTGTTCAATTATTATAAATAACAGCTAAACCCATTGAAAATTTTAATTTTATTGTAGCTCAATATACCAGGCGTCTAGAATCAAAACCGAACATTTCACATTTTGGACAAACAGAGTTTTTTGTTGTATATGAATCAGAAGACTGGTTACTTTGAACCTATCCACATTGCAAGTTTCAAAACCGATCAATTCATATATATTTTAGATGACAAAGTTTATGCTTAGTATCAAAAACGAATATGTCCCACACGAAGTTGGTATCAAATCCGGACATGTGCACTTTAGCGAATAGCAATACGGTGTATAATCGGCCTGACTAGCACAAATGCATTATTCAACGTATTCTTTACCGAAGAGTATCGTTTCGATGAGGTGTAGTTTGTTTTAATTATACAAAATCATTTTATTTGTGAATTTACTATTGCGAACTAAAATGGACAGTTGTTCCTTTGTTACCGAAACAACGCCAAACACTGCTAGTGAAAAATGCAGAAAGATAAATGGAAGAGGGGTGCAGTCTCAAACAGTAAGGTAAGTAATATACTTTATGACTCATCAGTTCAGACAGCGCTCTACAAAATTTACCTTATGACTGTTAAACCATTTCAATTGGTAATTGTTTTGTTTAATTGCAGATACAGCGCAAAAACATTGCTTAAACTAAACCTTGCAAAGTGTAAACACCGCACTGGCAGTATACAATGCCGAACATCATCAACATTAGGTCTTCAGTCCTAGAACTGGTTAGACGCGTACCATCATCGTTTCCTATTCTGAACTAACCTACAGATTTCCCTGAAATATACACAGTTTGCATCTATAACCGTCTAATCTAGGTCTACATCTACCTATCTCTGCTTATAATATATCACATACTATTCCCGAAAAATGCCTTAGAACGTATTCCGCCCTACTATTTCTCTTTTTCCCCAGATATCCTTGTTCCCCTACTATTTCTGTAACTTATTTGTTATTATCTTTGTCTGTCCATGCTATCGTCCTCATACATCTGAAGCACAGCATTTCCAAAGGCTGCCACCGTTTTTCTGTCTGCGTTTCAGACTGCCCGTATTTCATAGGCATACTGTACTGTGCTCCACACATATGCTTTTAACAATTTTCTTCTTATTCTATGTTTGCTGTCTTTCCTCATAGGCGCTGTTCTTTCTTGTTAGATGCAGTTCGATCACTTTCTATTGTTTTACAGTTATATGCTCTATTTCTCCAACGTTCAATGGTTGTGAAGGGAGGTACGCAGCCTGTGGCTGCCAAGTTCCCCCAACACTTAATCATTTGGCGATTTAATATATTTTCCAATTTATCTTTTCGCACAGTCAACATTAGTTGCAGGTATTTCGCAACCAACAACTAGTTGTTTATACTAATCATCAGATTTATCTGCGCTTATTTTTTCATCATTAGGTTTTCCGTCTCAAAACTGGTTGGACACGTACCTGCACTTATTTATATTCTGAGCTAGCCTACATAGTTCCCTGAAATTCTCACACAGCATGTGTATTCAGCACGTTCCCTTTCTACTGTTTTCTAATTTTATACCCTATTTTACCGAGATTCAGTGAAGGAGGTTAAGCAACCTTTGGCTACCAAGATCCCCCAACACTTAGACATTTGCCGAAATAATGGTTTTCCAGTAAGTTCTTTCACACACTTAACATTATTCGAGAATATTGCCAAACCAATTCTTGTAGTTACTTATAATAATCATCATGTTTAAGCACAGTTATCTTTTCGTCATTAGTTTATCCATCTTGGGATTGGTTGGATGCGTACCTCCATTGATTTCTATTCTGGGCTAGCCTACACATCTCCCCGAAACCTCTACAGCCTACATCTTTTACTATCTGTGTGCAGTAGTCTAATCTAGGTCTGCCTCTTCTTCTCTTTTTTCCTATCTCTGCTTCTAATATATTCCGCACTATTCCCTCATGCCGTAGTATGTGGCCTATCATCCTATCTCTCCTATTTTTTACCGTTTTCCACATATTTCTTTCTTCCCCTACCATTTTTAGTACCTCTTCGTTCTTAACTTTGTCTGTCCATGGTATCTTCATCATACGCCTGTAGCACCACATTTCAAAGGCTTCTACCTTTTTCTTGTCCGCTTCTCCCACTGTCCAGGCTTCACAGCCATACAGTGCTGTGCTCCACACATATGTTTTAAGCAATCTTTTCCTTGTTTCTATGTTTGTGGTCTTTGAGCACAGTAGTTGCTTTTTCTTGTTAAATGTAGCACGACCTTGTGCTAATCTTTGTTTTATATCTTTTGTGCTTTTCCCATCTTGCGTTATTTGCTTCCTAGGTAGCAGAAATCCTTAACCTATTGTAAGTTCGTGTTAAATACTTGTATTCTTGTTTATGATTTATTTGCCCCACCTTTGCAAACTAGAACTTTAGTTTTAGTTTTGTTAATTTTCATACCATAACTCTCTGTTAGAACCGTTTCCATTTCATTAAGAGCAGCTTCTAACTCTTCTTTGCTAGACGCTAATACCGCTATATCATCTGCAAATCTAAGCATATCAATTTTTTGTCCCTGCATAGTAATTCCAAATGTCTTCCTGCATTTGACAGTATTCATTGCCTCTTCTATGTACAAGTTAAAAATCAATGGGGATAGGGCACATCCCTGTCTCACCCCTTTCCTAATGTTTACTTCTCTACGTTCCTGCTCTAATTCTATTACTGCTGTTTGCTCTTTGTATAAGCTATGTACTATTCGTCAATGCCGAACGTTGACTATAAAAGATATGGAGGGATTCCATGGCAGATTGTATAGGACCTCCAATAAAGTAAGGCAAGACGAATTTATCACCAGATTCTGTATGATCTTTTGACCAACCAAAGATAACGTTTTTTGTATTCCTGGTTAGAACACGAGCGCTCTTAGTGCACCAACGAAATTGCATCTGCGTTATACAACAGCTTAAAAAGAAACGAAAATATAATGGACGTCATTCATACTGTTTCGACTAACATCCGACCGATGTGTGGGACTGAATAAAAATTGCACTATATCAGCAATGGTTGTAAAATGGGTACAAGAAGCACCTCAGTGTGCTAAAGAAGTGCAAATTATTTTTCCTGTAACGGGTCATTCTTTTATACCGCCTGATCGTGTGTTTAGTATTATTTAGTATTTATTTAGTATTATTGAAAAAAAAATTGAAACGATTAGAGACAATATCAGTTCCCCAAGAATATTATGAGGTTTTTAAACAACTGTACAGTACTGGAAGCAACAAGCCACTACAGTAATCAAGTCATTTGCACTTCAAAATTTCACAGATTAAAAGGCTAATTTTTCAACGATCCAAAAAATAAGATGTTAAAGTAAGTGGCGAGTTAAATTATCGCACAGATACGTCAAATTCATTGGGTGTAACTAAAAAAGGGAAACGGATTTCTGACATGAAGCCCAATGAACTTCCAATTGGTGTTTCAATTAAAGCTCAAAAACTAAAAGATGTCGAAATACTGTGAACGTTGCATTACGGTGAGCATTGGCTCATATATTCATAATTGAGCTATTGAGAGATCATAACACAAATATTCCCAGTTTAATTTTGAATAAAAAATTTTTAATTATTTGTTTCTCCTGAAAAAATGTTCTAATTTTCACATAGCAGCTATTACAGTGCCAACGACGAGCTGCTGTTAATCAACATTTGTAGTTGTTTACAATAATCATCAGGTTTAAGTACAATTATTTTTCATCATTAGGTTTTCAGTCTTGGAACTGGTTTGACGCGTACCTCCAATGATTTCTATTTTGAGCTAACCTACTCATCACCCGGAAATTTCCAGTCTACATCATTCACTATCTGTGTGCAATAGTCTCACCTAGGTCTCTCCTAATATAATCTGCACTATTTCCTCATACCTTAGTATGTGTCCCATCATCATATCTTTCCTGTTTTTTTACTGTTTTCCACATATTTACTTCTTCCCCAACCGTTTGTAGAACCTCTTTGTTCTTAATTTTGTTTATCCACATATTCATTATACGTCTACGGTACCATATTTCATAAGATTCTACCTTTTTCCTGTCCGCTTCACCTACTGTCCAAGTTTCACAACCGTACAGCGCTGTGCTTCACACATACGCTTTCAGCAACATATAAAGAATGGATTTTTTCAGTGACTATCAAGAAAGTTTTCGTACAAAAAAGCTACTGAAGATTATTATAGCAGTTTTTACCCAATGATTTTATTTCGAATTGGCCACTATACTCCGAGAGACTATTATATTCCGAAAATTTCAAAAGGGAAGAAATGATCTCCAATCAAAAGTGTTACACGTTGAAGTTGAAGCTCAATCAATACGAGTTTTAATCTATGTATTACTTATTCCCATTTCGAATGGACCTGCACCTTGCCGAAGTTCTAAATCACTAGAACAGGTGAAATGGCTTGCGTGTTCTAATGAGCTAAAGAGCCAAACTACAGGTCCAACCAAAGTAGTAGGGTCGTTAGTGAGGAACCAGACTAAGACAGGTCCCCGAAAGAGGGCAGCGGCTCTTTCGGTACTTAGACTGGCAGAGACCATAGGGGTCGGTATGGCAGTCTAAGACACACTACCGCGTTGTGGAAGGCAACGGGAAACCACCACATTATCTCCCAAGTACACGGCGTACTTAAATTGTTACAAACATGATGGCATTCTCTGGAGTAAAAGATTCCGGAGTTAAAATAGTCCCCCATTCGGATCTCCGGGAGGGGACTACTTCGGAGGATGCGATCGGAAAGTTAAAAATAAGAGTCGGGAACATTCTGCGAGTCGGAGCGTGGAATGTTAGAAGTATGAAGCAAGTAGGTAAGCTAGAGAACCTAAAAATCGAAATGAATAGGTTATCACTAGATATAGTAGGGATCAGCAAAGTTCGGTGGCCAGAGGCGGGGGATTTTTGGAGTGGAGACTTCAGGGTAATTCATACAGGAGCAGAGGAAGGAAATTTGAGTGTGGGGATAGTTATGCGGAAAAAGATAGGATACTGTGTAGAAAACTACTTACAAAAGAACGAAAGAGTACTCATGGTTAGATTAGAATCTAAACCGGTAAACACAGTAATAATACAAGTATACATGCCCACCTCTAGCTACAGTGACGAAGAAGTAGAAGCCATCTACAAAGATATCGAAGACATATTAAGATACGTAAAAGGACATGAAAATTTAATAATTACGGGGGATTTTAATGCAGTGGTAGGTGAGGGGAGGGAAGGAGCGGTAGTAGGTTTATTTGGTTTAGGCACGAGAAACGACAGAGGAAATAGGCTGGTAGAATTTTGCGACAAGAACAATTTAATTATCATAAACACTGATTAATGGGGGTAAGGAGATGATATAAATTGATAAAGATATGAGTAGTACATTATGGGCGTAATCACCCCCTCATTTCCACCAGCATCCTCATTTCCACACACATCTGGACCAAATTTACATGTAAATTCCCATAAGGAGGAAATGTGGAGATGAAATTTAGATGAATCTCCACAAGGAGGAGATGAATCTCCTCCTTGTGGACCGCCTTGTGGAATTTCTTACCCCAACCATTTTGATTACGTCGCACCCGCATTTTTTCCACCTGCGAGATAAATCTTTCTCCACATTTCCACCCACGAGATCAACCTATCTTGTTTGGTATCAATTAATATTAGAATTTTCTCAGCTACCCGAATCTTTAGGAATTTTTCAGATTGCACCATCCCCAAGGGAGCTACCCCAATTTTAAGATTTCTTACCTGTAGCGACTTTTGAGCGTTCTTATAAATTTTCTTAGTCATGCGATACATCTTGTTAGCTTAGAATTTTACGCAGAATTTAAATCTGCAAACAGATTTAAAATAGGACCACGCCCTGCAAAGTTATACCCCTTTAAAGGCCGGAACCTCTAAATTTCGCTCTTTGCTCTATAAGCAAAACTAACAAATAGTTTTCTTCGTCTGACCAATGCATCTTTTGAGATAAACCTATCTTGTTTGGTATCAATTAATATTAGAATTTTCTCAGCTACCCGAATCTTTAGGAATTTTCAGATTGCACCATCCCCAAGGAGCTACCCCAATTTTAAGATTTCTTACCTGTAGCGACTTTTGAGCGTTCTTATAAATTTTCTTAGTCATGCGATACATCTTGTTAGCTTAGAATTTTACGCAGAATTTGAATCTGCAAACAGATTTAAAATAGGACCACGCCCTGCAAAGTTATACCCTTTAAAGTCCGGAACCTCTAAATTTCGCTCTTTGCTCTATAAGCAAAACTAACAAATAGTTTTCTTCGTCTGACCAATGCATCTTTTGAGATAAACCTATCTTGTTTGGTATCAATTAATATTAGAATTTTCTCAGCTACCCGAATCTTTAGGAATTTTTCAGATTGCACCATCCCCAAGGGAGCTACCCCCATTTTAAGATTTCTTACCTGTAGCGACTTTTGAGCGTTCTTATAAATTTTCTTAGTCATGCGATACATCTTGTTAGCTTAGAATTTTACGCAGAATTTGAATCTGCAAACAGATTTAAAATAGGACCACGCCCTGCAAAGTTATACCCCTTTAAAGTCCGGAACCTCTAAATTTCGCTCTTTGCTCTATAAGCAAAACTAACAAATAGTTTTCTTCGTCTGACCAATGCATCTTTTGAGATAAACCTATCTTGTTTGGTATCATTAATATTAGAATTTTCTCAGCTACCCGAATCTTTAGGAATTTTTAGATATCATCACCCTCCAGAGAGCTACCCCATTTTAAGATTTTTTACCGGAAGCGATTTCTAACCGTCCTTATAAATTTTTTAGTCGTGCAATACATCTTTTTAGTCTAGAATTTTACGCAGAATTCGAATCTGTAAACAGATTTGAAATAGGACCACGCCCTGCAAAATTACACACATACCCTCTGCGAGATAAATCTTTCTCCACATTCCCACCCACGAGATAAACCTATCTTGTTTGATATCAATTAATATTAGAATTTTCTCAGCTACCCAAATCTTTAGGAATTTTTTAGATAGCGTCATCCCCCAGAGGGCTACCCTAATTTTAAGATTTCTTACTTGTAGCGACTTTTGGGCGTTCTTATAAATTTTTTTATACATGCGATACATTAAATTAGCTTAGAATTTTATGCAGAATCCGAATCTGCAAACAGATTTAAAACAGGGACCACCCTTAGCATTTTACACACACCTCTAAATTATAACTTTCGTGCAGCTAATACCTAAAGAAAATCTAAAACAATTCTTAAAACTTTTATTACAAACAATTTTACTAATACAGTTTAAATTTGTAAACCACATTTCTAAATACATATTCACAATTTTTTATTCTTAACCTAGAACTTCTCATATCGGGCTATACTTATTAATATTTATTTCTAAATAGAGCACTTTTCCAAAGACCAACCGGACCCACATGTTTCAAATTCCTCTGATTTTGTTCTTATGGTTTCGCTTAAGACCTCGTACATATTTTCCAGATTACTAGAAGACGTTATAACCACATTTTTGTGTTAAAGGATTTCACATCGGACTTCTCTTCCTCCATTTTGGTATAAACACCGTAGAGTTCGCAATAGACTTTAATTGCTGTATGTTGTATTCTTTTTTTATTTATTAATCGAATAAATCGCTCTTTCTGCTTCCAAAGAAACTCGGGCACTCCATCGTCGACATTGGCGTTCTTTATGCGATAGCTAGCCATACGGTTGTTAAACGCAGTGCTAACCATTTCTACACCATCGTCGCTAGTAGCGATAACTGATGCATTTTTATGTCTGTTGCTCCTTAAGTGTGCGGCATACGTAGTTTTTTCCATTTCGAAATCGCATACTTTACACATAATTCGTGGTCGTTTCGTACAAGACCCTTTAACAGCTGGCAGAGCTGAACGTTTACGGCTTAATGACATACCGTGCTGTTTTTCCTTGTGTCGCTGTAAGTTATCCATTCTCGTAAAGCGATACCGCAAGACCCACAGTTAAAGAACTTTGCTGCAGGCGGATGTATAAGCAACCCTGGGCGATGTTACACCATGACATTTGTTCTGGTGCCGTTTGAGAGCATCCTCCTGGTAAAGTAGACGTGACAGGGCTCGCATTTAAAACGTTTGCAGGTACCATTTTAGTACAAAACAAAATCCGCACTATAAGACTTGACTTGTAAGCGAACTAACTTATAACTAAAGAGTTTACTCCTGCGTACCTGCTTTATGTAGCCTATAGAATGCAAACCGAAGGTTTCCGAAGACACCCGAACGAAGTTGAGGATTCAGCGGGGGAACTAAATGACGTCATAATCCTTGCTGCTCGTCCAATACATTTAGCGCCAATGCATGCACCTGGATCGCATCGTCGATGGTGCGAATGCCGTTAGTAGAAACACCGGAAAACGTCTTCCATGTTATACGGATCGCGTGCATATTAAAAATCCAAAAAGGGTGGTAGCACACGCACACAAATTGTGTGCAAGTCGTAGAAGATGCAGTGCTACTATAACCAAAAACACTTTAAACCATTACTAAGGAAATACCAACTTGTTGTCTACAGGATACTTACTAATAAAACAATTTAATTTTAAATAACTTCTACGTCATATTTTAGGTAGGCTTGAATATTTTCAAATGAATCACCAAGCGAAAGTATATGTAGCGGTATTCAAATTACCCATTAATTTCCCATTTTACGACCATGGTTAATTATAGATTAAAATTTAATTTGTGCACGTTCGAGCTTCCGTAAACTAACATATTTTATAGCAACAATGCGCTGTATAATAGATGCATACCCTTCGCCGCGCTACTGCTATTCTTGTAATTGCTAGAAAAGTCACTCTCCTTTTACAGTTAGGACCGATGCAAAGCACCATTCCATACTTTCTATAACACATCGCGCGCTTTTTCGTATGATAATTAAATTTGCTTCTGTAGGCTTTTACACTTTCGCATAGCAGTCAATCGCACGTAATGATTTCTAGAACCGGTAAGTACTCGATATCGTCCAAATAGAGAAATAGATGCTCGATGTCCGTCAACTTCCAATTCCCTCGTAAAAGGTAGAAAAAACTCAGTCAATCATCCATCTAACAAACTTCAACCCGCTCCTGTTCTGATAATTTACAAACATTTTCAAACGACAATGGGCCGAGAATTTTAAACCTCCGAGGATCTTTAAGTCGTGATCAATTACACATCCGAGCTACGCGTAAACTGACATATTTTGTAGCAACTGTATAATACATGCATGCCCCTTCTCTGCGCTACTGCTATTCTTGTAGTTGCTTGGAAAAGTCAGCCGCCCTTTTTACTGCTAGGGCCGCTAAAAGCACCATTCCATACTTTCTTTATAAGTGTAGCACATCGCGCACTTTTTGTCGGTTAATTAATTTTTGTTTATGTAGGCTTTTACACTTTCGCATATTTAAACATCTAATACGATCAATTAACCACTTTCGATTATTCTAACGGAGACCACCATACATTCCGCCACATCGTTCTTTTTAATCCAACGATCCTATGGGCTTCACGCACTAACACCGACGTATCTTTCCTACTATTTGTTAAACAAAACTACCGGTATCGATATTGTGGACGTAAACAGATGTTTGTGGATGTGTACGAGTATGTAACCATATACATTAACCAGTCTAAGCTATTTTATTTAGTCCACGAAAATTATTATTTTCTAAACCATAATTAATAATCACCTTTATAGGTTCCACATTTTGACCATTTCCAATGACTGGTGCTACGTACATGGAAACTTTAATTTCTTATTGGAGAATAAGAATTCTCCACGCACTGCTGCGTAGTTGCATGCCTACCCCTTTTGAGTATATGCTCGTTATAGGTTGTAAGACCCTAGGTTTTACTTAACTACACTTTGTGAGACCCTTTAATCTTTTAATCGTATCTTTCTCGCCTACAATACAGTAGGACTTAACATTACTACCAACAAATTCTAATACTGGACCCCCATTAAATATGTCTTTAATTTTTCCCTACAACTTTTTTTGTTGACAAGTATTATATTGTATTTATTATTTGCGAAGTAGTCACTCTTTTAAGATAAATATATTTTGTTTGGCATCAACTAACATTAAATTTTTCTAGGGACCCCAAATTTGTAAATAAATTTTAAATAGGACCACCCCATACAAAGTTATGCCTTTTAAAGACTAATTTTTGCCTATCTTTATTTAACTCCATCTTTAAAACCCTTTTTTTGCTACGCAAGACATATGCTTTAGCCACCCATCCCCCGAGAAATCTAAAACCGCAGTGTCCCGCGAATACCACGTGGAGTTAACACGTATACTCTGTCAACCAGGATAGAAGCCGGAAGGATTTGGAAGGTGGGCGAAGAACTTAAAAATTATGGAATTTAAAAACTAATATATACAATAGGTTTACAAAATCTATACAAATATAAACAACTATCTTATATCTTTACGTCCCCATGCGTAGATTGTTGTACTATTAGGAATGATGTACCTTTTGTCATCTTCTCTCGATAAATTAATTTTATTAATTATATGCGTGTACAAATCGTATTCTTTTACTCCGGATACATACGCAGGCAAATACTCGATACCATCCAAATAAAGAATTGGATGCTCGGTTACTGTTAACATCCGTCTCCCTCGTGTACGCCCAAACACATCCCGGCCCATGAGCACCCCTGCGCATGCACACCCCTGCCCATGCGCGCCCATGCGCGTACGCACCCCTGCCCATGCTCGCTGCCCATGAACACCCCCTTCTGTGCGACTGCTATTTCGGGGTAACGTTACAGTCTTTTATAAATAAGGAACAATGTTATATACTATTATAAAATGTTTATTCCGACATTATACATAACAAATTTTAAAAAATGTAATGCCAAGCATGGACTCATTTAAACTTAATTTTAATACAAAGTTATACACAGAAGACAGTCCTTTCTTTATGTTTGTTTGCAGTGGTTTTAATTTTATCTAATTTTATTCGTAGCTTAAAATTTAAATCGACACCAAGTCTTCTATCTCCTTTTCTAACCAATAGTTTGATACATAAAGACCGTCTAGGTTTTCGAATTGTAAAATGTACCGATGTTTGCCTCTATATTTAAAGTCTTTGATTCCGCCGACAACCAGATCCATTCCTTCGTGTAATTCTTGCAGCTTGTGACAATCTTTTAATCGCAGCTTTCCCACTATATCCTGCATACGTATCTTGTTAGCTTGATCGACTTCTTCTTGTCGGTATTGAGGAAATCCTTTTCTCCCACACACCGTTGTGTAGTTGCATATCCACCACTTTTGGGAATATATGGTTGTTATAGGTTGTAAGACCCTCGGTTTTAAATGATTCGAAAGGTTCTTTACTAGGTAAATATACAATGTTTAGCGGAACTCCTTTGCGTGTGGTGTACGCCAAGGTTACGAAACCCGCACTCCTTAGTTCGTCTTTGTTATCTGCCATTTTGATAAATACGTTTTTAGAATAACCTTTTAAAAAGTATACGGATTTAGTACCATCCTTTTCTGCAAGAACGCCTACATAACTAAAAGAGTCTTTCTTACTAACCGCAAATGCATACATCTTGTACAACCCGGATGTATCTAAGTCAGTCCATCGACACATAAAATAATCTTTTAATTCTTCCTCATTTTCTCTAATAAGATGTTCTTTGTCTAACACATCTTTGTATTGTTCGCGTATTGTTGCAGTGTTTTCCATGTAGTCCAATTTTCGCCTTTTTGCATCCATTTCCTCTAATTCCAGTTGTCTTTTCCTTCCATTTACTGCGTATGGCATACATAATGGGGTAATTTCCTTTAGCGTAAACGGATAGAGTTTACTACCAATATTTGCGCGTTGTCGTACAACCTCTGGGCGAATGTTAGGTGTATTTATCAATCCCAATTCCAAAATGACTATTTCTTTTGGAATTGTAGAATATGGTGTTGCAGATTGTGTAAAATATGTACTACCTGCTTTAATGTAGCACTTGTGTAATATTTTTATTTTGTCTTGGCTGTCTTCCTCCTCTACTATCTCCAAATAATTTACGGGTAAATAGTTAAAACTAAAAGCCGAAAGCACATACTTTATCAATGTTTCCCTTTCTTTTGGTTTTCGGACAACTTAATTTGCAAGCCCGTCAATTTCTTTGTATTACCATTCCCCAATACACGTACTGTAGTAGGTTATTATACACTAAACAGCAACTATTTTGTAGCTTGTCCGATAGCTTACTCCACATTTTGGCAAGTGGTACCGAGTACATTGACGTCTTTAGGAAGTATAACACTATCTTCCAATAACGTTAAACAGTCTTTTAAGGGATTATACACCGTCCGCACTGACATAGCTTCCAATTGCACAGTTGTATATTGTCGCTTCCAATCGCGTAATGCCATGTTCTTTGGCCAAAGTAGACGCAAATGTTTCCCTTAAACGTACATCCGGACAACGTAAAAAATCTAGTATATGATTGCCAAGTTGTTTATTAACACCAGGACTTGTTATCTGACACACAAATTTGTTGTATATCTTAATTCTTGCATTGGTTGTTAGCCATGTTAAACAATCAATTCCTACAGTTTTATCGTTGTCAACTATAATATTACACTTTTCTTCGTATTCGCCCTTATAACAAAAGTTATGGTTTGTAGTTAAATAATTACACATCTCCATCTTGCTAAATATACCCGCAAAATCTTGGGTTACATCCATGTCAAAAGATAAAATAATCTTTTCGAGTTCGTCTAATATATCTGGTAGTTCCTCCAATAAAGTTTCCAACTTAACATCTGCTAGTTCCACTTTGTATGGAACACATATAGGATTTTGGAATTTTTTATTAATGCATTCGAGGTCTTCTTTTCCGATAATTTCTTTTACTCTCTGGCCCATCTTGTTAGTGCTTCCCAGAGAAAACGGAAGCTTAGCTTTAACACCATGCCTAGCGGAAACAAATCGGTCAAACTTTCTTCGTAGATAGCTGTTGAATGCACCACAAATTTCTTTTTTTAGGATAAACATCCTTTTGCTTGCAGAGGTTTGTTCGGCGTCAGAAAAGTCGCAAATTTTAACCAACATTATATTGTCACAAAATGGTTCTGTAATTGGTGTGTGTAGTCCACCAGTCAGCATCTGCTCGCCTTCGACATAACAAATATTACCAATATCTGTTACCAGATTATTGTTGCACATATTTTCTGTCAACAGCCATAATCCAAATCGCTCATTTGTCGGTTTCACTTTATTCCCAAGAAGTTGAGAAACGTTAATCACCTTGGAGACGCTCATGTTTACCGTTCTAGCTACTATCGAATACTAAATTGAATACGAAAAAATTGTTCTCTTATGTATTCTACAGAGTGGGGGCGTATATTGCCGAAGATAGTCGAATATGTTGTTATCCGACCTAAGCCGACAGGGATGCGCATCGACATATATCCGGATATATGTAGGATGTTAAGTTAGGGTGAAATTACCCCATAGGGTGAAATTACCCCATAGGGTAAAATTGCCCCATAGGGTGAAATTGCCCCATGACCACATGACCATATGACCTAATTGCTTTTTTAATGAGTTTTCTCATTAAAAACCCATTAGCACTAATTGCTTTTAATGAGTTTTTCCATTAAAAACCAAGTGTGGACCTAGGTTAGATAAAAGGAAAAACTCATTAAAAAGCAATTAGTGCTAATGGGTGTTTAATGAGAAAACTCATTAAAAAGCAATTAGGTCATATGGTTATGTGGTCATGTGGTCATATGGTCATGTGGTCATGTGGTCATGTGGTCATGTGGTCATATGGTCATGTGAGGGTGAAATTGCCCCTATGGGGCAATTTCACCCTAACTTAACATCCTACATATATCCGGATATATGTCGATGCGCATCCCTGTCGGCTTAGGTCGGATAACAACATATTCGACTATCTTCGGCAATATACGCCCCCACTCTGTAGAATACATAAGAGAACAATTTTTTCGTATTCAATTTAGTATTCGATAGTAGCTAGAACGGTAAACATGAGCGTCTCCAAGGTGATTAACGTTTCTCAACTTCTGGGAATAAAGTGAAACCGACAAATGAGCGATTTGGATTATGGCTGTTGACAGAAAATATGTGCAACAATAATCTGGTAACAGATATTGGTAATATTTGTTATGTCGAAGGCGAGCAGATGCTGACTGGTGGACTACACACCAATTACAGAACCATTTTGTGACAATATAATGTTGGTTAAAATTTGCGACTTTTCTGACGCCGAACAAACCTCTGCAAGCAAAAGGATGTTTATCCTAAAAAGAAATTTGTGGTGCATTCAACAGCTATCTACGAAGAAAGTTTGACCGATTTGTTTCCGCTAGGCATGGTGTTAAAGCTAAGCTTCCGTTTTCTCTGGAAGCACTAACAAGATGGGCCAGAGAGTAAAAGAAATTATCGGAAAAGAAGACCTCGAATGCATTAATAAAAATTCCAAAATCCTATATGTGTTCCATACAAAGTGGAACTAGCAGATGTTAAGTTGGAAACTTTATTGGAGGAACTACCAGATATATTAGACGAACTCGAAAAGATTATTTTATCTTTTGACATGGATGTAACCCAAGATTTTGCGGGTATATTTAGCAAGATGGAGATGTGTAATTATTTAACTACAAACCATAACTTTTGCTATAAGGGCGAATACGAAGAAAAGTGTAATATTATAGTTGACAACGATAAAACTGTAGGAATTGATTGTTTAACATGGCTAACAACCAATGCAAGAATTAAGATATACAACAAATTTGTGTGTCAGATAACAAGTCCTGGTGTTAATAAACAACTTGGCAATCATATACTAGATTTTTTACGTTGTCCGGATGTACGTTTAAGGGAAACATTTGCGTCTACTTTGGCCAAAGAACATGGCATTACGCGATTGGAAGCGACAATATACAACTGTGCAATTGGAAGCTATGTCAGTGCGGGACGGGTGTATAATCCCTTAAAAGACTGTTTAACGTTATTGGAAGATAGTGTTATACTTCCTAAAGGCGTCAATGTACTCGGTACCACTTGCCAAAATGTGGAGTAAGCTATCGGACAAGCTACAAAATAGTTGCTGTTTAGTGTATAATAACCTACTACAGTACGTGTATTGGGGAATGGTAATACAAAGAAATTGACGGGCTTGCAAATTAGTTGTCCGAAAACCAAAAGAAAGGGAAACATTGATAAAGTATGTGCTGGCTTTTAGTTTTAACTATTTACCCGTAAATTATTTGGAGATAGTAGAGGAGGAAGACAGCCAAGACAAAATAAAAATATTACACAAGTGCTACATTAAAGCAGGTAGTACATATTTTACACAATCTGCAACACCATATTCTACAATTCCAAAAGAAATAGTCATTTTAGAATTGGGATTGATAAATACACCTAACATTCGCCCAGAGGTTGTACGACAACGCGCAAATATTGGTAGTAAACTCTATCCGTTTACGCTAAAGGAAATTACCCCATTATGTATGCCATACGCAGTAAGTGGAAGGAAAAGACAACTGGAATTAGAGGAAATGGATGCAAAAAGGCGAAAATTGGACTACATGGAAAACACTGCAACAATACGCGAACAATACAAAGATGTGTTAGACAAAGAACATCTTATTAGAGAAAATGAGGAAGAATTAAAAGATTATTTTATGTGTCGATGGACTGACTTAGATACATCCGGGTTGTACAAGATGTATGCATTTGCGGTTAGTAAGAAAGACTCTTTTAGTTATGTAGGTGTTCTTGCAGAAAAGGATGGTACTAAATCCGTATACTTTTAAAAGGTTATTCTAAAAACGTATTTATCAAAATGGCAGATAACAAAAACGAACTAAGGAATGCGGGTTTCGTAACCTTGGCGTACACCACACGCAAAGGGGTTCCGCTAAACATTGTATATTTACCTAGTAAAGAACCTTTCGAATCATTTAAAACCGAAGGTCTTACAACCTATAACAACCATATATTCCCAAAAGTGGTGGATATGCAACTACACAACGGTGTGTGGGAGAAAAAGGATTTCCTCCAATACCGACAAGAAGAAGTCGATCAAGCTAACAAGATACGTATGCAGGATATAGTGGAAAGCTGCGATTGTCACAAGCTGCAAGAATTACACGAAGGAATGGATCTGGTTGTCGGCGGAATCAAAGACTTTAAATATAGAGGCAAACTTCGGTACATTTTACAATTCGAAAACCTAGACGGTCTTTATGTATCAAACTATTGGTTAGAAAAGGAGATAGAGGACTTGGGTATCGATTTAAATTTTAGGCTGCGAATAAAATTAGATAAAATTAAAACCACTGCAAACAAACATAAAGAAAGGACTGTCTTCTGTGTATAACTTTGTATTAAAATTAAGTTTAAATGAGTCCATGCTTGGCATTACATTTTTTAAATTTTGTTATGTATAATGTCGGAATAAACATTTTATAATAGTATATAACATTGTTCCTTATTTATAAAAGACTGTAACGTTACCCCGAAATAGCAGTCGCACAGAAGGGGGTGTTCATGGGCAGCGAGCATGGGCAGGGGTGCGTACGCGCATGGGCGCGCATGGGCAGTGGTGCATGCGCAGGGTGCTCATGGGCCGGGATGTGTTTGGGCGTACACGAGGGAGACGGATGTTAACAGTCACCGAGCATCCAATTCTTTATTTGGTGTGGAGTACTTGCCTGCGTATGTATCCGGAGTAAAAGAATACGATTTGTACACGCATATAATTAATAAAATTAATTTATCGAGGGAAGATGACAAAAGGTACATCATTCCTAATAGTACAACAATCTACGCATGGGGACGTAAAGATATAAGATAGTTGTTTATATTTGTATAGATTTTGTAAACCTATTGTATATATTAGTTTTTAAATTCCATAATTTTTAAGTTCTTCGCCCACCTTCCAAATCCTTCCGGCTTCTATCCTGGTTGACAGAGTATACGTGTTAACTCCACGTGGTATTCGCGGGACACTGCGGTTTTAGATTTCTCGGGGGATGGGTGGCTAAAGCATATGTCTTGCGTAGCAAAAAAAGGGTTTTAAAGATGGAGTTAAATAAAGATGGGCAAAATTAGTCTTTAAAAGGCATAACTTTGTATGGGTGGTCCTATTTAAAATTTATTTACAAATTTGGGGTCCCTAGAAAAATTTAATGTTAGTTGATGCCAAACAAAATATATTTATCTTAAAAGAGTGACTACTTCGCAAATAATAAATACAATATAATACTTGTCAACAAAAAGTTGTAGGAAAAATTAAAGACATATTTAATGGGGTCCAGTATTAGAATTTGTTGGTAGTAATGTTAAGTCCTACTGTATTGTAGGCGAGAAAGATACGATTAAAAGATTAAAGGGTCTCACAAAGTGTAGTTAAGTAAAACCTAGGGTCTTACAACCTATAACGAGCATATACCTCAAAAGGGGTAGGCATGCAACTACGCAGCAGTGCGTGGAGAATTCTTATTCTCCAATAAGAAATTAAAGTTTCCATGTACGTAGCACCAGTCATTGGGAAATGGTCAAAATGTGGAACCTATAAAGGTGATTATTAATTATGGTTTAGAAAAATAATAATTTTCGTGGACTAAATAAAATAGCTTAGACTGGTTAATGTATATGGTTACATACTCGTACACATCCACAAACATCTGTTTACGTCCACAATATCGATACCGGTAGTTTTTTTTTAACAAATAGTAGGAAAGATACGTCGGGTGTTAGTGCGTGAAGCCCATAGGATCGTTGGATTAAAAAGTTTACCGATTTGTTTCGCTAGGCATGGTGTTAAAGCTAAGCTTCCGTTTTTCTGGAAGCACTAACAAGATGGGCCAGAGAGTAAAAGAAATTATCGGAAAAGAAGACCTCGAATGCATTAATAAAAATTCCAAAATCCTATATGTGTTCCATACAAAGTGGAACTAGCAGATGTTAAGTTGGAAACTTTATTGGAGGAACTACCAGATATATTAGACGAACTCGAAAAGATTATTTATCTTTTGACATGGATGTAACCCAAGATTTTGCGGGTATATTTAGCAAGATGGAGATGTGTAATTATTTAACTACAAACCATAACTTTTGCTATAAGGGCGAATACGAAGAAAAGTGTAATATTATAGTTGACAACGATAAAACTGTAGGAATTGATTGTTTAACATGGCTAACAACCAATGCAAGAATTAAGATATACAACAAATTTGTGTGTCAGATAACAAGTCCTGGTGTTAATAAACAACTTGGCAATCATATACTAGATTTTTACGTTGTCCGGATGTACGTTTAAGGGAAACATTTGCGTCTACTTTGGCCAAAGAACATGGATTACGCGATTGGAAGCGACAATATACAACTGTGCAATTGGAAGCTATGTCAGTGCGGGACGGGTGTAATCCTTAAAAGACTGTTTAACGTTATTGGAAGATAGTGTTATACTGGTCCTAAAGGCGTCAATGTACTCGGTACCACTTGCCAAAATGTGGAGTAAGCTAATCGGACAAGCTACAAAATAGTTGCTGTTTAGTGTATAATAACCTACACAGTATCGTGTATTGGGGAATGGTAATACAAAGAAATTGACGGGCTTGCAAATTAAGTTGTCTCGAAAACCAAAAGAAAGGGAAACATTGATAAAGTATGTGCTGGCTTTTAGTTTTAACTATTTACCCGTAAATTATTCTAGGAGATAGTAGAGGAGGAAGACAGCCAAGACAAAATAATAGTAATATTACATCAAGTGCTACATTGAAAGCAGGTAGTACATGATTTTACACAATCTGCAACACTCATATTCTACAATTCCAAAAGAAATAGTCATTTTGGAATTGGGATTGATAAATACACCTAACATTCGCCCAGAGGATTGTACGACAACGCGCAAATATTGGTAGTAAACTCTATCCGTTTACGCTAAAGGAAATTACCCCATTATGTATGCCATACGCAGTAAATGGAAGGAAAAGACAACTGGAATTAGAGGAAATGGATGCAAAAGGCGAAAATTGGACTACATGGAAAACACTGCAACAATACGCGAACAATACAAAGATGTGTTAGACAAAGAACATCTTATTAGAGAAATGAGGAAGAATTAAAAGATTATTTTATGTGTCGATGGACTGACTTAGATACATCCGGGTTGTACAAGATGTATGCATTTGCGGTTAGTAAGAAAGACTCTTTAGTTATGTAGGTGTTCTTGCAGAAAAGGATGGTACTAAATCCGTATACTTTTAAAAGGTTATTCTAAAACGTATTTATCAAAATGGCAGATAACAAACGAACTAAGGAATGCGGGTTTCGTAAAAAAAAAAAAAAAAAAAAAAAAAAAAAAAAAAAAAAAAAAAAAAAAAAAAAAAAAAAAAAAAAAAAAAAAAAAAAAAAAAAAAAAAAAAAAAAAAAAAAAAAAAAAAAAAAAAAAAAAAAAAAAAAAAAAACTGTCTTCTGTGTATAACTTTGTATTAAAATTAAGTTTAAATGAGTCCATGGGCCATTTTTAAATTTTGTTATGTATAATGTCGGAATAAACATTTTATAATAGTATATAACATTGTTCCTTATTTATAAAAGACTGTAACGTTACCCCGAAATAGCAGTCGCACAGAAGGGGTGTTCATGGGCAGCGAGCATGGGGTGCGTACGCGCATGGGCGCGCATGGGCAGTGGTGCATGCGCAGGGTGCTCATGGGCCGGGATGTGTTTGGGCGTACACGAGGGAGACGGATGTTAACAGTCACCGAGCATCCAATTCTTTATTTGGTGGAGTACTTGCCTGCGTATGTATCCGGAGTAAAAGAATACGATTTGTACACGCATAATTAATAAAATTAATTTATCGAGGGAAGATGACAAAAGGTACATCATTCCTAATAGTACAACAATCTACGCATGGGGACGTAAAGATATAAGATAGTTGTTTATATTTGTATAGATTTTGTAAACCTATTGTATATATTAGTTTTAAATTCCATAATTTTAAGTTCTTCGCCCACCTTCCAAATCCTTCCGGCTTCTATCCTGGTTGACAGAGTATACGTGTTAACTCCACGTGGTATTCGCGGGACACTGCGGTTTTAGATTTCTCGGGGGATGGGTGGCTAAAGCATATGTCTTGCGTAGCAAAAAAGGGTTTTAAAGATGGAGTTAAATAAAGATGGGCAAAATTAGTCTTTAAAAGGCATAACTTTGTATGGGTGGTCCTATTTAAAATTTATTTACAAATTTGGGGTCCCTAGAAAAATTTAATGTTAGTTGATGCCAAACAAAATATATTTATCTTAAAAGAGTGACTACTTGCAAATAATAAATACAATATAATACTTGTCAACAAAAAGTTGTAGGAAAAATTAAAGACATATTTAATGGGGTCCAGTATTAGAATTTGTTGGTAGTAATGTTAAGTCCTACTGTATTGTAGGCGAGAAAGATACGATTAAAAAGATTAAAGGGGTCTCACAAAGTGTAGTTAAGTAAAACCTAGGGTCTTACAACCTATAACGAGCATATACCTCAAAAGGGGTAGGCATGCAACTACGCAGCAGTGCGTGGAGAATTCTTATTCTCTAATAAGAAATTAAAGTTTCCATGTACGTAGCACCAGTCATTGGGAAATGGTCAAAATGTGGAACCTATAAAGGCGATTATTAATTATGGTTTAGAAAAATAATAATTTTCGTGGACTAAATAAAATAGCTTAGACTGGTTAATGTATATGGTTACATACTCTCGTACACATCCACAAACATCTGTTTACGTCCACAATATCGATACCGGTAGTTTTTGTTTAACAAATAGTAGGAAAGATACGTCGGGTGTTAGTGCGTGGAAGCCCATAGGATCGTTGGATTAAAAAAGAACGATGTGGCGGAATGTATGGTGGTCTCCGTTAGAATAATCGAAAGTGGTTAATTGATCGTATTAGATGTTTAAATATGCGAAAGTGTAAAAGCCTACATAAACAAAAATTAATTAACCGACAAAAAAGTGCGCGATGTGCTACACTTATAAAGAAAGTATGGAATGGTGCTTTTTAGCGGCCCTAGCAGTAAAAAGGGCGACTGACTTTTCCAAGCAACTACAAGAATAGCAGTAGCGCAGAGAAGGGGCATGCATGTATTATACAGTTGCTACAAAATATGTCAGTTTACGCGTAGCTCGGATGTGTAATTGATCACGACTTAAAGATCCCTCGGAGGTTTAAAAATTCTCGGCCCATTGTCGTTTGAAAAATGTTTGTAAATTATCAGAACAGGAGCGGGTCGAAGTTTAGTATGGATGATTGACTGAGTTTTTCTACCTTTACGAGGGAATTGGAAGTTGACGGACATCGAGCATCTATTTCTATTTGGACGATATCGAGTACTTACCGGTTCTAGAAATCATTACGTGCGATTGACTGCTATGCGAAAGTGTAAAAGCCTACAGAAGCAAATTTAATTATCATACGAAAAAAGCGCGCGATGTGTTATAGAAAGTATGGAATGGTGCTTTGCATCGGTCCTAACTGTAAAAAGGAGAGTGACTTTTTCTAGCAATTACAAGAATAGCAGTAGCGCGGCGAAGGGTATGCATCTATTATACAGCGCATTGTTGCTATAAAATATGTTAGTTTACGGAAGCTCGAACGTGCACAAATTAAATTTTAATCTATAATTAACCATGGTCGTAAAAATGGGAAATTAATGGGTAATTTGAATACCGCTAAGCATATACTTTCGCTTGGTGATTCATTTGAAAAATATTCAAGCCTACCTAAAATATGACGTAGAAGTTATTTAAAATTAAATTGTTTTATTAGTAAGTATCCTGTAGACAACAAGTTGGTATTTCCTTAGTAATGGTTTAAAGTGTTTTTGGTTATAGTAGCACTGCATCTTCTACGACTTGCACACAATTTGTGTGCGTGTGCTACCACCCTTTTGGATTTTTAATATGCACGCGATCCGTATAACATGGAAGACGTTTTCCGGTGTTTCTACTAACGGCATTCGCACCATCGACGATGCGATCCAGGTGCATGCATTGGCGCTAAATGTATTGGACGAGCAGCAAGGATTATGACGTCATTTAGTTCCCCGCTGAATCCTCAACTTCGTTCGGGTGTCTTCGGAAACTTTCGGTTTGCATTCTATAGGCTACATAAAGCAGGTACGCAGGAGTAAACTCTTTAGTTATAAGTTAGTTCGCTTACAAGTCAAGTCTTATAGTGCGGATTTTGTTTTGTACTAAAATGGTACCTGCAAACGTTTTTAAATGCGAGCCCTGTCACGTCTACTTTACCAGGAGGGATGCTCTCAAACGGCACCAGAACAAATGTCATGGTGTAACATCGCCCAGGGTTAAGCTTATACATCCGCCTGCAGCAAAGTTCTTTAACTGTGGGTCTTGCGGTATCGCTTTTACGAGAATGGATAACTTACAGCGACACAAGGAAAAACAGCACGGTATGTCATTAAGCCGTAAACGTTCAGCTCTGCCAGCTGTTAAAGGGTCTTGTACGAAACGACCACGAATTATGTGTAAAGTATGCGATTTCGAAATGGAAAAAACTACGTATGCCGCACACTTAAGGAGCAACAGACATAAAAATGCATCAGTTATCGCTACTAGCGACGATGGTGTAGAAATGGTTAGCACTGCGTTTAACAACCGTATGGCTAGCTATCGCATAAAGAACGCCAATGTCGACGATGGAGTGCCCGAGTTTCTTTGGAAGCAGAAAGAGCGATTTATTCGATTAATAAATAAAAAAAGAATACAACATACAGCAATTAAAGTCTATTGCGAACTCTACGGTGTTTATACCAAAATGGAGGAAGAGAAGTCCGATGTGAAACTTTAACACAAAAATGTGGTTATAACGTCTTCTAGTAATCTGGAAAATATGTACGAGGTCTTAAGCGAAACCATAAGAACAAAATCAGAGGAATTTGAAACATGTGGGTCCGGTTGGTCTTTGGAAAAGTGCTCTATTTAGAAATAAATATTAATAAGTATAGCCCGATATGAGAAGTTCTAGGTTAAGAATAAAAAATTGTGAATATGTATTTAGAAATGTGGTTTACAAATTTAAACTGTATTAGTAAAAATTGTTTGTAATAAAAAGTTTTAAGAATTGTTTTTAGATTTTCTTTTAGGTATTAGCTGCACGAAAGTTATAATTTAGAAGGTGTGTGTAAAATGCTAAGGGGTGGTCCCTGTTTTAAATCTGTTTGCAGATTCGGATTCTGCATAAAATTCTAAGCTAATTTAATGTATCGCATGTATAAAAAAATTTATAAGAACGCCCAAAAGTCGCTACAGGTAAGAAATCTTAAAATTAGGGTAGCCCTCTGGGGGATGACGCTATCTAAAAAATTCCTAAAGATTTGGGTAGCTGAGAAAATTCTAATATTAATTGATATCAAACAAGGTAGGTTTATCTCGTGGGTGGGAATGTGGAGAAAGATTTATCTCGCAGAGGGTATGTGTGTAATTTTGCAGGGCGTGGTCCTATTTCAAATCTGTTTACAGATTCGAATTCTGCGTAAAATTCTAGACTAAAAGATGTATTGCACGACTAAAAATTTATAAGGACGGTTAGAAATCGCTTCCGGTAAAAATCTTAAAATGGGGTAGCTCTCTGAGGGTGATGATATCTAAAAATTCCTAAAGATTCGGGTAGCTGAGAAAATTCTAATATTAATTGATACCAAACAAGATAGGTTTATCTCAAAAGATGCATTGGTCAGACGAAGAAAACTATTTGTTAGTTTTGCTTATAGAGCAAAGAGCGAAATTTAGAGGTTCCGGACTTTAAAGGGGTATAACTTTGCAGGGCGTGGTCCTATTTTAAATCTGTTTGCAGATTCAAATTCTGCGTAAAATTCTAAGCTAACAAGATGTATCGCATGACTAAGAAAATTTATAAGAACGCTCAAAAGTCGCTACAGGTAAGAAATCTTAAAATTGGGGTAGCTCCCTTGGGGATGGTGCAATCTGAAAAATTCCTAAAGATTCGGGTAGCTGAGAAAATTCTAATATTAATTGATACCAAACAAGATAGGTTGATCTCGTGGGTGGAAATGTGGAGAAAGATTTATCTCGCAGGTGGAAAAAATGCGGGTGCGACGTAATCAAAATGGTTGGGGTAAAAAATTCCACAAGGCGGTCCACAAGGAGGAGATTCATCTCCTCCTTGTGGAGATTCATCTAAATTTCATCTCCACATTTCCTCCTTATGGGAATTTACATGTAAATTTGGTCCAGATGTGTGTGGAAATGAGGATGCTGGTGGAAATGAGGGGGTGATTACGCCCATAATGTACTACTGATATGCTAATTACAGGGAAGGACCAATTGCTTTTTGCAAGCAATAACGATAGCAGTGGAGCGGTTATGTAATAACTACAACTACACCAAACTACTTAATAAAGGGTATAAATACCTTGTATCCTGTGCCGCTGTGGGCAATGAAACGTTCACGCACAAAAGCTTTCGACGGAGAACCAGTAACACGCACGAATGGTGTCGGTCTCGCTTTCAAAAGCTCTAATACAACCGGCTTCTGCAAGGGTTCGGATGCGACTCACTTTATGCACTGTTCGCTGCCGGTATAAAATGTTTCACTAAACTGTAGGGTGAACGCACTGATGGTATTTATTGTCACAAATACCGAATTGTTCGATGACGACGTAACAAACACATTATTTCAACATCATGCTAGAAGACGATATACGTGGAAGATGCCAGGAGATATAGGAAGAAATCAAATAGATTACATTCTTGTTAGACAACGGTTTAGGAATCAAGTAAAAGACTGTAGAAGCTACCCAGAAGCAGATATAGATACTGACCACAACATCGTAATTATGAAGGCCGCACTTAAATTTAAAAATCTGAAAAAAAGGAACGGAAAAAGACACTTGGACTTAGAGAAACTAAAAGATAAAGATATTCAAGTAAGATTCGAAAAAGTCAAATGAATTGCTGAATGATATCGGAAAATATCTGAAACTAAGGAAGTAGAAACAGAATGGAATAACATTAAATCCAGCCTAGACATGGCGGACAGAGATATTCTGGGGTATACACAAAAAGAAAATAAGAAACCATGGATAACAAAGAATATCGTGAATTTAATAGATGAAAGACGAAAATACAAAAATGAATCAGACGAAACAGGAAAACAGAGATACAAAGTAATAAAATGGGAAATTATTCGAAAATGCAGGAAAGCTAAAGAACAATGGATTGATGAAAAGTGCAAAGAGGTACAAACTAAGATGGAAATAGGAAAGACAAACGAAGCATACAAATTAATTAGAATAAATTTTAGGGATATAAAACCGTATAGCAAAAATATAAGGGACGCACAAGGAAACGTCATTATAGAAAACATAGAGAAAGTGAGTAGATGGCAAGAATATATAGGGAATTTATATGCAGGAAAGGAACTAACTGCATTAGAACAGGAATCAGACATTGAAAATGATGACTTGGGATATCCTATACTTCGAGACGAGTTTGAATCAGCATTAAAGAGTCTGAAAAATGGTAAGGCGCCGGGTACAGATAAGGAGCAAGCAGAAACTCTAAAAGCCGCTGGACAAGCAGTAACAGAACGTCTCTTCCAACTTGTAAGCTATATGTATCAGACAGGCGAGATACCCAAAGATTTCAAACGTAGCATCATAGTAACTATACCAAAAAAGAAAGGCGCGGATAAATGTGAAAAATTTCGAACAATAAGTTTGACAGCACACATGTCAAAAATATTAACTAGAATTGTGCAAAGACGAATGGAAAAACGAGCTGAAGAAATACTAGGAGAAGACCAATTTGGGTTTAGGCGAAACAGGGGAACACGGGAGGCTATTTTAGCTCTGAGAGTGATAATGGAGAAACAATAGAAAAGGGAAAGCATGTATATAGGGTTTGTAGATCTGGAAAAGCATTTGACAATGTAAATTGGAAAAAATGTTTGAAATACTCAAAAAGATTGGAATGAGTTATAGGGATAGACGAATAGTACATAGCTTATACAAAGAGCAAATAGCAGTAATAGAATTAGAGCAGGAACGTAGAGAAGTAAACATTAGGAAAGGGGTGAGACAGGGATGTGCCCTATCCCCATTGATTTTTAACTTGTACATAGAAGAGGCAATGAATACTGTCAAATGCAGGAAGACATTTGGAATTACTATGCAGGGACAAAAAATTGATATGCTTAGATTTGCAGATGATATAGCGGTATTAGCGTCTAGCAAGGAAGAGTTAGAAGCTGCTCTTAATGAAATGGAAACGGTTCTAACAGAGACATACGGTATGAAAATTAACAAAACTAAAACTAAAGTTCTAGTTTGCAAAGGTGGGGAAAATAAATCAAAAACAAGAATACAAGTATTTAACACGAACTTACAAGAGGTTAAGGATTTCTGCTACCTAGGAAGCCAAATAACGCAAGATGGAAAAAGCACAAAAGATATAAAACAAAGATTAGCACAAGGTCGTGCTACATTTAACAAGAAAAGCAACTACTGTGCTCAAAGACCACAAACATAGAAACAAGGAAAAGATTGCTTAAAACATATGTGTGGAGCACAGCACTGTACGGCTGTGAAGCCTGGACAGTAGGAGAAGCGGACAAGAAAAGATAGAAGCCTTTGAAATGTGGTGCTACAGACGTATGATGAAGATATCATGGACAGACAAAGTTAAGAACGAAGAGGTACTAAAATGGTAGGGAAGAAAGAAATATGTGGAAAACGGTAAAAATAGGAGAGATAGGATGATAGGCCACATACTACGGCATGAGGGAATAGTGCGGAATATATTAGAAGCAGAGATAGGAAAAAAGAGAAGAAGAGGCAGACCTAGATTAGACTACTGCACACAGATAGTAAAAGATGTAGGCTGTAGAGGTATTCAGGGAGATGTGTAGGCTAGCCCAGAACAGAAATCAATGGAGGTACGCATCCCACCAATCCCAAGATGGATAAACTAATGACGAAAAGATAACTGTGCTTAAACATGATGATTATTATAAGTAACTACAAGAATTGGTTGGGGAATATTCTCGAATAATGTTAAGTGTGTGAAAGTATTTACTGGAAAACCATTATTTCGGCAAATGTCTAAGTGTTGGGGGATCTTGGTAGCTACAGGTTGCTTAACCTCCTTCACTGAATCTCGGTAAAATAGGGTATAAAATTAGAAAACAATAGAAAGGAAACTAGCTGAATACACATGTTGTGTGAGAATTTCAGGGAACTATGTAGGCTTGCTCAGAATATAAATAAGTGCAGGTACGTGTCCAACCAGTTTTGAGACGGAAAACCTAATGACGAAAAAATAAGCGCAGATAAATCTGATGCTTAGTATAAACAACTAGTTGTTGTTTGCGAAATACCTACAACTAATGGTGACTGTGCGAAAAGATAAATTGGAAAATATATTAAATCGCCAAATGGTTAAGTGTTGGGGGAACTTGGCAGCCACAGGCTGCTTATCTTCCTTCACAACCATTGAAGGTCGGAGAAATAGGGCATATAACGGTAAAACAAAGAAAATGACCGAACTGCATCTAACAAGAAAGAACAGCGCCTATGAGGAAAGACAACAAACATAAAATAAGAAGAAAATTGTTGAAAGCATATGTGTGGAGCACAGCACAGTATGCCTATTAAATACGGGCAGTCTGAAACGCAGACAGCAAAACGGTAGCAGCCTTTTGAAATGCTGTGCTTCAGATGTATGAGGACGATAGCATGGACAGACAAAGATAATAACAAATAAGTTACAGAAATAGTAGGGGAACAAGGATATCTAGGGAAAAGAGAAATAGTAGGGCGAATACGTTCTAAGGCATTTTTGGGGAGTAGTATGTGATATATTACAAGCAGAGACAGGAAAAAAGAGGTAGATGTAGACCTAGATCAGACAGTTATAGATGCAAACTGTGCATATTTCAGGGAAATCTGTAGTTTAGTTCATAATAGGGAACAATGAGGGTACGCGTCCAACCAGTTCTAGGACTGAAGACCTAATGATGATGATGATTACTTATTCAATTATAATCTAAAAATTTTTTGTTAAAAATAGTAAAAGTATATTTGAAGTCCTATCAAAAAGAAATTCGTCCAAAACTTATAGCGTAAAACAAGTACTATTACTAAAAATACAAATTATTTTTATAGTCCTCTCAAAAGATATTAAATCCACAAATTATATATTCTTTCCTAATAACTTTTTGACAGATTCATGTTATCCTTAATCTCTAAAAAATATCAAAAAGAGAAGGAATTACTTTTGGGATTCCATCGAAAACGGTTAAAAAAAAAGTTATGCTGTAGATAGCTAGTACTTTTTCGAAACTTCTTGTTCTACAACATATTGCAAATATTTTAAAATAACACCATTTTTGCTGAACCGTTTACTCAAGCCCAAATACTGAAACCTCAAATGTATATCAAAAATCCTATGGTATTTAGACCAGTCGTATAAGCTAGGTGTGATTGCGGATGCACAGTTATGTTGAAAATAACTGGTTCATTTTATAAATTTTTGCGTATCTGTAAAATCAAAACTGTGATAAATTCAGCACATTCACAATACCACCTATCTCCTATTACTACTAGACGTTAAAAATGTAATCTCTGAAAGACTAGATTATACCTAGCGCACAATTTCCATACAAATAGCGCCATTTATCAACTAAACTACACTACTTATACAAATGCAGGGTCGTGGTATTTGTACCAACAATAAAAAAATCAACATCACGGACGTAGTATTTTATACTATTGTATAAAATATGACTTGATGATATCTTTTAGTGTATAAGGAAAATGAATATTAACACTGTATAATTACAATAAACAAATAACTACCTGTTTAAAAATGTTAACTCGTTACATCCTTAAAAAACATAATTCAACCACGCAGTGATGAATGCAACAGATAAGATTTTAAATTACAACTATATAGAAAATCCCCTGCATTACTTAAAATGTGGTATAAGGATCTAACAACCAAATAAAAGAATCTAAAATACACATTTGAAAGATATAAAATTTCAGACATTAATATAAACTATATACCTAGTAGTTTGAGATCTTTCAGGTTTTCACATTCTGATATGTAACAAAAACCGATGCAGTTTAATAATAATATATGCAAAACTCCATAAAAGGCAATGAAATGCGTGTGCGGCATTCAAGAGAACAGGTACATGCGCGTAGGTTAGATAGAAACTAATACTGATAATAAAACTGAGTTTTAAACTACATAAAATAGAATACTAGTCGTCAATAAAGAAGGTATTTCATTGATTCTTTGCCAGCAGTGTTAGCTATTAATTAATTTCTTCCACTTATAAGTTATACCTCCTGCGTCGAAAAATGATTGTTGATACTAAACGGATCCTAAGTGAAAATAGCGGTAATCAAGAAATTAACAGGACCGAGAATTGACATTTCAGAATATTAAATGGACATAAAAAGCATATTTTGAAGAAATTGTTAAATTATCAAAATCTTCATACACTATCTACATAACAAAAATATCTTGAAGATTGGAATTCACAACCATTTAAATGAGTACAACCGTGTATTTAGCATGTAAATAGCAGATATTCCATTTGCTTATTCCTAAAAATGATACAATATTTACTGTTATATGTTAAACGATCAAGTGTTCCTTTTAACACTTCGATGTAAATGCATCTATTTGAACTTTAAATAGGCGACAAAGGGAATGGCATACCACTTGAGCAGGAGAGATACCCAAACTGACCAATGAGTTGTGTGCCTCACCCATTTGCTATATACTAGTCCATATCTAGTCATTCAATATCTTGATAACAAGTTCACTTAGTTGCTTACGATGCTACGTTTTAAGAAAACCTAGTAACAACCTTACTTATTTTTGTCAGTACTGTTGCTAATAGCAAATTCTATAAACTGATTCTGCCAAAACGTCTTAATTTTGGTCATTAATTAAAAAGCCGTTTAGTAAAAAAAATAAATATATGTGCACACAGTATGATCGCAGAGCTTAACTTGTATACTGTAAGTATACAATTATACCACCATCTTTTACATATTCAATACTGCGCCAAATACAAACATCGGTAAACAATGGAAAAATATAAATACAATATTGCATGCAATATTACCGTCGTTACGTCAGGAACCATATTTAAACTATATCTAAAGATGATGCACCATAATTTTAGTCAGACCTCGAGAGAGTAAAAATCGCGAGAGAACGATTAGAATCTACATACAGTGAGAAACTTCAGTTTATTTTACAGTTTTCTACGAAGACGCTGGAGTGAGCTGAACTTCAAGCTACTGAAGAGGTGTACATCACGCGCCCCGGCACTTGGTGTACACCATCGTTATTAACCGCTCTTTTCAGAGCGAACCAATACCAATGCCAGCGAAGGACTTTCTGAAGACACGGGCATCCCCAACAATCATCGACGATACTTCTGACATGGATTTTGAGAACGCCTCTACACGAAGAACCGGAAACCGAAAACAAGGAGAAGCAAAAATCCGAAACACATAAAACAAGAATGGAACCGCAGACATCCATCGCAACTACTACACCAGACTCCGACACCATCACCACTCCGATCACCACAGACAAGTACAAACCATCGACTAGCAGAAGCTACGCCAACGCCGCCGCCACCATCTCCACCATGGACACTTCAGATACCGAAAGACGTTCACAGCCTCAGCCACGGACAAACAGTAACCGCATCCCTCCTATTTTTATCGAAAAGTTCCCTAACTTCATTCAGCACGCCAGGGAAATAAACCGTCATCTACAGAACAAAGTCGACATCCGAGCATCTGGACAAAGAGCAAGAATAATATCCACCAACAGTACGCAATTCAGATACCTGCACGACTATTTAAAGACGAACAACATCGAGTACTACACATACACCATCAGATCCGAACGCAAACTCAAAATAGTCATCAAGGGCTTAGCAGCCAACATCACGACAGAAAACATCAAGACCGAACTCACCGACATGGGGTGCAAAATTAACTACGTGACTAAGCTACAGAATAAAGAACGAGAATACCGCAACACCGTCCTCGTGTCTTTGGAGAACAACCCGACTTGAATCTACAGCTGACTACGTTACTCTACTGCAGTCACATTAAAGTTGCCGCATTCGAAAGCAGGGTGGAGCTACCACAATGCTTTCCGTGCCAACGATTTGGACATTCGAGCTTAAATTGCGGATAAAAACCTTGCCGTGTAAAATGCGTCAAGTAGCACCTTGCAGCAGAATGCCAGAAAAGCAGGGAGCTACCACCTACTACTACCACCAACTGCAGTAGCCCACATCCGGCTAACTACTGAAATTGCCCTGCATACCACGAACAACTGCGCAAGAGATACACCTTTTATTTGATATTCCAATGCTCCACCGAAAGGTACTACATTGGCCAGGACGCGAATTTTCTTTACCTGGAAGATTTGGAATTTTGCCGAACCCTTGCTGTTCTAATCAAGGTAAGGATCTTTAACGTGCATAACAACACACACACACACACACACACACACGGGACCTCCATTTTACATCTCATTCGGATGATGGCGTATTTTTGTGAAAAATGCTCGCTTAACATTTTTCAAGCGGACTGTGTTGGATGTTCGAAGCTTGGACCTTGGATAAAGTAGTCACACGCATATTAACTATGTCATGGAGCTGCCTGCGCGGGCGCGGTTTACAGGAAAGAACACGACCTAAAACTAGGACAACCAGCTCATAGAGGAGTTGCCATACTGATACACAACCGACTACTTCACAAACAACTCCAACTAGACTCGACTACTTTAGACAGCGTGGGAGTCAGGTTAAAAACCAACGGGCAATTCTTTAAAACAATAGCTATCTACAGAAGTCCAACCAGCACGGAAACACGCCCTAAAGACATCGGCGACGTGCTACAAGAAGATACGCCGACAATAATCTCTGGAGACCTAAATGCCAAACACGAAGCCTGGGGAGCAATAACCACCAACAAGAGCGGCCTCATCCTCTAGACACATTCTCTCGGCAAGGACTTCAACATCGTATCACCGAACACACCGATAAGAATCCCACCGGACAGAACACAAAGGTCAGACATCCACGATATCTCGATCATAAAGAACATACCGTACCCGCTGGACATAGAAGTTCTTCAAGGCCTCAGTTTGGATCATCCACCAATCATCACCGAATACAGATACAACCACAGACGACACACAGGCGCACCAGAATAAAACAGACTTGGCGAAAGTTCAACGAGGCTCTCCAAAGAAAAATCACTGACGGGAACCCAGACATAAACAGCACATAAGATATTGACGAGTCGCTACAGTATCTCACGAAGACTATCCAAGAATCAATGCAACAGTGTTCCGTATAGACTGCTACCCGAGACAAAAAACATGGCATTCCACGATACATAAAAGAGGCCATCAACGAGAAGAAAACCCTCGTCAGAAAGTGGAACAACACACGAGACCCACAAGTAAAAACGTTACTTAACCGAAAGCAACGCGCAATAGTGATCATGCTGGATAAACATTACGAGGAATCCTGGACCAACCACATCAACTACAAACAATACAAGCAGAAGGAAACTTGTACAGACTAAACCATCGACTTATGACACGGAAGAACGCTGGCCCCGCACCGCTATAAGGAGAAAACGGAATGCTGTACAGCGCCGAAGAACGAGCAGCCAAATTCGCCGAAGTTCTCCAAAAAACGTTTTCATAAAACATAATATATTCACTAACTTCATAAACACAAGAGTCGATCAAATACTACAAGCACGTGCAGAGAACGACGTTCTACGCATCACTCCACAAGAAATTATTATACCAGACAAAGTAACAAGAAAGCTCCAGGAAAGGACGGAATCACAAACATGGCGCTAAAACACAACAAAAAAGACATTGGCATTCATCACAAATATCTTCACCAACATGTTCAGCTACAAATACTTCCCAGACTTATGGAAAACGGTAATGGTGGTAATGATTTCGAAGTCAGGAAAGAAGAAAATGGAAGCCAAAAACTACGGACCAACCTCCCTACTGAGCACGATATCCAAAATTTTCGAACAATTACTACTGACAAGACTGGAACCACTGCTGAAAGACCGACCAGAACAATACGGATTCAAGCAACAACGCTCCACCACATTACAAGCCATCCGAGTAATAAACAACATAGCTACCAACTACAACCTGGGACTAACCACAGTCGCCATCGCCGTCGATATCAAAAACGCCTTTGACAAGGTATAGATCAACGGACTGCTGTTTAAGCGTGCCACCATTCACATCCTTCCGACTCCTTACATCCAATTGCTACGAAGTTACCTGACCAACAGTGTAGAGTGTAGAAAAGCAAAAACTTAAAGAATTAGCTACACTGTCAAAAGAAACATGAAAAATCTAGACGAAATGAAGGTGTTAGATCTCTTAGTTATGTATATAACAGCAAATGAACAAATAAGTAAGCAAAAATCTTTAGCAAAATCATAAAATATTATTGAAAAGGATTGAAGCCGTATTTAGAAATGGCAACTACAATATGTTGGAAATAAAGGAAAAAAACAGAAAAAAGAGAAATACTAATGTAGTATTAAATTTAGCAAGCAGGAGAGCTAAAAACAGTTTTGAAGTAACAAAGACCTATATACAGTTTTTTAAGAAATGTAGTTGGAGTGGTAGTCGTAGGTGATGCGAATAAGATAGTTTGATGAGCTTCATAGAACACACGTCCGCTAGAGCAACCACGAGTCCGTCCAATATTGCTCAGAAAGCAGGCATTTGAAGTTTAAGTGCTAAAAGTGAATTTCAATCATGTTAATGATCTATTCTGATTTTTCAGTCAGCACGCAGAAGTGGTTGTCATGGAATTGCAAGAGGACAGTAACCAAACAGTTCTGCTATACGTGATTGGTTTTGAGCTTTGTTAATAAAAAAACTTTTTTCAAACAGTAACCTAACCTGCAGTTGTGTCGTTATTTATTAAATAAAGCTCTCTGTTGAAAGACAGTTACCGTTCTATGTTCGCAGATTTCTTTGCAATCTATCAGAGTACTCACAAAGGTAAAAAACTGTACACGTACGTCTATTTCCCTAAAATTAGGGCGATTCGTTCTCCTGGGTCTCTTTATAGATATGAACGAAAAATGCTTTTGTTGCAGTTACATTTTTTACCATATTAGTAGCACTATGAAAAAAATGACGTATACTGCTCATTTCCATAGAGAAAGAACATAAATATCACATAAGAATCTATCTTCAAGATTAACCTAATAAGTTTATATAGCCGTTACCATGGAAATTTAACTTCAATACAAGCCCTAAATGTGTGTAAACTATGACGTTTTATAAAAAAGTACCGTTTATTACTGTAAATATATGACAGATATGTGGTTATACATATCATCATCATCATTAGGTCTTCAGTCCTGAAACTGGTTAGACGCGTACCATCATTGTTTCCTATTCTGAACTAACCTACAGATTTTCTTGAAATTTGCACAGTCTGCATCTATCACTATCTGATCTCGGTCTACATTCGCCTCTTTTTTCCTACCTCTGCTTGCCATATATCCCATACTATTCCCCAAAAATGCCTTAGAACGTATTCTGCCCTTCTCTTTCTCCTATTTTTTTCAAAGATATCTTTGTTCCCCTACTATTTCTATAACCTATTTGTTATTACCTTTGTCTGTCCATCCTCATACATCTGAAGCACGGCATTTCAAAGGCTGCTACCGTTCTTCTGGCTGCTTTTCAGACTGCCCGTATTTCATAGGCATACTGTCTGTGCTGTGCTCCACACATTTGCTTTCAACAACTTCTTGTTCTATGTTTGTTGTCTTTCATCATAGGAACTGTTCTTTCGTGTTAGATGCAGTTCGGTCCCTTTTTATTGTTTTACAATTATACATCCCATTTCTCCGACATTCAGTGGTTGTGAAGGGGAGTAAGCAACCTGTGGCTGCCAAGTTTCCCCAGGACTTGAACATTTACCAATTTAATATTTTTTCCAATATATGTTTTCGCACAGTCAACATTAGTTACAGATATTTCACAACCAACAACTAGTTGTTTATAATAATCATCAGATTTATCTGCGCTTATTTTGTCGTCATTAGGTTTACTGTCTTAAAACTGGTCGGACACGTACCTGCACTTATCTATTTTCTGAACTAACCTGCATAGTTCCCTAAAATTCTCACACAGCATGTATACAGCTCGGTTCCCCCTCTATTGTTTTCTAATTTTATGCCCTATTTCACCGAGATTCGGTGAAGGGGTTAAGCAACCTATGACTGCCAAGATACCCCCCCAACACTTAAACATTTGCCGAAATAATAGTTTTCCCATAAACCCTTTCACACAATTACCATTATTCGAGAATATTGCCCACCTACGAGGGCTATTTTTTCAAGGTCCGATCGGTCGCAAAATAAAAACCACAGTACAAATCAAAAATTATTTATTTGTAACAAGTACTTACATAATTACTCTATTTTTCTACATAGTCACCACTCAGATTTAGACATTTGTCGTAGCGTGGTACCAACTTCCCAATACCCTCGTTGTAGAACGTAGCCGCCTGTGTGTTCAGCCATGTTTGTACGCTTGCTTGTAATAATCATCACGTTTAAGTACAGTTACTTTCTGCGTCATTAATTTATCCATCTTGGGACTGGTTGGATACGTACCTCAATTGATTTATGTTCTGAGCTAGCCTACACATTTCTCTGAAAGTCCTACAGCCTACATCTTTCACTATCTGTGTGCAGTAGTCTAACCTAGGTCTACCTCTTCTTCTCTTTTTTCCTATATCTGCTTCTAATATATTCCGCACTATTCCCTCATGCCGTAGTATGTGGCCTATCATCCTATCTCTCCTATTTTTTACTGTTTTCCACATATTTCTTTCTTCCCCTAGCATTTTTAGTACCTCTTCGATCGTAACTTTGTCTGCCCATGATATTTCCATCATTCGTCTGTAGCACCACATTTCAAAGGCTTGTACCTTTTTCTTGTCCGCTTCTCCTACTGTCCAGGCTTCACAGCCGTACAGTGCTGTGCTTCATACATATGTTTTAAGCAATCTTTTCCTTGTTTCTATGTTTGTTGTCTTTGAACATAGTAGTTGCTTTTTCTTGTTAAATGTAGTGCGACCTTGTGCTAATCTTTGTTTTATATCTTTTGTGCTTTTCCCATCTTGCATTTTTTGGCTTCCTAGGTAGCAGAAATCCTTAACCTTTTGTAAGTTCGTGTTACTTATTTGTATTCTTGTTTTTGATTTATTTTCTCCTCCTTTGCATACTAGTACTTTAGTTTTAGTTTCATTAATTTTCATACCGTATCTCTCTGTTAGAACCGTTTCTATTTCATTAAGAGCATCTTCTAACTCTTCCTTGCTAGATGCTAATACTGCTATATCATCTGCAAATCTAAGCATATTAATTTTTTGTCCTTGCATAGTAATTCCAAATGTCTTCCTGCATTTGACAGTATTCATTGCCTCTTCAATGTACAAGTTAAAAATTAATGGAGATAGGACACATCCCTGTCTCACCCCTTTCCTAATGTTTACTTCTCTACGTTCCTGCTCTAATTCTATTACTGCTGTTTGCTCTTTGTATAAGCTATGCACTATTCGTCTATCCCTATAAATCATTCCAATCTTTTTGAGTATTTCGAACATATTTTCCATTTTACATTGTCGAATGCATTTTCCAGATACAAACCCTATATACACGCTTTCCCCTTTTTCTATTGTTTTCTCCATTATCACCCCCAGAGCTAAGATAGCCTCCCGTGTTCCCCTGTTTCGCCTAAACCCAAATTTATCTTTTCCTAGTATTTCTTCAGTTCGTTTTTCCATTCGTCTTTGTATAATTCTAGTTAATATTTTTGACACGTGTGCTGTCAAACTTATTGTTCGAAAATTTTCACATCCATCCGCGCCTTTCTTTTTTGGTATAGTTACTATGATTTTACGTTTGAAATCTTTGGGTATCTCACCTGTCTCATTCATATAGCTTACAAGTCGGAAGAGACGTTCTGTTACTGTTTGGCCAGCGGCTTTTAAAGTTTCTGCTTGCACCTTATCTGTACCCGGCGCCTTACCATTTTTCAGACTCTTTAATGCTAATTCAAACTCTATGTAGAAAAATAGAGTAATTATGAAAGTACTTATTACAAATAAATAATTTTTGATTTGTACTGTGGTTTTTTCAACCAAACTTCGTTTGGTTAATGAGATGGTCTGGTCTGTCGGTCGGTCTGTCTGTCTGTCCGTTGCACGGTTCCCGTGATGTTACAAGACATATAATATATGATTCTTATCCAGTTTTTTACGCTGAATACGAATACGCTATTCACTTTTCGATATTTCAATTATTAATCAAGATATTCGACTTTAAATACGAATTTTTACACATTACTATTTATTATTTAATTTTTTTATATATATCGCGTACAATTAAATTTCAAATATTTAACACAAAGGTAAGTAATATTTATTGAACTTAATGTCTAAGTTTGGTTGTGAGCCGTACATGCGGCTTAGATTTTTTTATTTTGCGACCGATCGGACCTTGAAAAAAAAATAGCCCTCGTAGGTGGGCAATATTCTCGAATAATGGTAATTGTGTGAAAGGGTTTATGGGAAAACTATTATTTCGGCAAATGTTTAAGTGTTGGGGGATCTTGGCAGTCATAGGTTGCTTAACCCCTTCACCGAATCTCGGTAAAATAGGGCATAAAATTAGAAAACAATAGAGGGGAACCGAGCTGTATACATGCTGTGTGAGAATTTCAGGGAACTATGCAGGTTAGTTTAGAAAATAGATAAGTGAAGGTACGTGTCCGACCAGTTTTAAGACAGTAAACCTAATGACGACAAAATAAGCGCAGATAAATCTGATGATTATTATAAACAACTAGTTGTTGGTTGTGAAATATCTGTAACTAATGTTGACTGTGCGAAAAGATATATTGGAAAAAATATTAAATTGGTAAATGTTCAAGTCCTGGGGGAACTTGGCAGCCACAGGTTGCTTACCCCCCTTCACAACCACTGAATGTCGGAGAAATGGGATGTATAATTGTAAAACAATAAAAAGGAACCGAACTGCATCTAACACGAAAGAACAGTTCCTATGATGAAAGACAACAAACATAGAACAAGAAGTTGTTGAAAGCAAATGTGTGGAGCACAGCACAGACAGTATGCCTATGAAATACGGGCAGTCTGAAAAGCAGCCAGAAGAACGGTAGCAGCCTTTGAAATGCCGTGCTTCAGATGTATGAGGATGGACAGACAAAGGTAATAACAAATAGGTTATAGAAATAGTAGGGGAACAAGGATATCTTTGGAAAAAATAGGAGAAAAAGAAGGGCAGAATACGTTCTAAGGCATTTTTGGGGAATAGTATGGGATATATGACAAGCAGAGGTAGGAAAAAAGAGGCGGATGTAGACCGAGATCAGATAGTGATAGATGCAGACTGCAAATTTCAGGAAAATCTGTAGGTTAGTTCAGAATAGGAAACAATGAGGGTACGCGTCTAACCAGTTTCAGGACTGAAGGCCTAATGATGATGATGATATGTATAACCACATATCTGTCATATATTTACAGTAATAAGCGGTACTTTTTTTATAAAACGTCGTAGTTTACACACATTTAGGGCTTGTATTGAAGTTAAATTTCCATGGTAACGGCTATATAAACTTATTAGGTTAATCTTGAAGATAGATTCTTATGTGATATTTATGTTCCATCTCTATGGAAACGAGCATTAAACGTCATTTTTTTCATAGTACTACTAATATGGTAAAAAATGTAACTGCAACTAAAGCATTTTTCGTTCAAATCTATAAAGATACCCAGGAGATCGAATCGCACTAATTTTAGGGAAATAGACGTACGTGTACAGTTTTTTACCTTTGTGAGTACTCTGATAGATTGCAACGAAATCTGCGAACATAGAACGGTAACTGTCTTTCAACAGATGACGCTAAAAAAATAAACTTTCCTATAACAATTTTTAATTAACTTGAGCATAGGTATAGATGCCTCGTGATGCAGTGTCCTGAGCGGATGTCGGTACTTCAAGTACCGAGCACTTCTTGTAACCATTCTCTTCTTCTTAAACATATATTGATAAAAATTTTCATAAGTTTGCTAAATGCTTTCTCAAACGATAGCGCAACAAAAGTTTCGTTTAAGCACCGTAACGAAATATGCAGCTGTACGGAAATAACATTAAAATGGGCAACACATCAAAGCTCGTAATGTAATAAGCCTAAAAAACCAATAAACAAACAGAGTCTTCAACATACAAACTTAATAGTACAATCGTAAACGTCACCATAGCCATCTATAAAATAGACCATAAATTACTTTGTGGTGAAGTGTTCGTAAACTTCTAATATTTAAAATGTATGATGTCACGTTTAACACCAGAAATGAGCTATTTTGAAGCTATTTTCTGTTCCCTGGGATTTAGTTATTTAAAGTATGGTCGTGCCAACTCATAAGCGTATTAGAATTTTCGCCCAAATCAGCGGGTCAATATGTATTGCTTTCTTAATTAAACCCTAAGGCGCACTAAACTACATAATTTTTCATGCATAAACTACAACCAAAACCATTGGGAAGTTTTGAATTATTTTTTGATAAATAGAGCTTTGTAGATTCGAAAGCAATAGTAGTACTAAAATCGTTCAAAACTCCCCACTTAAATTTAAAAAATAAATAAAAAAAAATTGTACAATACCATTGTACTCACCGCATACCACCCGGTCGAATGGACTCATCCAGTCTGAAAATAGAAAATTGTAAGTTCATTATACATGCATAATAAGTATTTTGTACAGTAAAGACAGCGACAGGTATTTAGAAGTTTGCTGTTTTAATACAATCACGTAAACTAAGAATTTGCGTGGCCTTCCTATAAAACTGGAGTAAAAACTACCGTTTAATGTGTAATAAACACCGGAATAATAACATTAAAACACATTAATGTATTTTGAACACAGTTATTACCCTTTCGAACATTTCCTAAAAGTTTTCGATCAATTGATTTAGTTTTCAATCAATCTAAAAATTTTCTTTAATAGTTAAGTACAAACTAAAACTCCATTGGTTTAAATATTTTTAATATACAGTTGCAAACAGCGTTATATTAGACAGTCATATCTACACTAATATGAAGTTTCACGAATAGAAAATATCAATAACAAATGACATAAATAATTCATTGCAAGTCATTAATATTTTTCCTTAAGTTTACGTATACTAGTTCGCGATGTCGTCCTTTTAGAAGTTGCTTGAGCATAACTTTTAAAATTCTAAACAAAGCACCATGTCGTGGAGTGGCGTATGCCCTTTCACAGGTTCGAAGATTAAAAAATATAAGTAAAAATATTCGTTATAAGTTAAGCAGTACGATACGAATGGAACAGAACCGAAGCTGCTACCCTTGTTAAAACTAGTTGGAATTATTGTGAAAACTGAAATAAAACTCTTTTGAGGTTGTAATTAATAACGAGAGGTGCAAAATTTAGAGAGAGAAGTAACTGTAAAATAAATTTCTGTAATTGGGATACGAAGTAGAAAGTTAAGGGATGGTATAATTTTAAAAAAGTAGCATATTGATACCGACAGGAAAGACGATTTTCTCGCGGACCACTGATTTGTTGTCCACTCACTCACTGTTCTACATTAATTAATACTTTGAAGCACTAGTCATGCGTTTTAGTTATTATATACACGACACATTTACTATTAACATATTTAGAATTCGATATCGCACTCTCAATGCAAAACTACAACAACCCACAACTAAAGATTTTGAAAAAAAACACGTTTAAAGCTTTTGCGGTTGGAAATATTGTTTGTAGTTTTGTTCTTATGAAAAGTATTTTTATAAGTTTTATAAATTAAGTTCTTTAAAGTATTTACTTCAAGGTGATGAACAAAATTTTTATACTTTTATATTATAATAATAATCTTGAATAAAGTGACGAAATGAGGGGAATATTTTGGGTTATGGTTGCATTGCATCAAAGGGTGTTGTGCCACAAGATCATAAAAAGTTACAAGTGCGATATTTCAAGGAAAAAAACAGTTTTGTATGAAATAAGTATTGTTGAAATTAACTCAAACAAAGATGCAATAATCTATTACACGGAAGATAAATTTTCAAAAAATGAAATTTTTTTGGCATTGTTCTCTCACGGCACGACGGCCCTTTTTCTGCTTTGAAATTTTTGGAGGTTCAATGTAGACATTTTTTATAGCAATTCTGTATCTCTCAATTTTCTACTTATACGATTTTTTTCGACCATTTTGAAAAATATGTTTCATCAACTTATATTTCCAAAAAATTAAATATGTGGATACCTTTCTGAATTCTAAAATCAGGACATTGAACTAGCTAAATTTCTTATTTTTTGTGCTAAGCGTGAAATTTTGTCCAATTTCACTGGCTAATTTTTTGTAATTTTTAAAATCATAGGTGTCCATTTCATGAACTTTACACGGCAAGCCATTTTTTTAATCGCCAAAGCGATTTCTGGGGACCTTTGTTGTGGGATATAAATAGGATTACACTTTCAAACTCTCGGTTTTACTCGTTCTATGCAGGAATGCATGGAACTGCCTTCATTTTGAGTGTGGCAGTTGATCATAAACTTGCAGCCTATTATTTCAGTACTAGATTGTCGTATTGCGGACCTATTTTCCACCTACAAATTAATTTTTATTTTGACCTGCGCAATTGTCTGAATATAATATAACACTTTCTGTTCCAGTGTAAACATTCATCAATCAATCAATTAAACAATGACCAATCACAGTATTTCCTTTCCGGGTAACCGAATCTAGAACCTTTTCCTTTTACTCCCAGCACCATTCACGACCTTTTTCCACATCCATCAGTCCCTATGCATTTCCTTTGCCTCTTCAACATGCTTACATTGCTTATGGCATGCTCCCTTATCCCTCAGACTTCTCACCTGTCGTTCTTTCAGAACTTCTCTACTACATACAACCATCTTTTACGCAGTCTGCCCCTTGCAACTTTACCAGTCATCTTACTCGTATATATACGTTTGGTAAGTCCAAATCAATCAAGCGTGCTTCGCTCGCTCAACTTCGTAAGAGTCACTTGCACTCCACACTCTGCTTTCACCAATTCGTTTGGCACTTTGTCTGTCAATGTTTTCCGGCACACACCTCTTACGAACCTCATTCCTGCAGCATTTATACAACTAACATGCTTTTTTTGCCAGACCCACATTTCGCTTCCGTACAGAACTGTTGGCAAAAATACACAGTTGTAAATGGCCAGCTTTGCATTTATACTCGATGTTTCATTCCTGTTCGCTGCCCACACACTTCCAGACATTTTTCTTCCGGCAGTTGTCCTTCTTTCTATTTCACCATACAGCTTTCTATTAGTCGAAAACTTTATACCAAAGTACATGAAGTCATTCACCTTCTTTATCGTGCCATTGTCCATTCTAAATACAAAATCATTAATTCCGCAATCTCTATCAAAAATCATTCCTTTCGTCTTATTTGCATGCACTTTCAATTGCATATCTTCACACGCTTCCGACAGCCTGTTAAGCATTCGTTGCAAATGTTGTGACGATTCAGCCAACAATATTGCGTTATCCGCATACAACAACACGGTGACATTTGTTACGCCTATTTTCACTCCTGCCATTCTTTCGCAAGCCTGCCCGATACATTTATACAAAATGCATTGAACTGCTATGGATACCTCACATAACCCTGTCTTACACTTTCCACGACGATAAAGTATTGCCCCAGACTACCTACCATTTACGTGTACATCGTTCTGATAAATTTTATTAAGTGAGTGCTTGCACCGTTTTCACGCAGCTCCTTCCATAATTCACTTCAGTTCATTTACTCATCTTTTCTAGATCTACAAACGCTGCGTACATTTTCTTTCTGGCATACATACACTTTTCAATAATTTGTTGAATTACGAACCTATGATCCACACATCCACTTCCAGGCATAAAACCATATTGAACATTCCATACCTTGCTCTGCGTTCTCAGCGAACTCCCTCGATCACAGTTTTTCCATACTTTACTGGGTACATTCAACAGACTTATCCCACGATAAGTTTTGCATTCATACTTGCTGCCTTTACATTTGTACAAAGGGAAAATAATTGCACTCTTCCAATCTTCAGACACCTTCACTTGTTCTATACACAACTCTTCAGTTTGCACAAACATTCAATCAGCACCTCGGGCCCATACTTAAACACTTTACTTGTTATTCCTTCTACACCCGCCTCTTTGCCATTCTTCAGAGTTCTCACCGTCTTCCATACCTCATCTACACTGAATTCGAATATTCTACTATATCTAGGTTTTCGATCAGCACATTACTGCTCTCTTCATCATCCACACAATCATCTGTATCCTTCTTGCCACCACCATACAGCGTCTTAAAATACTCTTTTAAACAGTTTCTCACACTCACTTCGGTCTAAACAGATCCATTTCTACTGCTAACATCGTCATTCATATGCTTATTTCCACCATTTCTTGCCTTTCCACCCATTTCCAAAACAAGTTTTTATTGCCTTCAAAATTACTTTACATTTTTTACCCTCCCTCTCCCTCAGTTGCTCTTTGCTTGCCTTCACTATCTCTTTCGCATATCACCTTTTCTCCTGATATGCTTCTTGAAATTGCTCTTTTAATTCAACATATTTTTCTGCAATCACTCTCTTATACGCCAATTTCTTTTCCCCGACAACCAGTTTGACCTCATTCCTCCACCAAGCATTTTTATTACAAGCACTAATCATTGTCGTTCCACATACTTCCAAGGCGCATTTCATCACACAGTTCTTCAAACAATCCCATATATTCTCCGCATATTCAAATTTCAGAGTATTCTCGCATTCCTGTTTGCAGTCATACAACTCCCTCTTTAGCACAGTAGCGTACTTTCTTTAAGTCGATTCTTCCAACAAGCGTTCTACCCTCACTCTTGATTGCCTCACATTCTGTTTTCTTCTCCACACCCATTTTCCGCTAAAATCAATTTTGGACAAAACCAGAAAATGATCGGTCCTACACTTAGATACTCTCATTAGTCTTGTGTCTTTTACTAGATATCTCAAACTTTTGTCAAAAATAACGAAATCAATTATACTTCTCGCATTTTCGTTTTGCCACGGGTACTTGTGTATATCCTAACATTTAAAACATGTGTTGGATACAAACAGCTCTCTTTCCATACACATCATCACTTAACGTATCTCCATTTTCGTTCGTTTTTGAATCACAAACGCATCTACCACGTGTTAAGTATTTTCTCTGTATACTCCGTCCAAACTTTTCATATCATTTAATAACACCACGCGGTCATTTCTTTGTCTGAAACATTTTCCAACTCCTGTCGAAACTGCCTACACTCCCTATTGTCATTTACCGGAGCATAACATGCTACTAAAAGATTCATCTAAAGAAAATTTTCATTGTAATCCACAAGATTCGAACGTTTTTGTTTGATCATTCAAAACTAAACCAACACCTTTAGCCCCGAACTCATTGCTCTCTACTCCAGACCACAAACCTAACATAACGTCATCTAGTTCAGCAGCATTTTCCTCTTCCGCTTCTTTTCACTCACACAACATATCCATGTGCGTTTCTTTTATTCATTCATGATTTCATACTTTTTGCTATACACCCCCCTGACATTCTAAGTACCAAATCCCCATTCCTGTTTCATGTAGTCGTTACCTGATGGGCCAAATACTTGCCATCTCAGTCGCATACTATTACTTTAACGATCCGAGGCTTTCGCAAAGATCTTGTTGGTTAGTCTTAATTAGGTTGAATTAGGTTACCAGCATAAATCGTAAACGTGTCGTAGTAATCCCTACTAACGGTAACGACACCTTACCGTTCGGTGTTAGCATGTTTAGGCCCTCTGCCTCAGACATAGCCACGATTTCGAGTCCTCCAGGTATGCTTAACGTCTTTTAATACAAGCTAAAACTTTGCTTTCCTAGGGGGTTACCTTGTAAGCTAGCACAAAGTTGCCCGCGCTGCGACCACTAAGAGGTACATGCTGTACATTGACACACATCAAGCGCCCAAACATTCATTTACTGCCCAAATTTATATTTAAATAAAGAGATCGAATTTAAATCATTATATATTTCTTTTTAGTATATATTATTATTATCAAAAGAAACGCGAAAACTCTATTTTGCGGTTTTTTTTTACTTTTGGATTATTTGAAAAAGAGTACTTATAATACCGTCAGTAATCTAAAACGTATGTAGTTGAATATGTTTGAGTAAATTTTCGATATTTATTTATAGCTTACAATGATATAAACGTAATAGAATAAATAAAAGCAAATAAAAAAGTTAATTTTAAAATATAAACTAATAAAATACATAACCTTAAATAAAAATAAAATTCTTATGACAAAAATAATATGGTCATAAAGTATAACCGTCGATAATTATTGCACATTATGATACTCCATGAAGCAATTCTTCTTTCATGGTTACACGAATGCACACCACATGCAGTACAATTGTTGTGTGATTATGATTGAATTGCATTGGCACTGCACATTTCGCACCTGTTTCTTTTTTGTCATATAAGACTCAATGTTGGCGAAGGTTTCCCAATCATAATTCTAACAATGATGTTTTCCCAAATTGTTGAGAGTAAGCACTGTAAGTCTTGACAAAACAATGTTCAAAACCCACAAAACAAACATCTCCACCATTTTCGCAAGCGACGATTCGTCCCATAGGTTCTTCGCAGTTGATCCGTCTTATTAACACAATCCATATTGATATTATAGTCTTTGACAACTAATTGGCATGTTACGTGCATCCTGGAACCATCTTTCTGCGTTCTTTGTTCGCTGCTTCTTCTGAACCATTGAATCAAAATGTACTACTTGATTATTTTTCCATTTGGTAACCGATATATTCGTGAATCTTTTTAGATTTTTGTCTTGTTTTAGGTTCACAGGAAATCCTTTTCGATTACTACGTATTATTGGATCACAGACTAACATCTTGTTCAGTTTCAATTATTCCAATAGATTGATAGAAGTAAAATAATTGTCAAAATATATAATTTTATGGGTGTTCCAATATGGAGGACTTCGAGAAAGAACCAATCGTTTGCCGAGACCAAAATTTCCGAATTTCTTTTGTAAGTTTTCGTTTTTTTCCTTAGTATGCTTCAAAGCAAGGAATAAACCCATTCTGGTGGGCGAGACACCAAAACTTGTATCCACATTTGATACGTTTCTTTGAATCTAATCATACTCTCGCAAATGCTAATGTTTCTAGTTGAATTGTACATGTGTCCAAAGTTTTCTGTCATGGTATTCGAGAAAGATCTCACTTTGTAAAGTTTATCCTTGTTATTTTTGGTAAGCTTTTGGTTATTATTACAATGCAGATATCGTAGGATTTCCGTCGAATCGATTCCTTGTCACAGTTTGAAACAAGTGGTATTCCCAAGTCAAAGCTGGAGTTCTAATATTGTTTCCAAGATGGCAACCGGTGGTAATACATCAAAAAATTATGCCAATGAATGATATAATTAATTTTTGTCGGCTTCAACGTTTTATTACGCTGAGTTGCATATAACGCGATTTGCCCAATAAACTCAGTAGATATTCAGTAGCTGTTCTATAATTTTCAAAAAAATTCGTAAATTGGCCCCACAAGCAGCTTATAATCAGGTATTTCAGTATTTTCTTCCATTTTGATCAGTGATCATATTTGTTACAGGGCAGGTTTTAACATCCTTACAGCGCAAAGCTAACATCGCCCTTACCCATACGCAAAGTTGATGCAAAACCAACAAAATGATCATAACACCACAAAAAACTACATACCTTGTGATGAAGGGAACCCTGGCAAGGGACCCCACCATCAAACTAGATGGTGTAAATATAAGTAGAACACAAAACACAAAATATCTGGGCTTAACATTAGACGAAAAACAGAATGACTCTGCACATATAAACACCGTCTGTGCAAGTGCAACTTCTGCAATGCAGAACATTGCAACGCTAGCCCAAAGGACTTATAAGATACCACTTAATTGCGTAAGGCTATATCTCAACAGTGTGCTAGGTGCTATGGTATCATACGCCGCGAGCACGTGGGGACATCGCCTTAACACAATCAAACCTAAACAAAAAATTAACAGTACACAACGAAGTGTTTTACTGCGACTGACGGGGCTTATGGGACTACCGCACATGATGCACTTCATGTACTAGTGGGAACTATGCCCTTGGACCTAGTAGTGAAACAGCGAGCTGCAATATACAATCTTACACACAATGACAACCAACAACTACAACGCATCTTAAACACAAATCAACTGCCCACGACAAAGACGGAAATAAAGAACTACATACTCGCAGAATGGCAGACAAGATGGGATCAAAGCACAACCGGTAGAAGGGTATACGCAATGATCCCAAATATTAAAGACCGCCTAAAAGCCAAATACCTGGTGCCCAGTCGGGGATTAATTCTTTACCTAACTGGCCACGGACCCTATCTAACATACAGAGAACGCATGAACTTAGTTGACAATAACATATGCACGTGCGGAGAAATAGGAACACCGGAACACATAGTATTCGAGTGCAATGACTTACAACCGTACCTCTACGCACATAGACAAACATTATTAAACAAGACCCTACACCAGATGATTTGGAATGAAAACCTCTTTCCACACTTAAATGCACTCACACAAAAAACCACGGCACTCATCCACCAACGTTATCTTGACGGATAAAAGACACAAACAAAACCACCCTGACAGAGACATAAAAGTACCACCTCTCCTTGGACCGAGGCTCTGCCCGGAGACCGGAGACCGATCTCCTGGAATTCCAAGAGCTCTGCTCTTGACGACCAGAAGCAACAAGATCAAACCATTAACCCGACTTTGAAACGATCCAACCCCTAATATGTAGAATTTGCATGCTTCTACATATTAGCAACCCTGTCTCTCACAAATAATAACCATCAGTAGTAGTATAAGTTAATTTTAAGTAGTAGAACAGGGAATTTCTTTTCTTTTTAACAAACGCTAAATTTTAACAACTTTCACATACTCGAGGCAAACAATACAGCAAACAAATCCTTTCCTGTGAAAGAACCTAATTTTTTATTTATGTAATAGTATAAGTTCAAACATGTACAATTCAATCCAACCTTTTAGTAACCTGTGCAAACATAAACACAAATTAACATTTCAAACACACTTCACACACACACACACACACACACACACACACACACACACACACACACACACACACACACACACAAACAAACAAACACACAAAACACCTCTTATGTATTGTGCAAACATAAAACACTTTTCACACACTTACATTGCCTTTTCAACATCTGGATTTCCGGCTGCCGGTGGTCCAGACTGATAAGGCAACAGCCGTCGAGCGTTCCTCTTTGAAGATTGGGATATCCGGCTTCCGATGGCCCTGGTCCTAAAGGGGGAACGTAACACGGATACCAACATTACATACAACACACATACACACAACTTTCTCTCTCTCACACACACACGCGCGCACACACACACACAAACACACACACACACACCTAAACACACACTTCCATTGCCTTTCAACATCTGGATTTCCGGCTGCCGATGGTCCGGACTGACAAGGCAACGTCCGTTGTGCGTTCTTTCTTGACGACTGGGATATCCGGCTGCCGATGGTCCTGGTCTTAGAGGGGGAACGTAACACCGACCAACATCACACACAACACACACACACACAACCATCCCTCACACATACACACATACACACATAACACATGATGGTTACTTTCTGTGGGAAAGCCAGGTCTGCTTAAATTTCAGGTAGCAGACTACTGAAACGTTGGAACAAATAAATAAATAAATAAATAAATCCTTACAGCGCTGTGGAAATTCTTTGCTACTTGATATTGATGGACTAACGTTTTCACTGAAATCCAAAAAATCAGACTGAATAATGTCTTCGTCATTTTACCTTCGATCAGTTTCGTTGTACAATACACTTGTTCATTATCACTACGTTCTGGCAATTCTTCACTTCTTATTGACGATCTAAATTTTTGTCTATATTCTATAAAATTCAAGTGAAAACTGAACCGATTATCTTCATTGTCTTCATCTAATTCTTTATCTGACGAAAGACTATTATCCAGTGGTATGTAATTATATTTTTTCTGCCAATCGTTCTAACTCTGCCCAGACAATGGCTTCTTGTAATACCTGTCGATAATCAATGGATGTAAATAATTTTACAGTAGAATATTTTCCAGGTTACTCATTAAGTACAAATTTTCGATACCCGAGTGGACTGATTTGTGGTAAAAGAACGAACCCCAAATTGATAACAATGGTAACAAATATAGAGCTTTTCCAATCCCGACAATAAAAATGTGATAAATTACAACAGTGTAAACTTGTAGTGGTTGGCTTCTAGGTAATAGCACAAGATATAGTCTCCGCGAAGGGCGTACGGGTACAAACGCAAATGTAGCACATAAGGCCATGCACCAATCGAACGTAACGAGGGTATCGAACATAATTGTTATAATGTTGATGTAGATGATAGGACGGTTAATATCTTTCAGGTGTATGTAGTTATGATAAAACCGCCTAACACAGTGGAAAAAAAATCCTCTCTTGTTTTTAGCAACGCCATTTTATCTATTGGTTTTCCATTCCTGACGGTATTTTTAAGTCCAAAAAAGAAATACATATTACTACACAAAAATGAGTATAAATCTCATGTAGTTTCGTTTACAAACAGATATATATTGTTAATTAACGTAAATGAACAATTTTTATTATTTACATGGCGTATATAAGAGTTTATAATGGATTCAACTTACCCGATAATCGAATCCACTACAACTTCTGAACCGATAGTCGCGGCAGATGTGTATATAAGTTCACGGCTGTGTACGAATCTCAAAGATAAGTGTTCGCTGCAGGTACCGACAGGCAGGCGCGATCAAATTATTCTTAAAGGACTAAATAATGGAAGAAAATTATGGCAAAACTTTTAAGTACCGTTAGATACTAAATGATCAGGAAAGATAAGAGACAACTGGCAATTACATTGGGTGGCTTCGTAAATCAAACAGAATCGCGGATGACTGCTTATCCCAAGGTCCCGCGATTGATTCCCGACACGGACCGTTTGAAAACTGTTAGACGAGCATTTTTCACAAAGATACACCCTCGTCCGATTGAGAAGTAAAAATGAAGGTCTCGTGTATGTGTATGTGTGTGCAAGCGTGTGTGTGTGTGCGTGGGCGCGTGCGTGTTGTTACGCACGTTAAAGATTCCTACAGTGCTTGGAGCAACAAGGGTTCGGCAAAACTCAAAATTTCCATGTAAAAAAACTTGCTTCCTGGCTAATATAGTACCTTCGGGTGGAGCAACGAAAAATTAATGGAGAGAGGTTATTTCATCAGCCTCGCGTTCTACTATATTTTCACTCCATACGTAGCTGTGCCCATTTCTATCAGCAGTATTTTACATTGTCAAGTTGTAAGCGGAAAACTTGCTTTTATAGTAAAACTACTACAATTCGTTTATCTTTATTTTTCGAAGCATCTATTATATCGTTAGCCTTTTCGTACTGTGACAATTGTTTATCTTTCGAATGTATTTCATATTTCTGCTTCGTTTTGCTTCCTTTTCATCATTTGATTTTTTATATCTTTCACATATACTGCATTGATCTTTTTTGGTCTATGGAAACCTATGTTGTATTCTGTATTAAAAATCTGCTCACAAATACATTTTTTGAAATAATTAGGTTGTACCTCTTGATTTCAAACGCTAAGCTAATTATACTTACTATAATATAGTTATTAAACGACCCTGCATGTAAAAGCTATTTATGTTGATTTGAGCATTCTTCTTTCGGTATCGACTGTCAAACATTCAGGAAGTAATAGCTCAACATAACCTCGGGAAAAATTTTCACATGTAATACCACAAGAGGTTCAAAATTATCGGGTAATTCCCGATAGGTTCGTTGCAAACAAATGAAGGAGTCAAGTTTTCAGTTTAAAAATCACGAGCGCGAAGCGCAGTGATTTTCTGAAAACTTGACGACTTCGTTTGGTTGCAGGGAACCAGAGAAATACCCGATATTGAAGCTCGAGTATTCGAGGATTATTTTCCATCAAATTTGTCCAATACAATTCCATCATGAGACAAAATCCATAGTTCAAAATTAAATACCCACAATTATTGATTTAATTCATATTCAGTGTGTTACAATTAAAATACAATTGTTATAGACATTAGAACAATTTTATTCAAATCAGCGTTATTGGTGATCGGTCCAGAGGAAGTGGAAGGCTGTGGGTGTGCAACGGGAAGGGAATGGAATTTTGCATTATATTCACTTCATTGCGCTCATATTTACGCAGCTTCTTCAGAATCGCTTTATGATGTTCTTGATCCAGTTGTAGATAAGGCCGAATTGAATGAGTAGTTGCATGCCCAGTAATTTTAATAATTTGTTGTTCTCCAACTCCTGATTTCGCCAGATTAGAAACAGCTGTTGCACGACTTGAATGATTCGTGATTCTCTTGTTTCCGACATCAAGACCGGCCTTTTCGCTGACTCCTTCACCCACTTTGCAATCATATTCTCGCCTACTGGAACATCTTTATACCAGCCACTGCTACCTGGATTTCCCAGCTCGGATTTGGAGTCAGGAAAATCTATCTGTCGTTATTTTCTCAGTTCTCTTAACTTGTAATTTTCTAAAGAGTCTCACTGGACACTTATTGGGGACTACTGTATTCTCGGCCAACCACTTACTATCAGACAACTTTTGTCACCACCTTGCGTAGTTTTGCTGAAAATTGGATTGTATTCAATTCTGCCAGTGAGTTCTCCATCATTTTGCCTCTCTTCTCGGAAGTGATATATCATTGTCTTGGATCCTTCACCACCTCGCCAAGCTAACTCCACTGAGACAATCATGAAAAATTTTTTTTGTAATCCCTCAGGTGTTTCTTCGTCCCATGCATTAACCATTGTATCCCAATCCTTGTCTTCTAGAGCTACTGCACTCGCCTTTCGTTTTTCTGGTATGGCTTGCAGAGCCTTGCGTTTAGCATCACGAGCCCCTCTGGCTCCTTTGAAAACAGCATCAGAGAACGGATTTATTTTCACGTTGAACTCGGTCGAATATTTATCTTGGAGTAACTTCGCAGTTTTATTCCACATTGCCTTCACTGTACTTTCCTTATAATCATCCCCGTTAAACTTCTTCATGTTGTATCCCCAGTCTTTTAAAATATCCGCCAGTTCCTCTTCAGTGGTGTCAGCCTTCAATACGACATATTTCTGATCACAAAACGCAGAAAATTGTTTCCACACGGAGGTGTTTGACTTGATGGTGTTGATGGGTACATTTCCTTTCACTTTTTCATCAATTGTTTGCAAAGACAAATCCCCAAATCGACTCATTTCATATTAGAGCTTATCAATTGACATAATATAATTCAATCTGTCAGATTAAATGGAGGTTAACTAGATTGGAAACCTTTTGTTTTTTTATATAGGCAAAATTACCAGTGAAATTATCAAAAATTATCAGTTGAATTGCGTGTAGGCTATACGAAATAATGTCGAATGGTGCAATTGTATTCGCTGAAATTTGGATGCGAAAAATAATCTTCAGAATCGGCTTCTCGAAAGGGACTTGTATCTGCCTAAAATGGAGGTTCACAATTTATTGTCGTTCTTTCTAGTTACGCTTGACGCTATGCGCGCATAATATTATTATTTGAGGTGACCGGTTAAAGTTAAAAGATCTTTCCTATCTTGCAGGCAACGGATTTTGATTAAATTTTCTTGCTAATTCCACTAACTGTTTTTACGTGCACTCATTTTGAAAAAGAAAACCAACTATGAATTACATAATTATATTTTTTATAAAAAACGTAAACAGCGAACAACTACCTTCTGTGGAAAAGTCTTAAAACTAAATAAAAAGTTCTCTACAAATTATTACATGTCTAATTAGTTGTGAGCGAATAAAGGTGGGAATGAAACTTTTTAGTACAATACCAACGCATCTGAATGTGCTCTGCGACTTGGCAATTTATTGGCGTTTGTTTAATGCAAGGTCACTATAACTCAAAATATGTTAGCTTTGCGTTTAAAATATTTATTACTCTTGTTTGAAGCGTATCAAAATATCTGCCAATAAAAATATCTACGTATAGATTTTATGTTATGTTACTGTTGCACAAAGCTGTTTGATGTATTAAGTATTGCATTACACAATAAAACTTAAAATTGAAATTCTTGGGGTTGTAATAGTGTTCCATTGAGGATGTGTTATAAAAGTTTCACTGGGCGTCTTTTCAACGTCCATAAAATGTCTATTGAAACTGTCGTGGTAGAGTTCAAAATATTGGAAATGCCAGTGCTAGTGATGCAGCTTGCCGGCACAGTAAAAGCGCAGGCGCTGGTGATGCTGCTGATTGGATTTGTGGAAGCATTGATGCTGGAAGTGAAGCTATCTGTACTACTGAAGGCGTCAGTACTGATGATGGTACACTTATCCATCAATCTTGCCCTTTTCGCAATTTTTTCATATTAGATTTAATATCGCCACCTATAGCTAACTCAAATGAACATTGAAAATGGTCTGTACCTGAGACCTCAACAGTAAGTTTCATAGTTTACAAAATCAATGTGGATATTTTTGTTTTAGTAGAGGGACCCGAAGCAAACCTTATCCGTGCCAAGATTTAAAATCCTATCTTGCTCACTTCCACCTCACTATAAAAGAATAGGATAAGAATGAAGCATTCTACACATCACATCACTTCGAAGATTTAATTTCTGCTTAAATGGAAAAGGTAAGAGAAGATGATCCTGAAGTCTAAAAATTGAAATGATCAAGACAATACAGAAGTCAAAGTTAGAAAAACTCTAGTGGAAAGTAGCAATGTGTAGGAGTTTAAAAAATAAAGGTATTGTTTGCCTAGTTCGGTTTTGTTATTCTTTTAAAACAAGCACGAGCAAAATGAACTCAATTCTAAGATTGAACGAATTCATAGCACAACGAAGTATGTTCAAAATGCCACCCAAACAAAAAAAACTATACATTATTTTTATTTACACAACTAGTTTTTGAAGTGCCCTCGTGGTCCTTCGCAGATTTCTGGTACCTTCTGCTGCAGATCCATATTTCTAAAGTTACAAAGCTTCTTTGATCTAGGATGCATTTCCTCTCCACTGGCACTTTCCCAAGACTGAATATAGAAAACAAATTTGAAAGACAAACGCCTGAGAAATCGCAACTACATTAAGTATTTGTGGCAGTTCTACTGAAGTTCAAAGTAATAATCAATCAGTAACGGAATACGATCCCTAAACAGTAAAACTAAAGAATATCCACAGCAACTAAATACTCACTTCTCCAAATCCGCAATAAAACTTGCTCTGTTCTACATAATTTAAATGCATATACCAATGCAGCCACAAAGACAAAACCAAAATTTATAAGAGATGGTCAGGTTTATTTCCGGATTTGTTCAGTTTCGCGGGCGCAAATCATAAATGCTGCAAGATGTATTAAAAACGAGTCTATCAAGGATTACTAATCATTACTAATTATAAATCATAATAATAAACGACACTTTCAAACAGAATCATTTCCCAAAGGCATTTAAAATTACCATTTTCAGGTCACTATAATATAAAAAGAGAGATCCTACAAAACCTGAGAATTTGTTACGTACAGTTTTGGCCACAGAAAATATAGTTGGTAATTCACAGAAAAATTCAGTAAAGTACTCACTACATTTGATTTTTCAATGCTGCGCCCGAAGGTACTACATTGTCCACAAAGCGGTTGTTCTACCTCAAAATTTTGAATTTTGCCAAACCCCTGCTGCTGCAAGTAACGTAGAGGTCTTTAACGTGCATGACAACACTTATACACGGGACCTACACTTTACCTTTCATCCAAAGGAGGGCGCATTTTTGTGAAAATTGCCGCTCAACACTTTTCAAGCGGTCCGTCTCGGGAATCAAACCTGAAACTTTGGGCTTAGTACTCACACGTGAACCAACTAAAACTTGGAACCGCTGGTGAAGTACTTCTTGTTTCAGTAAAATACCGAAAACCTCGACTGAACTAACGAAAACGGTTGCCGACTAACTAGGTAGAACAGTTGATATAAGTGTTTGAAGAGGGTCCACGAATGCTATCGGGTGTGAAATATGTCTTAGTCGGGAAGTACCTTGGACGCCAACTAATCTGGTAGGGTTCCTAAGGGGAAGCCCCGGAATGAATAACAAGAGATTGCCAAAATTCGAGATCAGGAGAGCGATTCTGGCTTAAAATTCACCTGAGAGATTGTTAAGTATACTATTACTTGAACATAAAACAAACATTAACCAATAGAACACTAATAGACCTATTTAAAGGTTTCTAAAATCAAATGTTAAATGACATGAATTTTCAATCACATCTCTGGGTAATTACAAATAATTTACTAAAGCAAAATTGCAACTAAACTTTCATATTAATTGAAAAAACCAGTATAAATAATTTTGTAGACTATTATACGCGACTACACACGTACATTTTTCATTACAAATGCATGATAGTCATTCTTTAGCAAATATTAAAAATCAAATATATAAAAATTTACTTAACTAAATTCTTAACCTAATCACACAAACGTTCTGTAGGTACGTTTTTATCAGTTCGTGCAATAAATTCAAAATGTTCATTTATTTACAAATTTTCTCCGGTATAGTTTCAGAGGTTACCATAAATACCTGATAACTGATTGTTGCCTGTAACTTCGAAATTAGTTTTTAACATGTTTATGTCCAACATAAAGTTGTCGACTTAGGAACCAATATACCCCTAAAATTAAAAGCAAGCAACTTGTTATGGTATTGTCCGAACATTATTGACTACATTCAGTATGTTCGATAAGCTATTCTCAAATGTATTTATCCTGATTGTTTGGATTGTAAAATAAGAAGTTCTCTATAAAAAATAGATATTCGCTTCATAAAATAGTTCGAGACATCTACTCTGGACTTAAGATTGTAAATTGAATGCTTTTGCGTCGTGTTTTCTATCTAATACATGTAATTTATGCTAATACAAAATATAAAAAAGCACAGATTGCATATGAAGTCTTTATTCCCAGACGACGAAGTCATAGGTGCGCTAGCGTGATACATTATTAATCAAAACAAAATTAATCATAAAACTGTAATATTTTATACAAAGTCCGCCTGATGAATTTGACAACCTTTAAGTATAAACAATATATGATACAAAAAGTAACTCTACCTTAGATTAAAAATGCATATAACCTAAAAAAATTATATTTCTTAAAGGAACTTTCTAACCCTATAGGTAGGATTTACTATACAAAAACTAATTAAAATGAAATATGATTATAAGTATTTCAAAGAAACGCCACAAACCATATGCCAATTCCGATCTATCCAATATAAACAATTAACAGAATTTATAGGGTGCAGTGTGTGTATTTGTAAACACCAGTATAGAGTTAACAAGTCACTGTCTACCTTAGACGCTGTGTTCCATCATGTTTCTCAAATTTACAGACAAGCGTAAACTTCACTAATAGCCTCTTTAGATGTCATATAACCGAGCATTTCAAAAAGTCTTGACCATCCTACACTGACAAAAATTTATTAAAAAAACCTCAACAAGCTATAGAATTATAACATCTTTCTATACGAGAACAAACGGTAGTAAAAGTTACAATAATACTCGTCCAGCGACTACTATAATTAATTATTGTATACCTCAGTGCTTAATATTAGACCCAATATTTTTTTTATTGTTTTATAAACGATATATAGTAAATAAGCGCATTGAAACTCCTATAGCTCCTTATGCCAACGATACTACATTTTAACCTCGCCGTATTCTTTTGGAGCATTCAGCAGAATAATTAGTAAAAATACTCAATAACTAGAATATTGGCAACGTAATAATTACTGTAAATCTTTATGTTTTGATGAATTTTCATTTTATTTTCATTCGCCAACGATTCCGTATTGTCTCATAAATGAAGGAGATGTCGAGCACATATTTTAAAAAACCTTTAAATTAATTTTTCAACCTAAAAGAATCAAACTGGATATTCTGTTGTTCAAAAGAAGATGAAATTATTAAATTATCAACTCTAAAACTATCGAGCCTGCGTGATATCTCCTAATTTTACTCTACGCTGTTGAAAACAATAACGAAATATAAATTTAAAGAAAATTTAAAGAGTCATAGATTCTAATATAAAAATCAACATGTGCAGAGGTTGTAAAATTTACATTTTATATTTCTTCCATTGCATGTATTAGAATGAAGATATTAAAAGAATCAAAGCAAATACTGAAACATGACATGATTGCCTTAAGAGGGTATTATAAATTATAATTTCCTGTTATAAAGGTTCATTAATATTTCTTAAAGAGAATAATAATAAATTGTACAAGTAGGTGTTGAATACTTATCCTGCGGTAATGTGGAATAATTATGTTAATTACATATATTATATTTAACAGTACCTTCATTCTTATTGCAACACATTATACAGAAATTTAAAAATGTTTGTGAACTTCGTACACCTCTTCAGAACCTTTACAAGAATTTTAAACTGCTTTGTCACCTTTAGCTTAGATTTTCATTAAGCGAGATCGAGCATTGAAACCATTCACTCTGTAAGAGGACAAGCCAACCTCTGCTTGTTTGTTATTTTTCAGAAACGAATCACCCATAATTGGTAAGTATACCTTTTGATTTATTTCCTTGCCATCATGATCCTCTATTTCAAAGAATGCCCTGACTCCCAGTATTGCCGAATCTGTTTTTATTGATACGAATTTACTTATCACTGGAGCTGGAACTGCCAAAAAGATCATGCAAACTTTTTGGTAACGACCCTTTTGATCATAAAGCCATCCACCCAGAAAGATTTAAGTAAAATTGGTTTTTACAAATTTTACTTCGAACGGAAGTCACCACATTAAAGATCCTTATGAATATACAAATAATATACAAGGATTGAGGCAGCTTATTTACTGAAATTTTCTAGAGAAATCTTTTTCGAATGTTGTAAGTAAGGGATAATTAAAAGAAATACGAAAAAAACTTCTAACACAGTGAGTCAAAGTACGGAATGTCAGAGGTTTTAATAATGTTGGTACATTAGAAAGCTTAAAGTGAAAGATAAGCGCGTTAGAACGGAGAAGAACGACTTTGGTTCAAAAGACCACATGATAATTTTTAAAGTATCAAGTATACAAAAAAAAAGTAGTATTTTTAACAAACATAAACATAAAATAAAGGGTAAATTTGTATAAGCAGCTTAGTAAGAAGATTGTTTTAACTAAAATTAAGCCAAAGCCCACACCAACTACAGTAGTATGTGTTTAGATACCGACAACTAACCGCTAAACACGCAACGAATAAACACAACAATTGATTAAATTCATTAAACGAGGTAAAATTGTGGAAACAATGGCAGAATGGAATACTGCAGTCACTAAAGAAAGCTATAACTGTAGGAAAACAGACTGAGAAGAAAAAAAGAGAACAAATAGCAGAGTTCTGGACAAGGCATAAACTAGCAATTGCCAATACTTTTTTCAAAAATCGCAACAGAAGATTATATGCATTTTACACTTGACGAAAGGATCTAGATCCAACAAATGAATTTAAGAAAACGCAAGAGGAAGAAGCAAATAAATTCTTCAATAACTATAATACAAACTTCTTTAAAGCAACGGAAATGCTGTTAAAGTAGGAAAGCTGTGGATAACAAATTGACAGTCAAATTATGCGTCTACAACAATATATTTGTGGGAAGAACGAAAGAAATATAGGAATTCTAAAGACGACCTGGAAAGTATAAGGTATAAACAATTTCGAAATAGAATAAATAGTAAACATAGAACTAACCAGGAGGAATGGATTAGTGAAAGGTGTCGGAAGTTGAACAACAAATTATTGTTGGTAATATAAACCAGACATAGAAGAAATTTAAGAAAAGTTGTAGCAGGTATACTTGACGCATTTTCAATGTTGCAATAATTTTGATTTAATCATCGTATTTAGTATTTCGTATATTTAAAGGTCCAATAAGTTGATAAGCGTTGTAATCGTTCAAGTTTTACTGGTAAATTTTGTCGGTTGTGTGAATTGCAGACGCTAAAACCCCGTATCATTCACATTTGTGAGTCGTTTGAAACACCGTGAAAAGGATGTCCTTCCACACTTTCGTCCTACGTTAATGTTCGCTCTCTACGAAAAGCTATGAGCATTTGTGTGTACTCTTCAAATTCCGAAACAATGTTTCAGTTTAAAGACAGAGGCAATTTAAGAATTGCACTATGAAAATATCTTAATGAGTTTTAGTTAGTGACAAATTCGATCTCTTGATTAATGGTTGATAAGAAGTCTACCTTAATTACCAGTAAGACGATTTATTTGTAGCGCTGAGTATGTGCGATAACACTTCAATTAGTTAATATTGAAGCAGTTGCTACAAGTGCAATAGAAATCTCACATTTGCGTTTGATATTTAAATTAATGCGGTGAGAAGCGGGTAGTGAACATAATTTACCACTAAGGATTTGGGTCTGATCTCTCATCAATACAGTATGGTAAGGCTGATACAACGTTTTTTGCTTATTTCGATTAATAAAGCAAACGTTTTATTTTATGTCTTCTAATATTTCGTTTATGGTCTGAATTGTTTCAAATACGCTGGCGCTGATTGAGTACCTTATTACGTTAAATATTTGGATAAAACTTTTAGTGCAAAATTATATTATCAATGTCTAGAAATTTCATACAGAGTTGATTATTAGTTATTTGACGAATTATATTGTTAAAAGTTGAAAGATTTCTCTTTTGTAGAAAGTATCATGTAATCTAGAACTATTTATTCTCATAAAAAAAATTGTTTTTGGATAGCTAACGTGTTTGTTCGGTCAAATATTGAATTGAGTTGAAAATAAGTCAGATTACTTCAACGTTCATATGTTTAAACGATTATCTTCGTTACAAGCTTCATATCAAATAAAGTACAATGTAAATAATTTATTAATGTTTAATGTTGAGATATGTCCCTCTTTGATGTTAATAATTAAATCTTGTGAATGAACTCAGCCGTTATTTCAAATCTAGGATGGACTTTTTTAGACTATTCTTGTACATATTTTGTACGAACCTGTAATTGAAAATCAAATTCTTTATTTTTATTGAAAAATAGAAATACCTTATTAGGTAATATGTTTATTATTTTTGCATGTCTTAAACAAGATTTTGAAGGTTAGTAAGTTAAAAAATATTCTAATCTCATTCTTGAGTATCTTGAGTCACAAATATCGAACCCTTGGAATTAATTAACTAATTGTAGCTTCTCTCTTCTTGTACAGTCTTTCTTAAAGGGAACCGCTATTGTGTACCCTTAGAGTGTTTGTCTTAATGTCGTAAGCATAAGAGTTTTTATCTCTCCCCTTGTACATTGTTCCTGTCATCCTATATTAAAGTACACGTGCTGAACATAGAACAAAGGCCTATACAATCAAAATCTCCAACTCATTTTTTGTGCTACCCTAAAAGTAGCAAATCTATTACATGCTCATTCCACTAACCCTTTTTCAACATCTGCAGAGGGAAAGAAAGCATATAAATACAATTGCGAATCCAGCATGATTCAGTACACCATACACCATAACCAAAGAACTCAACTACAGTGCTCACCATAGCCTGTAAACCACTTCAGTAAGCAGTACTCCCCATAGCCTGCTTAATTCGGTCCAGTTACGCTGCCCGCCGCCGTACCTGGGGCACATCGCGATAGTTCAGTATCGTAAACCACGTATAGCAGTGCTCCCCATAGCCTGCTTAATTCTGACCAGTTACGCTGCCCGACGCCGTACCTGGGGAACGCAGCATTAATTCGTTCCGTAGACCAGTAGTCAATTATGTATGGGCAGGAAACCCCATTCCACCCACCAGGCCAGCCGGAAGCAGATGCAGAACGCTTTCCGACGTGCCTTTCGAGACACCGTACCGCTACCGAAGCTACTGTCACCCCTGCCGCCGTCACTAGACCATCTTCAGCACTCACAAGGGTTGCGGCGAAAATCCATCCAAGCCGCCCCCACGACGATAACGTCTCGAGAGGTCGTCTGTTGTGGTGAGGTCGAATGCGTCTGCGAGCTGTACCTCCGGGATAGCACCCCCGTAGAGTTCAGTGGCAACACACTCGACGATGCCTAGGGCATCACGACTCACAAAGCCCTCCGAAGAGTTCCGAAGACTACCGGACACTTCTGAATCTCTTAATATTGTATATATATTCAATGTATAGTAATTATGTTCATCCCATAATTCTTTACAACTTCACGTTGTCCCAGAAGTAAAACACGAAGCCTTCCGTAGTGTGTCGAAGACCGCCGAAGACGTCTGGACTTCTTCAAACTATAAATACTTTCTAACTATCGTTATTCAAGTTCTTACACAGGCTCACAAGTAAATCTCGAAACCGACTGCAGAATTCCGAAGACTACCGAAGACTTCTGAACCCTTTAATATTGTATATATATTCAATGTATAGCTCTTGTGTTCATATCATAATTCTTTATAACTTCACGTTGTCCTACAAGTAAAACACGAAGCCTTCGGAAAAGTCTCGAAGACCGCCGAAGGCATCTGGACCTCTTCAAACTATAAATACTTTCTAACTATCATTATTCAAGTTCTTACTCAGGCTCACAAGTAAATCCCGAGGCTGACCGAAGAATTCCGAAGACTTCTGAACCCCTTAATATTGTATATATATTCAAGGTATTGCTCTTGTGTTATTATTATAATTCTTTATAACTTTACGTTGTCCCACAAGTAAAACACGAAACCTTCCGAAACGTCTCGAAGACAGTCAAAGGCGTTTGGACCTCTTCAAACTATAAATGCTTTCTAACTATCGTTATTCAAGTTCTTACTCAGCCTCACAAGTAAATTCCGAGGCATTCCGAAGAATTCCGAAGCCTAGTGAAGACTTCTGAACCTCTTAATATTGTATATATGTTCAATGTATAGTTCTTATGTTCATCTCATAATTCTTTACAACTTCACGTTGTCCCAGAAGTAAAACACGAAGCCTTCCGAAGTGTTTCGAAGACCGCCGAAGACGTCTGGACTTCTCCAAACTATAAATACTTTCTAACTATCATTATTCAAGTTCTTACTCAGGCTCACAAGTAAATCCCGAGGCCGACCGAAGAATTCCGAAGACTTCTAAACCCCTTAATATTGTATATATATATTCAAGGTATTGCTCTTGTGTTATTATCATAATTCTTTATAACTTTACGTTGTCCCACAAGTAAAACACGAAACCTTCCGAGACGTCTCGAAGACAGTCAAAGGCGTCTGGACCTCTTCAAACTATAAATACTTTCTAACTATCATTATTCAAGTTCTTACTCAGCCTCACAAGTAAATTCCGAGGCATTCCGAAGAATTCCGAAACCTACCGAAGACTTCTGAACCCCTTAATATTGTATAAATGTTCAATGTATAGTTCTTATGTTCAGATCATAATTCTTTATAACTTCACGTTGTTCTACAAGTAAAACACGAAACCTTCCGAAAAGTCTGGAAGACCGCCGAAGACGTCTGGACCTTTTCAAACTATAAATACTTTCTAACTATCATTATTCAAGTCCTTACTCAGCCTCACAAGTAAATTCCGAGGCATTCCAAAGCCTATCGAAGACTTCTGAACCTCTTAATATTGTATATATGTTCAATGTATAGTTCGTATGTTCAGATCATAATTCTTTATAACTTCACGTTGTTCTACAAGTAAAACACGAAGCCCTTCGAAGAGTTTCGAAGACCGCTGAAGACATCCGTACCTCTTCAAACTATAAATACTTTCTAACTATCGTTATTCAAGCTCTCACTCAGCCTTACCAAGAAATCCCGAGGCCTTCCAAAGAGTTCCGAAGACTACCGAAGACCTCTGGACCTCTCCTAACATTGTATATATTCGTTTACTTATTATTTAAGTTCCTACTGGGTTCCACGAGCAACCACAAAGCCGTCCGAAGATAACCGAAGACCTCTGAAACGCTCCAAACTGCATAAACTGTTCAGTTTAACTATTTATCTTGTATATCTGTATACTTATGACCTTTCTTTTATTTGTTTGATCGTGCATATTAAACATAACAGTGCTAAGTCTACATACTTTCAGACGCCGCCCACTCGTGCGATAACATTCCATCTAATATACAAGAATATTAGAGGTAGAGGCGCCCTCCCTTTCCCCCTTGTTAGCTAACCACTATCGTGTCCACAGCAAGGGTTGTGCCCGAGCTAGGCCGTTATGGCTTTTATCATCTTCAAAAGCCGTATTGTATGTGTCATCTAGGCTCTCTTTTGCGGTGGGTAATACACCTTTGACCTACCAGAGCAAGAGATAGATAAAGGAAATTTCCAAAAGATAAAATTCTAAACCTATTATACTAGCGCGTACTACTGTGGGGCCTAACTTTTAAATTAGCACCTTCAATCGTAGACGAATTTTGTATTGATTCAGATTCTTCAAGTATGCGGCTCCAGCTGTCTTATTAGTTATTGGTTGAATTAGTTATTTTTCTTATAAAAATTAGATTTCGGTAGTGTCAACAAAATTTTGTTTGTTTAACTTCATCCACTAGATCTTTTGATCTTGTTATGAACACATGATCACTATGTTGTAAGAGGTACAGTCAAAAATAAAACTATAAGATCACTTTATTAGTGTTACTTCCTTTAAAAAATATCTTAATGTCAAAATTCATAAAGTTTTGCAGTTTGTTGGAATGTGGTATTGAGAGTAGGTACTGTTCGAATTATTTTTTCTGGAGTGGACAAAACCTTACATTTTTATGTCTAAAATGTATGAAATTTTTTGTTAGTTTGTACTGAAGAGCTATCGTGCGAAACTTTTTAATTAATTTAATTTTCTTTGAAAAATGGTACAAAAGTCCTAGACCGTCTATCTGCATACGAAATAACTGGGGTATGAAGTGAAAATACATGATATCGATAATGGTAGACCTAATTCTGAGAAGAGATCAGTTTTAGGTCGTTTGTTGACTAACTAGTAAAAACGGCTTAATTGTTTAATCTATTTTTCTAGTTACAATGTAGATTTTCTAACGGTACGTGACGGAGTAAATGTTACCGTTTGAGTCTATTAGGAATGTTTTGTCAGAGTTGGATAGAACTACGTCCGATTCGATTTTTAAAAAGCGCAGTCTAAGTTAGCACATCTTTCTGGTCGTGTGAAGCATATGGGGCTCTCGTTAACAAATATGGAAAAAGCTGTTACTTTTAAAAATGAAACTACGGCTATTATACTGATTTTCGGCATCGACCTTATGGTCGACCTATTCGAAGTTACGAAATACATTAAACATTAGGGACAAGACTGATATTTCAAACTTTTTGAGATTATTAACTATACTTAATAAAACAGAACATCGGTTACTGTCCTAAGAAATCAAATGTCTTCAATTACGAGGACATCGATAAATTTTTCGATTGTGCCCACTTGGATTTTCTTCCACAAAAGATGAGAATGTCATTGAATGCATCAATAGTAATGTTTAAACATTTTAGACTACTCTAGTTATTGCGCTTTCTGGTGCTTTGAGAAGTCTAAAATTATTTAAAATAAAAATAAATGATATACAAATGACAGAAGAACGAACCATTGTCATAATTACGAACACAAAAACTTACTGTCCTCGAAATTTTATAATAACGGATCTAAGATTGCCATATTAAAAGAATATATTAATTTATATAAACATGCGGTAAATCAATGATTTTTATGCCAGTACGTAATGGAAAAGTTACCCGGCAACTCTATGAACATACTCCAATCGCGCAATTCCCCAAGAAAATAACTACGGTTTTAATGTTGAAAGACATTGACCACTATACTGAATATAGCTTTAGACGGACAACAGCTGCTGTATTTGCTAATACGGGGGCGATGTTTTTCAATTGAAGAAGCTGAGTGGTTAGAAATCGAATTCTGTTGCTGAAGGTTACGTGAAAAAGTTCCGTCGTACAAGAAGCGTTGGATGAACCCACTTATTCTAAGGCATCAAATTCAAATCAACAATTCAATATATGTCCAGAGCCACAACATGGTTTAAAAATCAATATCGATAAACATAGAAATTTCAACCTAATTATGATTTCTATCGTTCTAATTTTTAATGAATATTTTTTCTTTTCATTTTAATTTCAATTATTTGTAATTTGTGTTAATAAATAACCATATCTTCTATGTATTGTATTTCCTGAAACTAATACAAAATAGAAACGTTCCTTTTATGTAACAGAAAGTAACTAAACTGAAACAATTTAAATGAATTAGATATGAAAACGAGGTCGGAAAGTAGCCACTTCCTGCACTTCTTTTGAAGTCGGAGAATGACTACTTTCCGACCTGAAATAGCATACTTTGAAACTCTTGATATGGATAGTTATCTCATTATTGTTTGATGATTGTAAATAAACACTTTTGCTGATTTTTGAGTTGCAACATTTAAATTTAGCAATTTTAAATAGCTTTCAAGTTAAATAGTATATCAGCAAAACGCCTCCAATTGTTCAAGCGATTTTACGAAACCTTCGATATCTTATATATTTTCCCATGGGAAATTCATAGAAGTTACTCATTTTAGTCAAAAATGTTAGGATGACCCTGCAAGTACCCAAATACTCAAATCACACACTCGTTGAATTCCACACGAAAGAAATTAAACACATGCAGATTCGATATGGGAGACACGGTGTCTTATTCCAAATTGGTAGTTAAGTGACTCTAAAAATGTACCGGTGGTAGAAATAACGCCAGAGGTTTTTCCTTCATAGAAGAAATACATTTTCATTGCACGGAATTTAAAGTGTTAGTAAAGCAAAGCGTTCAAAGCGTATATAAAAAAAAATAAAGGTATTTGTAACATTTATAAATGTGAAAACAGCCTTTGAAAGTACTACATTGTAATAATTGTGCTGAAGCAAGACTAAAATAGGAACACAAGTAAGGAACGAATAGACTCGATTACGGGAAAAGAAAGCAGAAGAAAAGATGTTAAAAATTGGAAGATTCTTCTTCTACTAACCAAACTTATTGGATATTGTCATCATAATTAGGTCCTCTGTCCTGGAACTGGTTAAACTTATCTCCATCGTTTCCCAATCTGAGCTACGTACACAATTTACTCAAATTCCCACAGCCTACATCTTTCACTATTTGTGTGCAATAGTCTAATCTAGGTGTACATCTATCTCTCTTCTTTCCTGTTTCTACTTCTAATATATTCCGCACTATTTCCCCATGCTTTAGAACGTGTCCTATCATCGTATCTCTCCTATTTTTTTACTGTTTCCCACATATTCTTTTCTTCCCCTACTATTTCTAGAACCCGTATTCTTAACTTTGTCTGTCCATGATATTTTTATCATACGCCTCTAGCACCACATTTCAAAGACTTTTATCTTTTTCCCGTCCACTTCCCATATTGTCTAGGTTTCATAGATGTGCAGAACTGTGCTCCACACATATGGTTTTAACTTTTTTTTGTTTGTTTCCATGTTTATTGTTTTCGAACGTAGAAGTTGCTTTTTGTTGTTAAACGAAGCACGATAATGTGTTAATATTTTTTTATATCTTTTACACTTTTCTCATCTTGCGTTATTCGACTTTCTAGATAGCTTAACTTATTATAAATTCCCGTTTAATATTTTCTTATTATGGTTTTTAGCTTCTTTTCCCCTCTTTTACAGATTAGTACTTGAGTTTTATTTGTGTTAATGTTGACACTGGATCTGTCTGTTAATGCTGTTTCCAGTTAATTAAGAGTTGTTTCCTAACACTTCCTTGCTAGATGCTAACACCACCGTACCATCTGCAATATCATCTACAAATTTAAGCACATCAATCGTTTGTCCCTGTATAATAATTTCAAATGTCTTCCTGTATTTGACAGTATTCATTGTCTCTTTGATATACAAGTTAAAAAATAACGGAGATAACGCACATCCTTGCCTCACTCATTTTCTAATATTTACTTCTCTACGTTCCTGCTGTAATTCTATTACCGCCGTTTGCTCTTTGTATAAGCTATGTACAGGGAGCTTATAAAAGAACTCGTTGATTTAAAAAATATCAACAATTAAAAAATGAAAGCAGTAATAAACTTTCGGGTTTTGAACTTGAGTTCAGTATATTGTCAAGATTGTTTTGCTAATATTCGATCGCAGTGCGTGCCCTTGGAGCGAGCGTGGTGGGGGAAGAGTGCTACTGCTTTCGCCGGTCGGCAGTCGTCACTCACCAGTCATGGCTACGCTACAGCAGAAAGCTCAGTGTGTGATTTGATTTATTCAATCGAGTTCAGTGATTACAGTTCAGGGTACTTATCGCCGTGAATATGGCGGTGATGCATCTACTAACAAAACTACTCTGCAGTGGTATAATCACTTTCGGGAAAAAGTTAGTGTCTTAAAAATTAAGCCACCAGGTAGGTCTTCAGCCTCTGAACAGAATGTGGAACGGATCCATACATCCTGTATTCGTAGCTCTAAAAAATCATTGGCAATGCGAAGTTTGGAGTTGGGAATACCTAAGTCTACCGTGTACAAAGTGATGCGGAAGAGGCTTAAATTACGTGGGTATAAGATTCAACTTCTCCATGAAATCAAGCCCAATGACAAAGTGAAGAGATTCGATTCAGCAGTCTACATTTTGAACAGGATTGGAGAAAATGAGAATTTCATAAAAATGTTATGTTTATTCCGAGAAGATCCGTGACATTGCTCGTTTGAGACAGAGGATTGTTGTAGCTGTAGCATCCCTCACGCCTGATATACTGCTGAATACCTGGGAAGAAACTGATTATCGCTTAGACGTGGTCAGGTCAACAAATGGTGCACATATAGAACTTTATTAGGTATCAAAAAAAACTTGAAAACTTGAGAAGATTCTCTTTAATACTATATAGGTTTAATAATATTATTTTACTTTACTGTGTACAAATAAAACTTTAAATTAAGGAGTTCTTTTATAAACTCCCTGTATTACCCGTCTATCCCTAGTACTCATTCCAATTTTCTTGAGTATTTGGATTTTTTCCACTTTCAACATCATACTTTGAAAAAATCATATAATAATGTTTCGGATACAATGGTTAGGTAGTACCTGAGAAAGAATGACTATCAGAGTTGCAGACGATGTGACCATATAATCACAAACTAAAGAGGTAGGGGTCATTGCGCCTGTGAGGCGAACACCGCCAGTAGCCGGTCAAACCATTTTCAAATTCTAATAACTTAATGTAGAACGGATTTATCTTTGATTTAAATATAAGCCTGACACTGGTGGATTTTGAAGGGTGATACTGATAATACATCTGTTTCTCTCACTCTTAGTTCAAGATCTTATCTTAATATTTATAGTGCAGCTCTATATGTCGTTCATGGTGGTTGTACAGTCTTCAGCCGGTACAATTTGCTAGCAGTTAATTTAGAAGTATAAAAGGCAGTGACGTTGTGATGTACTTTGTTTAACATGTTAAGTGACTTGTAGGTATTGTAAATTACTCTAAAAACCAATTAATAGCGCAATTTGTTATACTTTGTACAAAAAAATAGATGGTCGGTCAATAGCAAAATCCGTGCAAGTAAAATTCCAATAGTCGAACAGCTGTCCGACTATTGCAAACATATAACCATTAACATAATTCTCTCTTTCTCGCTTTGTGTTTGTTATCTTATTCCTTTACCTATGTTTTAAAACGTGGCCAGTAGACGGACATAATGTACTTTACTGGTGCGCATAACATAAAAGCAACATTTTGTGTTCGACAGTTAAACTCTGCAAAATTTTGAACTATACCAGTAATCGGACATAGTAATTTTTGTTAGTACTTTACAAAGTCACTTTGCCATTGATTTTTAAATTTTTTTCAAATATTGTTTATTTTTATAATGAATTCCGGAAAAAAAAAAATTTCACCAATATAGTGAAGATAATCTAAAAATTGCAGTGGAAGAAGTCAAAAAAGAAAGAAAATTAAGAGAAACATGTCGGCAATACAGTGTGCCGAAATCAACCGTACTGGACCGTGTGAAGGGACGAATTGCTGAAAATGTAAAAAGAATGGGCCCAGAACCAATTTTAAGTAACGATCACGAAAATACATTAGTAAATTGGATTGTGGAAGTAGCAAATTATGGCTTTCCACTAAAAAAGCAAGATTTGCTAGCTTCTGTTCAGCAAATCGTACAGAAAGGTCGTATAAAGACTCCATTTAAAAACAGCCGACTAGGTAAAAATTGGTATGCTGGTTTTTTAAAAAGGCACTCCCAATTGACCTTAGAATATTCCGAATCTTTTGAAAAGTATAGGGCACAAGTGACCGAGGAATATATACGGGCATGGTTTAAAGTTATAGAAACCTTTTTAAAGGACACTGGTCCTCTATCCGTTCTAGAAAATCCAAGTCGAATTTTAAACGCGGACGAATCTGGTTTTAGTCTTTGTCCAAAAACTGGGAAGGTGCTGGGTGTAAAGGGACAAAATTTATATGCTGTTAAACATGGTAAAGAAAATGAAAATCTTACTGTTTTAACTACTTTTACAGCAGATGGAAGACTTGCTCCTCCGCTTTTGGTGTTTCCTTATATTAAACCACTGAATCTCGGTAAAATAAGACATAAAATCAGAAATCTCTCAATTGTATAAATAGAAACATGTTAAAAAATGTTTCCCAAATTATTGAATTTATATAAAATTCACCAATAAAAATTAATCAGCTGATTTCACGTTAAGCGTATTGGCTACCATAGGAAAGTCGATCCCAGGTCGCAACACAAATTGAAGGCAACCATTCTTTTAAACTTTAAAAATTTTTGCTTAGTGTACTCAATCCAAATATTTCGAACATCAATAAATCAAAGTCACCTTCAATTTATGTCATAAATGTCAAACTTGAAGTTTTTATTATTTTGACAACGATCCTAGGTCATGGATCGAAACGTTAATAAAGATGATTTCAAAAACTATGAGTAGTTTAATGAGTGGTTTCATTCCCAAAGAAGATTAAGAAGAACACCAAGAGCCATTGTTCAAAGCATGCCTTCAGATTGGGTTCTTGGCAAATCTGAAACGGGCTGGATGAGAAGTGACATATTTTTTGAATACGTTGTCAATAGCCTGAATGATTGGCTACACACAGAAAATATCCAAAAGCCGATACTGTTCTTGGTAGATGGGCATAAATCACATATGTCACTAAAACAAAGCAAAATTTGTTCCCTTAATGGCATTATATTGTATGCTCTACCTCAAAACGCTACTCATCTTTTGCAACCAGCAAATGTGGCAGTTTTTAAAGCACTAAAAGAGTATTGGCGTCAGGAAATAAGAAATTGGCAGGCAAAACACATCAACCGAGTAGTTGTAAAATTCGATTTTTGTCCAATTTTTCAAGAAGCCCTTAAGCATCCCAATATCAAACAAAATTTTATAAACGGATTTAAAGCTACCGGATTATATCCTTTTGAACCGAACAACGTGAACTATTTGAAATGTGTACAAAATCGATCAGAAAACTTAAATACTAGACTTACAAAATTGACAGAAGACGGAAAGATCATAACCAAAGAAGATATCAAAAGTACGGAGAAGGTTATTACAAAACTAAAACCGAAACTATTAGAGGAAGGAACTAATGCAGATAGAATATTAAACCTAGTACAGCCATTGAGCTCAAAAGAGAATGCAATATCTCTTTATGCTGATGCAGATTTTAATGAAATGGAAGTAATTTTTCTTGATGATTTGCCGAACAATTGGTCTAAAATTGATCTTGTACCTGTCAACGTCCCTTCAAAAACCGATTAACAATCTTCCTATGATTGAAACTAAAGAAAATATAAATGGAGTCGAAGAAACAGTAAAATTAACTGCAAATACTTATCAAAGCAATTTAATGGAAGAAATACCGAAAAGACCGATGGCGTAATCGGAAACACTAAAAACGAAGTTGAAAAATAAGGAAATCTATTTGAAACTGCAAAGGTATTGGTATTATCACAAAGTGAACAAAACACTGAACCTGAAAGATCACAAACGCAGATGTTCATCAAAGTACTGCATTAAGCAGTATTGTAAATAGTTATCACAAAGAACTCTTTCAAAAACATCTAGTTTTTCCGAAGCCTATAAATAAATCTTTAACAAAGCGTCGACAAAAAAAAATCCAAGTGAGATTTCATCGGAAGCTTGGAGAGAATACTACCTACAAAAAGCAAAAGCAAAAGAAGACAAAGAAAACGCTAAAAAGAATAAAAAGATAGAAAATGCAAAAAATAACATTAAAGAAGGAACTGCAAAAAAAGAAATAGTTTACTAACCACTATTAATGGTGAAAATCTTATCAAAGCCGATGAAAAAATAGTTCAAAAATGTTCAGTATGTGAGGAGGGTCTAGACAGCGACACCGAAATTGAAACCGAAAAAAATGTAGAGTGTGATTGGTGCCCTAGATGGTTCCATCTAGGTTGTAGCCAATTTTCCGAATTAATCTATGTTGAAGCCACCAATGAGAATTTTGTTTGTGAATTTCGCGAAAGTGAACTTTAAGCTACGTATATGTGTAGTTCAGTCCAATTGCTATAACGACTTCAAAATATTAATTGTTAATACTTACTTTTACTTAAATACTTTCGGTCAACTTCGTTCTTTTATAAGTACAACCATAAAAGTTACTTACACTATGGTACTACCATATTAATCATTATACTGATAAGTTTAGTGTAAAATTATTTAATCTAATTAACTATACATGTGTCTTATTTGGCTACGAAAAAGGTTAAACAATAGGCAACTGTTGTAAATATTGCCTGTCCGATTATTAGCAATGAAATGGGCAAGTACTAGCGTGTACTGCCTGACTAATGGTCAAATGAGTACAAATTCGATAAAATAATTATGAAAATGTATTGATATATTTGTTTAAAAAAAATCTTTGATTATGATTGAAAATAGCAATTTCAAGGCACCTTTCTTTTGTAAGGTAAATGAGATATCTTGGTAATTGAAATTTGTGCAGGAAAGTAACGGAGATTTTTCACTAAAGTGTCCAACAACTGGCTTATTCACCCCTAATTCACGACAAGTTTAAAAATTGAACTAATATTTGTAAATAATAAGGTGCTCAGATCAGCGTCCAAAACCTGAGGAGTCGAACATACACATAGATATATAACATAAGAAACATTGCACATAGACAAACATTCATTTGCAGACATTGTAGGAATTGCTACGATGGAAGTCATGAATGTAAAGTGAAAAGGGTCAGAACAAAAACTTAGTCTTACATATTAGGTATCCATATTAGGTAAAAATGCAGATATAGTAAAATAAGGGTGCATGATGGGGCTTAGTGGTTCGAGATCGAGTGGCTGAAAGTAATCAACCATATGATCACATTCACAACCGCGTGTACGCGAAAAGAAATTTTTATAACACGAACTGGTCACGGTAGACCTAATTTAAACGTGTTGCCTTCACTATCGATGTAATGCAAGCAAGAGCAGTGGAGTGTATTTTCGAGAAGCTTACGAAGCTTGCTGTGATTAATACCACTGACATACAAGAATAATAACGCTATCTATTATTAACTGAACACCAATGTTACAATTGCGGGAGCGCGTCTTTTACCTGCTTACCTTTTTGCGGTCTAACAACTTCTCTCTTAACATTCCCCAGAGTTGGGGCGATACTGGTTGTGGCGCGCAAGCCGTCTCATTCAAATATTTGTAAATATATAAATTCCTACTCGTGTCGTAACAGTGTTTAGCCGGAGAGGAAGGTAACATAGCAAATCTTTAAATGAGTAACCACAAAATATCATTACTAAATGCTTGTCAGGAAAGCGTTTCCGTAGAAATGAAGGACTTGAACTCTTTGGAAGACGAAAAAACGATTGGTGGTGTTTAAAAAATGAATTAATATGGTTTATACTAACACCGTGTGGATACAGGGCCACGTTCAAGAAAATACTCATTACATGCAAGTTCGTCAGACATTCGCAAACGTCGCAGTCGGCTTTTTTTATGACAAAAGATCGGTAAGCGTAATGAGTTATTGAACCCCTGTTTAGACGGTGCAATTCGAAAACACAAGTCGTTAATTCTGCTCGAAGAAATGCCCGCTGTCTCTTATACATCTTCCACTCTGATATGCTTGAAAAGTGATACTTGCCGCTCCTGCAGCCTTTTTCTATTAATTTTACTCACAAAGTATGTGTTCAACAGTAGTTGAAAATTTTTAAGGTACATAAAAAAGGTACAATACGTAATCATGCCAGTAAATGGTAAGTTTGTGTAACTGACCCATCGCGTATTGAAACATCACCTGCTATGCAAACTATCGGCTTAACATTTAATTCGCGAACTATGTACTTTTTCAAACAAAGGGGGAAGAATAAGTTCCTCTTCAGTCGTGGCGTGTATGTTGCAGGTGTACAACTCAATTTCATCTTTCTTTTTGTTTTGATGACTGTCGACGTTTTGTACTTAAGTTTCTTTATGAATTCCCCCTAAATGGACTTCAATAAACTTCATTTGTTTGCGGCGAATAAGTCTATCAGATAAGATTTCTTATCGAAGGTTTTGTTTAACTGCTGATACAAATTGAACACGAAGCAATAAAGTTACATAAGATGGAATCATCGTAAAGTCCTCGAGCAAGTATATGAATGCAAATAATTTATTGTTTCACAGATATTATAAGAATAAATATGAGGGTACTTTTAATTGCCTACTAATAATGAACACAATTATTCAGCATTATCGCAGGCTAAGTACTCAATGCCCACCAGTAACTTTTATTACTTCTTAGAAAAATGATTAACGAACCATTAGTGCTGGTAATTAAAATTTATAGCAGCCAGTTATGCAGTGCGGTATAAGTGTGACAAAGCAATATACTTTTCTTATTAAATGGCATACGATAACAAAGCTCTGGGGATGTAAATTCAAACATATATTTAAATTTTAGAATTTGTGTGATGGCTTATATGTTGTTGCAAATTTGGTTTTAGTTCACTTCGCCCATTTTTTCGATATAGTATTTGACCGTGTTTGAGAGAATATTTTTTAAAAAGATCATACCTACGTGCAACCTCTAACATTTTCTACAAGAAAAATACAATTGTTTTTCTTTGCCGAAATTAAGTTGTTTTTCATTGTCAATTTAAACATTTTTTGGAATATTAGAATTTTTATAAAGGGCGAAGCAAAATGAAAATGTAATGTTTTTAAGGTACGGTCAGGGTCTGATTTTGGTTAAATTTAATTTGAAATAAACATTAAAACTTTTAGAAATATATTGTTCGATTTTATTACTGCAAGGGATTGAAAGAGGTCTACATTTAAACACATGAGTCAAATTTAGTCAGTATAAACGGAATTCCTTCCATTAAAAATCAGTCGCAATGCACTTATAAGCGATTTTAAATTTACAAGAAGATCATTAATTTTAATTATTGTTTACACTTTTTTTATGAGAGTCTTTGTTTAGAGCGAAGATGAGATTTAACTACTTTGGAGAGGTTTTGGATCAGAATATATTATTTGAATGTCAAACTTGCTTTTGGATAGTTACTAATCTCGAATTAAATTGTTTGAACATTCATTGGTGGGCAAACAAAGTATACATTTCACGGTATAGGGCAACTCGATACGGTCAACTTGGCTCGCGCAACTCGGCGCTAAGACAACTCGGCGCGGAACAAATCGGTGCGCAACCATCGTATGTATAATGTGTATAAATATTATAATTGAATAAGTTTAATACAGACTTTAAACACGTAATAAATCGTCCATTCGAGCATGAGTTCAACAATAGATCTAGTCGAGCTGAACAAACGCAAGAGATGTGTTTTTTAAAGCATTACAACAATCTTACAATAGACTACGTAAAATTTTGAACAGAAATAATGCAGTATGAAATAGTGAAAGTAGTAATTAGTCGTGCTATTAACATATAATTACCATTTCAATTATTATATAAGAACCAGAGATGAAATGGGTCACCGAAAAAGTGACCCATGACCCAGTGACCCAAATAGGTATGTGACCCACGACCCATTGACCCACTGGCCCAACTCGACCCAGTGGCCCGAATTGACCCGGTAACCCAAATTTACCCGGTGAGCCAAATTGACCCACGGACCTAAATTAATTTACGTCTACGCTTATCAAATATTGTCATCAACAAAATACTTTATTTATTTTAAATAATCAAATAAAATGTAAACAAAAGTACTAAAAATAAGAAAGAATTATAATATATAAATACAAATTATCTTATAAACCTACGTAATAAAAGAATCTTACATTTACATCACCATATGAATTTATGATGACTAGGCTATATTTTTAAAATTCCGTTTTTCAAAGATTTTGAAACAATAAGTTGACTTTCTACGGTATCATCCTTGAGTCGTGCCCTATCTATGCGTGTTATTTTTCCAGCACTAGATACATGTCTCTCTGACTCAGCAGATGAAGCTGGAATTACTAGGATTTTTTTGGCAATTTTGCTTAGAAGTGGTTACTTCTTTTTATTAACACTCCACCATTTTAATGAATCAAATCGTGCTTCGTCATTATCCTTATCGCCATTAAAGGGACCAATTAAACTTTTATAACTGCGTTCTTCGTTGCTTATAAATTTCCGCAGTTCTTCTTTGGTCTGCTGTTTAAAATCTAAATCCCGACACGGTCCGCTTGAAAAATGTTAGGCGAGCATTTTTCACAAAAATACACCCTCGTTCGGATGAGAGGTAAAATGGAGGTCCCGTGTGTGAGTGTTGTCACGCACGTTAAAGATCCCTACCTTGCTTGGAACAGCAAGGGTTCGGCAAAATTCCAAATTTTCCAGGTAAAAAAAACTCGCTTCCTGGCCAATGTAGTACCTTCGGGTGGAGCATTGGAAAATCAAATGTAGTGTTTAAAATCTAAAGTGCGTGTAGATGTAGAAGACATACTTTTGTGTTGTGCTCCAGGAGTACTGAAAGTTGCGAAAGAATCTGGCTTTGCTTTCTTCTGTAAAAAAAATTTAAAACTAAACTTAATTTGATTTCTATAAAAAACAAGTTCTTTCAACAAAATCGATTTTATGAAAACTTGCGACACCTGGACAAAAAATGCATAGGCGGCATAAAATCAGCACTGCTTTTCCGTAATGTTACATTAAACTTTGAAAAGCAATGAAAAATAAGTAACAGATAATAGAACCATTGTTCTGTAAAATTTATACAATTCACCATTAACATTTTAAATAAATTAACTATGAAATTTACAATTGTAATAAATTAATTCGAGATAAAAACTATATAATACATTAAAATATTATCGGGATGATTTTGCTTCTGTAAATTGCAACTGGGCTTCCTTATCTCCTGATGAATTTATGTTGGAAATACTTGTTTCCTTAGCTACTGAAATTCCATACTCTATCAAACCTTCGTTAATTTGCATGTAAAAGCTATTTTTATCTTCATTCTTGTTGACAAATAAAAAATCTTTTAATGATGGATCCAGAAATGTTGCCATCAAATGCAAGGTTGTTATTGAAGACCAAAACTTTTCGTCCAATGCTTCAACAAATTTTCGCTTCAATAATCTAATTTCGGTGTGATTTTGTGAACTTTGAATTTCCCGCATGTTTTGCAAACAGTAAAACGAAGGTAAGACGTGTTGGAGGGTGCATCGGAGAGACTGTTCAAGAAAATCAAACATTTGTTCCTCAGAATTTACGAAATTTAACACATCATTAAGCAGTTGACGGTCAATGCACTCAATCAAACCGATGCGGCCTCGTGTCGTTAAGAGAGAAACTAACACTGAAACTGCCCGTTCATCGGTTACATTCAGATTTTCACTAATCGAACTAAACATGTTGAGTAATGATCGTCAGGGCTTTGTTTTTCCACCATACTTCAGGGATCGAGGCAATTCCGATTGGATGTCTGTTGTCTTCTTCACGTACGTTACAAGTGCATTCGAACTTTCATATAGAGGATTGATATTTTCATTCAACTGTCTACACTGTACCCAAGCGGTTTGTATGCTGGTGTTTAGTCTATGACAAGCACAGTCTACACGCACTTTTTGATTGGTAGCAGCTATAATATTACTACCGCAATCTGTTATTGGAATATCGATAATATCACATTCTAATAATACCGAATCTAAAACAAACGCAATATTTTCTGCAGTTTTCTTTTGAAGGAAGGGTAGGTTACCGGATCAATTTGGCTCACCAGATCAGTTTGGGTCGCCGAGTCAACTTGGGTCGCCGGGTGAATTTAGGTCACCGGGTCAATTTAGGTCGATACACATGACCCATTGACCTGGTGACCCAAACAAAAGAATGGCCACTTGGACCCACTGACCCACTTGACCCTTGACCCATTTCATTTCTGATATGAACACTAACAGAAAACGATCAGGGAAAATTTCCACATAATTTTGTAACTACATACCTTTATATTTTAAATTGAAAGGCTGGCACTTTAATACAGCTACCTTTTTAATTCACTTTAAGTCGACTTAACATTGGAATATTGGATTTACTACATGTTTAAAACATTCTGTATTAGTCTAACACATATTTGTACAAGTTATGACCTGGTTTCTCGTCCGGTTGTCTTCCTGGGCCGAGTTTTCCCTCCGCCAAGTTGTACTAGCACCTAATTGCCTCGTGCCGAGTGGACCGCGTCGAGTTATCTGCGCCGAATTGTATCATTTCGGCAATTCATATGCAATATCTCTATATCTGTTACAAAGCTATATAAGCGGTAAGTTTGTAATGGTTATAAAAAATATATTTGTAGGGCAGATACTATCCAAATGATCTAATTATGAGTAAGTATAGTAATTGTTGAATGATATAAACCCAAGTAGAATATTAGAAAATGCTGTAACAACGAAGCAAGGTTAATGACTGCTAATCCAAAGGCTTAATTGCACAGGCTGGTGTTAACATTATTTTTATGCAATGCGTCAACTAACAATAGGATGTTAAAGCACATAAGTGTTCTTTTATTACAAATGAACTATGATATCAATAGCTATTTCTGAACAAATTTTTGTAATGGCAAATTTCGTTCTGATAAAATGTATTTATTAAAAAAAAATTGTAGATCTTTAGCGTCCAGTAAAGTTCAACTCTACCAGGTCTAGTTCATTTACAGTCTTTTGTAACTATATTTCCTTATAAATGATTAGAAATAATTATATATATAACAAACAGAAATTGTACGAAGTCACCATTAATATCGTTTTGGGAGGATTTCTTGGCCAAATTATATCTAAAATATTATTTCGAATGTCACAAATAACAAGTAAAAGCTATTAAGTGACCGCGTTTGTATTTGCTCATCATCATCAGGTCTTGAGTCCTGGAACTGGTTAGACGCGTATCTTCATTTTTTCCTGCTCTGAGCTAACCTACATATTTCCCTGAAATTCCTAGAGCCTAAATACAGTTCGGTTCCCCTTCTATCGTTTTCTAAATATATACCCTATTTTACCGATATTCAGTAGTATGTAAAGGGGGTTCGGCAACCTGCGGCTACCAAGATCCAAAACACTTAGACATTTGCAGAATTAACTGTTTTCCAATAAATTCTTTCCCACAATCAACATTACTTGAGAATGTTGCAAAGCCAAAGTCAACACATGGGCCTGTATCCTCGACACTGCTTGCACTTCACGTACACGATACCAAAGCGAACAGTTAAAGTGCGAACACATGAACTTTAGACAACCTTTCGTAAGCTTAACGGTATACGGGTCACGGTGAATGAATGGTTTATGTGGCAACAATGTAACTACGATAATAGTGTTACATTTTATAAATATAACCATACTTTCTGTTCTGCTTTAGCACAAACTTTTATTTATTTTTATTTGAAATGTCAACCCAAGTTAAGATAAAAAATAATTATAATAAACAATAAATACAAATACAAGCTGTTGAGATCTATATTTGTAAGAAATTTTACATATTCTTGAAATATCTCATCTCTGGTAATGGCGTTAACAACTTTTTCAAAACAACGTTATACTGATGATTGTGCTACCGAAAATTATAATTACAACCAATATCCAACTGCTAGCTACTACTAGCCACAAAGCGTAGAAATATTAATATCGACAAATATATAAAAAAATCTACATCTACATGAAATCACTTGTATACGATATTACGGTAGAAAACGAAGAAGAATTAATAGCACGAATTCAGGCGGCGTCACAAATTATTTCTATTAAAGTTGGACAATTTTTGCGACGCTGACCTAACCTATCAATTTTTCCTTCTATCTAACCTAAGTCCACACAAGTCCAACTAACCTAACCTAACTCCAGACAACACTAGCTAACCATACTCCTGACAAATCCAACTAACCTATCCTATCTCTAGGCAACACCGACTAACCTAACTCCAAACAAACTCCTCTCGCATCCGTATGACATACATCCGACATACATCCAAACTATATCCAACATACATCCGACATATGTTCAGTGTACATCCTACATATCCGACATATGTTCAACATATGTCCAACATGTATCCAACATACGTCAGCCATGTCCACCATATGTCTGACATATGTCCAACATTCGAAATAAATCCAACCTAAGTCGGGAGCAATTTCACCCTATGAGGCAATTTCACCCTATGGCGCAATTTCACCCTATGAGACAATTTCACTCTAACCTAGCATCCTACATATCATCATCATCATTGGGTCTTCAGTCCTGAAACTGGTTAGACGCGTACCATCATTGTTTACTATTCTGAACTAACCTACAGATTTCCCAGAAATTTGCACAGTCTGCATCTATCACTATCTGATCTAGGTCTACATCCGCCTCTTTTTTCCTATCTCTGCTTGTCATATATCCCATACTATTCCCCAAAAATGCCTTAGAACGTATTATGCCCTTCTATTTCTCATATTTTTTCCCAAAGATATCCTTATTCCCTTACTGTTTCTATAACCTATTTGTTATTACCTTTGTCTGTCCATCCTCAAACATCTGAAGCACGGCATTTCAAAGGCCGCTACTGTTCTTCTGTCTGCTTTTCAGACAGCTCGTATTTCGTAGGCATATTGTCTGTGCTGTGCTCCACACATACGCTTTCAACAACTTTTTGTTCTATGTTTGTTGTCTTTCATCATAGGCGCCGTTCTTTCTTGTTAGATGTAGTTCGGTCACCTTCTATTGTTTTACAATTATATACCCTATTTCTCCGACATTCAGTGGTTGCGAAGGGGGGTAAGCATCCTGTGGCTGCCAAGATCCCCCAGCATTGAACATTTACTGATTTAATATTTTTTCCAATATGTCTTTTCGCACAGTCAACATTAGTTGCAGATATTTCACAACAAACAACTAGTTGTTTATAATAATCATCGGATTTGTCTGCGCATTTTTTCGTCATTGGGTTTCCCGTCTCAAAACTGGGTGGACATGTACCTTCACTTATTTATTTTCTAAACTAACCTACATAGTTCCCTGAAATTCTCACACAGCAATACAGCTCGGTTCCCCTTATATGGTTTTCTAATATTATGCCCTATTTCATAAAGATTTATTGAAGGGAGTTAAGCAACCTGTGGCTGCCAAGATCCCCCAACACTTAGACATTTGCCGAAATAATAGTTTTCCAGTAAATGCTTTCACGCAATTACCATAATTCGAGAATATTGCCCATCCAATGCTGGTAGTTGCTTATAATAAATATCATGTTTCTTCTATTGTTTTCTAATATTATGCCTTTTTCACTGAGATTTATTGAAGGGGGTTAAGCAACCTGTGGCTGCCAAGATCCCCCAACACTTAGACATTTGCCGAAATAATAGTTTTCCAGTAAATGCTTTCACGCAATTACCATAATTCGAGAATATTGCCCATCCAATGCTTGTAGTTGCTTATAATAAATATCATGTTTCATCTATTGTTTTCTAATATTATGCCTTTTTCACTGAGATTTATTGAAGGGGGTTAAGCAACCTGTGGCTGCCAAGATCCCCCAACACTTAGACATTTGCCGTAATAATAGTTTTCCAGTAAATGCTTTCACGCAATTACCATTATTCGAGAATATTGCCCATCCAATGCTTGTAGTTGCTTATAATAAATATCATGTTTAAGTGCAGCTACTTTCTTTGTCATTAATTTATCCATCTTGGGACTGGTTGGATGCGTACCTCCATTGATTTCTCTTCTGAGCTAACCTACACATTTCCCTGAAACTCCTACAGCCTGCATCTTTCACTATCTGTGTACAGTAGTCTAACCTAGGTCTACCTCTTCTTCTCTTTTTTCCTATCTCTGCTTCTAGTATATTCCGCACTATTCCTTCATGCCGTAGTATGTGGCCTATCATCCTATCTCTCCTATATTTTACCGTTTTCCACATATTTTTTTCTTCCCCCAACCATTTTTAGTACCTCTTCGTTCTTAACTTTGTCTGTCCATGATATCTTCCTCATACGTCTGTAGCACCACATTTCAAAGACTTCTACCTTTTTCTTGTCCGCTTCTCCCACTGTCCAGGCTTCACAACCATACAGTGCTGTGCTCCACACATATGTTTTGAGCAATCTTATCCCTGTTTCTATGTTTGTGGTCTTTGAGCACAGTAGTTGCTTTTTCTTGTTAAATGTAGCACGACCTTGTGCTAATCTTTGTTTTATATCTTTTGTGCTTTTCCCATCTTGCGTTATTTGGCTTCCTAGGTAGCAGAAATCCTGAACCTCTTGTAAGTTCGTGTTACATCCTACATATATCCGACATATATCCGGGCAATTGTCGATGCGCACCCCTGCCCAGTCCAACCTAGGTCGGATTAAATCCGACCTAGGACGGATAACAAAACTGTTCCTAAATAAGAGAATGTAAGCGATATGATGGAAAAGCATGTTTATCTTAAAAAAAAAATTGTGGTGCATTTAACAGCTATATATGACGAAAGTTCGACAGATTTGTTTCCGCTATGCATGGTGTTAAAGCTAAGCTCCCGTTTTCTCTGGAAAGCACTAACAAGATGAGCCAGGGAGTAATAGAAATCATCGGAAAAGAAGACCTCGAAAACATTAATAAAAAATTCCAAAATCCTATATCTGTTCCGTACAAAGTGGAACTAGCAGATGTTAAGTTGGAAACTTTATTGGAAGAACAACCAGATATATTAGACGGACTCAAAAAAGATTATTACTATCTTTTTGACATGGATGTAACCCAAGATTTTGCTGGCATATTTAGCAAGATGGAGATGTGTAATTATTTAACTACAAACCATAACTTTTGCTGCAAGGGCGAATACAAAGAAAACTGTAATATTATAGTTGACAACGATAAAACTGCAGGAATCGGTTGTTTAACATGACTAACGACCAATGCAAGAATTAAGATATACGACAAATTTGTGTGTCATATAACAAGTCCTGGTGTTAATAAACAACTTGGAAATCATATACTAGATTTCTTTCGTTGTCCAGATGCGCGTTTAAAGGAAACAGTCGCGTTTACTTTGGCTAAAGAACGTTGTATTATGCGATTAGAGGCGAGAATATGCAACTGTACAATTGGAGACTATGTCGGTGCGCAACGGGTGTATAATCCCGTAAAAAGACTGTTTAACCTTATTGGAAGATAGTAAGTTATACATCCTAAGGCGCCAATGTCCTTGGTACCACTTACCAAAATGTGGAGTAAGCTATCGGACAATCTACAAAATAGCTGCTGTTTAGTGTATAATAACCTACTACAGTGCATGTATTGGGGGAATAGCAATACAAAGAAATTGACTGGCTTGCAAATTAAGTTGACCGAAAAACCAGAGGAAAGGGAAAAATTGATAAAGTATGTGCTTTCGGTTTTTAGTTTTAACTATTTACCTGTAAATTATTTGGAGATAGTAGAGGAGGAAGACCGCCAAGATAAAACAAAAATCTTATACAAATGCTACATTAAAGCTGCTAGTACATATTTTACACAATCTGCAACACCATATTCTACAATTCCAAAAGAAATAGTCATTTCGGAATTGGGGTTGATAAATACGCCTAACATTCGCCTAGAGGTTGTACGAAAACGCGTAAATATCGGCAGTAAACTCTATCCGTTTACGCTAAAAGAAATTGCCCCATTATGCGCGCCATACGCTGAAAGTGGAAGAAAAAGATAGTGGAATTAGAAAAAATGGATGCAAAAAAGCGAAAGTTGGACTACATGGAAAACACTGCGATAATACGCGAACAATACAAAGATGTGATAGACAAAGAACATCTTACTAGAGAAAATGAGGTAGAATTTCAAGATTATTTTATGTGCCGATGGTGACTTAGATACATCCGGATTCTTCAAGCTGTATGCACTTGTGGTTAGCAAGAAAGACTCTTTTAGTTATGTGGGCATTCTTGCGGAAAGGATGGTACTAAATCCGTATACTTTTTAAAAGATTATTCTAAAACGTATTTATCAAAATGGCAGATAACATAGACGAACTAAGAAATGCGGGTTTCGTAACCTTGGCGTACACCACATGTAAAGGGTTCCGCTAATTATTGTTAATTTTCCTAGTAAAAACCTTCGGATCATTTAAAGCCGAGGGTCTTACAACCTATAACGATCATATATTTCCAAAAGTGGTGGACATGCAACTACGTAACAGTGAGTGAGAGAATAAGGATTTCCTCCCAATACCGGCAAGAAGAAGTCGATCAAGCTCACAAGATACGTTGCAGGATATAGTGGGCAAGCCGCGATTAAAAGATTGTCACAAGCTGCAAGAATTACACGAAGGAATGGATCTGGTTGTCGGTGTAATCAAAGACTTTATATATAGAGGCAAACTTCGGTACATTTTACAATTCGAAAACCTAGACGGTCTCTATGTATCAAACTATTGGCTAGAAAAGGAGATAGAGGACTTGGGTGTTGATTTAAATTTTAAGCTGCGAATAAAATTAGATAAAATTAAAACCACTCCAAACAAACATAAAGAAAGGACTGTTTTCTGTGTAAACTTTTTATTAAAATTAAGTTTAAATGACTCCATGCTTAGCATTGAATATTTTTAAGTTTGTTATGTATAATGTCAGAATTAAAAATTTTAGAATAGTATTACAATGTTCTTTATTTATGAAAGGCTATGACGTCACCAGGACCTTACAAAAGCAGCCGAAGCTAGGTAGCCGTTAGCATAGCGTTGTGGTGATGTTACCTATATGAAAGACTAGAATAATGGGCGACTTAGACGGATTTAATTGGGTTACAATCAAAAATATATGCGATGAGGATTTTTAAGACTGTTATGGGAATTTAAATGTATGGTACAAAAATGACCTGAACGGACCTTAGATATTTTGAGATTTTAATGTTCAAAATACATGGGGAAACCGGTATTTTTCGTTATAACATTGCACCTTTTGCGCTAGAAGTAACCTTGCATATCTACTTTATAAATATCAGAAACTTACATTAGCTACTACTTTTCCTTATACCATCTCCTTGGCTTTCTTTAGGGAAACTTGAGCATTTTGAAACAAGGAAATTGGTGGGGATGTGCGGAGGTCTTCAAAATAGTCAGATTGTGTGTTGTATCAATGAATAAATCATTAATATATAATTTATGATTGGTTTAGCAGAATGAATGTCAATGCTTCTACTAGTGATGGCAGTATCCGAATGAAAGCCTACTGGACCTTCAAAATTAAATAATGAAGGAAACGACTAATTCAATGGAAAATATGAGTGTGAAAAGCAGTAAAAGTATTCACGACTTTCAAAAAGGTAAAAGATTAAACATATTTTGTAACTTTGTTAAGCTGTATGATTTTCTTAGGTATAATCATGAACTTCATTAACCTAATTATTTCAAGAGTTTGAAACGGAATTTTCCACAATATATCTTGACGTATAGCGTAACCAAGATTGGTGTTATAAGAGCAAAAAGCAGGATGCATGAGCATTCAGACTCACTCGACTTCAAGTATATGTTAAGATTCTATGTTCTTGATCGAAATGACGAATTGCTTTCTAGTTACCAAAATGTTGAAAAGGATTCTATCAATGAAATGAATTTAAGTGCAAAATATTTTTCACCATTGATGGCTTGTGGTAAATCAAAAGAGCGTAAATCTGGTAATCAACTCCCATTAGAGGCAAATTTGACAGACATGGAGTATGACAGACTAGAAACGCTTGTAGGGTATAATTACCATAAGTTGAAGGAACGCAATACCTTTGTACATTCCCCCGAATACAATAGTTATAGCTGCGTCACACTTCTTAGTGAAGGAGACTTAACACAACCTATGCCACAGTTAATTATTTATATGCAAGAACTTGAGAACATTTTTAAAATTCATCACCAAAAACTATTTGAAACATTTATGCAATTTAAGTTCATTTTATTTTATGATCAGAAAAACTAAAATATTATTTTTTCGTTCACGAATGTATTTTCGAATAAAAGAACAAATACAAATTTGAATAATCTTACAATTACAAAAAAAGATAATCTCAAAAATGACAAAATAATAAATATAGACACAATATATTATATTTTATTTAGACTTAACTTATTTGATTTGCTTTATGTAAAGTTTGACAGAGCTGGCAAAATTATCATCATTTGGTAATAGTAAATCTGAAGATTCATTTCTTTGTTAAAAAATCTGAATTTTTTTGGGTCTCGGTTTACAAAAGCGAGTCGTCCAAAGCAAAACAGAAGCCTCTATTCGATCGCATACTTAGGGGTAAGTACCCCCTACCTAGTCAAACATCTGGAAGCTTCGAAGTACAGCTTGTTACTCGTCTGACATGTAATATACATATTTGCCATTTACAAGAAGTGTAAAACAATTTGCTACATATTTATTGGATTAGCAATGAGAAAAAATAGCTTCTAAAAATGTATACGGGAAATATGTTTCAAGAGATTAATAGTATCAGTTATTCTTTATCATTGTACTTATAAGTGACAACTGTATCAGTTTGAAGAAAAAGCAGCGCAAATATTATTCTTTTTTGTTCCATCTTTCCAAATTCAATAGCCATATTCATCAAGACTAAACTACAAATACGTAGTATAATTTACAAACCACAATTTAGAAGAAATAATACACACTTGACATAGCAAACATTCAACTCGTGACCAAAGGGTGACGTCATGCGCAAACAGTTCGTATTTCGAGCGCTTAGATGTCATATCTGTTTGTTTTATAGTATTATAAAATTGGTCTGGGTTTTTGTAAGCAACACTTTCATATTTCAAGCAACCTCCTGCGGATATCCATATAGAAAACTCTTATTACCAATATCAAATTTATAAATGTGCAATGATGGGCAGTTGCTCAGGGCGGCAAATTTTTCAAGGCGGCAAATTTTGAGGCGTGATAAGAAAATTTGGAATATAATTTACAAAGAATTTTGCTTTACAGCAGAAATGCAAAGTTTCGACAATAGATAAGTTAAGGTTAAGAACTAATGTGCAGGATCTTGATAGCCCATTGGTCTACATTAGTTCAAATACATATAATATTAATACTATATGACATATCATTCACGGTAATAATAATGAATACATTTTCTTAATACCGACATAGAAAAACTTCCGTTTACTTGTGTTAATAGCGATAATGTAGATTAAATTCCTAGTAAAAATATGATAACTCCTTTACTTTACCTTTATCTGTAGCATTTGATTATCGAAACTATGTCTTAAAACACAAACACACTATAACTTTACTTTCGGAAATTTACGCGCATTCTAGACATTAAAATGTTATCGCTTCTTTAAGTCGCGCGCAGGCGCACGCAAATCTGGGAAAATTAGTAATCAACATTCTAAAATAAAACTTTTACGTAAATCGAAGTAAGAATATGACTTATCATAAACACAGGAAGTTACCGGGCGGGGTAGTTATGCGGTGACTCATTCATTTACATTCGTCACGAACCTACTAGAGGTATATAAATAGGATCTTTCACATACGGGTGTAAGGGTATTCCAACAGCAGGCCTCGCGGAATCACCATCTACCTACCTTCGCCTCAGGGCGAAACAAGGTGAGCAGCGGAACGGTGACATTCGAGGAAGTTTTCCAGCTATGCGGGGTGCCAAGGAATGGTGACTCAAGCGAAATCGTTGGGGATGCACATCCGTCAGTCCTGTTCGACGAGCTACCTGACGATGGAGTGGCCAATAGCTATTCTGTCGGTCGAAAACCACAGGCCGGAGGATCCAGGATTTCGATATCGTATAGCTGGAGAGCAACCAAGAAGAAGATCCGGGAAGCTACTCACCCAATCAATCACCTGTAACGGCACAGCAGACGACACAGACCACTAGGTGGGAAAACAAACACCTAGAACAAAACACGCACGATAAATAACGATACCCACAAGACAGTAAAAACCACAAGCTTAACGCTGATTACAACATGCTGCCTGAGAGGGCAAAGAGCAACCAAGTTCATACGGGCAAATAATTTTTAACTGCGTACACTTTACAATAGAATTTAGCATTCTTTACAAACATAAACATAGACGGTTGATCTAGATCAAGTGGGACCGATCATAGAAAATTAGCAACCAAGGAAGCAGCAGATCAGGCGGCGGTTTCGGATAAAATGCCAAAGTTGAATTATTTTTTAAGCGTTACCAACGCATGGAAGAGAAAAATGAACATTCTTTCCAAACCCATGCACCTGTCTTGCCTCCTTCACTTGATGTCTATTTATTTTACCTTTTGAACGGTTGCAAAAATTTTGATTCAGAGGGCATTTAACCTGACAACAGTAATTCAGCTTCTGAATGTATTCTTACTATGAGAGACTGCTTGGTTGATGAACCTAAAAATGAGGACGCCTTACTTCCTCCTAGTGTATTATCTGCGACAGAAACGCCTGTGAGTGCTAATCCAGCAAAATGGATATTTAATCGTTCATATCTGACAAAAAACGGCATTTGTTAGAATATCGACGCCAATTTTAGTTTAAAAAAACATATTCAGAGTAGTTTTTCTCGAGTCTTAACAAGGGATATGTTTAAAAGAATATTGTTGTACTCTGAAGAAAAGATAGCCGTATTTTGCGGTCTCTACCATCTATTTGGAACTTCAGTTGACAAGCTTGTACAAAATGGCGTCAACGATTGAAAGGATGCCACTATTCCCTTTAACACGCATAAAGATTGTAAAGACCATAAACTCTGGTTGATAAATTTTAAAGAACGAAGTAAAAATTGAAATAATAGACTTAGAACTGACTACCTAGCGGAATGAAGAAATTCTGTTGTGTTGTGTCAGTTACAAAAAATTGGTTTTCAAAGGCGAAGATAGAAAAATTTGTTTACAGCATAATGGAAACTTTCGTATGTGTATAGAATATATTGTAGAATTTGATTCTTTTACGGCAGCACATCTTGGAAGATTTGGTAACGTCGGCTCCAGTAAGACTTCCTATCTATCATCTAAGACTCACGAAGAGTTGATAACGTCATTAGCTGAACATGTTCAGGAAAATATAGTATGATGTTAAGAAATATAGGTTTTATTCAATTGTTGCTGACGGAACCCCTGAGATATCCCATGTAGATTAATTATTAGTTATAGTGTATTTTGTTCAAAGAGGTGAATGTCCTGAAGGCATTTTCTGCAGTTTATTCCAAACGTAGGTTATAAAAGGGAAGAACTCGAAGACGCAGTTCTCACTTTTCTTGTTATCTTGGAAATCGATGTCAGATACTGCAGAGGTAAAAGTTACGATAATGCCATATGTTAGAAAAATACGCTGGGCTTCAAAGTCATATTAAAAATTTTGTTCCCGAGGCACGTTACATGCCCTGCGCTTGCTCATTCATTGAATCCTATAGCTGAAAAATTTGCAGAAGTTTGCTTCAAAGCGAATACATTTTTTAGCTTATTACAATGTTTTTGTGGTAGCACGCATGGCTGGAAAATTTTGATATCTCAATTGGAAGATCAAGATGGGAGTAGAAATCAAGTTGCTCTAAAAAAATTTTAAGTAAAACCAGATGGTCACGCGGAAGAAATGCAACTAATGCTGTATATAAAAGATGGGCTAGTAATGCAAAAACCTACAAATTAATAGAAAACTCTGAGACAGATTCCTAAGGCTAACCTGAATGCAAATTATCTCAGGAAAATGTTACAGAAGCTCGCGATGGTGTTAATGATCGTTATCTGAGATTTTCTCTTGGAAAGGATAATTGAAACGAACAAGAGGTTGCATGCAGTAGAAGTCGATCTAGGTATAGCTGTCAACTTATATAACTCCCTCTAGAACGGAAAAAAACATTTTAAAGGTTTTGGTTAAAGAGCCAAATAAAAGACAGATTGCGAATATGAAAAATATGAAAGGAGAATTTCAAAAAAAGAAAAGAATTACATGAGTGTGAAACAGACAAAACCATTTATTTTACTAGTTCTGATAATTTTAGAATCATTGTACTATTGAACAATTTGAAAGCTAATCTTGGAAAAAGACGTGCGGCATACGTTGGTCTTAATGATAAATTCCGTGTTTTGCCATACCTTTTTACCTTGGACGTAATTGAAGACGTGTCTATTACTGTATTTGAACACCGATATTAAAGGCATACATACCCAAATGACGTTGAAGAGTTTTCCATGAGAATGTTTACAGTTGCGATATCATTTGCAGAGTGAAAATTAAGAATTGAGTTCGAAAAACGCAATTCAATTTTGTCGATGGATTAGACAAAACGACTTCGTGGAATTATATCCTAATATCGATATCTTGTTACGTTTACTTCTGTGCAAGGCGATTACTAATTGCACTGCAGAACGATCGTTTTCTAAATTAAAGTTAAGAGAAACTCCTATGGAATGCCCTTTATCCAAGAACGCTTTAATGCTTTAATGTGCATTATATATCGAAAATAGATTAGCGAATGGGCTCTCGTTTGAAACTGTTAGGAGACATTTTCTCAGAATAAAGCTATAGATATACAATTTTTTTATTTTCTACAAAATTCATAAAAGTACTTGTTTTGTAACTGTATAAAAAATAATTGTGAGTAAAACACGGTCCCCTTCCAGTAACTTTAATTATTTATTTTTTTTACTTAGTGTCCTGTTTATTTCTTTATGCTAAACGCAATATTTTTTCATTTTTTATTAATTCTTTGAAAGTAATTGTTTTGTAATACTGCTGAAAAAAATTTCGTTACAATGCAAAGTGTGTTAATTTATTTATATTATCTATTATGTTCGTTAATTTTAGGAGTATCTACGTGTGGCGCACGGAGACAATAAACTTCGAAAGTGCGCGAAAGCAAAAGTAACGAATTTCTAGCTGTAGGATTACTTATTATTGAATTCGTTCAATAAACGGACTATCTTATTTAGATACTTTTAATTTAGTTTGTACATTCCTCTACTTAAAAAACTCATTTTTAAAAGGCGCTTCCAAGAAGATTTAGTCAGTTACACAACGACCTACCGACACACGTCATTTCTTCATTTTATTTAGATTGTTAATGCAGTCAGTAAATAAAATTTACATATTACAGGTTGTTTAGTACAGTCATAAATTATAATTAAAAACGTGTAGAAAGAAACTGTTAAAAACACATGCATGTACATCTACGTGCAATCAAACAACACAACGATTTTCTATAAAAATAACTAAATTAAAAATGCTCATGTCAATTAAAATGATTTAAATTAATTGTTTTTAAAAGAAAGGCCAGTAATAAATATAGAAATTATTTGCTTAACAATAATTTATGATAGTTTACCAGATATAAAACTTATTTTTAATGGTGTACTTTTAATGTTCGTATCTACTAGTGTGAGTCTAATTTGCATAAATATTTGCGTGCACTGTAAATGACTACTTAATGGCTTAAGTAAGAAATTAATGAAAAATGCACCAATCAACGACGATCTGTTTGTGTCGACTGGTCACCGTGTCTTCTAATCCTGAAGCAAAAAGCTAGATTGTGATAAAAGACAAGGCAAAAATATTGTAAAATAGTCATTTTATTACCAACGTTGATTTATACTTTTCAACATAAGAGGTCAATAGTTTTATTATCTTTTATTTTTCTAGGACAGCAAGTCTTTTATAATTCTCTTTAGCATATACTAATTGTGTTTACACTTGTGATGCAGAATGCCATTTCAGTAAATCCATAACCAAACAAGTTCGCATGTAAACTATTTATAAAATTTCCATTTGTATATGGTGGTGTGATAAATTAGGAAACATTGCATAATTTCCTAAAATGTGGTGTTTTAAAAGCTATATAGGTTTATTTAAACTGAATGGTTATTATTAAAAGTGCCGAAAGTATAAGAGATTACGGGGCAAAGATTATATGACATGCTATTATTCAAAAAGAGGTGTAACCTCTTCATTTTGTTTTTGAACTATGAATAAAATTTGAAAAAGCCAATTTTTGTACTTTGGCTCTAGCTTTTTGCCAAGAGAAATTTTTGCAGAACTGTAGGAACCTTTTTAAAGCATTACGTTGTGCTAAAAATAATGATAGCATTGAAATCATTATGACGTTTCGGTTTTACGGAATCATCAGGAAGTTCATTATTTCGTAGACCGCATATGAGACTTTCCTACGGATAATTAGCACGCACGAGTACTTTAATGGCAAAATCTTTTGTAACAGAAATTTTGGAAAAACAATAAGTTGCTTTGATAACCTTACATTAATGATGTTTATTTTTTTAATGGTGTTCTATGTATCAAACGATGGGCGATGTAACACAATCATTCAAGTTGAATATTTTAGAAAGCAGATCATTTATTTCCTCATTAATACAAAGCAAAGCAATCCTAATATTTATAATTGAAATTATTAATAAAAAGCTAGATATAAAATAGAAATATATCTCATTTTCGACGTGCACAATGTTGCTTCACATCTATTGCAAAGCGGTATCCTTGTAGAATTTTTGAATTAACATCGATGCTATTTATCCAAGTTTTCAAGAAATTGACCCTTTTGATCAAACCTGATATTACCTGCCGTATTTAACCTTGATTTAGAAGGCAAGGTAACTAGTTTACTATTAAAATGTGTTGTCTATGGACGAGTTCCAAATATTAAATGGCAATTGCTCTGCTGAAGTTCTTTATTGAAATAGATTTTCTCCTGAATATGAGTATGCACAAAATATGTATCGATCGCAATCTACAATTTCTCTCTGCATTAACTAGTTGTTGCAGCGTTTTGAAATCTGTCATTCGAAAAGATAATGTTTGCAAACATTTTCAAATAACCGTTGAGGAAGGCTTGTACTGCGCAACTTTAGCAATCATGAAATGATTGAATAAAATAACTAATACCTTAGACTGCATCGCTAAAAGACACTCAAATTGTGGACGCAAGAAGAGAAGCCAAAGGCCTCCCAGACAAAATGCATCAATTAGAATTTGCTCTGATGGTAGGGATTTTTAACGATATTCTATAAAATCTTAAAAGTTAGCAAAAATCATTCAAAGTGAAAAAGCTACATTTTCATGTAATCGCTCTAAAATTTTAGCTAGCAAGCCTATTCAATCGTTAAAGTTGCAAATTTAAGAAGAGAAAACAATTCAATCGTAATTCAATTAACTATTTCATTGTTCATTTAATAATAATAAAACATCAATTTCAAAATCAATATGCAACTACAGAAATTTAAAATACTTAAAGGTCCGAAACTATTTTGAAGTAATCAATTCAATTTTAAGGGTAGAATAATTTAAAACACAAAATAACGAACATTTCCTAATTAATTCAATTTCAAGCAAACAATTGTCAATAAATTGAATTTACTGTTTAAGAAATAAATATTGATTATGGACAGGATTCGATATAAGTTAGAACATTTAAACGTCAAGTAAAACCTGAAACCCATAATACATATGTTTAGTATTTGTTAGGTAATTTTTATTAAAGTCGTTGCTTGAAGAATTTTAAAAGTTATAAATTCCAAGAATAGTCGACTGTGGAATTGGTTTTTAAAAATGTCACAGCTCTAACACACCTGGTGGAAACTACATGTACCAAACCATTTTTAATTTTTGCCATAACATTAAGGTATGGCGACACAGTTTTCAACTCTAGTCACTATTAAAACGTAAGCATGGTGTGCGCATCGCGCACATATAAAAGGAGAGTCCTTTCGAATGCTACTGGCTTGTGCTTTAACAATTAAAACATCTACACCAAATCAGTATTGATAGTAACATCTATGTGAAGATGAACATCATCATCATCATTAGGTCTTCAGTCCTGCAACTGGTTAGACGCGTACCATCATTGTTTCCTATTCTGAACTAACCTACACATTTCCTTGAAATTTGCAAAGTCTGCATCTATCACTATCTGATCTAGGTCTACATCTACAGAAATAATGGCCAGTTTATGCGTGTACTAAAAGTTTGTCGGTGAATTTGTCCACCAAAGACAAAAAATAAATACTAAGCATTTACTTTCACGCAACTAGGTATTTAGACTCACCCTTTTGTTTTATTATGGTTCAGGTCCTTTGTAAATAAGAATGTTATTTCAAAACACATTAGCCTATCACCGGGGTTAATAGCGATATACTTTAATGGTCAAATGAATTGGTTCAGAGCATGAAATGGAATATTGCAAGTACAGTGTTTTAAAAAGTTTGGCAGGTGTTTTGCAAAAGGGTTCATATGTGAAAGTAATCTGCTTGCTGTTGTACGAAATCGAACGTCTGCTTTTGACTCAAGGGATATTATGATGTTTCAAATGGAGTCGAGATTTCTCGTTCACGTTTGATGGACAGGACTCCAGCAATTAGGGCGTAGGAGTCAATTGGGAGTAGTAAGTTACGCTCTTTTCTGTATTCTGTTCGACCTAGAATCATAATAGCATTGGTTTGATTGCGAGGATATTACAATTTGAGTTAGCACGCAACTGTGCTTTCTAACCTGGAACGTTTTTGACGGGGGCTTTAACATGCCGCAAACATGTTATGGTTTCAAGCCGTATTAAGCCTTCATCATCATTAGGCAGTAATCTCAACGATAATTTCACAAGCATTATCCTAGATAATATGAATAAATTTAACCCTTTAGATAGGACGCGGAATTCATTTTCTGTCAGAGTATGTTTAGATCGTACTACAATTGTATTTTCAGGAAAGTTTTCTGTAGGAATTGTATTAACAGGTTGCGGAGCTTTGCTATAAGGTAGCGAAAATTTGTTGTGCGTTTTGTAGGTGACAGACGTTCAGATTTATAAGGTTCTTCCCATCGTTATCCTTCAGAAAAATCGGCACTTAGTAACTCATTAGTTCACTGTCATCGACATTTTCCCCAAAGCAAAATATCAAATCGAAACATAATTACAATTAAGTTAATACTCCCTGTATGTTTGTTGTGGTTTGTTTAGCATTCTTCTTAATCTTCTTTGGGAATGAAACCACTCATAGTTTTTAAAATCTATTTTATTTACGTTTCGATCCATGACCTAGGATCGTTGTCAAAATAATAAAAACTTCAAGTTTGACGTTTATGACATAAATTGAAGGTTACTTTGATTTATTGATGTTTGAAATATTTGGTTTGAGTACACTAAGCAAAAATTTTTAAAGTTTAAAAGAATGATTGCCTTCAATTTGTGTTGCGACCTGGGATCGACTTTCCTATGGTAGCCAATACGCTTAACGTGAAATCAGCTGATTAATTTTTATTGGTGAATTTTATATAAATTCAATAATTTGGGAAACATTTTTAACATGTTTCTATTTATACAATTGAGAGATTTCTGATTTTATGTCTTATTTTACCGAGATTCAGTGAAGGGGGTTAAGCAACCTGTGGCTACCATTCTTTTAAACTTTAAAAATTTTTGCTTAGTGTACTCAAACCAAATATTTCAAACATCAATAAATCAAAGTAACCTTCAATTTATGTCATAAACGTCAAACTTGAAGTTTTTATTATTTTGACAACGATCCTAGGTCATGGATCGAAACGTAAATAAAATAGATTTTAAAAACTATGAGTGGTTTCATTCCCAAAGAAGATTAAGAAGAATACAATTAAGTTTTTAGCAGTTCTTACAAAAAATGTACAGAAAAACCGACCGCATTCGTAAAATTTTGTTATAATTATTAACTTTATTATGTTGATATGATGCAAATAAAAGACGACGTTGGATTTTGTGAAACCATTATTTACACATTCACCGTGTAGTGTTCACAGAATTTTTGAGGCTGATTCGTTAAAGTTGCTTTTTTCAATACAAATAAGGTTTACTAGTAATATGTGGTTTAATTTGTAATACAGTAGGAACAGTTGCTTAAAAAGTAGAAATATGTTTTAAAATTTTAGAAATTTGACGCAATGGAAGAAAATGCAAAATTATCCGAGAATTTAGAACATATACGCGAGGAGGCAGCTGCAAGAAGTTGTGGGCTATTATTCACGAAAGCAAGATTAATTGCATTAGTATTTAGTATGTTGTTAGAGGCTTTAACTGTAGGAGTGTGGATTAATAATAATAAATGCTTCAGGCTAGGACCGTACCATATTAGAAACTAACAAAGTCAATGTGTCACCCGTTGTCTTAACAGACACCATAAGGGCAAACCGCGGAACACTATTTCTGAACGTGTAGACTCAACCGTCCTATAAGGGCGAGAGATGTATAGTATCAAGTGTTCCGATAAAGTAGTTAGTTCCAGATTAGCAAACTCACTAACTCAATCAAACCAAAATGTGTCTTACGACAAACTAACTTAAGAATAGTGAGAAAGTTTCGATCTATATAAGCCTTATCACTTACAGTACAAATAAATAATACGCTTGAACGAACGTTACGGTTGGCGTTTCCGTGCACCGATGCCACTTTAGATATAGATGGTGGCCAGGCGTCATTCAAGCAGCAGATCCCGCAGAATCAACAGCTACGTACCTTCGTTACTGGACGAAACAAGCTGAGTAGAAGAACGGTAACAATTCGAGGGAGTTTTCCAGCTATGGGGGTGCCAAGGAATGGTGACTCAACCGAAATCGTTGACGACGCACATCCGTCAGTCCAGTATAGACGAGCTACCTGGCAATGGAACGGCCTGTGGCGAATAGCCATCATGCCGGTCAAAACCAAAGGTCGGGGGATCCATGATTTGGATATCGTATAGTTGGAGAGCAACCAAGAAGAAGATTCGGGAAGGTACTCATACTATCAACCACCTGCAAAAACATCAATGGAATGACAAACACGAAACAACAGATTCACCAAGATTAATGCTGTAAGAGGAAGATGGATCCGAGAGGTCCAGGCTCGACCAAATGAAGGAAGTGAAAATATAGAGGGTTGCTGGTCATCTCTATTAATGCTATTACATTTCATATCCAGTTCCACGGTTTGTGCTATTTTTGTTCTGTAGAAAAAGGTTATTTTAGCTGCCAATTACGTTTGATTAAAATTGATAAAATGATCTGCTTCGTATTGGTATTTTAGCCACTTCTAAACAACTGCACAGACTGGCGAGTGCTAAGATACCGTTTATGTTCATTTATTGTGGTCTATACTGATCGTTATATTTCCTACTATATATCATAAAACAGCTGCAAGGGGATTTAGTGTAGTTTTCAGAATATTTGAAAGATGGTACTATTATATCATTCTAATGGTGGACTTTTAAATGGTTCTAATGTGTTTTCGCGAAATTTTTAACAATGCAGTCCGATATTCTTGTAAATATTGGAAGGATTGGTTACATTGTAAATGTGCTGAAATTTAATGTTTTATATTGAACAAAATATACTTACTGGTGTATTGTTTTCTGATTACCTGTGCTTTGGCAACCATTGTTCAAGGACTGGATTTTAGAAGGAAAGATGTTCAGGTATGAAAACTTAATCGCACTGTGAGCTAAATAGTTAATTACCGATGACTCTTGTAGTATTAAATATTAATAATGTATGAGAAGATGCATGAAGGAAGCAATTATAATATGCATGTGTGTATGCATGCGTACGTGCGTCGGTGCGTTTGCACATTCGTGCGCGCGCGTGTACAGGTTTTCAATATACAGAATGATAATCAACTTTTAACCTAATGAACAAATGCTCAAGGAATTGTAGAGCTCCATTATTTTCAATTTCAAGGCTAAAGTTTATATCTTGATGGTGATTGTTTAAGCGGTTGGAAAGTTTTAAAATGTTTGTTCAACATAGCACCACACCACAAAGGTGCATCTACATACCAAACAACAAGAAAAAGGTAGGCCTTTGAAATGTGATGCTACAGAGCAATGATGAAGATATCATGGGCGGACAAAGCTAAGAACAAAAAGGTACTAAAAATGGTAAGAAAAGAAAGAAATATGTGGAAAACGGTAAAAAATAGGAGAGATAGAATTATAGGCCACATACTACGGCATGAGGGAATAGTGGAGAATATATTAGAAGCAGATATAGGAAAAAAGAGAAGTAGAGGTGGACCTAGGTTAGACTACTGCACACAGATAGTGAAAGATGTAGGCTGTAAGAATTTCAGGGAAATGTGTACGCTAGCTCAAAACAGAAATTAATGGAGGTACGCATCCAACCAGTCCCAAGATGGATAAACTAATAACGACAAAAATAACTGTATTTAAACGCGATGATTATTATTAGAAGCTACAGGTATTGGTGGTTGTGCAATATTCTCGAATAATGTTAATTGTGCGAAAGGATTTACTGAACAACTATTAATTCGGCAAATGTCTACGTGTTGCCTTCACATACCTTCCGTGTGATATTTCAGTTCTCCACCCGAAGGTACTACATTGGCCAGGAAGCGAGTTATTTTTATCTTAAAAATTTTGGAATTTTGTCGATCTCTTGCTGTTCCAAACAAGGTAGGGATCTAAAACGTGCGTAACAACACTCACACACGAAACCTCCATTTTACCTCTCATCCGAACGAGGGGTGTATTTTTGTGAAAAACGCTCGCCTAATATTTTTCAAGCAGACCGTGTCGAGATTCGAAGTCGAGACCTTGAGCGTAGTAGTCACACACATACCAACTACGCCACGGAGCCGCTCCCCCTTCACATACCACTGAATCTCGGTGAAATAGAAGAGGATCCGAGCTGTATATAGGCTGTGTGGGTATTTCAGGGAACTGTGTAGGCTAGCTCGGAATATAAATAAGTGGAGGCACGTGTCAACCAGTTGTGAGACGGAAAACTAATGACGAAAAAATAAACGCAGATAAATCTGATGATTATTATAAACCACTACAAGGGTCGGTTGTGAAATTTCTGCAACTAATGTAGACTGCAAAAATATACATTGGAAAAAATATTAAATCGGCAAATGTTCAAATGCTGAAACTTGGCAACCACAGGTTGCTCACCCTCCCTTACAACCACTGAGGGTCGAAGAAATTTGGTTTATAATTGTAAAACAATAGAAGGGAACCGAACGGCATCTATCAAGAAAGAACGCGGACTATGATCAAAGACAACAAAGATAGAAACAAGAAGAAAATTGTTGAAAGCATATGTGTGGAGCACAGCACAGTATGCCTATGAAATACGGGCAGTGGGAAAAACAGACAGAAAAAGGTAGTAGCCTTTTGGAATGTTGTGCTTCAGATGTATGATGATGACAGCATGGACAAAAAAAGTTAATAACAAATAGGTTATAGAAATAGTAGGAAAATAAACATAAATGTGGAAAAAAAATTGGAGAAATAGAAGGGCAGAATGCGTTCTAAGGCATTTTTGGGGAATAGTATGAGATATATTCCAAGCAGAAATAGGAAAACGGAGGTTGTTATAGACGTAGATCAGATAGTGATAGATGCAGACTGTGTAAATTTCAGGGAAATGGGTAGGTTAGTTCAGAATATGAAACAATGAGGGTACGCGTCTAACCAGTTCGAGGATTGAAGACTTAATGATGACGATGATAAAGATGTCAACTACAACAAGAAATAATGGTATGTGTGTACAAGAAGTCTGTTCGTGAATTTGTCCACCAAAAACAAAAAAATAAATACTAGCATTTACTTTCACGCAACTAGGTATTTAGACTCACCGTTTTGTGGCTGAGTTGTTTTATTATGGTTTCAGTTCTTTTGTAAATAGGAATGTTATTTCAAAACACATTAGCCTATCACCGGGGTTAATAGCGATATACTTTAATGGTCAAATGAATTGGTTCAGAGCATGAAATGGAATATTGCAAGTACAGTGTTTTAAAAAGTTTGGCAGGTGTTTTGCAAAAGGGTTCATATGTGAAAGTAATCTGCTTGCTGTTGTACGAAATCGAACGTCTGCTTTTGACTCAAGGGATATTATGATGTTTCAAATGGAGTCGAGATTTCTCGTTCACGTTTGATGGACAGGACTCCAGCAATTAGGGCGTAGGAGTCAATTGGGAGTAGTAAGTTACGCTCTTTTCTGTATTCTGTTCGACCTAGAATCATAATAGCATTGGTTTGATTGCGAGGATATTACAATTTGAGTTAGCACGCAACTGTGCTTTCTAACCTGGAACGTTTTTGACGGGGGCTTTAACATGCCGCAAACATGTTATGGTTTCAAGCCGTATTAAGCCTTCATCATCATTAGGCAGTGATCTCAACGATAATTTCACAAGCATTATCCTAGATAATATGAATAAATTTAACCCTTTAGATAGGACGCGGAATTCATTTTCTGTCAGAGTATGTTTAGATCGTACTACAATTGTATTTTCAGGAAAGTTTTCTGTAGGAATTGTATTAACAGGTTGCGGAGCTTTGCTATAAGGTAGCGAAAATTTGTTGTGCGTTTTGTAGGTGACAGACGTTCAGATTTATAAGGTTCTTCCCATCGTTATCCTTCAGAAAAATCGGCACTTAGTAACTCATTAGTTCACTGTCATCGACGTTTTCCCCAAAGCAAAATATCAAATCGAAACATAATTACAATTAAGTCTTTAGCAGTTCTTACAACAAATGTACAGAAAAACCGACCGCATTCGTAAAATTTTGTTATAATTATTAACTTTATTATGTTGATATGATGCAAATAAAAGACGACGTTGGATTTTGTGAAACCATTATTTACACATTCACCGTGTAGTGTTCACAGAATTTTTGAGGCTGATTCGTTAAAGTTGCTTTTTTCAATACAAATAAGGTTTACTAGTAATATGTGGTTTAATTTGTAATACAGTAGGAACAGTTGCTTAAAAAGTAGAAATATGTTTTAAAATTTTTAGAAATTTGACGCAATGGAAGAAAATGCAAAATTATCCGAGAATTTAGAACATATACGCGAGGAGGCAGCTGCAAGAAGTTGTGGGCTATTATTCACGAAAGCAAGTGATCGATCCTAATGAAAAATAAAGCATTTTCAACATGGCGGCAGAGCAAGAATAAGAATGTTAGTAGTGTAAATAAAGATGTTTTACTCTGCTAATATACATAAGTAATAATTAACGGACGTTGCTGTTTTGACAAGCATATCGATTGAACATGGAGTACCGTTAACGTCCATTTAACATTATCGTATTATGAAAAATATATAACCCTAAAAGCATTAAGGAGCCAGTCACTAAAATTATATAAATACTACTATCTCCAAAAGTTTATGAAAACAACTTTTAGGTTCCATATAGCGTACCCTATATCGGTAGTATGGTATACATTGGGAAACAGACCAAGGATAAATGCGCATAAACCGTCTCAGGTTTAGCTAGTACATTCGTTCAGTGGTACAAACACGAAATATGCTACACTATTAATTTTAATGAAAGAAAATTGATAACTAAAATACCATATGAGGTACAAAAATATGCAAAACGGTGGAAATCAATTAGGATCTCAACAATATTAAGAGGGTGATAAAGGTTAGCCAAGTGGCATTGAGTGCACCGATAGGTAGATCGTAAGTTTCATCCAAGCGTATCAACTAGTAGAAGAACAAAATATTATACAGTGATAGCAGCCAAATTGTATAATATGTCACGCAACAGCATATATTGATGAAACAAAGGTGAAACAAACAAACACTACTGTGCTAGAAGTATGCGTGCCTTCGTTGTTGGTATTATAGCCGGTGACAGTATCTTGTATTTCGCATAAGTAATAAAATAACAATCTAGTTTCTGTAAAACGTTACGGTGTGTTGCTAAGTGATTATGCGTGATGAAGAAATGCAAAAACAGTTTATCACCTACTATGGTAGCATAGTATCGTTCAAAATAAGAATTCACATTATGTAAGGAGTAAATGGCCTTAACAGAGATTATCGCGGTAGCATCTACATTTAGAGGAACTCGCTCCTACACTTGGGATTCCTGTCCCACACATTAAAATTTTTTAGTATATAATATTGATTCCAGATTACTAGAACAGGTGAAATGGCTTGCGTGTTCTAATGAGCTAAAAAGTCAAACTACAGGTCCAACCAAAGTAGTAGGGTCGTTGGTGAGGAACCAGACTGAGACAGATCCCCGAAAGAGAGCAGCAGCTCTTTCGGTACTTAGATTGGCAGAGACCATAGGAGTCGATATGGCAGTCTAAAACACCAGTATCGCGATGTGGATGGCAACGAGAAACCACCACCTTACCTCCCAAGTACACAGCGTACTTAAATTGTAATAAATATGATAGTATTCTCTGGGTGTTAAAATAATCCCCCATTTGAAACTCCGGGAGGGAACTACTTCAGAGGATGCGATCGGAAAGTGCAGAATAAGAGTCAGGAACATTTTACGAGCCGGAGCGTGGAATATTAGAAGTGTGAAGCAAGTAGGTAAGCTAGAGAACCTGAAAATTGAAATGACTGGGTTAGCACTAGACAAATTAGGGATCAGCAAAGTTCGGTTCCTGGAGGCGGGGGATTTTTGGAGTGGAGACTTCAGCGTAATTCATACAGGAGCAGAGGAAGGAAATTCGGGTGCGGGGATAGTTATGCGAAAAAGGATAGGACACTGTGTAGACAATTACTTACAAAAGAACGAAAGAGTACTCATGGTTAGATTAAAATCTAAGCCGGTAAACACAGTAATAATACAAGTATACATGCCACCTCGACCTATAGTGAGGAAGAGATAGAAGTGATTTACAAAGATATCGGAGACATACTAAGATACGTAAAAGGACATGAAAATTTATTAATGACTAGTATTTTATTGAAGTGGTAGATGAGTGTAGGGAAGGAGTGGTAGTAGGTTTATTTGGTTTAAGCACGAGAAACGACAGGGGGAATAGGTTGGTAGAATTTTGCGACAAGAACAATTTAATCATCACAAACACATTATTTCAACATCATGTTAGAAGACGATATACGTGGAAGATGCCAGGAGATATAGGAAGATATCAAATAGATTACATTCTTGTTAGATAACAGTTTAGGAATCAAGTAAAAGACTGTAGAAGCTACCTAGAAGCAGATATAGACAGTGACAACAACATCGTAATTACGAAGGCCGCACTTAAATTTAAAAATTTGAAAAAAAGAAATGGAAAAAGGCACTTTGACTTTGAGAAATTAAAAGATAAAGATATTCAAGAAAGACTCGAAAAAAAGTCAAATGAATTGTTGAAAGATACCGGAAAAATTTCTGATACTAAAGAAGTAGAAACAGAATGGAATAACATTAAATCCAGCTTAGACATGGCAGCCATAGCTATTCTGGGGTATACACAACAAGAAAATAAGAAACCATGGATAACAAAGGATAGCCTGAATTTAATAGAAGAAAGACGGAAATACAAAAATAAATCAGACGAAACAGGAAAACAGAGATACAAAACCATAAAATGGGAAATCATTCGCAAATGTAGGAAAGCTAAAGAACAATGGATTGATGAAAAGTGCAAAAAGGTACAAACTAAGATGGAAATAGGAAAGACAGATGAAGCATACAAACCAATTAGAATCAATTTTAGAAATATAAAACCGTATAGCAAAAATATAACGGACGCGGGAGGAAACGTCATTATAGAAAATTTAGAGAAACTGGGTAGATGGCAAGATATATACGGAATTTATATGCAGAAGGGGATCTAACAGCATTATAAGAAGAATCAGACATTGAAAATGATGACCTGGTATATCCTATGCTTAGAGATGAGTTTGAATTAGCATTAAAGGGTCTGAAAAATAGTAAGGCGTCGGGTACAGATAAGATAGTGGTTAGATATCAAAATATATAAGGAATTTATATGCAGGACAGGAACTAGCGGCACTACAACAGGACCTCATAAAGAATGACTTGGGATATCCTATGCTTACAGATGAGTTTGAATTAGCATTAAAGGGTATGAAAAATATCATGACACCGGGTATAAATAAAGTGCTAAAATCCGCTGGACAACCAGTAACAGAACGTCTCTCCCAACTTGTCAGCTATATGTACGAGACAGGCGAGATACCCGAAGATTTCAAACGTAACATCGTAGTAACTATACGAAAAAAGAAAGGCGCGGATAGATGTGAAAATTTTCGAACAATAAGTTTGACAACACACGTGTCAAAAATATTAACTAGAATTGTACAAAGACGAATAGAAAAACGAGTTAAAGTAATACTAGGAGAAGATCAATTTGGTTTTAGGCGAAACAGGAGAACACGGGAGGCTATTTTAGCATTGAGAGTTATAATGGAGAAAACAGTAGAAAAAGGAAGCGTGTATATACGGTTTGTAGATCTGGAAAAAACATTCCACAATGTAAAATGGAAAAAAATGTTCGAAATACTCAAAAAGATTGGAATGAGTTATAGGGATAGACGAATAGTACATTCCTTATACAAAGAACAAACAGCAGTAATAGAATTAGAGCAGGAACGTAGAGACGTCAACATTAGGAACGGGGTGAGACAGGGATGTGCCTTATCCCCATCAATTTTTAACATGTACATTGAAGAGGCAATGAATACTGTCAAATGCAGGAAGGCATTTGGGATTACTATGCAAAAACAAAAAATTGATATGCTTAGATTTGCAGATGATATAGCGGTATTAGCAGCAAACAAGGAAGAGTTAGAAGCTGCTCTTAATGAAATGGAAACACTTCTAACAGAGAGATACTGTATGAAAATTAACAAAAATAAAACTAAAGTACTAGTATGCAAAGGAGGGAAAAATAAATCAAAAACAAGAATACAAATAGGTAACAAAAGGTTAAGGATTTGTACTACCTAAGAAGCCAACTAACGCAAGATGGGAAAAGCGGAAAAGTTATAAAACAAGGATTATCACAAGGTCGTGCTACATTTAACAAAAAAAAAGCAACTACTGTGTTCAAAGACCACAAACATAGAAACAAGGAAATGATTGCTTAAAATGTATATGTGGAGCACAACACTGTACGGCTGTGAAGCCTGGACAGTATGAGAAGCGGACAAGAAAAACGCCTTTGAAATGTGGTGCTACAGACGAATGATGAGGATATCATGGACAGACAAAGTTAAGAACAAAAAGGTACTAAAAATGTCAATTGAAGAAAGAAATATGTGGAAAACGATAAAAAAAATAGGAGAGATAGGATGATAGGCCACATACTACGGCATGAGGGAGTGGTGCGGAATATAACAGAAGCAGAGATAGAAAAAAAGAGAAGTAGAGGTAGACCTAGGTTTGACTATTGCACACAGATAGTGAAAGATGTAGGCTGTAGGAATTTCAGGGAAATATGTAGGCTCGCTCAGAATAGAAATCAATAGCGGTACGCATCCAACCAGTCCCAAGATGGATAAACTAATGAAGAAAAAAATAACTGTACTTAAACATGATGATTATTATAAGAAACTACAGGTATTGGTTGGGCAATATTCTCGAATAATATTAATTGTGTGAAAGAATTTACTGGACACTATTAATTCGGCAAATGTCTAAGTGTTGGGAGATCTTGGCAGCCACAGGCTGTTTAATCCCCTGCACATACCACTGAATCTCGGTGAAATGTGCCATATAATTAGAAAACAATAGAAGGGGATTCGAGCTGTACAAAGGCTGTGTGGGAATTTCGGGGAACTGTGTAAAATAGCTTAGAATAGAAATAAGTGGAAGTACGTGTTCAACCAGTTTTGAGACTGAAAACATAATGACGAAAAAATAGCGCAGATAAATCTTTTTATTATTATAAACAACTACAGGTGTTGGTTGTGAAATATCTGCAACTAATGTTGACTGTCCGAAAAGATATCTTGAAAAATATTAAATCGGCAATAGTTCAAGTGCTGGGGGGAACTTGACAGCCACAGGCTGCTTACCACTCTTCACAACAAATAGGGTATATAATTGTAAAACAATAGAGGGATACCAAACTGCACTTAACAAGAAAGAACAGCGCCTAGAATCAAAGACATTAAAAACAAGAAGAAAATTGTTGAAAGCATATGTGTGGAGCACAGCACAGTATGCCTATTAAATACGGGCAGTAGGAAAAGCAGACAGAAAACCGGTAGCACGGTAGCAGCCTTTTGGAATGTTGTGCTTCAGATGTATGAGGATGATAGCATGGACAGACAAAGCTAATAACAAATAGGATATAGAAATAGTAGAGGAATAAAGATACCTGTGGAAAAAATATGAGAAATAAACGGGCAGAATACGTTCTAAGGCATTTTTGGGGAATAGTATGTGATATATTGCAAGCAGAGGTAGGAAAAAGGAGGTAGATGTAAACCTAGATCATATGGTGATGATGCAGACTGTGCAAATTTCAAGGAAATTTGTAGGTTAGTTCAAAATAGGAAACAATGAGGGTATGGGTCTAACCAGTTTCAGGACTGAAGACCTAATGATGATGATAATATTGATAAAATAAATATAATTTTCCAGTTTGTTTCGAAACAAAATCCATTATATTGCTTAACGGAATACCACGGTAGGTGTAATCTGTAAGTTGACATGCGCTTGCTCTCCCCGTTTTAATAACGAGTGTGACAAGATATACTCTAATGGGAGGAACATAACCGTACGATAAAAACAGCTATATCCCAGAACACCCTACACCGCAATAGCGTTACTCTGATGTAGCTTGCTCGCATAATAACCTGCTTATTCGTGTATATATTCAACAATATACCATTAATTGAGTTTAATGGAGAATTATTTTCTCCATTACAGGTGCTATATAGCTTTTGATTCTTGTTAAATATATATTCACGATGAATGTATTAATTATTCTAATTTTGTGCAATCGTTGGTTTTAAGAAATAAACGATTGAGTTCCGGCAGATGTCAATAGTTTAAGAAGCATCAATAGTAATTGTTATTTCGGCGCCGCTTGGTCTTCCTCCAACCAGAATAATTAGATTAGAACCTAAACGAAGCATCTATGCACAAAAGATAATTGATGGGCACCCTGCGACGTGACATCTTCAAATAAAGATAATTGACAGGTACGAGGTTTTTACATTTAAGAGTTATTTAGATTACAATGGAAATCTCGAAAATGCCATTTGCATATACTGGGTTGTTTTAGAACAGTCTAGCACAATTGGAAAGGCATATTAATTACCGTAATTGCTATTGAAAGTCATTTGAAGTGCAGTTCTAATTGAAATTCTGGTATGACTTCTGATTGATAGTTGTGATATGGAATAAGTAATGGTACATATGAAACATAAATTACTGTTGATATAAATAATTCTCCGTTGATGTAAATTACTGTAGCGATTACATAAATTAGTGCTCCGATAGTATGTAATTAAGAAGCATCGTAGCTTAAAAAGATAATACCTACACTGTAGCGATTAGCTGAAAGTAAGTTATTGGTAGAGCTTTTAGAAATTTTATTGTAGCTGTTCGTTGTTGAAAAGTCTCAGTTTCAAAATAAAGACCTGTTGTTATTGCAAATAGAGGTTCGTTGCATTATACAGTTAGTGCTTTATTTAATGGGATACACGCGTTGCACGAAAACGCGGAGTTGGATAAGTTTACTAGGTTACATCGTATCGGGTTCACGGGTTTACCGGGTCGGGAGGTGACTCCGATTTGTGCCGATTTGGGTCTGATATACTGATGTGAATCGGTTCACGCTACTCGCACTGAGACGCAAGAGCGTGTAGATATTTAAATGTTCAATGGCTTCAATTAGGGGATCGAATCTAAATAAATACATACGTATTTGTTATTACCAATAGTCAAAGTATAATCCTCCTAAATGTAGCCTTTTGCTATAGTTATAGGCAACGTTGAATTGTTTTGTAACGGGCATTTTGTAGTTTTAACCTTTTTACGCTGTTTCCCAATTTATAAATACATTTCTACAAATTACTATCTCTATATTTAATATTTATTAACTCGTTGACGAATGTGTCGTGTTATAATGGATAGATTGCATCGTTCTTGTCTTGCCGTAAATATAAATTTTGTTCCTTATGTGGATATACGAGTCGAGTTGATAGGCGATAAGCGGTTGTAATAACAACGATTTTGATATCTACAGACGGGCAGTTGTTGTTTGTTCTTCGTTCCTATATATTGTTTACGTGAATAATACTGTGTCCTGTTTGCTTTGAGAGTCGGAGTTTGTTCTTTGGTTCCGATACACTAAGTACGGTCAAAATACTGCTTTTTTCTGCTTTTGACAATAGTGAGAATTGATGCGGGATTAAATTTTCGTATTGTTCCTGTACGAGCACGGCACGATTTTTAGTTGTTTTCTTGTGAAATAAGAGTTGTATATTAACCGTGTTTGGTCGACGCACGTGTGTTTTTAAGGACATTTGACGGACGGGTTTTATTGCTTACGCGTGCCTACTAATTGTTTTTAGTTGTTTTTCTTGTGAGACAAATGCTTTAAGGAACATTTGACGGACTTACTTGAGTGATACGCGTTGCTTTATTGATTGTGGCCCTTTTTAGTTGTTTTGTCTTTTTATATGTAAACTGTGTGTGCAATCTAGTTTCGCGGTCCGGTTCTTCTCAGAGTAGCGCATACTTTGGATTATTTAAATACAGTGATACTGTAGTTTCTGAATTTTCTAACAACAAAGAATCTGAAAGGGATCATTACTTGCGCAAATTTCGTTATTTGCGAAATATGGCAGATTGCCGGTTTACGAAGGTATTGTTTGAAGTTTCTCACTGCTTTTTGGGATGTTTATGAACATAATATACATCTGGTCCCAGTTGGAATTGAACTAGTGCTGCGGAATATTTTGAAATTATTGTCTTAGGAAATAGAAATTTATCAAGGCTACATAGTTCCGACGCGTTATATTGTCTACTGCTAACACCAGTGAAATACGGAGGTGTGATTAGTGTAACGTGTGATAAGTTCCATCAACACCCTCACAGTCAAGGGTGAAGTGCTTCGCTAGTGCAGGACCTCGTGAATCCCACACTACAAATGCAAGGAAGCGTTCCTGAAGGACTTTTTGTAAGTTGAACTATTCCTACTTATTATTACTTTAAATATCTATCCGTGGTTTTGCCATATCTTCGTCGTCCTGATACCTTTTACAATAGACTTGCCTGCGATTAAAAAAAAAGAAAGAAAAAAATCAATACTGCTGAATTACTCATATCAATTGTGTCTTATCTATTTATCTTTTGTTAATATTTTGTCTGATTTATGTTTAATTGGTGTGTGAAGAAACGTTTCTGCTACTCCCCAATATTACCTCACTTTGTACTAAACATTTTTCTTTATTGCTTTTACCGTTGTTATATTATATAGATTATTCAAACAGTTTCTTTTTTTTAAATTCTACAAAGTACTGAATAATTTAGACTTTTCATTGCTGCTATACTTATTCTTTTTTTTTCAGGTTTGCTTGACAATTTTTCTTTTTTTTTATTACAGGTACTGTCACTAATTTCTTACAGCCGCATACATTATATGTTAGTCTGCTTTCTAACCCCCCCCCCCTAATCTCCGATTGAGCCCGGTCATTTTCTTGATTTTCTTGGTGTTACGCACGGCTACGAGCTAACGTCACAGGAATTTTTGGCGCCCAACGTGGGGCCACGAAAAAAACGTAACAGTTTTCTTGTAAAATTTTTGTATATGAAGGTGAAAATACTTTTCATTTTGTGTATTTTGTTACGAATTGTGAATAATATTCTTATAAACTTAAATTTTCAAGAAATTAAATTGTTTTATTAAACATTAAACTATCGGCAGATAATGCAAATTTATGTTTCTGTTTTCTACTAGCGTCTACTATAATTAATTCAAAGTTGAGTGTTATTATTGAATAATCGAGACATGGAGAGCTTATAAACGCGATCAGAAAAACAATGCTTTGAATAGCACTTATTTTTATCACAATCAAAATTATCGCAAATCAGTTCAATGGCTAAGTACTATTTAGGTAGCTCGATACTGAGCATTGGCCACGTTAGACAATTTTAAAAGCGGAGATTATACCCCCATGAAAATTTAATGATGAAAAAACAGCTAACAAAATTAAACAATTGCTGCGAAATACGTCCATTTTCGTTCTATTTTGGTAGTCAAGATTTCAGATTTGTATTTTCTGGTATTTTCAGATCTCTTCTTAAATATTTGGGTTTTTTGTCACTTTGGCGATTTATTTCCTATTAAATTTGCGTATGCGGAATAATTTAGATTTTTGGAGCAGTGTAACCCACTTTAACTTTGGGTCACCAGGTCAGTTCGGATCAACGGGCCATGGAGCCAGTTTGAGTCCCCGATCAGTCTAGTTCGAGCGAAAAAATTATGGCCCAATTTAAATTTGCTAAAAGGCAGTGAGACACGAGACCCCTCACACCTCGCTTGTAACCGTTGCAAAGCCTTTTATTAAAAAGTTTGTCCTTGATCTAGCCCCGACGTGTGTATGTGGTGCGTTGCATGTTAGATTGTGGTCAGCGGTTGGTAACCCCACAGAGTTCTCAAATTAAAAAGCTTCTATGGCATTGTAACCGCTTATATAAATGATTTTTCTTATTAAAATAAGAAATAAACATGTATGACGTTTTATTGCCCCTTTCGAGCCTACTCTTAAAAACTCAACTTGTAAATACAGGATAATATTTCAATAGTTAAATACTTAATCGCTGCAAGCCAAAATCACAACTTTTCAACAGTTTTGCAACTATTATCTTCATTAAATCTTGGGCCTATTAATTATACCAAATTCCTGCATACATTTTCTGTATTTCTAAATTCATTCCTGTTCTAATACAGACATCACATCTACTTTCTTATGCAATTTTGGGTCGCAACAGACTAAAATTATTTTAAATTACACAAACTATTTAAATATGCAAGGAACTTTCCTATGTTCACAATATTCACACGTTTTAGAATACATTATATACTTATTTTGACAACCATTATGTATTGTCAGAGGTCGAACATGATAATTAAAAAAAGAATGGCAATAAAATGCAGACAGAAATATGACATTGCTATAAAGTCATGTTAAGCATATATTTTTAAACAATACCTTGTTTACTGTAGTGTAATTTTTAAGTATGCATTTATTTATTTAACTACACTTTCATTCATTTTTTGTTGGAATTCTTACACTCGATTTTAGATATCAAAAAACTTGATTTATGAATTGCAAATACTACAATCATTATATGTATCCAATATTAAGAAAAACTAACTACTAAACATTTTATTCTAGATGTTGATAAGAACAAACTGAAAATAGCATGTATAAATAAAAGCAGACACACGACCATGATAATTAAAAAGCTTATTTATTACTTTTATTTACATATTTAATAGATAACGTGATACTTTAGTTGAACTAAGAAAAGAGTTAAAAGATCAAATATAATTGATTGTATCGACGTGCATGTGTTTACGAATAAATAAATTCAATCACCAAATTAACTACAAATTGCTTTTAAATTCTTTTTATAAACACAACTTATAAACTACATTCAGAATAGAAGAGTTGGAACGAGTCGGAATGTTTTGAGTCGATGACACTAAACATAGACCAATTCAAAATGCGATGACCCAGAATCCAAACTGATCCAGTAACCTGGACACACACAAACTGTGTAATCCAACCTTGACCAGCAACTGGAACTGACCCGGTGACCCACAATAAGGCAGTAGTGCACACGACACCACACATAAAAATTGTCTAAGGGACTTTAAATCGTCGAAGCGTTTTACAGAAATTTATTAATTTTGTTTGCTGTTTTTCATTCTTAGTTACTCATCTATACATAATGCCATTTGCTCAAGAATGTTACATGTGCAACAAAACAATTACAATGCATTTAGAGATCAACGTTTACAAGCCTGGTGTACTTTTTACTAACAATTGTCAACAATGCGTTCTCGTAATACAGAACTGAATAGAATTTATTTATAAACAACGACCTTAAGATTGATAGCAGACATAAGAACTTGTTTACTACACATAAAAACCCAGACGAACCTAATTCATTTTACCCCGATCACGATAACCACGCCTGCAACCAGAAGGAGGAAAACATATAAACAGCTCCGAATCGACCACCAAATTCAGTCTTTGTCGATTTTTATTCCAAGAACAGTACCCACTAGTACGCTTGTGATCATTATCCAAACATTTAGTATTTTGCTACGTACAAGCTTACGTTAATTAAAACACACTACACATAACCAGTGATTGTTATCCTGGATAACACACATTACTTCATCATTATATCGCTGGTGATTTTTATCCCGGCTGCACGCTATTAGTCCATCATTATACAGCCGATCAATGTAATCCTGGTGGCACAAAATCATTCTATTCTTTCACGCCATCGTCGCCGACAGTCACTTCCTATTTTGTGCTAATAATAATCCTTTCCCAGTCCATAATAGCCTTTCCTTAGGATAAGTTTGTATAGGTATTACGAAATAGACCCCATATCTATTTCCCGTTTCTTTTAGTCGTGCTTATTAACACGCGCTCATGTTAATCTTGTATTTATATTGTACTTGCTTTCATTAACTTAGCATTTGTTCTTGTTTGTACTTTTAACACGCATCCGTGTTAAGCCTGTTCATACTGCATTTATCCTTAAGTGATATAATACGGTTATTACCTTAAGCTTATGCTTTTATTATACATAAGGATAGACATCCGTTTATTCTTGTTTGTGTTCATTAACACGTCTTCGTATTAATCATGTAAGTATTCATATTCTATTAACTGAACTAATTTGCTTTATAGATATAGGGAATATTTGAACATTTGTCCTTGTTTATGCTCATTAACACATACTCGTGTTAATCCTGTAAATGTTCATCTTTGAAATTAACACGAGCGCGTGTTAATAAGCAGAAACAAGAGGTACGTTTATATATAGATATATTAATCGGTTTAGTGTACTTTTATATAGATGTGTTTGTTCCTGTTTGAGCTTATTACCACATACACATGTGTTAATACTGTAAATGAATAGCTATAGTGCCGTACATTAATTGCCAGTATTGTAAATATGTTTTTTTACTTGTGAATATATTGACTAATATGTTGCAGTAGGGTGTCCTGTTAAATATCACAACCTGCCCTGGTATTAATCAGCGCCCAGATGTGACGCCTGTGAAAGCATTTCACGAACAAGGATTTTTCAGGACCGAACACACCATGCCGAGGAGAAAAAGGCAATCATCCACCATTAAATTAGTCGAACAACCTCATCCAAATATGCCAGTTTTTGGACTAAGTTAGCAGCAAATGCGGTACCTCATTCATTACAAGGAACCCAAGCTGCCTACATTCTCAGGGGTACCAAAGGAACATTCGGGGGACTTCTCAGTGCTTATATCTACGCTATGCTTGCCACAAATCGAGAAGCAACTTTGTGGGGAAGCAGCAACCTGATGGCAACTTTTCGTAGCGTTAAAACTAGGTAAAGCGGTTTTCAAGACCCAACTCCTGGAGCGATACAATAACCCAGCGACGCTAGCACAAATACAATCACAATACCTGAGAGAGAAACAATTGTACAAAAGAATATACAGTAGGTAACCCGGTTAAAGCCGCCCAGATGGATGCTATTACCTACAGCAAGACTACATATGAAGACCTACGCACCCAGCAGCGTGATGAACCATCATGGTGAAAACATTCGAAGTCGAACAAGGTTTGCGATAGGTCGATAAGAAGGCCACTATTACTCCGAAGCCGCCAGAAAGGTAAACAAAAGACCAAAACCTGCCGAAGTACAACATTTACAGTCGAGAGGTATTTTCAGCATGATTGCTTCGTTGTCCACAACCAGAGAAACGAGCACTCGGCCAGACCACGCCAAAATTCAGTCAAGTCGTTAGAAAACTAGTGACACCGTAATTAAATACCACATATGAAGATCTAAATTTAGCTGGCCTCACGGTCAATCTAGATAGAAGAGAACATACAATGTCGCTAGACACAGGAGCTTACAGCTGTCCCCTCAGATAAAAATTGCTTCGGCTAGAGCCACAATCCGACCAAAGTACATTCTCGTTCAAATGGCTGACAAAAACGAAGTCGACACTGACTTCAACACTGTCGTGCTAGAAGACGATACACGTGGAAGATGTCAGGAGATATAGGAAGATATCAAATAGATTACATTATTGTTAGACAATGGTTTAGAAATCAAGTAAAAGACTGTAAAAGCTACCCGGTAGCAGACATAGACACTGACCACAATATCGTAATTATGAAGTCCGCACTTAAATTTAAAAATCTGAAAAAGAGGAACGGAAAAAGACACTTTGACTTTGAGAAGCTAAAAGATAAAGCTATAAACGAAAGACTTGAAAAGGGTCAAATAAATTGCTGAAAGATATCGGGAAAATTTCTGATACTAAGGAATTAGAGACAGAATGGAATAACATTAAATCCAGGTTAGACATGGCGGCCAGAGATATTCTGGGGTATACACAAAAAGAAAACAATAAACCATGGATAACAAAGGATATCCTGAATTTAATAGAAAAAAGACGAAAATACAAAGATAGATTAGATGAAACAGGAAAACAGAGATACAAAGCCATAAAATGGGAAATTATTCGCAAATGCAGGAAAGCTAACGAACAATGGATTGATGATAAGTGCAAAGAGGTGCAAACTAAGATGGTAATAGGAAAGACAGACGAAGCATACAAATTAATTAGAATGAATTTTAGGGATATAAAACCATATAGCAAAAACATAAGGGACGCGGGAGGAAACGTCATTATGAAACATGTAGAGAAAGTAGCTAGATGGCAGGAATATATAGGGAATTTATATTCAGGAGTGGAACTAACAGCATTAGAACAAGAATCAGACATTGAAAATGATGACCTGGGATATCCTATACATAGAGATGAGTTAACAATAAAGAGCCTGAAAAATGGTAAGGCGCTGGGAAAAATAAGGTGCAAGCAGAAACTCTAAAAGTCGCTGGACAAGCAGTAACAGAACTTCTTAATCTTCTTTGGGTATTAAACCACTCATAGTTTTTAAAATTATCTTTATTAACGTTTCGATCCATAACCTAGGATCGTTTTCAAAATAATAAAAACGTTTCTTCCGATTTGTAAGCTATATGTTTGAGAAAGGCGAGATATCCAAAGATTTCAAACGTAAAATCCTAGTAACTATAACAAAAAAAAAAGGCGCGGATAGATGTGAAAATTTTTGAACAATAAGTTTGACAGCACACGTGTCAAAAATATTAACTAGAATTGTACAAAGACAAATGGAAAAACGAGCTGAAGAAATACTGGGAGAAGATCAATTTGGGTTTAGGCGAAACAGCGGAACACGGGAGGCTATTTTAACTCTGAAGGTGACAATGGAGAACACAATAGAGAAAGTAGAAAGAGTATATATAGGATTTGTAGATTTGGAAAAAGTATTCTCAATGTGAAATGGAAAAAAGTGTTCGAAATACTCAAAAAAGATTGGAACAAGTTTTAGGGATAGACGGATAGTACATAGCTTATACAAAGAGCAAACGGCGGTAATAGAATTAGAGCAAGAAAGTAGAGAAGTAAATATTAGGAAGGGGGTGAGGCAGGGATGTGCCTTATCCCCATTAATTTTTAACTTGTACATAGAAGAGGCAATGTCAAATGCAGGAAGACATTTGGAATTAATATACAGAGACAAAAGATTGATATGCTTAGATTTGCAGATGATAAAGCATCTAGCAAAGAAGAGTTAGCATTTTTATTTCAGCACTAGTGGGAAATATAAATTTTTCTCCGCCTCGATTGGACTTTGGACTTTGCTGGAAATTTTGTTACTATCTGATGTGTTGCTATGGCAAAACTGGTCGATCATAATTGCCAATTCATAATTAAGTTAATCCGCCATTGCATTTATAACTACCTTCACCTAATTAATAAATTCAAATTAAAAATAAAAAGCCTGTTATAATAAATCTCAAAGTTGTTTCAATTAATCTTCTGATAACCAGTTCTAGGAAGTTTATTTCATGTAAAAACGCGCTCTTTTTATGTACATTGTATATACATCGATCCTATCGACTAAGAATAATGCGATTAAAGATTCGTTTTGGCATCATTATTTTTTAACGTATAGTACTATTTTTAATAGTATTTTAAACAAACCCAAAATATAAAGATTAGCTTTCAATTCATGGTCGATCACCAAGCGGGTAAAATTCTGCCTAAATTAATTATTAACGTCTTTGCAATTTTTCTTCTTATTAATTTGAATAGGTTTTATAGTTTTTTAAATAAATATTAAAGTAACTTAACTTGTAGGTACTCAATAATGAATAAAGAAAACCGACTTTGAGTAAGATTATAAATAATTTTAATTGTGCAACCAACGATTGCTCGATTCTATTTGATTAGATAACAATACTAAACTAACTCTAATTATTAAAATACTGCTTGCTAGGTAAAATTTAAATGATAATTAATTAAAAACTAACAAACAGGTTTCGGTATACTTGTATAACGTTAGTAACTTAAAAAGTTAATAACAATTTCTACTTCATAGAACTGATCGTACTAGACAGATTGTGTTCTATTAAAGAAAAAATGATATGATGTACGGAATTCAGGAATCATTTAACTGTAAGAAGTTTTAGGAAACTTTAATTTTATTTCTTCGTCATTAAACTGATTTGGCGCAGCTTTTTAGGCTTTCCTATTCTGCTACATTTGGTTGGTGCCGTTCTTTTTGTGTAGGATATCCAAGTTGTGATCTATCTACACCATTTTTCTTCTTGTTCTTTTTACTATACTTCCTCAAAAAGACAATTTTTTATAAACTCTTTTTAGCACCTTAGTGCAGGCGCCGTAGGTAGTTGAGTATACAAAATGTGAAGACCGATACAACCGCAGTAGCTGGACACGACGCTCTCAGCGTCGTTAAAAATGCCTTACCACTCTACAGAGTTTTTTGGCTTGTTGTTGTTTTTGCTTCTATGAATTGTTGTCGTGTTTCTAACAGGTTGATCTACTTAAATAAATACATATGTAGGACTGGATTCCAAAAGACCTGCTCCTGGAATCCTCTTGATTTGATGCAGTGAGCAGTTTCCCGGATCTTTCCATTGGTTGCCCTCCAACTACACAGTATTCCGGATCTTGGGTCCACTGGCCTGTGGTTTTCGACCGACAGGATGGCTGCTCGCCACAGGCCGCTCCATCGTCAGGTAGCTCGTCTAAACAGGACTGACGAATGTGCATCCCCGACGACTTCACTTGTGTACCCATTCCTCAGCACCCCGCATAGCCGGAGGACGTCACCGTTCCGCTGCTCACCTTTGATCGCCCGGAGGCGGTGGTAGGTATACGTGCGTTGCTGCCTCGTCGGAGTCTGGGCAACAACTCTGAAGACCGATAACTATGGTCGGATTCTTATACCTGAGACCCCAAACAATAACAATACACATCTTGCCACCAGCTGTGATGGTCCTTTCCTGCTCCCTTTACATCCCCTCTTTTCGCCAACAGTAAGAATAGCGCGCTTAAGTATTCAGTGTGTTTTTGCATCTATCGAAGTAAAAACGTTTCATTCTTAAATCGTGTTTGTTGTATACGCATAAAATAATCTGATATTCGTTATTTTTGAGAGTCTGTTAAGAGTGTGCTGTATTTAAAAACGTTAGAAATGTCGTTGGAAGTGATTAATTTGGAAAGAAAAAGACGAAACGAAAGGTTTTGTTTATTTTGTGATAAACCAAATGATTTAGTGAAAGAACCAAGGTCAAGCATGCTGCTTAATATTAAAAAAGCAGCAGATAGAAGAAAAGACAACATTAGTGAGTAGTGCATTATTACAGGAATTGGCGCCTCATTTCCTCCAGAATCCCTCATTTCCTCACACATTTACATGTAAATTCCCATTAGGAGGAAATGAGGAGGAGGGACTCCTTCCTTGCTCTCCTCCTTGCTCGGATTTCAGCTACCTGAATTTCTAGGAATTTTTTAGATAACATCACCCCCGAGGGAGCTACCCAAATTTTAAGATTTTTTTACCGCTAACATTCTAAACCAAATAGTTTTCTTCGACTAGCCATTTCCACCCAGGAGATAAATATATCTTGTTTGATATTAATATTAGATTTTTCTCAGCTACCCGAATCTCTAGGAATTTTTTAGATTGCATTATCTCCCAGGGAGCTACCCTCATTTTAAGATTTTGTGCTGGTAGTGATTTCTAACCGTCCTTATAAATTTTGTAGCCATGCGATACGTCAAATTAGTCTAGAATATTACGCGGAATCCAAATCTGCAAACAGATTTAAAATAAGACCACCCCTTACAAAGTTATACATATACCCTCTGCGTGATAAATCTTTCTCCACATTTCCGCCCACAAGATAAATCTATATTGTTTGGTATCAATTAATATTAGAATTTTCTCGGCTTTGCTCTTTAAAATTTTTAGATTGCATTATCCCCCAGGGAGCTACCCCAATTTTAAGATTTTTTATCAGCAGCAGCGAATTCTAACCATTCTTATAAATTCTTTAGCCACGCAATACATCAAATTAGTCGAGAATTTTATGCAGAATCCGAATCTGTAAATAGATTTAAAATCAGACCACGCCTTACCGTTTTACACACATACCTTCTAAATTATAACTATCTTGCAGCTCATACCTAAAAGAAAATGTAAAAACCATTCTTAAAACTTTTTATTGCAGACAATTTTTACTAATACAGTTTAAATTTTGTAAACCACATTTCTAAATACATATTCACAATTTTAATTCTTAACCTAGAACTCCTCACATCGGCTTATACTTATTAATATTTCTAAATAGAGCACCTTTTCCAAAGATCAACCGGATCCACGTGTTTCAAATTCCTCTAATTTTGTTCTCATGGTTTTGCTTAAGACCTCGTACATATTTTCCAGATTACTGGAAGATGTTATAATCATATTTTTTGTGTTAAAGGATTTCACATCGGTAGTCTCTTCCCCCATTTTTGTATAGACGCCGTAGAGTTCGCAATTAACTTTTATTGCTGTATGTTGTGTTCTTTTTTCATTAATTAATCGAATAAACCCCTCTTTCTGCTTCTAAAGACTCTCGGACACTCCATCGTCGGCACTGACGTTCTTTATGCGATAGCTAGCAGTACGGTTGTTAAACACTGTGCTAACCATTTATTTCTACACCATCGTCGCGTATCTATCAAAGCGAAAGTTGGACTACATGGAAAACACTTCGACAATACGCGAACAATACAAAGATGTGTTAGACAAAGAACATTTTATTAGAGAAAGTGAGGAAGAATTAAAAGATTATTTTATGTGTCGATAGACTGACTTAGATACGTCCGGTTTCTACAAGCTGTATGCATTTGTGGTTAGTAAAAAAAAACTCTTTTAGTTATGTAGGCGTCCTTGCGTACTAAATCCGTATACTTTTTAAAAGGTTATTCTAAAAACGTATTTATCAAAATGGCAGATAACAAAGACGAACTAAGGAATGCGGGTTTCGTAACCGTGGCGTACACCACACGCAAAGGGCTTGCGCTAAACATTGTATATTTGCCTAGTAAAGAACCTTTCGAATCATTTAAAACCGAGGACCCTACAACCTATAACAACCATATATTCCCAAAAGTGGTGGACATGCAACTACGTAATAGTGAGTGGGAAAATAAGGATCCCCTCCAATACCGACAAGAAGAAGTCGATTAAGCTAACAAGATACGTATGCAGGATGTTAATAGGTATAATTATTTTTAAATGTAAAATAAGTTAGTTCCTACTTATTTTGGTGGGTAGGACGTTTAGTCTCTTTGTCGCACGTTTTCGTGTTTAATTTTAAGTGGTTGTAAATTCGAAGTTGTAAATCAAATAGCAAAGCGGTCATCCCTTGTTCCGTTATATCCTGTCATAAAACCTCCTTTGTGCCTGTGGAATTTAAGTGGAAAAAAAGGGTAGTGATCGACACTTGATCGTAGACATCGAAGAGAAATGTTTGTTGGTTCGGTAAAGTGAGTTAAGTCATTGGTGTCTCCAAATGTGATTTTATCGATAAGCCCTAAAAAACACAATGATAGTGCGTACGTAACATGTCCAATAAATAGACATACAGTTCACTTCGTTGAAAAGTAGAAACGACACTTATAGAACAATAGAATACGGCTGAGGTAAGTCGATATATAAAATTATAAGACCCTTCGTGCGTTAACAGGTAGTATAATTACAAAGGGCGGACATGGCAGAAGGGATATAGTAGCTAGAATACCTCAAGCTAGAAAAATGTTTTCAAAAAAGAAAAACCCACTAATAGCTAATAGTATTAGTTTAGATAATAGAAAAGGTTTATTAAAGTCGTACGTACGGAGCGTTCTATTATACGGTAGTGAGACTTGGACATTTAAAGAGATAGATAAGAAAAAGATAGAAGCTTTTGAAACTTGGTGTTATAAGAGAATGTGAAAGATTAGTTGGACGAATAGAGTCACAAATGAGGAAGTTTCTAGAAGGATAGGTGAAGACCCCTGTATGTGGAAACAATTAAAGGTCAGGAGAGATAGAATGATAGGGCAACAATTAAGACATGAGGAACTATATAGTAAAGTCTTAGATTATAGACTACCAAATAGAAATAGAGTAGGAAGACCTAGACAAAGCTATATTAGTCAAACTATTAGAGATGTAGATTGTGAAGAGTATGTATACCTTTTTAGACTAGCTCAGAATAGAAAAGAATTTAGAACTGCATCAAACCGACCTTAAGTAACTTCGAAAACAAAACAAAAAACATAAATAAATAAAAATCAGTTAACTAAATGTCACCATGGCATAGCTCACAATTAGTTAGCGGTCTGGCATGTTGGTAGAGATTCGTTGCTTAACCCTTACCATAACATCTAATTTAACACTTCTTTTTTTTAGAGGGGATAACCCGGTAATATTTTATTTCCTTATAAATGGGAATCATGTAAACATATGGGAGTTCTTTAAAAACCATCAGGTTGCTAATATTTATCTAGAGCCAGGTACATAGGAAAAAGATAAAAGAGTATAGGAAGACCTAGACCAAGCTATATTAGTTAGGTTATTAGAAATGTAGGTTGTGAAGGGTCTGTAGAACTATTTAGATTAGCACAGAATAGAAAAGAATTTAGAGCTGCGTCAAACCGACCTTAAGTAAGGTCGAAAACAAAATGATGATGATTATAATGAAACCATAAAACTAGGCTGCATTGGACACTTCGATATCGAGGACTACTGTCGAAACAACATTTATGGAATTCCTTTACCTAACAAGAAAGTAATTATTATGATGGAAGATGAAAATAATAGACGAGGTATGACGGATTTTATTGGACTACGATCAAAGACATGTGTGACGAAAATTTTTAACACGAACAAGAAAGAAGAGAAGGGGTGAATAGCATGAATCATTACACGATCGCTTGCTATCCAAAACTTCGGCACTACAAAAAAAATATAAGAAATTACAAGATCTAATGTATAAAATAAAACTAAGTTTGATGATTTTCAGCAGTGTAGAAAAGTTTAAGGAGGTATTTGTTATTTAAAGCTTAATTCAGTTGGTCAAGCGTCAAGTTCATACCATCGTGATGGACGAGATTGCATTACGCCCAGGAGACGACAAATGCTACTTTCTTCCTGGCTCATATACAACGCGACTTATCGAGCATTATTCTATCATAGACGGTACTTAAACTGTAATGGTTGCCGTTGTCATCATCTTCATTAGGTCCTCAGCCCTGGAACTAGTTAGACGCGTACTTACAACGTTTCCCATTGTGAACTAACCTACAAGTTGCTTACGTATTATATATAAAGTGTATATAAAATATATGTAATAGGGGTACTATTCTTGTAAATGTACATAAACATAGTCTAATAAATTTTTATTTTTATTTATTTATTGATTTATTTAAGTCTATTGGTGTGTCTAAACATTGGTGTTGAGAAAAGGGTACAAATTTTCACACTGATACACAAACAATGAGTAGAATTGAGCTAACCCCTCATGGGGATTTCTATAGTTGGTACAAAAATGACTTTAGATTTTCTTAGGGAAAAATACATTACAAAATAATCGATTTTGCGCTCGGACACACCATCTTTTTTACTATTGTGAAAGGTTGCTAAATTAATATTTAGTAAAAAATGGCTTGATAGTGTATTATTTCACCAATTTTTTGACAATTTGAAATAGTTTTTAATGGGGACCTTTACGGAAATATGAAAATATTATTTTTCACATAACATTTCAAGGTAAATTTATGTGGCGTAACCTCTAAAAGACTGGCCGGGGCTGTTAAATATCGAAATCATAACCGCTGAAGAGCCATCGCGTTATTTAAGGACCTTGTAAAATACATAATAAAAAATTTTCAAAACCAAAATTTTTCGAAATGCGCACAATGACCAAAACATTTCAATAAACTTTTTCAAAGCTCGTAGTCAACTATTCGAATTGTACGTAATTATAGGCTGAAAATAATTTAATTCAAGAATAAAAGTAGGTACTTATGATACACTAATAATTTCATTAAAACTTTAAATATACAGCACTATTATGATAATCGACTGACAACAATGACTGTTATTTCACAGAAATCTAACGAGTTTAAAAACCATTCTCCATCGATTTCACACATAAAACACTTGTTAGCTATACAATAGACGTCACGAGAAAACCGTTCGTTTTTCGAACAGCTCCTAATATCGGAATAGAGGACTTTGTATTTAAAAACACCAATAAAACGAAGTTTAATGGCCATTTAACTGGCAATAACAATAAAATGTAGTCGTAAAAATGTACTTTCTTGATTCAATATTATCCCGAGAGCGACGACGCTGCACACATTTCAATTACATTCATTTTAAATAAATATATTCGCAAACCTTTGAGAAACGTTCTCGTTTTATGATCGCTTAAATCCTTCTAATATACACAATTAATTAACGGAAGAAGACTTTCAACTAGTACAAAGTTATTAGGCCGTGCCCTGTAATGTTTTACATTTTTGCACTTAGTAAATGGTGTTTTATGATCATTAAATTAGATTTAATGAATGTTAATCTTGTGATGTTTTAGAGAGATGTTAGTGGACGTCTCTGGATAACATAACTCAAGGACATGTTTGTTTTTACTAATTAAACGATCTGAAGGATATGTAATGTGTATAACAAGACTCATTAATAACAATGATACATTTTTATATTTGTACATACTGGTTGTAAATATTTCTAAGAGTGACCTTGACAATAGTAGTAACAGACTGATTTAGGTTCTAGTTGCATACCTAGAAATGTGTCTACCATTTGGAGACAAGACGAAACGAGTACTACGTCAGTGAGATGGAATTAATTTCAATAAAGCAAACGCTATTTTTAGGTCGTAAAATAGCTTTTACTGTCTTGGAACTTAAAATTTTTTCTTCAAATCACTATAGCTAAAGCGCCATACTGCATTACCAAAAATATTAGAAATCATAATTTTTATAATCATTTTAAAGTATTAATTTTTAGTGATTCATTTTTTATTAACGGTGGCGCAATCTCTAAGCATCTACAAACGCTATTATTATTTGTAATCGAAAATAGAGAGAAACTTTAGTACATGTTTGACTACGTGCAATTCTAATTTCTTTGAACTCTTTATTTGCAAAAGTTGTACAATAATAACTTTAATTTATAATGTAAAGCAAAAGAGAAAATTAGCGGCTTTGCACTATTATTTTTTGTAATTTTACCCCGTCTTTGCTATTTTGTGTGCCTAGATTTACGCAGAACATTAGGATGGGGAATGGAAAAGATAAGTCGAACAGAGAAAGCTAAAAACTATATCCAACGAAGGGCAAGTAGGGAAAAAGTGACCAGCAGGTCCATAACGAAAGGAAAAATGGAGAGGGAATAAAATAAATTACAGCAAAAACAGCACACCTTTGACATAATTTGCAGTGCAATTTTAATTTTCGTCAAATCTTTGTTTGCAATAACTTGCACAAGCTTTCCTTGTAACTACAATAACCATTTTTAGTTTACATTCAAAGTAAAAGGCTCAATCAAAAACCCCATGCAATTTTCCGATTATCTTACCTCGTCTTTATTATTTCATGTTTCTAGTTTTATGTACATACTAATCATCACGAATGGAAAACATAAAAGTCATTTCTGACTCTTTATCTACCAAACTTTTATTTTTTCAAACAACAATATTGACAATCCCCTTTAAAGTAGTTCCCTGCGGCAGCTACACACCGGCGGTGTTTTCGTTCCCATCCTTGATAGTAGCAGTGACAGGCTTCAACTGGTAAGGCGTTTAACATATTGATTACATTCTTTTGAACGTTCTCCAGCGGTTCCAAATGACGTCCTTTTAAGAAATTTTTCAATTTCGGGAAAAAAGAAGTTACAAGGAATCAGATCAGGTAAATAGACCGGGGGTACTGTGAAATAATAGGAATGCTTTTTAAACCCAAACATTCTGTCATGGAAGTGGCCGTGTACTATAGGGCGTTGTCGTGATGTACCAAGCACTTGTCTGCAATGTCCCGTCTTATTCGACAGGTAACCCACCATCGTTATTGTTAAACGTCGGTCTAATTTCACAACAGCACGCACACGTTTGACGTTTTGGTCAGTTTTTGATGTTGAAAGTCTCTCGGAACGAGGTTCTTCTTCAAGCTATTCTCGGCCTTTCAAAAATGATTTGTGCCAACGAAAAACTTGTGCTCTTGATAAGGAATGCTCCCCATAGGCTTGTTTTCACTTTTCAAACGCCATGTTCACGGATTCCCCAAGTTTAACACAAACCTTGATGGCATAACGTTACTCTAACTTAAGCTGTTCCATTTTCGTAACACAACAAAAACACAACTTCACTAATAGCGCTCTCAAAAATTACGTGCTGCCTGTACAGAGCTAAAACTCGGACGAAGCATCTGGAAAGGATGAAGGCACAGATCTGGATGAGTAAACATCATATCGTTGCCAGATCGCTCGAAGTGTTGTCAGTCTCACTACTTTGCTGACAAATATCGTGTAATTCGTAGCTAATTGTAGATACATAAGGTCATAAGTCAAGCTAGAATGTAGAGTAATAGCTTACGAGAAAGTCTATTAGGCATTTTAAATAATTAAGGTTTTTTAAATAATTAATTTAGAACTGAGTCAACATATACTAACGTACGGTTAATTTAATTTTAGTTATATGTATTTAAGAATGACGTAGCATAATATTTATTGTAAGATAGGGCAATATGAATTAGAAACAACAAGGTAAAAATACCACTTTTAATTTTTATTTAAGGCATTATACGAAAACATAAAAGCTTTTCATGTTCGTTAAAATAGGATTATTATTTTTAAGGATCAAACTAGAAACGTTTAAAAGCATAGTGTACAAACTAAAAGAGGGAGATAATTCAGGATAACACGTTACGATAAACATGCCTATAAAACTAAATGTGTTACAAAAAGGAAAAGACCGTTGGAAGTTAGCATAGTCAATATACAACAAGGACAGAACAGAGAACATATAAGTAGGACGAAGAAGCAGTATGTTTTTATAAGATATCGATTTTAATTATAAAGGTAGTATCGGAGTGAAGCTAGAAACTACTGTCATGCAGGGACAAGGACGGAGCAAAAACGCATGAATACAAGTGAGAAGCAGAGATTTAGTTATAGATGTAGTATAGGCAAACGACGAACAAACTTATTTTGGAGAGGAAAACGAAATCAATAATTTCTAGAAATATTATAAGCAGACGCGCATCGACTGAAAGCAAAGGAAAAAAATTGAGCGAGGTGATTGGACAATACAGGTATACGTGCGATAAGTTTATATTAGGTAGGACAAACATCCAGCTGGTGGAGGCATAAGTGTGCGAAGAGGCTATATGAACAAGGGGATGAAAGATGTTTGTTTGAGTTTGAAGGCGTGAACGTATTGGGAATCGATCGGCGATTGAGGGTAATTTTCACAAAATCGCAGGGACGGTTGGCCGTTGTAAATGCTTTACCAAGTATTTCAACGTTGTTGTTATCGTAATTCAAAGGAAACGAAGAACCGTTAGAGCTTTTCGCGGTAATATAGAGGCAGTTATGGGAGTAGTTTTAGGAAATGAAGAACGGTTGGTGCTTTTACGCAGAGTATTGTTGCACGTTAGATAATTTACATGCGAACTTGAAAACAGGGGAGGTGTAGCAAGGTTATGTAAACCACTTTCAAAGGGGGGTGACGCACTCTTAATTTTTCATTAGTCCTTCGAGTATCATCGAGTTACTTTTGGTGAAAGTTAGTGAATTTATGTATAATTGCACATAAGTTAGTATGATGACAAGTCAAGTCAATTAAAAAGCGAATAAAGCATTATGTACCAAGGGTAAATTTTGTATGTAAGTACAAACGATTATTATTGTGGTTTTAGAATTCACGAAAGTTATTAAAATTTGAAAGTATTTGATGGCGAAGGCAGCGATTTTTGATTAATTTATTTGGGAATACGAAGAGTAAAACTTTGGAAATTGAATGTTCATCGTTTTATTTTAAATAACGAGATTTTAGGATAGCAGCATGCATAAAAGGATGGTGTTTCAACCGGGGAGCTGTTTCATGAACTAGTGCCATACTGTACGGCATAATCTTCAAGGGCTGGTTGGTGGCTACCTGTTGCTTGGGTTTTAAGGCTTTTTCCTGGGTTTTGAGGTTCTTTTCTGGGTTTTCAGGCAGTTTTCTGAGTTAAGATAGTTACCAGGTAACCAATTGTATAAAAACATTTTGTGGTGAATATTTGCTATGGTTCTTTAAGTTTTTTTTTGTGCTTTGAAGTGTTTCTTATTTAATATATTTAATGAACTTAAAATTTATGTGACTAGATGAAAATGAAATTTATTTAGGTAGTCAAAGATAATTAATATACAGATAACGAGGCTATGTTGTAGAGAAGTATAAGGGGATTATTTTATTTTTGTAGTGCAGAAAATTTGCACTCACATTTAAAGAGTTTTACTATCAGCTCATGATAAGACAAAGGGGTTAACGTAAGATATGAGGAACGCCCTCTTACTTAATAAAATATTTGTTTAATAAGGTTATCGATTTGAATTACTTTTGAAAATCAAATTATTGACATTACTAATAACACGAGTGTACTTAGAAAAAAGTATTTTAAAAATGTAATATTTATTTCATGTAAATAGAGTGTGATGTATTTTGTGAATTCCGTGATTTTGAGTGTGTGATTGTAGGGTGTGAATTACTATTCGGTTTCAGTATAGAGGCAGTGAGCAGGAGTTTTTAGATTCAGCGGTACTAGGTAAGCATCTGTGTTGGTTTTAAGAAGTTTTAGTGAATTTAGGAGTCAAGAGAGGAGCAGCCGAGGATAACTTCACAGCATAAATGGCACCAAAATTGAAGGGCACGATTATTACAGGTAAACCTCACAATAATTATACTGCCCGACGCTGGGGCTAGATGGTTTCCAGAGAAACTACACAATAATATATATATATATATAATCTTCAAGTTTTATTTGCTGATGTATATTAATTTAAAATTATATAATTTATTGAAGATTGCAGCAATTGTCGCAGTCTACTCTTTTTTCTATAACGCGAGCTTTCGAGAATTTATTTTCTCTTCTTCAGGAGTAACTAAATACATATAATGGTAAACAAATAAATAAAATTTGGAAGTTCAATACTTACAAATGCGAAGTTTGACTAAAATTAAAAATATCAATTCTAAATTATAAAAATTGGTTTTCAAATTTTGAAGGAATAAATGTCAATGTCAATGCGTACTACAAGATTTAGATTTTAGTCATATAAAAACACTAATTCCGTGGATCAATTTTAAATATATAACAAGTATTTAAATAATTATTTTATAGAGGAGGGATCAATTTTTTATAGACACTTTAATAGTTGAAAAATAAGATTTGAAAGCCTAATACACCCTATGACTAATGTAAAAAATTCTTTTAATCCTCCATTCTGAAAAACAAGTGAAGTTGAATTTGTGTCTGAAACTGTCTCATATAACTCTTTTTGACGGTGTTCGACCAAAATATCAGAGACTACATTTTGCAAAAACTGCAAGTTATTCTCATATAGGAGGAAATCTGTTGCTTGTTATATTTCTGTATGTAATTTTGATTTGTATAATCTTAAAGGGTGTAAAGCTCACTAAATATAAACATATTCGAAATAATCAGTATATGCAGTGTTTGTTAAAATACACTTAACAAAACCCATTGTATATTGAATGTAGTGTCAAACGATAAAAATCACTCCGTTTGACCGGCAACTCTCTTATTGATATGTATTAACATAACAAATAATATTGCTCATTTTATCCATTAAATAAACTGATTATTGTTTTTTTCTTATATACGTTGAAGACAGAAAGAAGTGATTCGTGGATGAAGAACAAACGGTTATCGGACCTATACCTTATTTTTCATTTGTTGAGGAATTTTTGCCTGTTTTACTCTGTATTCCAAATTTTATCTGAGTTGTTCCAAAGACACTAACACTTAGTTAAGTGTAAGAGTGGGTTCATTAGCCTAAACTTTGCTAAGTTCATTTCTTTTTGTATACTACATGTATCATAAATAAATAAATAACTAAAGATATGAATAATTAAAAAGTGTTTATTTTATTGAAAAGACTGTGCCATACCAGAAGATGGTTTATGATTATATGCTCATTTCGGTTTTTTATTTTTTCTTGTTTAATATTAAGTACGTAATTATACTTTAGTGATTGAAAATTTCTGTTTTTATAATCTATTCTATTTCATACATTTAGTAGTAAATGTTGTAGTTGTTGCACCTCTTCCACCCAGGATTTACCTTGTGAAAAACAATGTAATACACTGAAGACGATTTGTTTGGTCTCTTTGTCGCACGTTTTCGTGTTTAATTTTAAGTCGTTGTAAATTCGTAGTTGTAAATAAAATAGCAAAACTGTCATAAAACCTCCTTTGTGCATGTGGAAATTAAGTTGAACTAAAGGGGTAGTGATCGACACTTGTTCATAGACATTGGTAAAATGAGTTAAGTCATTAGTGTTTCCGAATGGGATTTTATGGATAAACCCAAAAAACACAGTGATATTGCGTCCGTAACACGTCCAATAAATAGTCATACAGTCCACTTCGTTGAAGAGCAGAAACGACACTGATAGAACAATAGAATACGACTGAGGTAAGTCGATATATAAAATTATAAAACCCCTCGCGCGTTAACAAGATTGTTAGAAAAATGAAAAATACATATTTTTGAGTGCTTCAATTTTTCCTTCTACGTAAAAGGTATGGTAAAATTTCGCATTAACTATAAAATGATTACCCATAATGTCTTGTATCTTTTAAGCTAAATAGGTCTAAAACATAATAAATTATATTGTAGTTTTACGCTATAATTACTGTTTGATTTAGTGTTAAACTGCAAGTTTACATTTACATTACGTCTACTTTAAATTTATGCAAATATATCCATAAGCTTACGTAACTATAAATGGAACAGTGCAACTCAACTTTTTGGAAGTAATTTTATATCGACAGTTTTTTTCATTAAAGCATATAAAGACTATATCTATTCACATCCAATTAATAGAATAACGAAATTCGTAACACCAGTCCGAATTCACTAAGCACAAGCATACACTAGCTTTATTAGAATTAAAAGCTAGATTGAACAAATGTACTTAAAGTACTGCAATTCGTGATTAAATAATAACAAGATTTTATAGTTTTATTAAATATTAAATAATAAATAAGAATATGACCACAGTACACGAGTATAGATGCAAGCACAATTCACATCTATTTCTACACCTACACTCACACTCATATTCACACCCACCCACACACGCACGCCCATCCACACACGCACCCAGGCATACACTTTCACGACAACACTTTTTTTTTGTTTCTATCGCACAAACCTCATCAGATCTGTTAAAATTTTTACAATCACAAATACTCTTTTCGGTACTTGCTCTAAAGTAAAAATGATTGCATCTATTTTACAGCAGTTGAAAATAAAATTTCTATCCACAATATTTAAAAGATGATTGGTGTGTTTTATTGACCTACTTAAACGCTTTTTCTTAGTTATTAGAACAGAGTTAATACAACCATTAAATGGTACAATGATAGTGTTTTGACTTACATTGATAAATTGTCTACATCTAAAAAGAAAAGTACCCTTTGAAAGTGCCGGACATTAGAAACACGAGCGCTAGGCATACTTTACTCCATTTAAACCATAGGTTCCCAACGGGGGCGATACCGCCCCCCAGTGGGCGCTGTAGCTTTCAAAGGGGGCGGTAGCGAGTACAGGGGCAAAAGGGGGGCGTTAGGAGGATCAAGGGGGCGTTCGTGACGTACTTACCTTTTTAGAAAATAAATATATTCAAATACTTTGAAAATACCTAGTTGGCATGAATAGACAGTTTATTTAGCTATCTAAAATGTCTATGTTATTGTTATCGAGAAAATATACTTTAAAACATTTAATTCAGCATTAGGTCTATGAATACCTAATTCCGTTTAATATTGTCCGCAACAAGTCTTTGCAAGTTGATAAGCAAAGACGCGATAAGACTTCTTACATAGTGCACCGGCATCGCAAACAAGATAAAACATACAAGTTGATGCTTGTATGAAATCAAACGTATAAAAGGCAGGGATAGCTCTAGGAATGTGTTATTATTTTGTGTGCTTCGCAAATAATCCATGTTCGTGAGTGATAAGTTATATAAGTCATTATAACCATTAATTTTATAATTATCTATAAATTCGTTGAAAAGTTAATTTATTTTAAACCGTGGCAAGTTTTGGATTTCAAAATGTCTGAATCTAAGAAGAAATGCCGGCAGTACAGTCTTTTGTATTTGAAATATGGATTTACACTCTCCTGTAAACCCATCATTACCCATGTGTTTACTTGGCCAAAAGTTTTCTCAAATGAAGCCATGAAGCCTTCTAGGCTACAAGAACATTTAAATAAAATGCATACTGATAAAAAGGACAAAGATTTGTCCTATTTTCAAGAACTGCAGAAGAAATATTTGAAACAGCCAACTATATCAAACCTATTTGCGTCGTCTTCTAAACAAGAAGATGATGGACTACGAGCATCATATAACATTTCATTGTTAATCGCAAAACGGGAAAACCACATACCATTGGCGAGGAACTTATCTTGCCGGCAGTCAGAGAGGTAATAAAACTGTTCTTCATCATAAGACATCGGCAGATGTCATCAGAAAAATTCCTCTGAGTAATAACTCAGTGCAAAGGAGAATAGACGAAATGGCTCAAGACGTTGAAATATCATTATGCGATTACTTAAAAACTTGCAATTTTTCCATTCAACTTGATGAATCCACTCTACCAAATAACGAAGTACTGCTGTTATCATACGTTCGGTTCATAAAAGACGAAAAAATTTATCAAGAGTTATTATTTGCAAAAAATTTGGAAACTGATACAAAGGGAGAAACGATATTTAATACCATGAGTACGTTTTTCAAGAGAAAGAAATACCTATGCATAATATTTTGTCGGCAGCTACTGATGGTGCTCCAGCAATGACGGGACGTCATAAGGGTTTCATAGCTCATTTGAAACAAGCAGTACCAAATGTACTCGCTATACATTGTATTATTCATCGTCAGCACTTGGTTGCAAAAAATCTGAACGAACGTTTGCATTCGTAGCTTCATTACGTTATTAGAGCAGTAAATACGATTAGAAGCAATTCATTGCATGACAGATTATTTAGCCAACTTTGTAGTGAAAATGATGAAGATTACAATCGCTTGCTGCTGCACACAAGTTCGTTGGCTCTCAAAAGGTACTTGTTTGAACCGTTTTTTTCAACTATTTGATTCAGTACTGGACTTTCTTGAAAACAGAAACGAAAAATTGCGCGAAAACCTGATTATACATAAAATGACATCGCTTATTTGACAGACTTGTTTAAAATATTTAATGAAGTCAATTTACAATTGCAAGGTGACGAATTGAATTTAATTAAAACAAAAACGTCATAGCTGCTTTTGTGGGAAAACTTCTTCTATTCAAACGAAATCTAGGAGAGGTGAATACAGCCACTTTCCCACATTATCAGCAGTCTCTACAAAACATGAAGATTTACTTACTTACTGCCAACACTTGGACGTTCTTCATGTTGATTGTGTGGAGCGATTCCAGGATATTTTAAACATGAATATACCGGGTTGGGTTTTAGATCCTTTCGCAAATGCAGATACAGCAGAATCATCAAATTTAGAAGAGGAACTCGTAGAACTCACAACTAACGAAGAACTAAAAGTAAAATTCAGAAATGGATATCAAGAGTTCTGGCTTCAAAACCAATACCAGTTCTTTACCCTGGATTGTGGTCAAGAGTACAGATATTTTAATTGCATTTCCTTCATCTTATTTGGCTGAGCGTGGGTTCAGTGCAGTAGCTAATTTATTGTCTAAGAAAAGGAACAGACTGCACATTACTGAACGTGGCGATTTGCGGCTGATGTTAACGAAATTGGAACCCGACATTAGCAAATTGTTAAAACTTCACCAGCCTCAACTATCTCATTAATTTTTCTTCTTAATCTTTTTCTGTTCATTATGTATTCATATTTAAGTTTTAATAAACAAGTTTGTACTACATTTGATAGTCGTTTTAATTAAGGTTTACTTTTGCGATTTTTAATATATATACCTTGTCCAACGCTTTAGTGAACGCTTGTAATAGCAGTCAAAAGTGCAACGTTCGTATATGAGTATCTATGTATATATATATATATATATATATATATATATATATATATATATATATATAGATAGATAGATAGATACTATGCAACAATATTTTAATATTCGTTATAATGCACTATGATGAGGAGGGGGGCGTTGGAAGTTTTTTTTCCAGTAGAGGGGGCGGTGGTTCAGAAAAGGTTGGGAACCTCTGATTTAAACGGACAAATGTAGAAAATATGACAGCTGTTCTAGATGGACATACATATAATATTAATAGAAGAAAGTTTTCCTATTATTTTTCATCTATTGATTTTATGCAATGTATGTTTACTAGACTGATTATATCAAGCATTGAATCTTCAGTGCAAAAGAATTGATTAACAACAGATTGTATTCTGTTAATTGAGTTTGCTAAATGAGAACTAGATACATTTTAGATGTTTATACAACAAGATTATTCAGTTATTTCGGAAAATACACTAAAAGTTTTATCGATGTTTTCCACATCATACTTATGTGAAGTAGGCTTTTCGACTTTAACAAATATAAACACCAAGAAGTGTGAAAGTGTCCAATATAGAAGATAAAGTAATGTAACCTTACGCGCATCACATCCGATATGTGTGAAATTTGTAATAAGAAATATGCTGAAGTTTATCATTCTTTAGTTTAAACAAATTTCTTTAGAATTTTTATTTTAGTTTAATTTTTGGAAATGAAATTGCGTTTATGAAACAATGGTTTACAATAATAAATAATATAAAGTTAACGAAACTTTAAATCTATCGTTGTTCCAGAATATTTATTTAGATTGTATCAATGAACTTTAAGTACTCCCTGTATGTTTGTTGTCTTTTGTTTTGTATTTTTCTTAATCTTCTTTGGGAATTAAACCACCCATAGTTGTTAAAGCCGTTTTTATTTACGTTTCGATCCATGTCCTAGGATCGTTTTAAAAACTATGAGTGGTTTAATTCCCAGCAATCAAGAAAAATGGGCTTATAATTTAAGGTGACCAGACGTCCCGCTTTTGGCGGGACAGTCCCGATTTTTCACAATTTGTCCCGCGTCCCGCGACGTTTTTCAAAAGTCCCGACTTTTAGAATTAAGTGTGGATATCAGAAAAGATCAAAATTAATTGTTGAAACGTTGAAAGCCATTTTATGTGTCAAATATAATTTGACTAATACTTGTGAAGATTTTTATAATATTTTAAAAATGACAACAATCTATTGAAACAAATCCACTCAAATAAAAAATATGTCAAGAAATAAAATATTATACGTTTTTTTATATTTATAAATTGTATTTATGTTAAAAATAAAAAAATATTACGATATTATTTGTATTCTGTATGAAAATTTTTGTTGACCCCCCCCTCCCTCCTTCAGAGTTGTCCCGCTTTGCCCATCTAAAAATCTGATCACCTTATTATAATTGCCGCACCAGAAGTAGTTTAACAGTATAACAATGGACTTCGGGACTTTGATAAGCATACCGGAGAAGCAATTCTGTCTGATGCACTGGGAAAACCCGTGTACATATAAACAACCGCTCTAAAAACAAAACCTATTCCAAGGAAAACTATATTAAGGTGAGACAGCATCTCAATCATGGTTAGCTTATTCACTCAGTTAAAACTCGGCATTTTACATTCGTTATGTTGCTTATTTCCTTTTCTGCAAGTTAGCAGTTCAAATCTATTGGATTCCTCATTCTAAATCAGATCACGAATCCTAGCTGGAGCAAGAAAATTGATGAAACCACTAAAAATCAACTGTAAAACTAGTGTTCGTAAAAATGATAAGAAGTGCTGGATGTGCTTCACACTGTAGACAGCAACGGATGTGAATCTGGTTGCAAATAAAGTTATTAAAATGAACCTTTACATGAATCAGAAGGTAATTAAGGTAATATATTGAAAAGAATTCTCCATTTCCATTGCATAAAATTATTTGCAACTCAAAATTGAACCTGGTGGAAATTAAAGATCATCTTTGCATAACTCCAACGTGTAACGTGGGAATTTTGCTTTGCTTATTGAACTGGCTAAGCCGTTTTATGGAATAATGCTTAACAAATGTAACAGATCATGATGGATACCCGTGGTATCTCTCCGTTTGTGTATGGAATAAATTCATTCAGCTGATGACATTCATTTTCGTCGAAATTTACTGAGAAGCAGTCGTTGAGTCAAGTATTGTGGAATCATGTTTGACCGAACTTCTCATCAAACACTCAGTAAGACGTCAGACGTGAAAGTTGATTTTTAGAGAAAAGTGGTTTCTATCAATCGGTTTATATTCAGATGAAACAGAATGGTAAAAACATAATAAACCACTTACAGAAAGATGAAATGACGCTTGCTAGAAGATTGCCGATCACAGTGTTACAACAGCGCCGCTGTTGTGATAAGTGATGATCAGAAAAATCCAATACTGGATAAATAAGAAAAACAAACCGGTTCTTTGTGTCATTTGTAATAATAACTCGTTCAACTTGAAAGCTATATATGCAGCTACACGCGAACCGATAAGACTAACGCTTTTGGAACCACGCAAGCCATGTACGTATATTTTCTCGTTCAACAGTGTGTTGAGAGAAACTTAAAGATACTCATTCTGTGATTGTAAAGTGAAAGTCTGAAGCTAAGTCGAATGCAAGGACAAATCAAGTAATCTCAGTCAACAAGTACCTTGAAAGCACACTGAAAGACCTTCAGAACATTTGTGGACAATACAAATAAGACCAATAGATCAAAAGTTGAGGTAACACAGTTTTATATCGCATGAGTTTTGATTTTTGTTGCCTAAATTTAGTAACAAAAAGTCATTTGTATTGACCGTGCTCAAAAGGGGTTTGAGATTCATAGTATAAATTTTTACGGCAGTTTCATGAATCTAAGAGCTCTTTGTAATAATTTTGAAGAGAAACAAGACACTGGAGTTAGTAAATCACTATAATAAAACTTCAATCTCTTTAGAAAACAGAATTTCAAAGTAAAGAAGTTTTAGATACAAAAGAACAGAGAGTTGGTGCAAACTCAATGGATGATGGATTAATGGAGAATGTGCAAATAGATAGGGACCTAAAAGTTTTACTCAACCGGTTTCACAGAAATGGCTAAAAGGTTCACTCGTTTACATAATTCAGTTGCAAAGTTTCGGTTCGTAGTGAAAGTCGATGGACTGTGTTTTGTGGTAGTCAATGAACTGAAATACATGTGTGAAAGTGTTTGTGCTTTCTACAACTTTGAAACTGAAGGACAGCAGTTATACCAATAGCTTTTGTATTGTACCAGGCTATTGCTAAGATGCACCGACATCAAGATAATACGACCTCGGGAAATTCACAAGCTTATTGTTCACTAAGCCGATGAGAGTGTCCTTTCTCATTTTCGCATTTATATTCAAGTGATGTTGATCATTACAGTTTCCATTGCCTACTCAAACATTTTTCTGCAAAACGAAACCGGTCGTATTCTTGTTTTACTCAGAATAGAAACAGAACAAGCATTCCATTTCTACTTAGCATCAGAAATTTTTCCGATCTCTTTCAGCAATTCGTTTGATTTTTTCTCATATCCTTTGGAGGTATGTATATCTGTTGGTTTATCAAAGTCAAAATACCTTTTTCCATTCCTTTATTTCAAATTGTTTAATTTGAGCACGTCTTTCATAATTACTATGCTTTGGTCTGTGTTTATATTTGCTTCCTACACTGTTGCCGAAAAAATGTAAACTGTTTCATATTTCCCTATGTTTCCTGGCATCTTCCACGTGTATAGTCTGCTAGCATAGTCTTCTAGCACAATGTTCAAGTAATGTGCTTATGTCGCAAAATCCTATACCAGCCTGTTTTAGCTGTCGTTTCTCATGCCTAAGCCCAATAAACCTACTACCGAACCTTTCTTACCTTCGCCTACCACTGCTTTAAAATCTCCCGTAATTGTTTACGAATCTTAGTATGTCTTCGATATCTTTAGATGGCTCCTACTTCTTCCTCAATGTAGCTATCGCTGAGCATGTATACTTGTATTATTACTATATTTACAGGTATAGATTCTTGTTTAATTATGAGTACTCTTTGGACCTTTAGTAAGTAGTTTTCTACACAGTGTCCTATCTTTTTCCGCATAACTATCCTCACAACTGAATTTCCTTTCTCTGATCCTGTATAAATTCTCCTGCAGTATCCACTCCAAAAAAATCTGCGGCCTCTGACCACAGAACTTCCAAAATCCCTACTATATCAAATGCTAGCGTATCCATTTTTCTTAATCTTCTTTGGAAATTAAACCACTCATAGTTTCTAAAATCATCTTTATTTACATTTCGATCCATTTCAATTTTCAAATTATCTTGCTTACCTACTTGCTTCATGCATCTAATATTCCACGTTTCAACTTGCAAGATGTTCCGAGTTCTTGTTTTCTTCTTATATAACTTGCCTATTACACCCTCCTAAGCAGTCCTCTCCCGAGGATCCGAGTGGGGGACTATTTTAACTCCAAAATCTTTTACCCCAAAGAATGCCACCATTTTCTAAAAACGATTTCTGTACGCTGTGTACTTGTGAGGTAATGTGGTGGTTTCCTGTTGCCTTCCACACCACACTAGTGTGTCTTAGAATGCCATTCTCAGCCCTATGGTCTTTGCGACTCTGTACTGAAAGAGCTGCTGCCCTCTTTCGGGGACTTGACTTATTCTGGTTCATCACAAAGACCGCACTAACTTGGTTAAACCTACAATTTGGCTCTTTAGCTCACTGAAACACGCAAACCATGCTACCCCTTCTAGTGTTCTACAACTTCTTCAAGGTGCAGATCCGTTCAGAATTTAATTCGAAATGAAAAAAAATTAAACTAGAAAATAATAGTAGTTCAATACTTCTAGGAATCAATAGAAGTAAATATAAGAAAAAATTTTGTGCGACTTGTACTGTCGCTTCGATTAATATACTTAGTTTTGCAACAAAAAAAAAAGAAATTATCAAAGTTAGTGCTCAGTTCATGATACTCTACCTACATCTCTACCCTCGCTAGTTCGGTTTAATGATGACAAGTTCTGATATTATTAATAATAAGCGAAGATAGTATAGACTCACAGCTGTATTTCTAGCTATTATTAACATGAGTGTTTTTCTTAAAAAACCGTATGTTTGAAAGATATAAATAATGCATCTTTTAAAATTCAGTCTGTATAAACTATTTGCGATAATTTCGAAATTTTTGATACCTTGGAGAAATCCCGTGTCTCCAGTTGATCGTGATAAACAGGCGCGTGATGGGATAGTTCGAAAGGTCCGGGAAAATTTCATGTACGTGGCCCAAACCTGACCCCTTAATTTTATACTCCTAACTTTTACAGTACCTTGTGATGACTAATCTAAGAATACACGTACATATAGTAATACTTGGGTCAAACAATCCTTTCCCGAACTAAATCTAGAGCTGCACTGGATTGATTTTAATAATTGAAGTGTCATTGGAAAGCCCTAATTGCTCATAATTGTAAAATAATTATAAAAATAGCTCTCTTTTAGATTTAGGGTGGAAAAATGAGAAAACGTGTTTTCCAAAAGAAATACTCTATATTTATGATACCTTTCCCCTACTCAGTTTTTTGTTTTGATAGTTATCCGAACTCGGTGGAGTGGAAAGCTTTTATAGCCAAAGTGTGGAACTCTCCAGGCGGCATACCCACTAAAACAACTCTCCCTGGTGGGTGCGTCTGCCAAACGGCTCCGCCGCACTGCAGCCTAAAAGGCTTATTGTGCTGACCCTGGTTAAGTATTATCCCAATCTGCAAAGCCTGCACCCCAAATTATAGAGTACAGGTCCCTTGGTGAGAGGATATCGACTTCTTTCGGGTCTAACTTTGGTCACCCGAATAGGTGCTGTCTTGTTCTACCCAACGCTTCTAGATGGTGTCGGTGTGTTAGTCTCTGAACGAGGTCTTTTACTGCCCCCGCTCTCTTTCTGCACCGACACCTTCTTTGTGGAACGGTGTGACTCCGTCCAAGTTCCAGCTTCGCCTTTCTTGGCTTGCCTTAGCTTCCTACGCTGAGAACCGAAAGACTTTTTGCTTGCAGCCCAGTGCCTGCAAGTTTGTTTATTGTTTTCTCCGTGTCTGGTGTATCAGACACCGGTATTGCGAGCAGACTTGCATCCCGGGTCTGCTCCACCTCCATGGATATGTTTTGGTTACCTGAGGGATCCCTCATTGCTGGTTCCACCTCTTCAAGTTCTGTTTTACTTATGGTACCAATATTATTCATGATTGTTCCTACAAGTAAGGGGGGTGTATATGGTCAACATGTCAGGTGCCCCATTAAAGGCATGAATAAAACAGGGCGCCGTCCTGTTCCCCAAGTTTTAGACTGATTAAGACTGGTCAACTATCCAGACACGCATCCCTTGGGGTCGGTCGTTCGCCACAGGATTTAGGATTTTTAGCGAGGTTGTCTCCCCTTGGTCCGGGCGGTTAAGCCAAGACCCCCACACCCTCTTGCCTGTGAGATTGACCACGACAGCAGGAAGGGCGCGGGGTGCCGGTGTTGCAGAATTGCCCCAACGGCTTCGTATACCTCAAGGCAGGCCATTAGCCACGAAACTACAGCTTGGGCTGAGGGGTTTGGTCCGCGGGATCGTTTTTGCTTGGCTAGGGTGCGGATTTTATCCCGCTCTAGCACAGTCTCTTGCTCTCCACCATGTTGTGGTTCTTTCAGGCACTGGGTCACTAAAAGAGATGATAAGCTTATCACGATGCTTCCCAGATGGCCAATCCCTTGGCCATATATCCTGGGACTTCTCCTATCCGCCACCTGGAGACGCACCCAATGGGTAACCCACCGCATGAGCCTTGCCCAGTTTACCTATACCAATTGTTATTAACCACACCGGCTTTTTAAAACTTGTTTTAAAATAAACGCTTCATCGAATCCAGTACCCTTTTATTTGGCGGAGGGCCCACAGGAAAATACCCATTTCTCGGTGGGTTAGCACATACCTAGTGCTTAATAATGTATGCTATTATAATATTCTGAAATCATAAGATTGTCATAAACTATTCAAAAATCATGCATATTATTGATTTAGTAATTTGAATAAATACGTCGTTGACTAACAAGATACAAAAGATCGTTATAATTAGGGTATTATAATTTTAAAACAATTTTTTCCGTGACTTGCTAACCTAGATCAACAATAAATTAATTAGATCAGTCTGCAATCCATTATAAACAAGCCAAGAATTCGAAGCATTTATATGCTTATTTCAAGGAATCTTATCTGTTAGGAGCTACTGCTCTTTCAAGGCAAGCGGCTTAAAGTTTTTCATCGCTCTTTGTCTCAACATAAAAAACTTCGATTTTTTGTTAGGGGTAATAAACTTTTTTTTGTTAAGAAGTAGGTTGTAAATAGTTCAAAAGTATTTGTACTGGGTCAGTGGAAACCATTCACTTAACCTTGAAATAAAGATACTGTACTCTAAAATTCCAAATACCGACGATCATAGTTAAAAATTGTAACTTAAGTCGCATAATAATCTATTCAACTAAAGACTGTTCCACGGATTCAGAATTTATAGATCTTATTTCTAATATGTTCTAGGCCCTAATAGTTAAATCTCTCGTCCAAAGCAAAATACTCAGGTGGATTTAAATACCTTCAGCACAACATAAAAACTCCAGATCTTTGCTTGCATGAAAATGACAGAAATTGAAGGCAAGTTTTCTACTAGAGCTTTTCAATTCAGCAGATATTAAATTTTGCAATTTCTTTTGAATACCTTTTGGTGGTATAAGGTATTAGGGGGAGGCTCCGCGGCTTAGTTAGTTTGGGTACGACTACTAAGCCCAAGGTCATGGGTTCGATTCCATACACGGACCGCTTAAAAAATGTTAGACGAGCATTTTTCACAAAAGTACGCCCTCGTTCGGATGAGAAGTAAAACGTAGGTTCGTCCCGTGCGTGAGTGTTGTCACGCACGTTAAAAATCCCTACCTTGATTGGAACAGAGGTGCGTTAACCTGGCCCCCCACAATGTCCAATTGTACTCGAAATGCTATCGTAGCTTAATTATACCTAGCGCAACCTAGAGCACCCCTTAGCAAAACTAGCGCAGCAAAATTGCCGTATTTAAAGGACTAAATCGTTTGAGGGGCTAAATTAACGTTAACCCCTATGTTGGAAATACTTAGTTAGAGTGCTAGCGCAGATAATTTAGACCTAGCGCAACCTAGCGCGCCCGAAATAATAGCTAGCGCAGGCATACAAACTTCATTATTTTAGCTTTTTATCTCTTCCAGGTGCGTTAATCTGCCCCCCCCCCCTCCTCCACAATGTCTAATTGTGCTCAAAATGTTAGTGGAGCTTAATTAGACCTAGCGCAACCTAGCGCACCCTTTACCAATGCTAGCGCAGCAAAATTAGCGTATTTAGGGGATTAAATCAGTTTTAAGGCGGCTCCGTGGCGTAGTGGCATGTGTGTGACTACTACGCCCAAGGTCCCGGATTCGAATCCCGACACGGTCCGCTTGAAAAATGTTAAGCGAACATTTTTCACAAAAATACACCCTCGTTCGGATGAGAGGTAAAATGGAGGTCCCGTGTGTAAGTATTGTCACGCATGTTAAAGACCCCCACCTTGCTTGGAACAGCAAGGGTTCGGCAAAATTCCAAATTTCCAGTTAGAAAAAACTCGTTTCCTGGCCAATGTAGTACCTTCGGGTAGAGCATTGGAAAATCACATGTAAGGTTTAAATCGGTTGGGGGCGGAGATAGATTAACGATACTCCCTCCGTGTTGAAAGTATTTAGTTATATTGCTAATGCAGGTTACTTAGACCTAGCACAATCTGGCGCACCCCATGCCAAAGCTAGCGCAGCAAAATTACCGCATTTAGGGGATTAAATCGGTTGCGTGCGGGGCTAAATTGACGTTTCCCGTTCCATGTTAAAAGTACTTACTTATAATGCTAGGGCAGGTTAGCTAGAGCTAGGGCAACCTAACCCACCCGAAAAAGTACCTAGCATATGCATAAAAGCTACAATATGGTTGCTTTTTTTGGTGAGATAAACGTATATCCATCCGTGGTGTGTCAATCTCTACGCTGCGAATCAGGTTTGTTTCATGCTTGTAAAGCCATCCAATTATTTTGTTTACTGATTTTTTTCGTTTAACACCCTATAGCGGAACATAATGGCTATATTAGAGAAATTAGTGTTTTAAGATTACCTATTAACTTGGAAATTTCGTAAATAATGTAATTGCCTTTGGTTGAATTTCCTTCTTCCAATAAACGTATTCAGATTTACAAAATGGAATTATCGTTTACGCAGGTGTATTAGACCTGGATTGACAAAAAAAGAATTTTGAAAGTGAGTTGCTTGGAAACAGCCGTAACTAATTGCTGAAGGCATTAAGAAACAAGTAACTGTAATAGAATTTCTGTGCTTGCGCTAGCTATCTCTTGGGGTGCGCTAGGTTGCGCTAGCCCTATGTAATCTGCGACAACAGTATGACTTAAGTCCTCCAGCATGAAGGGGCTAACGTTAACTTGTCCACCATATAAAAAGCTAAAATAATGAAGTGTGTATGCCTGCCCTAGCTATTATTTCGGGTGCACTAGGTTGCGCTAGGTCGAAGTAATCTGCACTCGCACTATAACTAAGTATTTCCAACATGGGGGCTAACGTTAATTTAGCCCCCCCCCCTCCCGATTTAGTCCTCTAAATACGGCAATTTTGCTGCGCTAGCTTTGCTAAGGGGCGCGCTAAGTTGCGCTAGCTATAATTAAGCTACGCTAGCATTTTAAGCACAATCAGACATTTAGGGGGGGGGGCACCTTTGGAACAGCAAAGGTGCGGTAAAATTCAAAATTTGCTGATAAAAAGCTCGCTTCCTAACCAATGTAGTACCTTCAGGTGGAGCATTGGGAAATCAAATGTAGAGTATAAAAGCGAAGGTGTTGAGAAATTTTCCTTAAGAATTTGATTTTAGGTTTTATTTTTACCCCAGGATCGCAATGCTGCCTCACACGAAATGAAAAAACAATCCCTTCCAAAATTTTCTGATCATGTATCGTAACATTACTCTCAAAGTCTACTGCACAGGTCTCATTGACAACAGAAATATTTTAACATACGATTAATCCTTTACTGTGGATTCGCAATGCTTTACTTTTCGCATTATATGTCTGAACTACAGAAACGTGATCTGTAGAAAATCCGGTTAGATCCACAATCATCTATGGGTAGAAATCGGTCAATCACAAACAATGTATAGCATAACTCAAGTTATACCGCTTAACTATAACGAGGCATACTTAAAGTTCTATACCTTGTAATTTATATAAATGAATACAGTCTCAAATTAATACGAGATATATTTCGAACAGATATTAAAATATTAAATGCAAGTATTCGAATTAGTTAAAGTTTCATAACTTGATAAATGTATGTAATTTAAAAGATTGAAAAGAAGTGGAGATATATAAGGTCACTTCTCCTTTTGCAGGTGTTTAAAAAGTATCAACTTGAAATACTGGTTAAATTAGATTCGAATATAGTTACATCTATTAAATAATAATAATTGCACAACATTTACATTTTTAAAGCATATAACTATGCATAGAAAAGCGGTAGTATATTTATCTCAAAAATTTTCTAATCAGGTGTTTTTACATTCTATAGAAAATATTTATTTAAACAGGGTTTGTTCAATGAATTCTTATATAAATAAAGAAGAAACGTTGCTATTTTTTAGGAGACCAAGTTTCGGCTATATATAAAGATCGTCTATGCAGCAATACTCTATGACTAATATTTTGTGGCTATATATACAGAGTATACCTAAATATTAGGCACGTACCAGTACCAGTGCCGTAAATTGAGGGAAAGAGGCACACACCTCACACATGGCTGTGGTTGTCGGTAAATTTTCTGCTTTAGTTGCCATGTTCTGGTTATTTTCGTGATCGTTTACTAATATTTGGGTATTCACATAAAAATATAATGCCTACATATGCGCTATTAGTTTCATCGGCAAATTTTCACCACAACACACACACGAACGCGCGCGCACATACACACACACACGTCCCCGAAACAGGGTAGCAGCTCTTTCGGTACAGAGCGGCAGAAACTATAGGGGTAGATATTGCATCCAAGACACACTACTGCGAAATGGAAGGCAATTGGAAAGCACCACATTACCTTCCAAGTATACGGCGTACTTAAATTGTTACTTAAGATGATAGCAGCCTATGGAGTTAAATATTCCTGAGTTAAAATAGTCCTCCATACGGATCCTCGAGAAGGGATTACTTTGTGACCAAAAAGTATAAAAGAAGAGCAGAGAACATTTTGCAAGTCGGAGCCTGGAATGTCAGAAGCAAGAAGCAAGTAAATAACCTAGACAATTTGAAAATTGAAATGAGTAGGTTAGCATCAGACATAGTAGAGTTTATCGAGTTTCGGTGACCAGAGGCAGGAGATTTTTGGAGCGAGGATTTTAGTGAAAATCATACAGAAACCGAAAAAAAAAATTCGGGTGTATGGATAGTTACCGGAAAAAGATAGGACACTGTATAGAAAACTACCTAAAAAAGAACAAAAGAGTACCCGTGGTTAGATTAAAATCTAAAGCGGTAAATAATGTAATAACACAAGTATACAGGACCACCGCTAGCTACGTTGAGGAAGAACTATAAACCATCTACAAAGTTATCGAAAACATACTAGAATGCGTAAAGGAACATAAAAATTTAGTAATTGTGGAGGACTTTATTGCAGTGGTAGGTGATGGTAGGAAAGGAGCGGTAGTAGGTTTATTTGGTTTAGGCACGAAAAATGACAAGGGAAATAGACTTGTAGAATTTTGCTGCCAAAACAATTTTACCATCACAAACACATTATTTCAACAACATGCTAGAAAGAGACATAGGAAGATATCAAGTAAATTACATTCTCGTTTGACAACGCTGTCGGAATCAAGTAAAGGGCTGTAGAAACCACCCAGAAGCAGATATAGACACTGACGCAGCATCGTAATTATGGAGGTCGCTTTTAAATTAAAAATTCGAAAAATGCACTTTGACCTTGAGAAACTAAAAGATAACGATGTTCTCGAAAAATTAAAAAAAAAGTCAAATGAATTGCTAAAAGATATCGGGAAAGTTTCTGATACTACGGAAGTAGAAGCAAATGGAATAGCATTAAATTCATTTTAGGCATGGCGGCAAGAGATATTCTAAGGTATACACAAAAGAGAACAACAAAATGTTGGTTAACAAAGGATATCCTAAATTTAAAAAAGAATGACAAAAATACAGGAACGGACTAGACAAAGCAGGAAACATAGATATAACAGCCATAAAATGAGAAATTATTCGAAAATGCATGAAAGCTAAAGAACAATGAATTGATGAAAGGTGCAAAGAAGTATAAACTAAGATGGAAATAGGAAAGACAAACAAAGCATACAAACTAATTACAATTAATTTTAGGGATATAAAACCCAATAGCAATAATATAAGGGGCGCGGAAGGGGATCTCATTAGAAAAAGTATAGAGATAGTAGTTAGATAGCAAAATATATAAGGAATTTATATGCAGGACAGGAACTAACAGCACTACCTCAGGACATTGAAAACGATGACTTAGGATATTCTATATTTACAGATGAATTTGAATTTGCATTAAAGGGTCTGAAAAATATCGTGACACCGGGTATAAATACGGTGCAAGCAGAAACTCTAAAAGCCTCTGGGCAAGCAGTAACAGAACGCCTTTTCAATCTTGTAAGTTATATGTATGAGACGGGCGAGAGACCCAAAGATTTCAAACGTAACATCATAGTCACTATACCAAAAATGAGAAGCGCAGATACATGTGAAAATTTTCGAACAATAAGTTTGACAGCACACGTGTCAAAAATATTAACTAGAACTGTAAAGACGGATAGAAAAACGGACTGAACAAACTAGGAAAAGATCGATTTGGGTTTAGGATAAACAAGGAAACACGGGAGGCTATTTTAGCTCGGAGGGTGATAATGACGAAAACAATATAAAAAGAAGAAAGCGTGTAATAAGGATAGTAGATCTGGAAAAAGCGTTCAACAATGCAAAATGGAAAAAGTGTTAGAAATACCTAAAAGATCGGAATGAGTTTTAGGGATACATTGATAGTATATAACTTATACAAAGAACAAACAGCTGTAATAGAATTAGAACAGAAACGTAGAGAAGTAAATAGTAGGAAAGGGATGAGATAGGGATATGCCGTATCCCGGTTAATTTTTAACTTGTACATCGAAGAGGCAATGAATTGTATCAAATGCACGAAGACATTTGAAATTATTATGCAGGGGCAAAAGACTGTTATGCTTAGATTTGCATATGATATAGCTGTATCAGCATCTAGGAAAGACGATTTGGAAGCAACGCTTAATTAAATAGAAACAGATCTAATAGAGGGATACCGTGTTAAAATTAACAGAAATAAAATTAAAGTACTAGTATGTAAAGAATGGGAAAATAGATCAAAATCCAGAATACAAATAGGAAACAAGAATTTACAAGAGGTTAAGCATTTTTGTTACCTATGAAGCCAAATAACGTAAGATGGGAAAGTGCAAAAGATATAAAACAAAGATTAGTACAATGCGTTGCTGCATTTAACAAGAAAAAGCAACTACTATGCTTAATGACTACAAACATAGAAACAAAAGAAAGATTGCAGGAAGCATGTGCTGGAGCAAATACTGCACGTTTGTGAAACTTGGACAGGAAAGATATAAAGCTTTGAAATGTGGTGCTACATACGTATGATGAAGACATCATAAACAGACAAAGAAGAAAGAAATATGCGGAGAGGAGTAAAAAATAGAAGAGATATGATGATAGGTCACATACTACGGAATACGGAGGAATATATTAGAAGCAGAGATAGGAAAAATGAGTGGTAGGGGTTGATCTAAGTTAAACTATTGCACGATGATAGTCAAAGACATAGGTTGTGCGAATTTCTAGGAAATAAGTAGGTTAGCTCAGAATAGAAATCAATGGAAGTATGCGTGCAACAAGTTCCAAGACGGAAAACCTAATGCCAAAAAATAATTGTACTTAAACCTGATGATTATTATAAACAAATGCAGGTGTTGGTTTTGCAATATTCTCAACAAATGTTGATTGTCTTGAAAATTTATTGGAACGCAATTCATTCGGAAAATGTCTAAGTGTTACAGGGTCTTGGTAGCCCTCAGGTTGCTTAAACCTCTTCACATACCACTGAATATCGGTGAAACAGGGTAAATACTTAGAAAACAATAAAAGGGGAGCCAAGTTGTATCTAACAAAAACAACAAACACAGAAACTAGAAAAACATTGTTGACAGCATATTTGTGGAGTTCATTACTGTAGGGATAGTAGCAGAGCACACAGAAAAAAGGTAGAAACCTTTTGGAATGTGGTGCTTCAGATGTCTGATGATGTTAGCAATGACAGACGAAGTTAATAACAAAGAAGTTCTAGAAATAGTAGGCAAAGACACATATCTGTGGAAAACAAAAAAATGCAGTTGGGGAATAATGCGGAATATATTACAAGCAGAGATAGGGAAAACAGTGGAAGGTGTAGGCCGATAGTGAAAGATGTAGGCTGCGAGAATTTCAAGGAAATGTGTAGGTTAGTTGAGAATAGGAAACAATCGAGGTACGCGTCTAACCAGTTCCTGGAATAAAGCCCCACTAACGATGGTCAATTAATCTCAAAAAAAGATACACTTAAATAGTAAGCCTTGAAGTGTAGCTGAAATATGGCAGTTAGAAACAGCAATATCCCTTTCATATCTACATATCATCATCATTTTGTTTTCGACCTTATTTAAGGTCGGTTTGACGCAGCTCTAATTTCTTTTCTATTCTGTGCTAATCTAAAAAGCTCTACATACCCTTCACAACCTAAATTTCTAATTATTTGACTAATATAGCTTGGTCTAGGTCTTCCTATATCCTTCTATCTTTTTCCTATCCGCCTGGCTCTACATAGATATTAGCAACCTGATGGTTGTTAAAGAACTCTAACCTGTTTACATGATTACCATTTATAAGGAAATGAAATATAACCTGGTTATCCGCTTCAAAAAGGAAAAGTGTTAAATTATATGTTATGGTAAGGCTTAAGCAACGAATCGCTGCCAACATGCCAGACCGCTACCTAATTGTGAGTTATGTCATGGTGACGTTTATTAAATTATATGTTATGGTAAGGCTTAAGCAACGAATCGCTGCCAACATGCCAGACCGCTACCTAATTGTGAGTTATGTCATGGTGATGTTTATTAAATTATATGTTATGGTAAGGCTTAAGCAACGAATCGCTGCCAACATGCCAGACTGCTAACTAATTGTGAGTTATGTCATGGTGACATTTAGTTAACTGATTTTTATTTTTATTTTGTTTTGTTTTCGAACTTACTTAAAGTCGGTTTGACGCAGCTCTAAATTCCTTTCTATTTTGAGCTAGTCTAAAAAGGTCTACATACCCTTCACAACCTAAATCTCTAATATTTTGACTAATATGGCTTTGTCTAGGCCTTCCTACTCTATTTTTATTTGGTAGTCTATAATCTAAGACTTTACTAAATAGTCCCTCATGTCTTAACTGGTGCCCTACCATTCTATCTCTCATGACCTTTAATTGTTTCCACATACAGGGTTCCTCACCTATCCTTCAATCTACATAGGATGACATTAATCAGACCGGTCAAATATAAATCTTCTGTAAGTATTTATAAATATCCTCGATATTCAAATTTTTAATATAAACATTCAATGTTAAATAAATCGAAAGCAAATATATCCGACAATATCTTAGTCAATCAAACTAGTTTAACCCGAATTTAAAATGTGTACTATCTAGCACTGCATGGAAAAAAAAGATGACACTCACATCCTATGTTATCTTGCGAATCTGTTAGATCTCACATTACATACATCTATTACTTGTTACAAACTTTTAAGGAGCACGCTCGGAATGGCAATTAATGTGGTTCGTGCATATGTTTGACATGTTTCTTTTCCTAAACGACTGTTAATTCGGATCTTCTAGATGGGTGTGTTTTGATTCGGACCATGAGTTCAAATTAGCACACTAAATTTCCACCGCTGTTCAGTTAAATTATCGATCATTTAAGTTGTTGTCTTTGAGATATTGGCTATTTTAGTTTTTAATTCGTTTGTTATTCATTAAATGGTTGTTCATTTGAATTTGAAAGCAAATATACAATTTGTTCATCTTTTGCATACATTCATTATGTTAAAACATTTAATTATTATCTTGATCGACAAGACTAAATTACAATTTATTTAGTGCTAATTAGCAATAATTAGCACTCGAAATTTAAAACTTATTTTATTAGTTTAGTTTAGACTAGAACTTGTAGTAATTAGTACCGCAAATTTGAGAGTTGTGATTTTTGCCGTTGTGAGTAAATCTGGGCTTAGTTTTTGATTTGTATGCAAATTCAGCTTCTTCAACTTAATTTCAATAATGCTCAATATATCAAAAATAAAGGTTATTTTGTATTTACTTAAAAACACGTGTTTTGAATTTATCTATACCGCCCGGACATTACTGAATGATTTAAACCCATGGTGCACATGCGAATTCAACTCCCCCACTCTAACCAGCTTTTTGAAGTAATACTATAAAGAATGCACTTCAATTAATGCTTAACTGAATTAAACTGGAAATTTTGGGCCTTGGCTTCTGCTATTACGGTTGAGTAGTTGAGCTAAATTAGTTACTCACCGATACTACAGACAGTTATTTAAAAAAGTGGAAAATCTTACTCGGAAATCTCCACCAGTTTAGTAAGTGCTACTCACTTAAATCTAAAGCATAAAGGTAAACAATTATAATAAGTATTATAACTTTCATTGCACGAATTCTTTCATATAATGAAGTCATCAAGGAATTGCATCTTTCAATGAGTCCTAATATTTAGAGCTGCATGTTTGTAAAAAGAAGATTTACTCTCCTGCAAAATTACAGTTCTTCAAATGGTATTTTAAGTATTTTTAAAAACTTTAATGAAGTTGTAAAGATTAAACTACAAATTGGTTTTTAAAATTTAAATTTAATCATTAAGTTAATTTAGTTTCTTTAGCATTTTAAATATGCTACCGTCATGCAACCGTAAGGCATGTCGTGGTTCTCGTCAATACATTTCTTCTCTTAACCGTGAACATTTTAAACAACTATCGGACGCTTTTATTTCAATACATATTCTAGAACAGTCTTAAAAATTTGGACTGTTTTTGCAGGCAGTTCCAAAACTATACAATTCGAATTGATTGATTGTATTTCTCAATATATGGTCGAGAACAAGATGAACAGCTGCGACATATCTGTATTCAAATAGACGTTTCTAGAAATGTTGTACAAAAATCTCAATGTAGCATGTTATTCTCGGAGGAATATTGATACAGCGATTTATGGGAAAGTAGTGAAAGTAGGATAGATTATTTTAATTTGTATCCGATTTACTAGAAAACTTCAACCATAAATCAAAGCCTATCTGTCAGTGCTTTGATGAAGCAAGCGCGATGCCTGAACAATTAAATGATCTCTAATCAAAAATTAAAGAAGTCGCACAACAGACAATTTTCGTCCTGTTCAGCGCATCGCTTAAATTTACTATTATATCAAAGGTATAACAGTATTTCAGAGTGCCGCATATTGTTTGGAATTGTTAATGGTTTACCTTCTCTTCCTTTCGCCGTTTTGCCAAACGAACGTACGTAGTTGATACAATAGTTGAAAGCCGACATATACTTCTGTTACAACACAATGTACATCAACTTCTAAAATTTTGACGATAATTAATAATAGTAAGAAAACTGGGTGATTCTGGCCCAGTGTCACCGTCATCAAGCCACGCAAATCTTCATAGGAAGGCGGAGGCTACACAAGCAGGATACTACTTGTGTAGTTCGGTTCCACACACTTCCTAACTAACCTAGATTAACACTATTGTTTCTTAAAATCATTTTTAGCGTCCACCCCTAAAAAACGGTAACTCCACCCCCTAAAATTTTAGCGATACTTCTCAGCGCCTATCGACTCGGCACGATTTTAATTCTCAACTTTTTAATTTTTTTACCCTAATCGAGTTACAATACATAAACACAATTTTTCTAACATTTTTATTTATAAACATTTTGTGAGAGTGTAAAGCATTAAATAGGTTCAATTCGCAATTCAAACATTATTTTTAATCTAACCATTAACAGATTTATAACCCTTAAGCACCTAGTTTTTTTATTATAAACATTTTCTTAGCCCGTAAAGCAATGGATAGACTCAAATTTCATCTGTAAACGATTTAACCTTAGGCCAATCCATAACAAAAACCTAAAAATTTACACTTGCAATTATTTGAATATAGAATAATTATATACTTTGTAATAGTCTTATGGATGTAGTTACAGGTAGAGGTACAAACTGTAAAGTCGCACCGCGGGGGCTAGGTTCTACAGTATGGATCAATAGGATCACAGGGTTTTAAAAAATCAGAAAGAGCGACAGACGTGATGAATGGTGCTATAGGTCAGTAGGGGCGGCTCCATGGTGTAGTTGGTGTGCGTGTGACTACTATGTCCAAGGTCCCGGCTTCAAATCCCGACAAGGTCCGCTTGAAAAATGCTAGGCGAGCATTTTCACAAAAATACGCCCTCGTTCGGATGAGAGGTAAAGTAAAGGTCCCGTGTGTAAGTGCTGTCACGCACGTTTAAATATCCCTACCTTGCTTGCAACAGCAAGGGTTCGGCAAAATTCAAAATTTCCAGGTAAAAAAAACTCGCTTCCTGGCCAATGTAGTTCCTTTGGGTAAAGCATTAGAAAAATCAAATGTAGGGGTAGGTCAGTAGGATCGCAAGGATTTTAAAAATTGGGAAAGAACCTGAGCTGGGCATGGTGCGCATAAGGGAACTGCAGCGCCCGAGTATATCTTAAGCGATGCGGTGGATAAGCGAACTTTGTAGTAGAATTCTATATAATTCCTCGTGTTAAGGTATTAGTGAGCAATACGCGCAGTAAAACATACGACAATTGTTTACATGCTTTTAATTACAGATATACGAAATCGAATAGAGTAAAAAGATTGACTTTAGTTATAAATATACAATTTAAATCTAAAGTATTTTCGTTTGAGACGCATTCTTTTTAATCTGCTCGGATAATTCTATGCACTAGTACACCTATGGCTGATTAAACTCGTTAATATTGATTTCCAAGTAAAAGGCTTTCTGTGAAGACCCTCCCAACCCGCGATGCTCAAATTCTTCGCATAACCTCGCACAAGTTCTCGTACTTGTTTTGCAAATTGCTGCCAGATGTGATAATCACTTTTTTTGTGTTAAACGATTTAGCATTAGTAGCTATCGGTTCAATACATATTTTGGCGCAGGCATAATAAAGTTCACATGTAATTTATAGAGCTATATGTTCCTTTAATTTTTTGCCAAATAAACGAATAAACTGCTTCTTCTGCGGAGAAATAACTCGGGAACTCCATCACCGCAGGTCTCGATGTAGTTTATACAATAACTCGTCATACGGTTTTTGAACGCTGTACTAACTATTGTCACCACATCGTCTCCCTCGGTAGCAGCAGTTGTAGCATTCTTATGCTTTCCCACTTTGCAAACATTGCACCGGATAGTAACCCGTTGTTATTTGGAGGTAGATTCTGCGACCGTCGACAACAACAAACGTTTATCCCTGGCTGTTGGTAAAGTTAGACTTCGATGCTCGCCCCTGTGCCTCCATAAGTTATACATTCTCGTAAAAGCGATACCGCAGCATTCGAATCTAAGGTATTTTTCCGCCGGTAAAGTCGAACGTTTAAATTCTGATGCAGATGAGCAGGAATCATGCTATGTAACACAATACATGCGCAGAGCACCCTTACTGGTAAATAGGCGTGACTGGATTTGCATAAAAAAATTGGCTAGATTCAATTTATTCAAAACGGAAAAGTGGCGGTACTACTAGACTTTAGTAAAAGAATGCAATAAACGGAGATTGTAACTAAGGATGTTCTCTAGTGGGAGAGGGTTTATATAGAGTATAGAAGAAGCCAAGGTTACTGAAGACATCCGATCGCAGTCGGGGATTGGGCAGGGAAAAACGATAGCAATCGACAAGTTTTGCATGTACACAGACACAAGCATAACAAAATATGGCCTTTTATGAATAATTAGTGCCCGCCGGCTCAACTATCGGACGAAATAGCTCTCCTTACTTCTAAGACAAAACACCCCATTCCATAACAATCTTCTCATTACAGAGGAATTCAAATTATATAATAAAATCAATCGGGTTGTAATAATGCAGCTAACGGCTTAAAATCGTACCACTAAGATCAACTTACCCCAATTCAAAAAACTCAAACCTGCCATAGATCATTTACATCCTAGGCCATTTACGCCACTGCGCGTCGCGTGACGCCAGAAGTTAGACGACATATATCTGAGTTAGATCAGACGACTCCTCTCCCAGTTAAGTTAGGTTAGCCCCGATATTGTTTGAAGTAAAATTCTTAGGTTAAGTCAGCATCCAAAGAAATTGAGCGATCCCGGGACAGTGGTTTCGCCTCAGCGCCTCCTGACGCAACCATGCCTTTCGGATTCATCATTATCGTCGCCGCTTATCGCATCTACTGTCACCGTCGCTGCTCTCGGATACATCTCCAGCGCTGGAGAACACATGATTATTCCTAATCTCAGTTAAATTCATTAAATGGCTAAGTTTTAGTTCTCTATTGCCCAATGCTATATCAAAACAAGAACTGAAACGAGAAGTCTTTTATAAAGCTCAAAAACTCAAAGAAGCCCTCATTTTGAATATTTATCCTGACAATGGGTAAATACTCTTTATATATACCTACCCATTGGGTTTTTACCCTGCCCACATCACTAAGTACCAGACGAGATTTTGATTGGGACTTCTAAGAAAATTTGAACCCATCGAATGCTTTACAACAGGCAAAGAACATGTTTATAAATAAAAAAGTTAGAAAATTGGTGTTTTTAGGCCGACTCGATAAGAGTTGGTCTTAAGTTAAAAAATCTCATTCAAGATTAATTATCGGTCCTGTGATACCTGTTCTTTTCCTTCACATACGAGTCTTTAATTTTTGCCTAATTGATAAAAACGTAAAATACAGTTTTAAGAATTATTTTAATTTTATATTGAATTTTCGTTACTTAACACGGATGATTGTAAATAAAATTAGTATACAAATCTCGGTGGATGTTGCTTCACATTACTTGGACTTATTGATGACCGATGCGCTTCTTGCCTTGGACATTAAACTTCATCTCGGTAACGAAGCACCTTCCACTACCACCGCGGTATGTAATCCACTATTGCCTAGTAAAACCGAAAAAAAAAGCAAAAACTTGTCAGGGTATTTATGAGTATTTGTGCTGTCATTGTCTGTTTTGAAAATGCTGTTTACAAAATAAAATTAACATCTTAGCAAAAAGAATAAATAACACTTAAATTTTATGCATACGTGTACATTTTATGGCTTAATTACATTGTACATGTTTACTTAGTTGAAAAAACATTGTAATTGTACTAGCCCCTGAATTTATTGAAAAAATTTAAATAAGAATTAAAAAACTACAATTTTAAGTTTGAACCAAATGTTAACTATACTAAGCATATAAAATGTGTAAAACCTAACTGCTTACTTACATACATAACCTATTTTTAGTAATGGGATTATAGTCACTAGCAGCAGTTATTTCTTTTAACTAAATATCAAAGCATAACTTTCCTGCTAAGTTTTTATTTTTCTTCCTTTTTGAGGTTTTTGTAATTGTTACGTCATCATCGAACAATTTGGTATTTGTGACAATAAATACCATCAGTGCGTGCACCCTACAGTTTAGTGAAACATTTTATACCGACAGTGGAAGTGCGTGAACACAGTTGCATTCGAACCCTTGCAGAAGACGGTTGTGTGAGTGCTTTCGAAAGCGACACCGACACCCAATCGTGCGTGTTTTTGGTTGTCCGCGAAGCTTTGTGTGTGAACTTTTATTGCCCACAGCGGCACAGGCCTTAAGGTATTTATACCCTTTATTACGTAGTTGTTGTGCAGCGTTGGAAACCTTTTCTTCAACCGCACCCGTTTCTTATTCGACGACTGTCCATACATCTCACACTGTTACGTCATCATCGAACATTTATTGGAATTGGTGACAATAAATACTTTGTGCGTGCATCCTACAGTTGTCAGTGAAACATTATATACCGGCAGTGAGTGCGTGAAGTGACAGTCGTACTCGAGCCTTTACAGAAGCAAGTCGCCTTTGAACCCTTGCAGAAGCCGGTTGTATTAGAGCTTTTGAAAGCGACACCATCACCCGGTCGAGCGTGTTACTGGTGATCCGTCGGAAGCTCTTTGTGTGTGAATGTTTATTGCCCCCAGCGGCACAGGATAAAAGGTATTTATACCCTTTATTAAGTAGTTTGGTGTAGTTGTAGTTATTACATAACCGCTCCACTGCTATCGTTATTGCTTGCAAAAAGCAATTGGTCCTTCCCTGTAATTAGCATATCTTTATCAATTTATATCACTCCTTAATCCCCCCCCCCCCCATCAATCACACACATCAGTGCCTAAGAAATCCTCAGCGTTTCAATTTAAACCAAAGGTTTCTTCTATCGTAGTTTCACTGGATACACCAAGTAACTCCAGTGACTCAAAGAATTCATTTTCGCACCATTGTCCTTCTTGCGAGGGCAATCACTTAATTTACAGATGTCAATCGTTTCTAAAGAAAACTCCGACAGAACGTTTCGACATTGTCAAACGCTTACGCCTTTGTTTAAATTGCTTACGAACAGACCATGCGTCCATGCAATGCAAATCTTATAATTCCTGTCGAACTTGCGCCAAGCCGCATCATACCTTGCTACATTTTGAACCGCAACCTGCTTCTAGCCGTTCAGCTGAACCGACCGCTCCACCCATGCATAAAAATGCCAATAGGACGCAGTCAGCCTCTCCTATTCCGGCAAATGTTTTGTCTTCAAAGACGAATTCAAATCTTGGGGTTACTGTCTTACTCTCCACTGCTGTTGTGGAAGTTCAAGATCGTTCTGGTAGATACAAACCGATCAGGGTACTCTTAGACCCTGGCTCTCAAGCTAGCTTTATTCGAGACGATTGCGTGAGCAAACTTTGGCTTCCACGCATACGTTCTCAAGTTCCGATTTATGGACTTGGGCAGACAACTTCAGCAGTCAATAGGGGTGCCGTCAGCTGCACCATTCGCTCTATGTTAGACTCTGAAAAATCTCTAGAAGTCACAACTTTTGTGCTTTCGTCAATATCTGGCAAATTACCCAGCGTTGAAGTTCCTAATAATTGGGAACACTTATGCGGCCTGCACTTTGCAGACCCGACCTGGAACTCTCCAGGAACTATTGACATGCTCCTTGGAGCAGATATTTATCCGTTCATCATCAATGGCGGTGTTATCCATGGCAAATTTCTTCAGCCTGCCGCCATAAATACAATTTTTGGTTGGACTATTATTGGTCCCACAAAAAGCTTGCAGTCTGATACTGTCCAAGCATTTTTTAATTCTGTAGAAGATCCTATCGACCAGACCCTAAGGCGGTTTTGGGAGATAGAAGAGTTGCCATCCAAGCCTTATACTTCTCCAGAACAAGAAAAGGCAGATTTGATTTTTGAAAACACGTTTTCTCGTGACCCTAGCGGTCGTTTTATTGTTGCGTTACCGTTCAACGATACTTTGCCCGTTTTTGATAATTGCTTTGAGATGGCTAAAAAAAGACTATTTTCGTTGGAGCGCAAATTGCATGCTCAACCGGAGCTACGCGCGCAATACAACAATTTCATGCAGGACTATCTTGATGCGGGTCATATGGCATTACTCGATTCTCCGCCCGTTGGGAACGATAATTATTTTTACCCCATCACCCTGTGTTTAAAGAGGAAGGTCATACTTCTAAAATTCGTGTGGTTTTGACGCCTCTGCAAAGGCTAAAAACAACGTGTCATAATGACACTCAATTGGCTGGACCTAGTCTCCAAAACGACATTTCGTCAATCTTACTGAAATTTCGTACTCATCGTTTCGTTTTACTTGTGATGTTCGCCAAATGTATCGACAAATTTTGGTTACCGGAGAACATCGAAAGTTTCAGTTAATTGTTTGGCGGTTCTCCGCAGAAGAACCCATTCAGACTTATCAGCTTAATACAGTGACCTATGGTATTAAGTCATCACCTTATCTAGCATTAAAAACTCTTCAGCAATTAGCCATTGACGAAGGCAAAAGGTTTCCGTTAGCCGCTTAGGCTATACGGTCAAATCTATATATTGACGATTTCGTCGCTGGTGGAGATTCTATACAATCGGCCCGAGAAATTAAACTTATCCGACTTTTACATTTGGCTGGTTTTGAACTTCGAAAATAGAGTTCTAATTCAGTTTCTATTTTGGAAGGCATTCCGTCAGATTTTTGTCAATATACTTCACTCGATTTCGATTCTGACGAATCAATAAAAATATTAGGTCTTCAATGGTCACCTACAGAAGATATTTTCCCATTTCGGGTTAAACCATTAAACCCAATATGTACAAAGCGCAACATACTTGTGCAAGTTGCCAGAATATATGATCCATTAGGGGTTTTAGCCCCACTAACACTTTTTGCAAAACGCCTAATCCAGCATCTGTGGATGTTAGGTTTAAATTGGGATGACATCCCACCAGCAGACATTTCGTCTCAATGGCAGCAGTATCAAGAAGAGTTGCCGTTATTATCGTCATTAAAGTTACCACGTTGTTTACACCCTTCGGATCCTTTTACTTGTCATTTGCATGGGTTTTGCGATGCTAGCGAGGTAGGGTATGCAGCGGTAGTGTATTTTCAATTCATAAATCAAACTACTGGAGAAATAACTGTACAATTTGTAACCGCTAAAACAAAAGTAGCTCCAATTAAGCGCATTTCAATTCCACGTTTGGAATTATGTGCCGCCGTTTTATTAACCGATTTACTTTCTTTTACCATTCGGTCTTATCAAGGCTTGATTGAAATCTCCGATGTTTCAGCGTGGAGTGATTCTAGGGTCGCTCTCACTTGAATAAGTTCTCCACTTTTTCGTTGGAAAACTTTTGTGGCAAACCGTGTTAGCCACATTCAAGAAATCATTGCACCTAGTCGATGGTTTTATATTAAATTTTTGCATAATCCGGCTGATCCTGCATCTCGGGGATTAAGAGTAGGTGGGCGCTTGACACATTCTTCGCTTTCCTATTTCGAAAAGTTTCTTGCGTTATTGCCTCAGCGGCACCGATTAACCGAACTTATCATTCGGTCAACTCATGAAAGGTATTGCCATCCCGGTGTTAATACCACAGCGTATCTTATCCAACAGAATTTCTGGATCCTTTCTATTAAAAATTCAATCCGAAGTTATTTATCATCATGTCATAGATGTTTTCGTACCAAACCGGTTCTGGTAACTCCTCCTATGGGAGACCTGCCGGCGGCACGTATTACCCAAATCAAACCGTTCAGTATTGTTGGTGTTGATTTTGCTGGCCCTCTTTTAATAAAGGCTAACCGCCTGCGAGGCTCTAAAACTCTTAAGGCCTATATTTGTATTTTTGTTTGTTTTGCCACTAAGGCAGCACATATTGAACTTGTTTCGGATTTGTCGGCAGACGCGTTTCTTGCCGCTTTGCGACGATTTATAGCACGTCGAGGACGCTGTTCTCAAATATTTAGTGATTGCGGTACTAATTTTGTAGGTGCCTATCGTCAGCTTATGAGTTATCTGCGTAGTGCAGTAACCTCAGAAAAGATAAAGTGGTCGTTTAATCCACCTAGCGCCCCTCACTTCGGTGGCTTGTGGGAAAGCGGTGTTAAGTCGGTAAAGACACACCTAGCTCGCGTAATCGGCGAACAGAAACTTACCTGTGAGGAACTTTACACAGTTCTTACACAAATTGAATCTGTTCTAAATTCAAGGCCACTCTGCGCTTTGAGTTCGGATCCAAATGACTTGCGTTGCCTAACACCAGGTCATTTCCTAACTATGGAGCCTCTGTCTGCACCACCAGATGAGGACCATTCAACCAACGTTTTATCCTTAAAGAGCAGGTGGAAACTCCTGCAAAAACTCCATCAAGATTTTTGGGCTCGCTGGAGCCATGAGTACTTACATACTCTGAATCAAAAGGTTAAATGGCACTCTAAGGTAGGTGTCCGACAAGTTGAAAAGGACACTATTGTCCTCATCAAGGACGACCAGCTTTCTCCACTTCAATGGAAGTTTGGTCGTATTATTAATACTTTTCCCGGTGCGGACGGTATTATACGTGTCGCTGAAGTCAAAACTGCACATGGCACATTAAAACGACCTTTGGTCAAACTAGCGCCGCTACCGGTATTTTAATTTTATTTTATGTTTAGATGTATATACACATTTCTTACATGTATAGTAGTATATTATTTTTACTTATTTGCTTATTTACATATATATTTTTATTTTGCATAGTTGGTAATATCGCTCGCTGTAGTGTACCACCCTATCTTTCGTTACCTGTTTTCCTAGCAAGGTCAAATCCCATGTGATTTCCTTCACCCAACCTACTTCCCTCCTTTTCCAAATTCTATGAATTTGGTGGGCGGTATGTTACGTCATCATCGAACAGTTCGGTATTTGTAACAATAAATACCATCAGTGCGTGCACCCTACAGTTTAGTGAAACATTTTATACCGACAGTGGAAGTGCGTGAACACAGTTGCATTCGAACCCTTGCAGAAGACGGTTGTGTGAGAGCTTTCGAAAGCGACACCGACACCCAATCGTGCGTGTTATTGGTTGTCCGTCAAACCTTTTGTGTGTGAACTTTTATTGCCCACAGCGGCACAGGCCTTAAGGTATTTATACCCTTTATTACGTAGTTGTTGTAGTTGTTTTTAGTTATTACATAACCGCTCCACCGCCATCAGTATTGCTACGAAAAGCAATTGGTCCTTCCCTATAATTAGCATATCTATATCACCTCATTCACCCCCAATAATCCAGTAATACTCAAGCCTGAAAATGACCAAGAGAAGGGGACCAGCTTGCAAGTTATTTAAAGAAGAAAAAGTGGTGTTGGTATTGTATGCAAATACTGCAATACATAATATAAAATGCTAACGTAAAATGACAAAACATATTAGGAAAAGCTTTAAGTTTCAGGAAAAATTGTTAATTTAAAGCCAAGTACTGTGAGTACTAGAGTATCTATGTCAACAGACACAGAGAAGAAAACAACTCCAAAACACACCAAAAGGAGTTGGATGTAGATATGACTTTTGTACCAGAAGAACCTGGAACAAATTCAAGTGATAGGCATAGGCAAGCTTTTAGTTCAACATACCCATCTTCAATCAACCACCATTCGCAACTCTGAATGTCAGTGGAGGAGGATTTTTAACTTTTTTAGACCATATGGACAGTTAAGTTGAATGTAAATACATCTAAGAAATTATTATCAAGCTTCAAGTAAAAGGCAGACTGCCCACAAAAATCATCACGCTCTACAGTGGAATCAATTTCCTTAGGTTTATGGCAAACCCTTTTAGCTAAAACGATCCTAGGGCATGGATCGAAACGTCAATAAAGATTATATTACAAACAATGCGTGAATTTATTCCTAAAGAAGAAAAAGAAGAACCTAATAACCAACCACAACAAACTCACAGAGAGCATAGGAAGTCAAAAATTTTATTTATTGCAAATTTAGCTATCCCTTGTTTTTTTCTAAGACGTCCAAAAATTGTAAAAGCGCCCAGAGCTTTTATGAGCTTGCAGTTTCCTGCATTTTGTGAGTACTTTGTCCCTACATTTCTAGTAATTTTAATCAAATCCTCTTCTTTAGGTTGGGTTGAATTGCGTGTTATTTGTTGTGTAATTGAAAAGAGTGGCATTTTAATATACAAAATTTGTTTTTGATTCAGGAAATCCTCAACCAAAGTTTAACCGAAGCTATTTTCGTAAGTGTTGCTCCGTTGTCAATGGTTGAACATCCACTATGAATAGAATTCTTCAAAAATATTCGTCCATCTTGCAAAACACCATCGAGGTATTGTCTTACTTTCACGTACCTTAAAGCTCAGTATGCAGAAATGCAAAGTACGGTTACAAATCAGCTAAACGACTCTAAAAACTTACATCTACAATGAGATGGCTGGAGTAGCATCAGGAATGAATCAATAATAAACTTTGTTGTACCAAACTAGAACCACTGTTTGTGAAATTTGTCGAAACAAAAGAGAACAGACACAATTTACCTTACTTAGCTGAGTTAATAATCAACGTAACTGAAAAATATAGACCTGAAAAGTTTTTGGTGATTGGAGACAACGCTTCCAACGTGCAAGCTGCCTTGGGAATAGTAAAGAAGAAACATCAATCAATCGTACCACTAGGTTGCCTAGCTTACCTTTTACACCTTCTTTGTGAAGACATTTTAAAATGCAATAATGTCAAATCTTATATGGCTACTATTATTGGCATAGTAAAAACTATCAAGAATAGCAATGTCTAAGCACTGTTTGACCGGTTTCAACTAGACAAAAGTTTCAAAGAGAGGATTTTTTTTGAAACTGCATCGGCAAATAAGATGAGAAAGCAACTTGTTCTGTTTACAGAGTTTGTTATCAACAAATTTGTGCTTTAAAAAGTAGCTGTTAATGAGGAAGCAGAAACGGCAGCTGCTTGATGATGGTGTGTTTTGGTAAACATCTTAAGATCCCTCCATTGAACTTATCACTGCATTTGAATCAAACAATCCACAGATCCACAAAGTTTTCGCAAAATTTACCCATCTTCAAAGTCATCTTAAAAACGAGAGTCCAGAGTCTCTTCTACAGAAGTCTGAAGAGAAAGAGGAGCTAAGAAAGTTAGAGAAACGTATTGAGTTAAGTGTAGGGAAAATTCATCTTGCTGCTGATTTGTTGTATCCTTCTTGTCAGGGTTGCAAGTTTAAGCCTGAAGAGCTTCTCTATGCTAGTCATTTTGTTTGTGAAGTTGGGAGCAGTATGGAATTCAAAGTAGTTGACTTCGACAAAATGTAGCTGATTATAGAGGCAAAGAAGGGCTGTGGCGAAGGGCTTTTGTCTGGGAAGGAGTAAAGATTCTGAAAAAGAAAAAACAATCAGTCCCATGATATGGTGGAGAGAATTGAGAGGGACATGTGCGCGATTGGCTGATGTAGTCGCGAAAATCTTAGGAGATCCCATGACATCTGATGCAATTGAGAGAACATTCAGCTCGACTCATAGCATGAAAAGAAATAAACTGACAATTTAATGCGCCGGACAGATTACTTATTTGTCTCATAATTGGAAATTGCTTAACGACATCAATCATCCTAAAGTTAAAAACAGAAACGAGAGAAAAATAGAATGAATACGGTTGTGCTTGCGCAGGTGTTCAGTTGCAATAGAACGAATAAGATAAGATGAAAATTTCATCCGCAGAAGTCGATGATGATGAAGATGAACATATGTCATTGTCAACATATTCAAGTAATGAAAATTATTCAGATTAAGTCTTAGTATTAATACTGTATGCAATGGAGAAAAAAAATTTTAAACGTTTTGTGTACAGTATTATACAATTTTTCTTAATTTTTCTTGGGCATTAAACCACTCAAGAGTTTTTAAATTGTCTGTATTTCGTGGTACGTTTCGATCCATGACCTAGAATCGCTGTCAAAATAATAAAAAATTTTTCATGGATCGAAACGTACCACGAAATAAAGACAATTTAAAAAACTCTTGAGTGGTTTACTACCCAAGAAAAATTAAGAAAAAAAACAAAACATCCCACAAGAAAAATACAGGGGGTATTTATTTAGTATTATACAATATTTAGTGTAATTCAGCTCTACGATGAGAGTTGTATATAGTTTTGTGTATACTAATTTAACTGTTTTGCTAGTGTAATTGTTTGTGTAGTCTTGATCCTTACACAAGTAACATAATTGAAATGAGAAATGTTTATTTATTTTATAATATATGCTATTACCCAGGTTCACATTGCCAGTGAATAAGCTCAAATAATGCCGCAAAAAGAAAGAACTAATATAATAATGAAAAATGCTTATGCTTGAGCTTCATACACACGCTGAAATAGATCACTAAACTTTTACAAGTGAAAGACACTTATTATGAGTACATTATTTGTTTAAATAGATTTCACAAGGTTTAACTGCTATTGTGATTTTATTAAAATTTAAAAATACCCAGGTATTTGTGAATTTTGGATATTTACCCGAGTATTTATCCTGAGTTATAAATACCCGGATATTTCACATCTCTACTGTACTTACTACTGCAAAATGATTTTTTTTTTCTAACCAGAAGTTAATACTTCCTTTAGAAAATACCAAATCTGTTAATAAAATCAAATAAGGTCTCATGTTTTGCATAGAATGAAAAAAAATTATAATAAAAATTCATTAAAATTAGAGATTTAAAATAAAAGTGTATAAGAAATTATGAGCTTACGTCCGGGTATATGTCCAGGGTTTAGGGTGCAGACCATGGTTTTGGGAGATTTAGGACCCATTTTGTGCTCTTCTGTATGGGAATACCCTTAAAATTAATTTTTTAGGAAAACTGGTTATTCTCATTTTTCACTCACATATCAATACACGTGCGCAAATTCTGTATGTTTACTGCTAGCTGGTGTAATTTAACCACTTTAATTTTAATTTTTAAATTTACGTCTACGGGTTTGTCGTCTACATCCTTTTCTAATCAGTAATTGGTTATGTGTTTGTCCAGATTTTCGACCTACAAATATAACGGATTTTGTTTCGATGTAAATCTCTCTAATTCCGCTAATAATAAGTTCTGCTACCCCAACTATTTTCTCCACCTGAAGATGGTGCATTCTCTTCATGAATTCTTTTATTTTCTATGCATAACAATCTTCTTATGCCAAAGGTCGCGCCGTCTATAAAGACAACAAGGGCAAAAACCCACGGCGCCAAGAGTCCAAAGGCGCCGTGAGGAGCCTCACGGTAATATTTAATACTTACCAAAATTCTGATTTTTGTTTGAGACACGAGACTTCCCAAAGGTCCCCTGTACGTTTACGAGCGCATTCGCTATGAATAACTAATTAAATTCCATTAATTATCGGAACATAGATGTTTTGTATGAGATGTTCTCAACCGATGATGATCTACAATATTAGGGCAACACTCCAATATCGCGACGTTGCGCTAGTTGCACAATTTTATTATCCCTATATGTTGACTAGAACGTAAAAAGCGAGTTTATTCTTGTTTCTGCAAGTTTTCCCGTTCATTCCTTCCTGTTGAATCTTGAGTCTTGAATCTTTATAAATACCGCCGCGCTTTTAAAAACAATTCATTTAACATTGGGTATCGAAGTGTCGTAAAGACTGTAAATTGTGCACCTGAATTAAAAAAGTTAAGTGTTTTTCGATATTTTACATTATTAGAGGATTCAAGGTAAAAGGTAAGTTTCTAACTTTACTCTTTACTTTACAATTAGATAGAGAGGGCACGTTTTAAATGGAACATAAATACCCTTCGGTCAGAATTTGACGAAATTTTGATATGTTGCAGAATTTGACCTATTAATGAATTAATGTGTCCATTGCGACAAAGCTGTAAGTTTAACAGTTAGTTTTTGAGATACAGGGTGTCCAAAATCGCTACTTTATAATTTCGAAATTTCGTAAATTGTATGTTGTTGCCGATATGAATATAAAAATAATAAATAAATTTTAAGATTGGCGTATCTAGCGGAATTTCAATTCTGTAATAGTCTATTTTAATTTATTATAGATGTTTAATACAGAAAAAAAAAGCCTTCAGGATATCAAAATTTGATGAAAAAAAGAAAGCGGGAAAAAAGAACTGGAGAAGACGAATTCCAAAATTACAGTATTTTTTCCTTCACCTTCAAGCACAAATATAGAAACAGATGCAGATCTTCCATCGACTTCGAGAGAGGACCGGGAGGAGTCTAAACTACAAGAGATTCCATCAACATCTACAGACGAAGTTGAGGAAGACGAAGACGTAGTTTTTGCAGAAGTGGACGATACGCAACTTCCTCAAGATCCAGGTTTGTGGCCAAAAATATTGTCTCCTAGAGATGTACAAATATTAATTGAAAACGGGCCTACTCATTATCGAAGTAAAAATTGTATAAATTATCCCAATGATAAAATATCAGGCCGAAGGTTTTCGGATAAATATTATTTACGAATTTTGTTTAATAATGAAAAAGTCGAATGGAGTGGCTTTTATATTCAACAGAAAAAAATTCAGTGTTTTGTTTTTGTTGTAGAATATTTTCAAATACTTTAAAAACAAGTAAATTAAGTGATGAAAATGGGTATAATGACTGGCACCACATTGGTGAACATTTAAGTATACATGAAAAAAGTTAATTTCATTTTGAAAACTTAAAAAAATGGTCAGAATGTTTCACTTGCTTAAAAGAATGGCAACTATTGATTCTGCGGCTCAAAATTTAATTAATTAGAAAACAAAATATTGACATGGAGTTATCGAGCGCATTTTTTATATTATTCAATTTCTTGCTGAGCAAAACTTGGCTTTACGTGGTACCAATAGCAAACTGTTTGAAAAAAATAATGGCAGTTTTCTAAAATGTAGGAATGCAGAAAAAGATAAAATGCCTCATTATCTTGGGGACAAAATTCAAAACGAAATAATTAATTTAATAGGAGAAAATCTTAAATTAAAACTTTTAGGCATGATTAAAACAGCTAAATATTTTTCAATTGTACTTGATTGTACCCCGGATGCTAGTCATCAAGAACAAATATCAGTATGTGTTAGGTTCGTTAATTCAGAAAAAAATAAAATTGTCGAAGAACATTTTTTAACTTTTTGCCCTATAAATGATTGTACAGGTGAGGGTTTGAAAAATTTCATAATAGAAACATTGGAAAAAAACGAATTAGATATTTATAATTTACGCGGCCAAGGATATGACAATGGTGCAAACATGCGCGGTAAACATAATGGATTACAAAAAAATTCTTAATATAAATCCAAGAGCATTCTTTGTGCCTTGCTGCAACCATAGTTTAAACCTTGTCGTGAACTATGCCGCAAAATCAAATATTTCAAGTGTAAATTTTTTTTCTATAGTACAGGAATTTTATAATATTTTTCCGCTTCAACTAACCGTTGGTCAGTCTTAAAAACAAATATATCAAATTTAACCTTAAAACCTTATCTGATACAAGATGGTCTAGTAGAGTTGATGCTTTAACTCCTTTAAGATATCAGCTTGGAGAAATATACGATGCTCTATTTGAAATCTCTAGTGAAGGAAATAAAGCTTTTGACAATAATTCAAAAAATACGGCATCATCGCTTGCCAAAAAAATAAGAAATGTTGAGTTTATATGTATGTTGATTTTATGGTATAATATTTTAAATAAAGTCAATATTGTAAGTAAACTTTTACAAACTGAGGATTTTAATATAGCAGAGGCTTGTGCTAATTTAAAAACTTTCGTTAATTGGTTAACAGAATACAGATCAGATAAAGGATAAAAAGACTTGTTAGTCGATGCTCGTGAAATATCTGATTCATTAGACGTAGATTTTGAATTTAAAAAAAAAGATGGCTTGAGGTTGAGAAAAGTTAAGAAACAATTCAGTTACGAACACGATGATGAACCCACTGAAGATGAAAAAATAAAGTTAAAAGTAAATTCTTTTTTTAATATGTTAGATATAACTATAGAATCTGTAAATGAAAGATTTGAATTATTATCAGCTTGTTCAAATCATTTTAACTTTTTATGGGACATTTCCAATTTTTCCAAATATTTTAAACAGAAGCAGTTAATGTTATGCACAGACCTTGAAATAGTATTAACTGATCTAAATCACAATGAACGTGACATAAGTGGTGTAGAACTCCTAAACGAATTACAGTTTATTAATTTAGGTGAAGTGAACACTTCCATTCCTACAGAAACTTTAAATTACATTATTAATAATAATTTGAAACAATCCTTTCCAAACACTTATGTGGCTTTACGAATTTTGTTAACTATGCCAGTATTCTGCTACAGCAGAACGTTCGTTTTCAAAATTATAAATGATAAAAAAAAACTATCTAAGATCCAGTATGGCTCAGAAAAGACTGGCAAATCTTGCTATTATTTCAATTGAATCTGAACTACTAAAAGATTTAGAAACTGAAGAATTGATAAATAAATTTGCAAAAAATAAAGCACGCAAAGTCAAGTTCGTTTAGTTTAGTGCAGTGCTACTACTACTATAACTATGTATAATTTAAAAAATATTGTAAAAATGTAAGATATACTTTTTGATTAAAATGTTTATAAGTTTATATTTTGTTTTTTTTTAATATATCGTATCGCTACTTTTTGGTGGTACTACTTAAAAAAAATTTTTTGTGATAATACACTTTTAGCGTTTATCTTATTATAAAGTTTATGTATAGTATAAAACGATATACGACTTTTATTTCAAATTATGAAAAATTTTTAGTTCTAAGGTACTTATTTATATTTGTTCCTAGCCAGGCAATTTTTGAAATTTTTGAAAATAATGTACAGAGTAAAGAACAAAGCCTTTGTTACAAAGACACAATTTTTTGAAAAAATTAAATAATGTAAGAGAAGCAAGCAACACGCTCCTACTCTACTCCATTAAAAAATTCTCCTACAATAAAAAGGCGCCTTAATGTTTTTGCCCCAGGGCGCTATATAGCCTTGGCGCGGCCCTGAGGTTAACCAAAAAGTATGTGCGTTATGATGATACAAACGGTAAAAGTTAAAACAGAATTACTAAAAAACGAAAGGTTTCTTGATTAAGAAACAAACAATTCTAATTAGCAATAGTCAATCCATCATTTTAGATAAATACATTATTAAATTTCAATAGATTGACGATGGACACTTACGACTATTTCTAGCATTAATTAGGTACATACATTTTGATCTGTGTATTACTTCGGTTAAAGAATATGGTCAAACTTAAAGTGACTTTAGTGTCAGGGATAAATGATGACTATTTTTATAATTCTATTTTTGATTTAATTGAAAAGAGTACTAAATAAATGTATAATAGTTGAGTACTGTAGTTAGATGTATTATCCAGCTACATCGGTCAAAGTCGATATAATATAGCCATGTCAAGTGTTAAAGGTTTCTATCAAGAAAATTGTAAACGCCTCGGAAGTTTTATTCCTGAATTTACAGGTCTAATTAAGACTAAATAACTTATATAATTTAACAAACAATATAATCTGAATCGGTAGGAGTTTAAATTACGGTAAGTGCGGCAATGATTGCTACTGATTATGCCATAACTTACGATACATTATTAGTTCTTTTAGAAATAGCTGTAAAAACTTACTTTTATATCAAAGACTAAAATTAGACTATTCAGCCAAATATAAGAGATTTAATTGCAAAAGTTCCGCACTAATTGGCGCTAGTTGAGCTATATATGTGACGTATTACTCATTTCTGCATCGGAAAGTAAACGAGAGGGATATGGTACGACGTGTACCAAATGTTTAAATTAAAATTATTCGGAAACAAAAAGATCTATAATTTTAAAACTTATGGCTTTAATTAGCACTAATTAACATATAAAACTTTATATAGTACTCAACCTCAGAGAATGGGTGGAATTATTATCATCCTTGCGATTATAATTGACAGTAGTTTTGCTACATGCTCTAACTTATTGTTCATCTTTTGATGTCTAAACGTAAATGAGATTTTACTATGTATCGAATCTTAAAGTTAGTAATTTCAATTAACTGTATAAATTCATATTGTGAAAAATACTAATTGGCATTAGTTGAGCACTAAATTTTGATGCATTACTCAGTTTCGCTGGGTAGATAGGTGTTTTGCGGGGAATATTAAACCAATACTTATTAAAAAACGACAGGGCCTTTAACACTAAAACGTATGATCCTAATCAGCACAAAAGTGTCTATAAATTCTAATATATTTTCAGCCCCGAAATTAGGAGCGTTGACTATGACACATATGGCGGAGCGTGAACTTGGCAGTTAATTTCCAGCAGCCAAATTACGAATTTTGCCGAATGGCAAGTGACGCCACGCCGTTGAAATAGGATACAAACAAATACGCTGCTCAGCAGCGAATTTACGGACGCATTAAACCGTATATAAATTGCAAATTTTGCGCTGTTAATCTTAAGCAATCACACAATAAAAAAACAAATTCAAACTATTAACACTTTTAGTAGCTACTATTGAACAGGAACCATTACTAAATTTATTAGAACAAGTTCGTTTGGATAGCGTTTGTCGATAAAACATAAATATTTAAAAATAATAAGTAAATACAAAAAATTATTTGAATTAAATAACACAAATATTTTTGAATTAAGCAGATTAAGTGAAATAAAATAACTAGTCTTACATTACGTCTGTGCGCCCAATTTTATCTCTTAATCTAGGGGGTGTAAGATTTTCATAAAATCCTTAGTGATGGATTCGAACCGAACCGAACCGAACCTTGCCCTAGGTTCGGTTCGGTTCGAAAACTTTTAAGTTCGGTTTGGTTCGAGGTTCGGTTCAAAAAAAAACGAACCGAACCTCGGACCGAACCGAACCGGTTCGACATTTTGATATTTTAAACAACTAGTGCGTTCAACTACAACAATTTAAATGTTTAATGTAGTTTTTATATTAGTAGTTGCTACTTTCAAATAAACCCAACATTAATTTGCTTTAGATCTTAGTAGCATAAATCATATTAATACTATATTTCCATGTTTGATTTTTCAATACGTACTATCTTTAACAAAGCGTAATTATAATTAGGTTAATAGTGAAAGCCACCTCTAAAATTAAGAATGAGTTAATAATTGAAGATTTTTACTAATGTCATTTTACGGTGAAAAAACGATATCACACGATCTTTGCGATTACTTTAATGTTAGTTTTAGTTAGTATAAAAAGAGCATCAAGACAATAAGGCGTTGCCGAATTCTCATACAGTACAAACAAAAAGCTGTTTGTCAGTTTATGTTTATTATTATTATTATTTCTTTTAAAAGACAATATCAGATGGTCCTCGAAAAGAATCGTAACTCTACCTCAAACAGCGTTTACGTATTTCATAATAAAATATAACAGTATTTATGGAACGGGCATTATGTCTGCTTATTATTTGCATTATACTGTGTTATTTTATGTCGACATTGATTAAAAAGTTTGTACCGCCACGAGTCATAACCCTTGGTTTTGAGAGAAAGTTCGGGGTCATCCTTCTGGAGTATCGGCTACTTCTAAAGACGTTAGTGGTAATGGTCACACTAAATAAACAGTAAATAGTATGGTACCATGCGTTTTGTAACACCATTTGTTGAGCGATTATGTACAAAAGAAAAAGAGATTAGTTTTTGCTACAAGGTCACATTTTTTAATACTAATAAAGAGCTGGTTTTCATACAAAAGTAAAAAATTCAAAATGATGGATCAGTAATACATACTTAATTAAGGATTAAATTGTTTCGTTTATTCTGAAAACTTCTGTAGTCTCTAGACCGTGACGTCGGCTTGTATAAGTATAAGATGGTTTTCAACACGACTTCTGTTCATTAAATAAAATAAGCTTGTTTTTAAAACCAAATTTTCAAAATAATTTCGAGTTTCCTTAATATCTAATACTAGTTATAAACAAGCAACAATTTGAAATAAGGAGCATTAAACAAATCGAACTAATCCAGAATTTTTGATCTACAAACGTGCCTCGATGACAAAATTTATTAGATATGTAACACTAATTAATACCTATTACATTTTTTACCTATTGACTTAAAACTCGAGACCATGTACATTAGAAAAACGTTGTATTTCTTATATGCTTGCGACTAGAAATTTTTAAAATGTGCATTTGGGAGAAATAACATGTTTTTAGTGAAAATTATACTTTTCAACTAAATTTTTATTTAAAAAATCGAACCCTTCGAATCCAACCGAAAAATTTGGCGGTCCGGTTCGCGGTTCGGTTCGAAAATAAAATTTCCGGTTCGGCTCGGAAAATCGAACCGAACCTCGAACCTGTTCGGTTCGTGTCCATCCCTAAATATCTTAGATATTTGCAAGATCATGTAAAATCACACACATGAAAACCATTCACCCGTAAATTGCACGGTCAACGGCAAAAAAAGTTTTAAAGTTTACACACCTATGATCACAAAAAAATCATTTTCATCTTTTAAGTTCACGGATGCACGCTTTGCGGAATATCCTGGATATTTGCAAAACCATGTAGAATGATACACATGAAAAACATTCACTCCGAAAATGCACGGCAAACGGTAAAAAAATTTTAAAGTTTACACAACTATGATCACAAAAAAATTATCTTTAACTTTTAAGTTCACGGATGCACGATTTTCGGAATATCTCGGCTATTTGCAAGATCATGCAGAATGATACACATGAAAAACATTCACTCGCAAATTGCACGGTGAGCGGTAAAAAATTTTAAAGTTTACACACCCATGATCATAAAAAAATTATTTTCATCTCTTAAGTTCACGAATGCACAATTTTGGGAATATCCCGGATATTTGCAAGATTATGTAGAATAATACACATGAAAAGCATTCACTCGCAAATTGCACGGTGAACGATAAAAATTTTTAAAGTTTCCACACCTATGATCATAGAAAAATTATTTTCATCTCTGAAATTCACGTATGCACAATTTTCAGAATATCCCGGATATTTGCAAGATCATGTAGAATAATAAACAAGAAAAACATTCACTGGCAAATTGCACGGCGAACGGTAAAAATTTTTTAAAGTTTATACACTTATGATCAGAAAAAAATTATTTTCATGTCTTAAGATCGCGGATGCACAATTTTCAGAATATCCCGAATATTTGCAAGATCATGTAGAACAATACACAAGAAAAACATTCACCAACAAATTGCACGGTGAACGATAAAAAATTTTAACGTTTATACACCTATGATCATAAATTAATTATTTTCATCTTTTAAGTTCACGGATGCACGATTTTCGGAATATCCCGGATATTTGCAAGATCATGTAGAATAATACACATGAAAAGCATTCACTCGCAAATTGCACGGTGAACGGTAAAATTTTTTAAAGTTTACACACCTATGATCATAAAAAAATTATTTTCATCTCTTAGTTCACGGATGCACGATTTTCGGAATATTCCGAATATTTGCAAGATCATGTAAAATAATACACATGAAAAGCAATTACTCGCAAATAGCACGGCGAACGGTAAAAAAAATTTAAAGTTTACATACCTATGATCATAAAAAAATTATTTTCATCTCTTAAGTTCAAGGATGCACAATTTTCGGAATATCCCGGATATTTGCAAGATTATGTAGAATAATAACCAAGAAAAGCGTTTACTGGCAAATTGCACGGTGAACGGTAAAAATTTTAAAGTTTACACACCTATGATCATAAAAAAATTATTTTCATCTCTTAAGTTCACGGATGCACAATTTTCGGAATATCTCGAATATTTGCAAGATTATGTAGAATAATACACATGAAAAGCATTCACTCGCAAATTGCACGGTGAATGGTAAAATATTTTAAAGTTTACACACCTATGATCATAAGAAAATTATTCTCATCTCTTAGTTCACGGATGCACGATTTTCGGAATATTCCGAATATTTGCAAGATCATGTAGAATAATATTCCGAAAATCGTGTATCCGTGAGCTAAGAGATGAAAATAATTTTTTTATGATCATAGGTGTGTAAACTTTAAATTTTTTTACCGTTCACCGTGCAAGTTATAATGTAATTATTACATGATCTTGCAAATATTCGGGATATTCAAAATTTGCATCCGTGAACTAAGAGATGAAAATAATTTATGATCATAGGTGAACATTTAAAATTTTCACCGACAATTTGCACGGTGAACGATAAAAAATTTGCACGATTTTCGGAATATCCCGAGTATTTGCAAGATCATGTAGAATAATACACATGAAAAATATTCACTCGCAAATTGCACGGTGAACGGTAAAAAAATTTTAAAGTTTACACACCTATGATCATAAAAAAAATATTTTGATCTCTTAAGTTCACGGATGCACAATTTTCGGAATATCCGATATTTGCAAGATTATGTAGAATAATAACCAGAAAAGCGTTTACTGGCAAATTGCACGGTGAACGGTAAAAATTTAAAGTTTACACACCTATGATCATAAAAAATTATTTTCATCTCTTAAGTTCACGGATGCACAATTTTCGGAATATCGGAATATTTGCAAGATTATGTAAATAATACACATGAAAAGCTTCACTGCAAATTGCACGGTGAATGGTAAAATATTTTAAAGTTTACACACCTATGATCATAAAAAATTATTTCATCTCTTAGTTCACGGATGCACGATTTTCGGAATATTCCGAATATTTGCAAGATCATGTAGAATAATATTCCGAAAATCGTCTATCCGTGAGCTAAGAGATGAAAATAATTTTTTTATGATCATAGGTGTGTAAACTTTAAATTTTTACCGTTCACCGTGCAATTGCAGTGAATGTTTCATTGTATTATTCACATGATCTTGCAAATATTCGGGATATTCCAAAAATTGTGCATCCGTGAACTTAAGAGATGAAAATAATTTTTTTATGATCATAGGTGTGTAAACTTTAAAATTTTTTTACCGACAATTTGCACGGTGAACGATAAAAAAATTTGCACGATTTTCGGAATATCCCGAGTATTTGCAAGATCATGTAGAATAATACACATGAAAAGCATTCACTCGCAAATTGCACGGTGAACGGTAAAAAAATTTTAAAGTTTACACACCTATGATCATAAAAAAATTATTTTCATCTCTTAAGTTCACGGATGCACAATTTTCGGAATATCCGAATATTTGCAAGATTATGTAGAATAATACACATGAAAAGCATTCACTGCAAATTGCACGGTGAACGGTAAAAATTTTAAAGTTTACACACCTATGATCATAAAAATTATTTTCATCTCTTAAGTTCACGGATGCACGATTTTCGGAATATTCCGGAATATTTGCAAGATTATGTAGAATAATATCACATGAAAATGTCATTCACTGCGCAAATTGCACGGTGAATGGTAAAATAATTTTAAAGTTTACACCTATGATCATAAAAAATTATTTTCATCTCTTAAGTTCACGGATGCACGATTTTCGGAATATTCCGAATATTTGCAAGATCATGTAGAAATAATATTCCGAAAATCGTCTATCCGTGAGCTAAGAGATGAAAATAATTTTTATGATCATAGGTGTAAACTTTAAATTTTTACCGTTCACCGTGCAATTTGCAGTGAATTTTTCATGTATTATTCTACATGATCTTGCAAATATTCGGGATATTCCGAAAATCGTGCATCCGTGAACTAAGAGATGAAAATAATTTTTTTATGATCATAGGTGTGTAAACTTTAAAATTATTTTACCGACAAATTGCACGGTGAACGATAAAAAATTTTGCACGATTTTCGGAATATCCCGAATATTTGCAAGATCATGTAGAATAATACACATGAAAAGCATTCACTCGCAAATTGCACGGTGAACGGTAAAAAAATTTTAAAGTTTACACACCTATGATCATAAAAAAAATATTTTCATCTCTTAAGTTCACGGATGCACAATTTTCGGAATATCTCGAATATTTGCAAGATTATGTAGAATAATACACATGAAAAGCATTCACTCGCAAATTGCACGGTGAACGGTAAAATTTTAAAGTTTACACACCTATGATCATAAAAATTATTTTCATCTCTTAGTTCACGGATGCACATTTTCGGAATATTCAATTTCAAGATCATGTAATATCCGAAAAGCAATTACTGAAATAGACGGCGAAGGTAAAAAATTTAAAGTTTACATACCTATGATCATAAAAATTATTTTCATCTCTTAAGTTCACGGATGCACATTTTCGGAATATCCCGGATATTTGCAGATTATGTAGAATAATAACAGAAAAGCTTCACTGCAAATTGCACGGTGAACGGTAAAAATTTTAAAGTTTACACAAATTGATCATAAAAATTATTTTCGTCCTTTAAGTTCACAGTTGCACGATTTTCGGAATATTCCGAAATTTAAGTCATTAGATATCAATATACTCAAATTGCGGAATGATCGGGATATTCCGAAAATCGTGCATCCGTAAACTTAAGAGATGAAAATAATTTTTTATGATCATATTGTGTAAACTTTAAATTTTTACCAGTTCACGTAATTCAGAATTTTGGTTAGATATCGAATATTTGCAAATATGAGAATAATCCGAAAACATCATCCAATTGACGTAAGGTAAAATAATTTATACATAGTTAAACTTTTAAAATTATTTTCCGACAATTGAGTAACGTAAAAATTTTGCACGATTTTCGGAATATCCCGAATATTTGCAAGATATGTAGAATAATACACATGAAAAGCATTCACTGCAAATTGCACGGTGAAGGTAAAAATTTTAAAGTTTACACCTATGATCATAAAAATATTTTCATCTCTTAAGTTCACGGATGCACAATTTTCGGAATATCTCGAATATTTGCAAGATATGTAGAATAATATCACATGAAAAGCTTACTCAATTGCACGGTGAATGGTAAAATATTTTAAGTTTACACTATGATCATAAAAATTATTCTATCTCTAGTTCACGGTGCAATTTTCGGAATATTCGATATTTCAGATCATGTAGAATAATATTCAAATGTGATCCGTGACTAAGAGATGAAAATAATTTTTTATGATCATAGTTGTAAATTTAATTTTACCTTCACCGTACATTTTGAAATTTTCGGTATATCCATATTTGCAAATATTGATATCCAAATTTGCATCCGTGAACTTAGAGATAAAATAATTTTTATGATCATAGGTGTGTAAACTTTAAAATTTTTTACGACAAATTGCACGGTGAACGATAAAAATTTTGCACGATTTTCGGAATATCCCGAATATTTGCAAGATCATGTAGAATAATACACATGAAAAGCATTCACTCGCAAATTGCACGGTGAACGGTAAAAAAATTTTAAAGTTTACACACCTATGATCATAAAAAAATTATTTTCATCTCTTAAGTTCACGGATGCACAATTTTCGGAATATCTCGAATATTTGCAAGATCATGTAGAATAATATTCCGAAAATCGTGTATCCGTGAGCTAAGAGATGAATATAATTTTTTTATGATCATAGGTGTGTAAACTTTAAAATTTTTTACCGTTCACCGTGCAATTTGCGAGTGAATGTTTTTCATGTATATTATTTTACATGATTTTGCAAATATCCAGGATATTGTGCAATCTTAGATTTCCGAGATTAAGGGATAAAATTGGGCGCGCAGACGTATTTATGACAAGTTATTTTGTATTTCACTTGTTCTGTATAATTCAAAAAGATTCGTGGTTTTTTAATTTAAAAAAATTTTTGTATTTATTTTAAAATTGTTATGTTTTATCGATAAACTCTTTCGAAACGAACTTGTTCTAATAGCTCAGCTAATAATTCCTTTTCAAGAGTAGCTACTATGTTTTAAAAGTTTGAATTTGTGGTATTATTGTGTGATTGCCTAAGATCAACAGCGCAAAATATGCAATTTATATGGTTTAATGCGTCTGTAAATTCGCTGCTAAGCAGCTCATTTGTTTATATCCTTCTTTAACGGCGCCACTGGTCGTACGGCAAAACTCGTAAATTCGCCGCTGGAAATTAACTGCCAAGTTCACGCCGGTCACATATGGTTACACCGATACCAAGATAGCCATTCGTACATAATTCGGCCTTTAAGAAACTGCTATAAATTTAAATTTGTATATGAATTAGAAAATAAAATAAGACAATCTGATAAGTACAAAAGATATAACTGCTAAAATTACAATAATAGTTAGCACTAGTTGAGCAGTAGGTACGTTTTGACACTTTACTTAGCTTTTAGACACAAATATGGGCTATGGTGTTTAGGCCATACGGCAAATTTGTTAACCTTTTTACTTACGATCGGAGTTGGCACCTATTGGACTATATATTTTAATAAATCTTTTAGTGCTCAAGAATAGGAATTCAAATTATAATTAGTACAAATTAGTAAATCCTGATATTTCTTTAACATTTGAAATCCATTTGCAAGTTTAAACATACACATGAATCAAAGACTAAAATTAGACCAATTTAAAAGTATAAGTGCTTTAACGGCAAAAGTTAAAGCACTAATTAGTACTATTTGAGCATTAACTTTTGACGTTTCTTTCAGCCTCTAAGGCAAAGTAGATAGGTTAGGTCATGGACAAGCACTAAATGTTAAAATCGTAAACGATTATTGCTAATTCTAAAGTTAATGATCCTGATTACCATCAACTAACCATCAGATTTTGATATACTATTCAACTTCGAAAGATAATGGCTGTAATTATTATATTTAAGGCTATAAATTGGTAGTAATTCTGCTGTTAATCTTGATATACTGTTCAACATATGAGGTTTAGTCACCAATTTCAGTTTACTGCAACTACAAGAGATTTAATTGCAAATACTAAAATACTAATTAGTACTGGTTGAGTACAACAATTTTGCTGTACTGCCCAACTTCAGACGACGAAACAGATGAGATATTAACAGCCGTCGTTAAACATTAAAATAAAAATTATTAGAAAACACAACACTTCGATTGTGGACTATGGTTTTAATCAGGAATAATTAACTTACAAATTGTGATATACCATTCCATCGGATAGTGCATGAGTTATAATTAAAATCCTCGCTCGACAATGGCCTTAATATTTCTATAGATTTGGGTATACTGATCATATTCCGAAATACGGTCAAAATTTAAACTTAAATACCAAGTCATCACTGATTAAGGTTACTAAATTCAGATGTGTAAGAAGTATTTCAAACGTTATAAGTATGGCACTAGTTGGTACTCATCCAGTACTAAAATCTGACAAACTAAAATAAATAGTCTGGAACGAAACAAACCCTAAGTATTAAATTTGTTAGATAATGGAGACCTTTACTGGTTCTAATTAGCACCAACTGGCTAACTTTAAAATTCTGATGTAGTATTTAACCGGGAAGGGATAAGCCTTGCAATTTGTTGTACACTTCTGATGATAATTAGTACCGATTTTGCAATTTTGAAATGAAAAATAGTTTCAAATTAAAAACTATATGTATCTCACGGACTAAATTTAAAACATTGTCATAATGGTAGAGGTAATTGTGAATAGAACAGAACTGGTACCAGTTAGGCACTATTCTGCGCTAACTAGAAAAGTAGGTGAGCTATTTGACAGGTATTCGTAAATGTTAAAATCAAAATTCTTTTGAACAAACTAAAATCAATAATTTTTATATTTATAGCCCTAATTAGTACCAGCAAATCCTTAATTTTTACGTATATCGTTTGTTCGACGGTACAAGCGAGGGGGATGGGGTGGGGTGGTGGTTGAAATAATGTTTATATAAGTAGATATTACAGAGGAGTGAATAATTTTAAAGTTTCTAGATCATTTTAGCACTATTTTAATTAACTTGTAAATGGTTAAAGACAATTTACTCAAGCGCGGCTAGATAGCAGTAGTGACTTACAACTTGTGGCACTTGTTAGTACTAATACCAAAATTTAAACCCTAGAAGTTTCAGGGAACTATAAGCACTAATTAGGGTTTTAGTCCCAAAAATCAATTCATCCAAGCGAGATATACTAAAATTGGAGAGGTGAAACCAGAAGTAGTGCCTCCCTGTTTAACACTAACTACACTCTAAGGCTAAGGTTTGATGTTTCAAGTGATGCAAAATGGTAGGTGCGAACTATATACCTACAAGTATACCAAAAACAAGTGCATAGGAAAACAAAATAGTGTACATATAAAAACGTATAAATCCAAAATGCGGTACTAATTAGTGACTATGCTTTAAGATGTAACATAGAGTGCAAATTCTGCAGAAGTATATTCAAATAGTTACCTAAAGTAAATTATAATAAAATTTAAAGGAGCAAGGGAACTAATTCTATAGCTTTCACGCTAATTAGTCCTGTGGATTAAAATAGAAGAGAATGCATGTGAAATATGCATAGTTGTTTTCCCTAGCACTTTTCGACGACAAAATAAGAAAAGATTGAACGTTTTACTAATAAAATTTGCAGACACTGAGCATCAGTTGCGCTTTAAATTGTTCGGTTTAAAGTAAGCGGTTATTTGATATTATGCACCTTGCTTATATACACTTAAAAAGTAATAAAATTTAATGCGCATTGTAATAAAAAATCATACGGGCGTAATTGAGTGAGAAAATTTATATAAATCATTTGGAAATTACAGCTAAATCGTTTTTAACAACAAAAGCTTATTCCAATACCCGTCGCTAAATAAACAAAAAACAACTACTCACCGGTAATAGACATCCATGGATATCTAGGTATATCGGGAAGCGGCTGCCCACCTGGAGTTGGCTGGGAACATGAAGTCAAAGGATCAACAACGGCGCTAGCAGCCTGATGATAAAATTGTGCCGCTACGGCCATTGAAGCAGAAGCAGCGCTTACAGAACTCGCAGCAGAAACAGCTGATCCATTCTGATGATGATGCCCCAAAGTGTAATTGACCATAGAATCTGCTGGCCCTACATTACCGGCTAATCCGGCTGTGTACCTACAGGATTTATCAGTAGCTGCATCAACAGCAGCTGCTAAAGCAGCCGTACTACTCGAAGAAAAAGCGCCGGGAACCATACTTCCTGAAGCGGCGGCTGCATTAAATGCAGCGGCGGCTACTGCTTGTTGTTGGTGGTGGTGATGAGCAGCGGCGGATACGTACGGATACATTCTGGCCGCCGGTGATGTTGAAGACGCACTACTACTGGAATGTTGAGGTGAAGAACCACTAGGAGAACCTGCTGAAGAACTGTAATTAACGGCGGCGGATGCTAAACTTGCTTCGATTGTTGTTGACGACGGGAACAGTTGTTGATGATGGAATTGTTGGTGATACTTAGGGAGCATACTATCAATAATAAATTTGGAACTCATTGCTGATATGCAATGACGTTTTAATAACAGTGTTGTTCATCACTGTGGCGATTGTTACAATATCGCGCACTAGCCATTATTATTTCCAGTTGTTCACACACAATTTAAGCGGGAGCGACACAGAGCTTTTTACGAGCGCGCACACTTAAAAGCTGTTTTGAGAGAGTCGTTAAACCTATTGCAGAGAATTTCTTACGCGTTCTTCTATACGTCTTCGAATCCTTTATGACCCATGTATGTTCAGTCTATAGCCCTCTATGCCGTATCCGCGGTACTAGCGCGGTAATGGCGCCCCTCCACTGAGACGCTACTTGGAGCAGGTGCGGCTATGTCCAATGGGGGACGCCCCTTAACACGCGGCGCTCGATACGCGCCAACCCTACTCGCGATTTCCAGTTTGAAAGCACTGGCGGGTGCGGTTAAACATTTGTGTACAATTGGAATTAGAATTTGTATACAAACTAAAAGCTGACGCAAATCTACACAATTTTTACAAATATAGAATTTGTTCTAGACATTAACGAACTGGTTTTCATTTTCAATAATATTATCACGTATTAAATCAATTCAAAGCAGATTATAGCAATCATCGCGTGTTGTAAAACATCCAGACATTTTTTAAATTTAGATAATTAATGATATTTTCTTGCCTTTCGAACTTGGGGAACACAAAGTTAATTTTATCGATGCTGTAAAGCTTAATTGGCTTAAGCGCCACATTGTAAACTATATAACAGAGTAGTTTAAAGTTTATAATTTCCGAAAAAATCATTTCTATCTTGTTTTACATGGTATTAAGATTCGGCTTTTATAGAAAGAATTCTAATATAATTCTTATTAGAGAGCCATTTAAGAAACGCCATAAGTCTTAATCTAAGTGTCATTTTAGCAAAAATGTAAAATTACATCTATTTGAAGAAAAAGCTAACACGCCAATCATAATCAGTATAATATAAAAAACAACATTCAAGTATGTTGACGTTCTAAAGTAGGGTAAATGCTCTGGTTCTCGACCAGTTAACGAAAATATCAACTTTGTGAATGATAAATGTATGCAAAAGCTTACCAAATTTTATTCAAATTAGTGTTTATCTATTCCATGGTAAGTTTAAAATAATTTGGGATTATATTTTAAGCATCTTTTTCTGCGTTCAACTATCGAAATCTCAATAAAAAGGAAAAGCTACAATATCTCTGGTTCTTGACCATCCCGCAGAGTTCTCGACCGTTGTTATGAGGTCTATTAAGCTCTCTGGGCCAAATTAGCAAAACGCATCAAAATATATATAGGAATTATTTGCTAATTATTTACTTTTTTGGCTGATAAAACTAATTTTTTTGCTATATCTGTAAAAACGTTACAAGTGGCTAGATAGCTTAATAATAAGCTTTCTAGCCAACTAGAAAAAAATACCAACACAAAATAAAATAAAAAAATTAACAATATATAAATTATTTGCTATTTTTTTTGCTATCATTTGCAAAAAAAAATCAAATTTTCAAATAATAAAAGAAATATCAATATCTACAAAAGAAAAGTACATTAAAGAAATTAATTGCTGGCATGACTAAAGAATACCTACGTTTGGGAGTGGCATATTTTAAGAGAAAATAATTCATGAAACGTAGGTAAGGTGCAGTGGGGTAAGATCGTAAACGGCCTATATTTATTCATACATAAATGCGAATATAATAACTTGTTACGTTGCTCGCGTGGAGCCGTGCGTAACACAAAGAAATCACGGAATGACCGGGCTCAATCGGAGATTAGGGGGGGGTTGTAGAAAGCAAGCTGACAGTACCTGTAAGAAAAAGAATTAGAATACCTGAAAAAAATAGTTACGTAAACCTGAAAACAAATAGTTAAGTAAACCTGAAAAAAAAAAGAATGTAAAAGAATGTAAAAGAATGTAAAAGAATGTAAAAACGTTTAGATAATCTATGTAATGGAGCGACGATAAAAGTATTACAAAAAAATTCAATACAAAGTGAGGTAATATTGGGGAGTAGCAGAAACGTTTCCTCACACACCAATTTAACATAAATCAGATAAAATGTTTACAAAAGATAAATAGATAAGACACAATTGGTATGAGTAATTCAGCAGTATTAGTCTTTCTTTTTTTTTTTTTTTTAATTAATTAATAGCATGCAAGTCTTTTGTAAAAGGTGGCAGAACGACAAAGATATGGTAAGCAACGGATAGATATTTAAAATAAAAAAAAAAAGTAGGAAATAGTTCACTTACAGAAAGTCCTGCAGAACGAAGTACTTCACCCTTGATTGTGATGGGGTTGATAGAATTTAGTACACTTTACACTAACGAAGTACTTCACTGGTGTTAGCCCCAGACATTATCATACTGAATGGAACCATGTGGCATTGATAACTTTCTTGTTAATTCTATTTTCGGAGAAAACAATTTCGAAAATATTTTGCAACACAAGTTTAATTTCAAACGGAACCAAATGTATATTATTTTCATAAACCTCCAAAATGCAGTGAAAAACTTCAAACAAACAGTAACGTGAGGTGTTTTATTTTATTTTGTTTTATTTTATTTTTAGAAACACACAAGCTTAAAACTGCATTTGGATAATCCAAGTATGCACTACTCTGATAAAAAAAGGTTCACTAATCCAAATCGCACACGCGTTAATCCTAAACAAAGAATCGGTCAGGTTTTCCAAACGAAAATCAACTAAAAAAAAAAACAATCAGTAAAGCACGTGTAAACACTAAGCAGGTACGTCAAAATGTTCCGTAAAACCGCACGTGTGTTTATATCAAGCATACTTTCTTCAATCGAATTAGAAACACACACTTACAGTTAATATACAACTAACAATTGAGCCGTGCTTGTTCATGGAAACCAATTCGACAATTTTCACAAGAAGAACAACTAAAAAACAATTAGTACCGCAACGCGTATCGCTAAACCGTCCGTCTATGACCGTATAACGTAATTAATATATATAAGAACTCAACACGAAACTAACAACGTAACGTAATTAACATATAGTCACCAAAGACCAACTACAACTCAAAACGCAATCAGTAAAGCAACAAGGAAACACCATCTTGAACGTAATATATCGGAACCAAAAAAAAACTGCTTGCTATTACAACCGCTTATTGATTCCTCTTATCTACTTGTATATCCACATAAGGAACAACATTTATCTGAAGCAGCACTCATATCTACTCATTAATTACAGCGATCCAATTTACAATTCATTAATTTAAGAAACAACGAACAACTACAAACTCCGCAATTTAAGGAACAACGAAACACTGCTACGCTAATCTGTTTATAAACTCGCTCTCTTATCTCGACTTGATAATAGCATAAGGAACCAAAATTTATAAGACGAATAATTCAACTTATTTATTAATGAAAATCAACGTTATACAACCAGCTATACAAAACGATGTGTTTTAAGTACGCTGACATTAAGGGAACGTAACAAACTCATAGTTAGAAACCTGCATTAAATTAATATGAAGTGATTCCTAGAGATGTCTCTCATTTATGCGGGGAATTACCTTATTATATATTCATCAAAAAATACATCTTCTGGTGCAGTGTACATCTAAGCTCGTGTTGTCCAACAAAGTGTCGTGTTTTTTAAGGAAATTTTGTATTTTCTTAGTCTATTTTTGGTAAGTATGGAAAATATTGTGTAAAGTTTACATTAAATAAATAAATTAGATCAGTTGTCCAAAATTTACTGAGAAAACCACTACTTCGGTCTTGCCCCGAAAATATTAGTGCACGGGGTAAGACCGAAGTATGCAGCGGGGCAAGATCGCAGTAGTTTGTGCTGTTCATATATTTTGGTTATTTCTTCTGATATTTTCTTTCAACACTTATTTATAAAAAATTTTAGTTCTGAAATGGTTCGAAATTACGTTAGGAAGACAAGTCGAAGATCGTATACAACAGAGACGTTTGAAGAAGCCTTGGCAGAAATTAGAGCTGGACGTACAAATGCATTTAATGCCAGCAAAAAATATAAAATTCCGATCAGCACCATAATGGATCGCTTAAAAGGTAAACATGGCATCATAAATAAGTTACTTGGCAGATCAACTGCCATTTCGAAAGAACACGAACAACAGCTTGCTGATTACCCCTTGACAATGAAAAAGTATGGGTTTGGGTTGTCTAGAAAAGAGGTGTTTGAATTAGTTAGGCAGTTTATTAAAGAAAACAAACTAAAAACCTCATTCAAAGACGATCTCCCTGGAGAAGATTGGTTTCTAGGTTTTAAAAAGAGACATAATTTAAGCATAAAAAAACCGCAAGCGGTAAAAGTGGCCCGTAAACGTGGTTGTAATCCGTTTACGGTCCAACAATATTTTACATTATTGGAGAACACTATACAAGAGCTAGAATTAGAAAACACTCCTTCCAGTATTTGGAATTTAGATGAGTTTAGTTTTTACACTGACCCTTCTAAAACTAAAGTGGTTGGTGGTAAAAACGTGCCTTGCACGCGAGTAATAAGTGCTCCTGGAAAAATAACATAATAGTACTACTAGCAGCATCTGCTTCGGGTGAAAAAGTCCCACCGCTTATTATTTTTAATGGAAAAAATTTCTGGGAACAATGGGTTGCCCCGAGAATACTGGCTTTTCTGGAACCACCTATGCTGCGACTGCCAATGGTTGGATGGAATCAACTGTTTTTGAAAAATATTTTGAAAAGCAATTTTTGAAATGTATTAATTCAAGCCGTCCAACATTATTAATATATGATGGGCATGCTACCCATATTAGCGTCAAATTAATAGAAAAAGCTCGGGAATAAAATGTTACCATTTTAAAATTTCCACCACATACAAGTCACTTACTCCAACCTTTAGACCTAAGTGTCTTTAAACCATTAAAATCAACCTGGGACCAAAAATTAGTCACGTGGCAGAGAAGAAATATTGGAATAAAGCTCTCAAAACAACAGTTTTCAGTAATGATTGGAGATATTTGGCGCGATTTAAATCCAGAAATAATTATGAATAGTTTCAAGAAAGCGGGGATTTATCCATTTTCAAGGAATGTCGTTCCAGAGTCCATGTTCTCTGCCATTACCCTGAAAGAATGACAAGAAGCAAACGCCAAAGATCCTCCTAAAATGAACGAGGAACTATCCATTATTGAAGAAGCCTTTTGTCATCCACCTATAATCAGTTGAGGAAACTGTTAGCTTTATTAAAGAAAGAAGTGTTGAAATGTTACCACATTCTTCAAGAAACAGTTCTCCTTTTGTCTGTGATAGTCCTCAACCCTCAACATCAGCCACATTTGAAAATTTATTATTGGAAACTGTAAAGACAAACGTTAAATCAAACATTCAAAAGAAGAAAAGAGTGGAAACAGTAGCCGAAGTGATTACTTCAGAAGAAGTAATGAATAGGTTAAGTACGGACAAGCGGCCCACAAAAAAATCCGTAAGTGTATTAAAAAATAATCACAGTTATGATAACTTATGAACAATATGCAAATGTGATTACCAATATTACACTAATAGAAGATCATGGATTCAATGCATAACTTGCATGGAATGGGTTTGTGGCATGTGCAATAAAGGATCAAAGAAAATGTGGTATGAATGTGAAAGATGCGTTGATGAAGATTAAATTTGAAAATTTTTATTGACAGAATTACCAAAATTAACTGTTTAAAATATGTTTTGTGAGTTGAAAATTGAAACTTTTAGCGTTTGCTACAAAAATGTTAAAATGTTATGATGCTTTGTATAGTTTTTCTTTTTAAATAAACTTCTTTCTCTAAAAATTTCTTTAATTCTTAAATAATTCAACTAATTTTAATGCGGTAAAGGGAAATCGGTAAATAATTTATGAATAATTCCGAATTTGCCCCAGAACACAGCAAGATACATTTCAATAGATTGTAAATAGCCATTTACGAACTTGCCCCGAACGCGGGGGTGCAGCTTGTTACAATTTTCTGTGTAATTAAAAATTTCCAAGGAAAAATTGTGTTTTTTTCATAACAAATTATAGAGTCTTAACTCTATTTTACGCTAATACTAATATTGTTAAATATTTAACAAATAACATATAAATAAATGTGTTAAAAGTGAAACTATGCAAAAAGCGGTCCGATCTTACCCCACTCCACCTTATTCTTTAGTCATCCCAGCAATTAATTTCTTTAATGTACTTTACTCTTGTAGAAATTGATATTTATTTAATTATTTGAAAATTTGATTTTTTCTTTTGCAAATGGTAGCAAAAAAATAGCAAATAATTTATATAGTTTTTTTTTTAGTTAAGTAGATAACTTAATATTAAGCTATCTAGCCACTTGTAACCTTCTTACAGATATAGCAAATAAATTGGTTTTATCGGCAAAAAGAAGTAAATAATTGGCAAATAATTCCTGTATATATTTTGATGTGTTCTAATAATTTTGGAGTTGCATATTTTAAGAGTAAATAATTCATCAAACGTAAATAGTCTTTAGTCATGCCAGTAATTAATTTCTTTAATGTACTTTACTCTTGTAGATATTGATATTTATTTAAATATTTGAAAATTTGATTTTTTTTCTTTTGCAAATGGTTGCAAAAAAATAGCAAATAATTTATATAGTTTTTTTTTTAGTTAAGTAGATAACTTAATATTAAGCTATCTAGCCACTTGTAACCTTCTTACAGATATAGCAAATAAATTGGTTTTATCGGCAAAAAGAAGTAAATAATTGGCAAATAATTCCTGTATATATTTTGATGTGTTCTAATAATTTTGGAGTTGCATATTTTAAGAGTAAATAATTCATCAAACGTAAATAGTCTTTAGTCATGCCAGTAATTAATTTCTTTAATGTACTTTACTCTTGTAGATATTGATATTTATTTAAATATTTGAAAATTTGATTTTTTTTCTTTTGCAAATGGTTGCAAAAAAATAGCAAATAATTTATATATTTTTTTTTTTTATTTTATTTTGTCTAGGTATTTTTTTTAGTTAAGTAGATAACTTAATAATAAGCTATCTAGCCACTTGTAACTTTCTTACAGATATAGCAAATAAATTGGTTTTATCGGCAAAAAGAAGTAAATAATTGGCAAATAATTCCTGTATATATTTTTATGTGTTTTGATAATTTTGGAGTTTCATACTTTAAGAGTAAATAATTCATAAAACGTAGGTATTCTTTATCTTGCCAGCAATTAATTTATTTAATGTACTTTACTCTTGCAGATATTGATATTTATTTTACTATTTGAAAATTTGATTTTTTTTCTTTTGCAAATGGTAGCAAAAAAATAGCAAATATTTTATATATTTAATTTTTTATTTTATTTTGTGTAGGTATTTTTTTAGTTGGCTAGATAGCTTAATATTAAGCTATCTAGCCACTTGTAACTTTCTTACAGATATAGCAAAAAAATTGGTTTTATCAGCAAAAAAGCAAATAATTAGCAAATAATTCCTATATATATTTTGATGTGTTCTGATAATTTGGGAGTTGCATATTTTAAGAGTAAATAATTCATAAAACGTAGGTATTCTTTAGTCATGCCAGCAATTAATTTCTTTAATGTACTTTACTCTTGTAGATATTGATATTTATTTTATTATTTGAAAATTTGATTTTTTCTTTTGCAAATGGTAGCAAAAATAGCGAATAATTTATATATTGTTAAATTTTTTATTTTATTTTGTTAGATATTTTTTTAGTTGGGTAGATAGCTTAATATTAAGCTATCTAGCCACTTGTAACTTTTTTACAGATATAGCAAAAAATTGGTTTTATCAGCAAAAAAGCAAATAATTAGCAAATAATTCCTATATATATTTTGATGTGTTCTGATAATTTGGGAATTGCATATTTTAAAAGTAAATAATTCATAAAACGTAAGTATTCTTTTGTCATGCCAGCAATTAATTTCTTTAACATACTTTACTCATGTAGATATTGATATTTATATTATTATTTAAAAATTAAATTTTTTTCTTTTGCAAATGGTAGCAAAAAATAGCAAATAATTTATATATTGTTAATTTTTTTATTTTATTTTGTCTAGATATTTGTTTTAGTTGGGTGGATAGCTTAATATTAAGCTATCTAGCCACTTGTAACTTTCTTACAGATATAGCAAAAAATTGGTTTTATCAGCAAAAAGAAGCAAATAATTAGCAAATAATTCCTATATATATATTTTGATGTGTTCTGATAATTTGGGAGTTGCATATTTTAAAAGTAAATAATTCATAAAACGTAGGTATTCTTTAGTCATGCCAGCAGTTAATTACTTTAATGTACTTTACTCTTGTAGATATTAATATTTATTTTATTATTTGAAATGTTGATTTTTTTTTTTAAATGGTAGCAAAAAAATAGCAAATAATTTATATATTGTTAATTTTTTATTTTATTTTGTTTAGATTTTTTTTTTAGTTGGGTAGATAGATTAATATTAAGCTATCTAGCCACTTGTAACTTTCTAAGAGATATAGCAAATAAATTGATTTTATCAGCAAAAAAAGCAAATAATTAGCAAATAATTCCTGTATATATTTTGATGTGTTATGATAATTTGGCTCAGACAGCTTAATAGACCTGTTTTCATGTCGGTTCACGACTACCACGCATCAGATTAATTCCCAAGGAAACGAGATAATTCAAAAACTCTTTATATATAAACATTTTAATGAAAAAATTATTTTATGCTTTGGCAGATATCTACAAACTAAAAAGACTTATTTTCAAAAATAGAACCTTAATGATCATTACGCCAGTTACTGTTTTTTTGTTTCTAAAAAATTAATGAACAAGAAAGATTAACATAAATCACCTTGTCAGCGCAATACGGTATATTGCAAAACTGTCCGTGTTTTACGAAACCATTTACCACAAATGTCACAGTCAATATTCTTTTGGTCGTCATTTTCTAGTGATGCCGCAAGACGAGAACTTGCTTACTTCTCGTTTTCGTCTCAAAATTCGAGACAAGAACTAGGTTGAGCACTCGTTCTCGAAGGATGTTTATCGTCTCGTTCTCGATCTCGAGTCCAAATTTCTCGAATTTTCGACTTCTCGACTTCTAAAATGCTCTGCAAGTTGCAATAATGTTTTTAAACCACCAATTGGTATGTGAACTGGTCTTAAATTTTCAATGCCTCTAATGTTCAATTCATATTCTAATTCATTTTTAAGTAAATGAACGATGCTATATATTTCTGCCATAATTGAATATTTATATGTCACTAAAATATCCTAATAATATAATCTTTGTCCAAAAATTTAAATTGACATTACTCAATTTATAACCAAGCTAAATAAAGTTTTGAAGATAAATTCACAAACAAAGAGGTGTCCTAACAATATTGAGAACCCACATCAAACTGTAAGTGTGACAAGAATGAAACTATAAAATCACAATAGTAAGGTCGATTCGAACCTCAGTTGCTGAGTGCAAGTGTAATGAATCTAAGTGCAAACAATCTAGCCCCAGTGTACAAACAATCTGGCCCCACGTTGGGCGCCAGTGTAACAAAAATTTATTTCCTTGAGAATATCAGATAGCAAATTGGACTACCGTATACCAGAAATGCCTACCTTACCTGATATCACAAGGTCGAAAATTTCTTATAAATAAAGGAATCCCAAGGTGAAGTTGGATGGAATACGGCTTGAGGAAAAGAAAAACTCATTACAAATTAACGGCTAGTAGAGTGTTAGCTCTGGGTTGATCATGAGCTTGGGTCATGGGTTGACAAATGACCAAAAATATAGATAAAGAGCGCCAGCGTATTTTTCAATACAACAACATACGAAGATGCATGTACTTGTATTAGGAGAATGCGGAAACCTAAAGTCTTCACCGCTTATGTAGTCACAAAACCTAAATATCAACCTTGCAAAGCACTTACCAAAATATCAATTGCCAGATGTATTACAGATGTCTCTACATAACCTGTGAACAAACAAATGCACAACATGGACACCGTTTGTGTCCTTAAAAATATTCACCAAAAAATAACATATTTGATTTTAAGTTCCAAAAATTAATATACAACCAGGGAACTTGTTTTCATTAGGCAGAGTTAATCTTTTGCTTATTCAGAACCAATAAATTTCCCTTGAATTTTTAATAATAAAAGAGTTAAGCAAAAATAAATTCTATTTAATCAAATCGTTTTAGCTTGTTCCAACATAAATATTTTCAATAAAAATTTACATGAAAAGAAACTAGTATTATTCTGTCTTCATAAAAAAAAAACACAAACATCTTTAAACTCAATACTTCCACGTAAGTTTACTGTAAAGTATATGCTTTCTTAATTTAAATTTCAAATTTTAATTATAGCCTTCAGTAGTACTACAGTCGACTTTACAAGTGAGAAACAAGATTATTATACTAAAATGTATCATTCAAACAAAGAATAAGTTTTACTTTATAAGCTACAAAAATTCATCATGTTCTTTAAAATTAAATTGCATGACCTCAAAATAACCAAAGATATTTTTAATGTAACACAAAATAACATGTGGTAATTATATTGAATAACTAGATATTTTTGACATTATATGTCAATAAGAATTTTCTTTAGTGAAGCCATAACTATGTGCTTGTGAATCAAATATGATAGGTACACTACGGAGCCATCTTTAAAATTTTGTAAAGTTACAAAAATAGAACGGGATCTTTCTTACTAAATGAATTCTAAAATAACTAAATCAAAATAAAATTTCAACCTTTGATCATAAGTAAAACATTTAAATAAATACAACTTAAATTAAAGGTTAAATGTCACTCACGTGCTTGTACAGTTCAATCAAAAAAACTTGAACATTTAAACCAGAACCAAACAACACCAGATGTCGACAAATTTATGCACATCTGCGATGCACGCAATCTTCAGAACAAAATAACCATTATGCTAAATTTTACGCTGGAATTTTCAAAAACCTTTAGAACAAAATATTATTCAACCAAATAAAATCTCCGTTACGTATGTCCAATTACTTTCATGTTTTCTAAATTTCAAACTAAATCTTTATTTCAGTGGTATTGCACTACGAAAAACGAATTTATAAATTTTATCTAATTATTTATACCAACTGTTTTAATGATGGTTACTCCAATCTTCTTCGGTCTGCAGAAATCAACTAACTTTGCTGATGGTAGAATACAGAATAAAATCTTCACCAAAAGTTGTCAGGAACCACATTCAGACACGAAGGTATTCGTTAATCAACTTCTTTTACGAACGCGACAGCAAGCCATGTGCCTGAGCATATTAATTTTTCTATTAAGCTCCGGAGAGGTGCTTACTTTTTCAAGCGCTTAACGAAAAGTGAAGCCGAACTGATAGACCAACGATTTGTGTTGTAGAAACTTAGACATCAAAAGTGAAGGAGCGCATAATCCATCATATACTTTATAAATTATTTTTAGTGATCAGATAATTATAAATTATATTTTTATATTATCGAAACATGATATTAGATGTATAAGAAAAGTGTAACTAAGTAAAAAAAATACGTTACACACTTTTAAAAAGAAATTATACAGCGCTTTCACGTGTACTTCGAGTGATCCATTATCGACAAGAAATTAGTTTGGGGTAGCTCTCTGGGAGATGATGCAATCTAAAAAATTCCTAGAGATTCGAGTAGCTAAGAAAATTTTAATATTAATTGATACCAAACAAGATATATTTATCTCGAAAGATGCAATGGCTAGTCGAAGAAAACAATTTGGTTCAGAATGATAGCGGTAACAACATTTTAAAATTGCGGTAGCCCTCTGGGGGGTGATGCTATCTGAAAATTCTTAGAAATTCGGGTAGCTGAGAAAATTTAATATTAATTGGTACCAAACAATATAGATTTATCTTGTGGGTGGAAATGTGGAGAAAGATTTATCTCGTGGTTGTAAATGTGGAGAAAGATTAATTTCGCGGGTGGAAAGAATGCGGATGTGATGTTCAAAATGGTTGATGTTGGGATGTCCGAGCAAGAAGGAGAGCAAGGAGGAGCAAGGAGGAAATTCATCTCCCTCATTTCCTCCTTATGGGAATTTACATGTAAATTTGGTTCAGATGTGTGTGGAAATGAGGATTCTGGTGGAAATAAGGCGCCAGAATAACCAATTTTCCCTACTGGCTCAGATCCACAGGATATTCAGTGTTTTTTGGTTATAATGATATACAGGATTAGTTATATTGGGTTCCCAACAAACGAATGTATTAGGACTCTGAAGACGACGTGAAGAATTTGATGATTAGCGGGCTATACGAAGAAATCGTTTGCTTTAAATAAACCAGTTTATTCATTTGTCTGATATTTCTCAAATTGATATGGATGATAGTTTTTTCATAGCAAGGCCGTTTATCCACGCACTAAAAAAGAAATTTCACGAACACTTCCCACCAACGTCTGTCTAGAACGAATTACCACGAATCGATGTGAAAATGCTATAACCGGGATGAAAAAATTCCTACTAAGAAATCCCATACATCTGGGATATAAATCTTAGTGCCTCAATACCCCTGAGGACTATTTCTCGATTTCTAAATTTACCCAAAAAGAACAGCACATTTCGATAGTATTGCAACTGTTTTTTGGGAAGCCATTTTTGCCGATGATTGAATTTACCAAATTCACCATATGATTTTTTTAACAGCTTGTTTGTATTTTCGTATGTTTGCTTATTTGAGACCAATAGGATGCAGTGCAATGGAATGTTAAGGACAACAATTTACGAAAAACCTGCCCTTTGATAAACAAAAAGAAAAACAAAAAGAAGTTTGGAAACAGTAAAGGGGTATGGCAGAATCTATAAATGAAAAAAACACAGTTTTCAATTGTTAGATGAAAGGACAATAAAGTAGTTACTTCTATATCGATTCTTTATGGACTCGAACCTGAACGCATGATGCCAAACAGCTAGAAAAATGCTGTTACCCAGAGACCAGCAGTTATTACATTCTATAATAAGGGAATGGACGACACGACAGAATGGATCGGACTATAAACTAACGTTCCAAAAAGTGGTGGTGGCCGTTTTTCACTTGGATGATAGATAGATTCTACACTAGACAACGGTTGGATACTTTACAAATAAAATCACAACAAAAAATTAACATTTGTCGAATTTCGAAGAGAAACAGCACAATATTTAATGTCGAGTTATGGTGTATTTCGCAAGAAGCCTGGAAATTAATTTAATTGCAATAAATATGATAAAAAGGTACGATGGCATCAATCACTTTGTAGGTGCATGTACGCGCCGAAATTGTGGGTACGAAAAATGTAACAAGAAGAATGGTCCAAATGCCAAAAACGGTATGGCTCGTGCAAAAAAGCAATGTAGGACTATGTATAAAATCTTTCGGATTATATCACACCACTTGATTAGCGAATGGATTATTACTTACGAAATTACACAATAAAACTTTGTATATATGTTTATTAAACTGTGTTCTTATTATACTAAATTCTTATCTTAGACTTATGAAAAGCTTTTGTAAATTCCGCTGTAAGCTGCTTCAATTTTGTTCAAATAAAGGAATGCATTTCAATAAATAAAAAAATCAACATTTTTTTGTCGTGTTATGCCCAGTATGATCAAATGATCCTAGACGTATTTTCAAAAGCCACTGATATTTGGCATCAGTTTTTTTTACAATGGTTAATTATAAATGATGTCTGATGAAAGCACAAACTTACACGTTCGAAAAAGTATTTTAAAACCTGTTCCGGGCTTTAATGGATTATTATTATGGCTAGTATTATAAATTAATAAAACGTAATTATTCAAGATAATACTAGTAACTTAAAAGCTAGTTATTATAAATACCTGTTGATAAAAAAATCCACCTACGACCTAACATAGGCTAGTAGATGGTTTAAGCCAATTCTGAAAAAAAAATAACATTGTCATCTTAAATTTGACTCTCATAAGCAAATGCATGGGAATTTCACACTTGTAAAAAAATTCTCACATCTGGTAACAAAATCTGCACAATAGTTTTCTTCAACTAAGCATTTTTTAGCTCCAGGCATGGATAATTTAATTAAATTCTAATTTGCCTTTATCTTACAGTATACCCTTACACCATACTAACAAATATTCGCACATCCAGTAACAGTATTAAATAACATTGTCATCTTAAATCTGCACAATAGTTTTCTTCAACTAATAATTTTTTAGCTTCCGGCATGGATCGTGCTCTCGACACCCTGATCTGGGCCGTCAGGCCCCGGCATGCTTCCGCAGAACCTCGGTATCATTCCACTGGACCACTGGATCTGCAAATTCTTCAGCTAATTTATTTAATCTTTTAAACTAATCTATACATAACTAGATTAATCCATTGCAATCGTTTTGCAAATTAAATATTTGCCACTATCTCAAATATTTGCATAAATCTTGTAGCAACATTGATTAAGTATATTGCATTGCGGAGTATTTTGAGATAAATCTTTCACCGACAATCCTAAGGTACTGTTATTGGCTTGGAATGCTGAGATGATAAAGAGTCAATTTAATTACATCAATTAATTGGTTATGTATTAAAGCATTACATAATACAATACATTGTCATCTTAAATTTGACTCCCATATAAGCATATGCATGGGGATTTCTACATTTCCTTAATCATCTCAGCATCCCAAATCTGCACCACGACCGCACAATCAAACCACACCAAGAGTTACGAAAAAAGTGACACCATATTTGACTATGATGTCTCAGTAGTACCATATACAGGAATGCATCATTAAACTAATACAGACACCACTCATTTTTGCAATAAGTACAAACATTTGCTTACCATTCTTTGCCACACCGGTTAACGCAATACCATTTTTAGCACAACTTGTATTTCATGTAATCCAAATTTACAAGTATTTTTGCAAGCATTTTCACACAACATTTATGAATGCAACTTTAAGTCTTCTCCTATCACCAGTATAATAACTAAACTTAATAACTTGTTTATTAACAGTCCATTGGAAAAAGAACAATATGCGTTAATACAGTTTATTCGGTATACTATGCATTAATAGCACAATTTTGCATACAGTTAAGATACATAGATCAGCAAAAATTCAGCAATGAGAAAATGCTAATTCTAGTCTAATTCGAAGGCTACGTTCACTGTTGCACCGACTATACCTCGGCTAATCATACAAACATTTTTCATACCGCCAATTAGTTTGCCGAAGGTTTTTATTCCATCGAGTTTTAGGTATTCGAAAAAGCGCGCTGGTAAAAAACAAAAAAAAATCATCATTTTCAACACTAGCCCCATACTTTGTTGACACTGACTTGATTCCTAAGATACGATATTTTCTATCGATGGGAAGTTCCCGGGTGCACTTATTGTAGTTTTACGCTTCATATTCATATTTAATTTTGTAAAATCCATATTTTATATGATCTGAAAACTAAGAAATAAAGTAAATAAAGTGTTAACAATTTTTCTAATCATGGAGACGGAATAAACTTAAAAAGTCTTACCCATTTTGTATCGAATTTTGCAGATGTTGAAACTGATATTTGAACTAGAAACTCGGTCTATTTATATGAATCTTAATTACATAAACAGATCCTTTCCAATCTATATAAATCCTGTTCTAAAAACCCGACCGTCAACTTTGATACCTTTCACAGAATTCTCTGATTTCATATTGTTTATGGAAATTCTCAAAAAATATAGCTTGAGAGCCAGGGTCTAAGAGTACCCTGATCGGTTTGTATCTACCAGAACGATCTTGAACTTCCACAACAGCAGTGGAGAGTAAGACAATAACCCCAAGATTTGAATTCGTCTGTGAAGACAAAACATTTGCCGGAATAGGAGAGGCTGACTGCGTCCTATTGGCATTTTTATGCATGTGTATAGCGGTCGGTTCAGCTGAACGGCTAGAAGCAGGTTGCGCTTCAAAATGTAGCAAGGTATGATGCGGCTTGGCGCAAGTTCGACAGGAATTATAAGATTTGCATTGCATGGACGCATGGTCTGTTCGTAAGCAATTTAAACAAAGGCGTAAGCGTTTGACAATGTCGAAACGTTCTGTCGGAGTTTTCTTTAGAAACGATTGACATCTGTAAATTAAGTGATTGCCCTTGCAAGAAGGACAATGGTGCGAAAATGAATTCTTTGAGTCACTGGAGCTACTTGGTGTGTCCAGTGAAACTACGTTAGAAGAAACCTTTGGTTTAAATTAAAACGCTGAGGATTTCTTAGGCACTGATGTGTGAGATGAATGGACAGTCGTCGAATAAGAAACAGGTGCGGTTGAAGAAAAGGTTTCCAACGCTGCACATTGTTGAGTTAAAAAATATCTCAAATCATCGAAATTAGGTATTTGCTTCGGATCCAATTGGAGTTCGAAGCGTTTTCTAGTGAACGGATCGAGTTTTTCTAAAAGAAAATCGACTAGAATAAAGTTCCAATGTTCAGTGGGAAACTTTAAGTTAGTTAGAACAGCAAGGTTCTCTGAAAAACAATCAATAAGTGCCTTAAGTTTCTTAGGCTCTTCTGATTTTATAGGTGGAGAGTCTTTCATAACCTTCCAATGCAAAGTTGCTAATAAACGCGGATTGCTAAATCGCTCACGCAAGGCATTATAGGAAATAATAAAATTATCCTCCGAAATGGGCACCGATTTAATAATTTTCAAAGACTCCCCGCTACAGCAATCGATAAGGTAATTTAATTTTTCGATATTGGACAGCGACGCATTATTATAAACCAGACTGTCAAATAAATCGATAAAGGATGCGAATTCCGTTACCTCATTATTAAAATGTGGGAGCTTTAACGGTAACAATTTTGATCCCGTGCTGCTTGGAGCATTTTCTGTAATTTGTGCCCGCATTTCTTGCATCGTTTCAAGATGCAGCAGTATGCAATAATAAGCGGAATCCACTTCCTTCCGTAAAGCGTTGTAATTCAATAATTCTACCTCGTCACAGGACTCTAAGACATCAATTAAAACCCCATTAAAATTGGAGTAAATGTCATTTACTCCCCTTGTTTGAATATGGAACAATGTTTTTAAACTTGAATCACTTTGTATAGCGTTGCCCAGTTCCAACATCTCCATAATGCGTATTTTAAGTAATTCGAGTTCTGCTAAGTGTGTTTTTTTTGGAGCCATTCTGAAAGACCTACAATAAAATGCTGTAAAACGGTAACCACTCAGATGTGCGGTGAGAAATATTAAAATATTATGGGTTGTTGTTCACACGAAAAATGTAAAATAGCGCATAAATCAATAAATCACGTTTATGACTATTGGCCTGCAATGGGTCTTAAGCAAAACGTGGAGAACCTAACGGTTTGTCAAACTAAGCGTAAAGATAAAATTTACAGTTTAAGGGCGGCCTTTACATCAAAGCTCACAGGAACATGTGGCTATCATATGAAAGATGCAGCTTTATAACTTTATTACTCCTGCAAATGTGTTTAATATTTTACTGCAAACCGACTGAAAAGGGTTGTATGTGATACAAAACGTGCAATGGCTTTTACACAAAGCAAATCCCTTTACCTTTCTTATTTGAGAAGTATAAAGAGAATTATAATTTTCAGGTTGCTGTGTGTTTTATATGCCGCTAAAATAAATTTAAGACTGAAAACTAACAAATTTGATGCTAAAGTATTTGTTTGTAACTAAACGCTTGTTGGTTTAATTACGGCGAAATCGCTTATTTTAGTTTAAAGACAGTATAAATAATATTTACACATTTTAACCCGCTAAATATGGGCTTTGAACACAAATTTAAAGCTAAAATAATTAATTAAAACGCTCGCTGAAATGCAAAAGTTTAGGACATGCGTATAAACCATAGAACTAGTGAAATTCGGATCGTATGGACCAATGACTTGTATTGGGATGAATGAGGTGATATAGATATGTTAATTATAGGAAGGACCAATTGCTTTTTGTAGCAATACCGATGGCAGTGGAGCGGTTATGTAATAACTACAACAAACTACTTAAGGAAGGGGATAAATATCTTAAAGCCTGTGCCGCTCTGGGCAATAAAAATCACACACAAAAGGTTCGCGGCCAACCAAGAACACGCACGTTGGGTGATGGTGTCGCTTCCAAAAGCTCTCATACAACTCTCTTCTGTAACGGTTCGAGTACGACTGTCACTTCACGCACTCCCACTGTCGGCATAAATGTTTCACTAAAACTGTAGGATACCCGCACTAATAGTATTTATTGTCACCAATACCAATAAATGTTCGATGATGACGTAACACCTGTTCTAATGCAGTTAGTCCTTCTCCTGCATATAAATTCCCTATATATTCTTGCCATCTACCCACTCTCTCTACGTTTTCTATGATGACGTTTCCTTGTGCGTCCCTTATATTTTTGCTATACGGTTTTATATCCCTAAAATTCATTCTAATTAATTTGTATGCTTCGTCTGTCTTTCCTATTTACATTTTCATGTGTACCTCATTGCACTTTTGATCAATCCATTGTTCTTTAGCTTTCCTGCATTTTTGAATAATTTCCCATTTTATGGCTTTGCGTCTCTGTTTTACTGTTTCGTCTGATTTATTTTTGTATTTACGTCTTTCTTCTATTAAATTCAGAATATCCTTTGTTATCCATGGTTTCTTATTTTCTTTTTGTGTATACCCCAGAATATCTTTGGCCGCCATGTCTAGGCTGGATTTAATGTTATTCCATTCTGTTTCTACTTCCTTAGTATCAGATATTTTCCCGATATCTTTGAGCAATTCATTTGACTTTTTTTCGAATCTTTCTTGAATATCTTTATCTTTTAGTTTCTCTAAGTCCAAGTGCCTTTTTCCGTTTCTTTTTTTCACATTCTTAAATTTAAGTGCAGCCTTCATAATTACGATGTTGTGGTCAGTATCTATATCTGCTTCTGGGTAACTTCTACAGTCTTTTACTCGATTCCTAAACCGTTGTCTAACAAGAATGTAATCTATTTGATTTCTTCCTATATCTCCTGGCATCTTCCACGTATATCGTCTTCTAGCATGATGTTGAAATAATGTGTTTGTGATGATTAAATTGTTCTTGTCGCAAAATTCTACCAGCCTATTTCCCCTGTCGTTTCTCGTGCCTAAACCAAATAAACCTACTACCGCTCCTTCCCTAACATCACCTACCACGGCATTAAAATCCCCCGTAATTATTAAATTTTCATGTTCTTTTACGTATCTTAATATGTCTTCGATATCTTTGTAGATGGCTTCTACCTCTTCGTCACTGTAGCTAGAGGTGGGCATGTATACTTGTATTATTACTGTGTTTACCGGTTTAGATTCTAATCTAACCATAAGTATTCTTTCGTTCTTTTGTAAGTAATTTTCTACACAGTATCCTATCTTTTTCCGCATAACTATCCCCACACCCAAATTTCCTTCCTCTGCTCCTGTATGAATTACCCTGAAGTCTCCACTCCAAAAATCCGCCACCTCTGGCTATTCGCTGATCCCTACTATGTCTAGTGATAACCTATTCATTTCGATTTTTAGGTTCTCTAGCTTACCTACTTGCTTCATACTTCAAACATTCCACGCTCCGACTTGCAGAATGTTCCCAACTCTTATTTTTAACTTTCCGATCGCATCCTCCGAAGTAGTCCCCTCCCGGAAATCCGAATGGGAGACTATTTTAACTCCGAAATTTTTTACCCCAGAGAATGCCATCATGTTTGATACAATTTAAGTACGCTGTGTACTTGGGAGATAATGTGGTGGTTTCCCGTTGTCTTCCACATCGCAGTAGTGTGTCTTTGAACGCCATACCGACCCCTATGGTCTCTGCCAATCTAAGTACCCAAAAGCCGTTGCCCTCTTTCGGGGACCTGTCTTAGTTTGGTTCTTCACTAATGACCCTACTACTTTAGTTGGACCTGTAGTTTGTCTCTTTAGCTCATTAGAACACGCAAGCCATTTCACCTGTTGTAGTAATTTAGAACTTCGGCAAGCTGCAGGTCCATTCGAAATGGAAATACGAATATGAAGCGTATAATTGCAATAAGTGCATCTGAACTTCCCACCGATAGAAAATATAGTATCTTAGGAATCAAGTCGGTGTCAACAAAGTATGGGGGTCGCGCTATTGTTGAAAGTGAGAATTTTTTTGTTTTTTACTAGCGCGCTTTTTCGAATACCTAAAACTCGGTGGAATAAAAACCTTCGGCGACCTAATTGACGGTAAGAAAAATGTGTATATGATTAGCCGGGGTAAAGCCGGTGCAACAGTGTACATAGCCTTCGAATTAGACCAAAATTAACATTTCCTTATTGTTGAATTTTTGCAGATCTATGTATCTTAACTGTGTGCAAAATTGTGTCATTAATGCATAGTATACTGAATAAACTGTATTAACGGATATTGTTCTTTTTCCAATGGACTGTTAATAAGCAGGTTATTAAGTTTAGTAATTATACTGGTGATAGGAGAAGACTTAAAGTTGCATTCATAAATGTTGTGTGAAAATGTTTGCAAAAATACTTATTGTAAATTTGGATTATATAAAATACAAATTATGCTAAAAATGGTATTGTGTTAACCTGTGTGGCAAAGAATAGTAAGCAAATGTTTGTATTTATTGCAAAAATGGGTTATGTCTGTATTTGAATGATGCATTGCATGTATACTGTGAGATAAAGGCAAATTAGAATTTAATTAAATTATTCATGCCTGGAGCTAAAAAATGCTTAGTTGAAGAAAACTATTGTGCAGATTTTGTTACCAGATGTGAGAATGTTTTTGCAAGTGTGAAATACCCATGCATTGACTTATGGGAGTCAAATTTAAGATGACGATGTAATTTAAATGGGAGTCTTTTTTTTCAGAATTGGCTTAAACCATCTACTTAGGCTGTTCCATATAAACTGTAGGTAGCTGGGTGAAATCACCCAATTTATCACCTTACTATAAAGCATCAAATTTCTTATTACGAATATTACTTAATTGATTAGATGTTTAAGATGATCTTCTTTGAGGAATATCCAACGAAGCAGTAAATGACAGATTGTAATTTGCAATTTCATTATTGCTAGCAGTCTATTGTTCGTGAATTTCTTGACGGCTTAATTTTTAATAATTAAATTCTAAAATTTGTTATTAGAAACTTACTGAGGAAATTGTATTTCCAAAATAACTGCTTAATAGTTGCTAGAAAAATATATGCAGAAATGGATAATGAGGAACTCTAAACACTAACCCCAAACTATCATGTCATGCATTTAAGGATCTAGCTATTAAACACAACCGGTCAGGATCTTTCAAGATGTTTCTCTTTAGGAACTCAAATTCAAAAAGACAGTGTAAGTATTTTCATCAACGAATAATACCTACATATGTGGAATATAAACCGTGACTTTCCTCAAATTCCGACAAATAGAGACAACCCAGCTTGATTATCAAGAAATAAATGTGCACAGTCTGCATCTATCACTATTTGTCTGATTTCGGTCTATCTATATCTATCTTTTCCTATCTCTGCTTGTAATATATCCCGTACTATTCCCCAGAAATGCCTTAGAACGTATCCTGTTCTTCTATTTCTCCTATTTTTTTTGTTTTTCACAGATATCTTTATTCCTCTACTGTCTCAACAACCTATTTGTTATTAACTTTGTCTGTCCATGCTACCATCCACATACATCTGAAGCACAACATTCCAGAAAGCTTCTGCCTCCTTCTGGATGTTTTTCTTACTGCCCCTATTTCATAGATGTACTGTGCTGTGCTCCACATTATGTTTTGAACGGTTTTCCTCTTGTATCTATTTTCGTTGTCTTTGAACATAGCTGCTGTTCTTTCTTGTTTGATGAAGTTCGGTCACCTTCTATTGTTCTACAGTTATATATCCTACTTCCCCGATATTCAGTTGTATGTCAAGTGGGGTAAGCAGCCTTTGGCTGCCAAGTTCCCCCAGCACCTGAACCTTTGTCGAATTAATAGTTTTTCCAATTTATCCTTTCGCACAATCAACGTTAGTTGAAAATACTTCACAACCAACACGTGTAGTTGTTTATAATAATCGTCAGATTTAAGAGCACTCATTTTTTCGTCATTGGGTTTTACGTCTTGAAACTGGTTGGACTTGTACTTCAGTTTATTTATGTTCTGAGCTAGCCTACACAGTTCCCTGCAATTCTCCCAACAGCCTATATACAATTCAATTCCCTTCTGTTGATTTCTAATTATGTCCTATTTCACAGAGATTCAGTGGTATGTAAAGGGGGTTAAGCAGCCTGTGGCTGTCAAGGGTCCCCCAACACTTAGACATTTGCCATATTAATAGTTTTCCAGTAAATCATTTCCCACAATTAACATTAGTTGGGAGTATTGCAAAACCAATATCTGTAGTTGTTTATAACAATCAGCATGTTTAAGTACAGTAATTATTATTGTCATTAGATTTTCCATCTTGCGACTGGCTGGAAGCGTACTTTCATTGATTTCTATTCTGAGCAATCCCACACATTTCCCTAAAATTCTTACAGCATACATCTTTCATTATCTGTGTGCAGTAGTCTAAACTAGGTCTACCTCTACTTCTCTTTTTTCCTATCTCTGCTTCTAATATATTCCGTACTATTTTCTCATGTCTTAGTATGTGGCCTACCATTCTATCTCTTCTATTTTTTACTGTTTTGCGCATATTTCTTTCTTTCCCTACCATTTCTAGTACCTGTTTGTTCTTAACGTTGTCTGTCCACAACATCTTCATCAATCGTCTGTAGCACCACATTTCAAAGCTTTCTACCTTTTTCTTGTCTGCTTCTCCTACTGTCCAGGCTTCACAGTCATACAGTGCTGTGTTCCACAGATATGTTTTAAGCAATCTTTTCCTTGTTTTTATGTTTGTGGTCTTTGAGCACAGTAGTTGCTTTTACTTGTTAAATGTAGCACGACCTTGTGCTAATCTTTGTTTTATATCTTTTATGCTTTTCCCATCTTGCGTTATTTGACTTCCTAGGTAGCATAAATCCTTAACCTCTTGTAAGTTGTCGTTACCTATTTGTATTCTTGTTTTTGATTTATCTTCCCTTCTTTTGCATACTAGAACTTCAGCTAAGCATATCAATCTTTTGTTCCTGCATATTATTTCCAAATGTCTTCCTGCATTTGACAGTATTCATCGCCTCTTCTACCAGCCTATTTCTCCTGTCATTTTTCGTGCCTAAACCAAATAAACCTACTATCGCTTCTTCCCTACCCTCACCTAAAATCCCCCGTAATTATTAAATCTTCATGTCCTTTGACGTATCTTAGTATGCCTTCGATATCTTTGTAGATCGCTTTACCTCTTCCTCACTGTAGCTAGAGGAAGACTTGTATACTTGTATTATTACTGTGTTTACCGGTTTAGATTCTAATCCAACCATGAATACTCTTTCGTTCTTTTGTAAGTAATTTTCTACATGGTCTCCTATCATTTTTTGCATAACTATCCCCATACCCAAACTTCCTTCATTTGCTTCTGTATGAATTACCCTGAAGTCTTCACTTCAAAAATCCCCCGCCCCTGGCCAGCGGACTTCGCTGATTCCTACTATGTCTAGTGCTAACCTATTCATTTCGAGTTTCAGGTTCTTTAGCTTACATACTTGTTTCATACTCCTGACATTCTACGCTCCGACTTGCAGAATGATCACCGATCTTTTTCTATAGTTTCGGATCACATCCCCGAAGTAGTCCCTTCCCGGAGATCCGAATGGGGGACTATTTTACCTCCGGAATTTTTTATCACAGAGGATGCCATCATCATTAGTAACATTTTGAGTACGCTGTGTACTTGGGAGGTGATGTGGTGGTTTCCCGTTGCCTTCCACATCTCAGTAGTGTGTCTTAGAAAGTCATACCGACCCCTATGGTCTCTACCACTCTAGGTACGGAAAAAGATGCTGCCCTCTTTCGGGGACCTGTCTTAGTCTGGTTCCTCACTAAAGACCCTACTAATTTGGTTAAACCTATAGTTCGACTCTAGCTCACTGAAACGCGTAAGCCATTCTACCTGTTCTAGTATTTTAGAACGTCGTTAAGGTGCAGGTCCATTCAGAATGGAAATTAAACCACATTTAAGTAAAATAAAAATGTTCCAAAACAATTTTCAAACTGTTACATAATACAAGCACACAATTCGGGTCTACGGAGCTGCTTTAATAAAAAATCTCATGCATAAACTGGAAATTCTTGTACCTTTTGGGGTCGGGAGTTGAAAAATGAAGGCTATGAAGTTTTTCAGCAATTTTTTTAAATGTTTTATGAACAACAAGGCAATAACCCAGGCGAGAACAATCTCTCGCACAAGACAATAGAGGATGAAAATAAATTCTTAATCGATTCTAGTCAATTATACGAGCAACGTGCTTCAACCGAAAAAGGTTACAAAGAGTTATAAAAATACTTTACTTTACCTCGTGACAAGAATTGCGACATTTTAAAGCAGTGGAAGTGCCAAGCACTTATCTCTGATGGCGCGCGACTTTATCGCAATACTAACAATACGGTTCCAGCTAAAAGACTATTTTCGAGGTCGTCACTTACTATAAGGAAATGCTGCTATAGATTGAGCAACGAATTAGCAAAATGTGTACTTTGATTGAATGACTATGTACAAAACTTTAAATAAAATTCTAGAGTTTAGTTTTATATTTAAATTTTGTAAATCCTGTGAAGAATTTGTTTATTAGTTAATTTATGTTTAAGTATTGTTTTTACATTTATGTGACTCAGTAACAAGTTAACACTAAGCATACAATTTTTGTAAAACTAGGTTTTTGCTTTACAATTCAAAATCTTTGCTACTGGAACGGAATACGTGGGTTGTATTATTGTTGATTCATGTAAGCATAATATAAATAGGTCACCTCGTTGCAACAGCTAAGGTATTAAATGATATTGTTTCAAAAATTAAACTTACTTGTAATTTGAACAAAGATCATTTATATCTCATGGTTAGCTTTCACAATAACCCAATTTGTTTGACCGTGCTACATTTGTCCTAAAAAGACAGCAATAAAAGTATTTATGTGTACTCTTTATAAGCTTTTGTATCCGTATTTGCCACTATCTTCCCCGTGAAGAATTGGAAATCATCTCTTGCTACCTAAAAACATGAACTTTTATTTAGTTTTGGACTACTAGTTTGTACGAAGACACTGAAAAGGCGTTAATAATTTTTATGATTTTCACTAGTAAATTTATCTAAAACTAAGATAATATGTTGTATATGCATTAATTGTTCTCTAATTTCAAAATTTTGTTTCGTTTCTATTGTTGAATAATTGTTGCAGCATAATAAATAAAAAAAATGAAAATATTTTCAAACATTTTGTTATTATTGAAGGGTTACGTTTTTCTTAATTTTGTGTTCAAGTATTGCGAGACTCTCGCAAGATTTCTCATGCGAGATTCGAGACGAGACGAGACTGTATTGTGCGAAACGAGATTCGAGATTTTTATTTTATCTTCACTCCAATTAAATTTGAATTGGTAGTTTGAATCTCGAAAACACCTTAGTTATTCCTAGTCAAACCCTATCTATCAATTGTCTTTTTTTAACGCTCGTTTTGTGCCCTAGAGCTATTAGTTAATAATGGAAAGCAGCCAGAGGCTAATTTTAACATTTGAAACGCTTTTTGATTGCGAACAATGACCATGTTTGAAAATAATAGTATAAGTCTGTTTTTGTTTCTTCTTAATATACTTAAAGAAACTCGCTTATGAATTGATCCAACAATAATATAACAAGTGTAATTTGGCATAAAATGTAGGTTATAACTACCTCCGCTCAATGAACAACCAACGGTGACTACATTTACAACATGATTAAACCAAAATAAACCAGTAAGGAATGTAATATAGCGATTCCAGAAGGGATTTTCCGGATTACTAACAACCAAACAGTGCAAAAATAAATTAGTCTAAACCAAGTGACCGGTCAAGTATATTCAATCACGAAACCACATTTAATATGTTAACATTTTTGGTCCTTCTAGTGTCAAGTGCAAACTCTATCGGTAGTTGTGCTTTGGCGCTTGAAAACAACACATCGATCAACGAGCTCTCCGCAACTACAATTTAGCTTAGGCTAATTATCATTGTACTTTTTAGTACAACCTTATAAGAATTAATACCATTATAAGAATTTAGAAATTGCTCTTCTCAGGGCGATGGACGTGACGAACTCGAAACGTTCTTCGGTGACGTTTACGGACAGTGACATGGACGCCGAAACCATCAAGGCACGTCGACCACGAGAACAGCACCCTGACACAGAGACAAAACGGACACGCAAAACATCAGACCAAACCACCAAAAAACTATACACGATCGTGCCTGATGTACCATCCGGTGAGCCGACGAAGATGCCTTTATCCTACGCCACAGTAACATCCAATTTACCATCCACAAGTACTGCAAGACCTGTGGCTAGAAACCCTACAAATACAAACAAAACCAGCGCGACGAGTAACAGCATCCCGCTCATTTTCATAGCTACATTTCCGGACTTTATCAAGCACGCCAAAGAGATGAAACGAATTACAAAACGTAACATCAACATACGGGCAACGGGACTAGGTGCACGAATACATGCAGCCGACGCCTACAAGTTCAGTTTCGCAATGGACTACCTGAAAGAACACGCAATTGAATTCCACGCGTACGGACTAAAAACGAACAACAACTCAAGGTAGTAATAAAAGGACTAGCCGCAAACGTCACACCCGAGGACGTCACCAACGAACTACTTGAAAAAAACTACAAGATCGAACATGTAAACAAACTACAATCTAAAAACAAGCAATACAGCAACACATTCCTGGTTATACTGAAGAACGAACCGACATCACAGACCATCTACGACATACGAGAACTTTTATACTGTCACGGGGTTAAGGTTGCTGCCTTCCAATCAAGAGTGGAGAGTGGAGATTCTTCAATGCTTCGCATGCCAACGCTACGGACACTCCAGCCTAAACTGTGGATACCTACCTCGATGCATCAAGTGCAGTAAAGAACACTACGCCTCTGAATGCATCAAGAAACGTGAAACGACACTGACATGTGCTAGCTATAGAGGACCGCAAGCCGCAAACTACAGGAACTGTCCAGTCTACCAACAACTACTCGAACAGAAAAAGAAGACACACCAACCACCAGCAACCATACTCGCACAGAACACATCCGACAGCTCCGACACAGACGAAGAGGAAGGCTGGACGAGAGTCGACCGCAACAAGAAGTTACGATTACGCAAGACCCACAGGAAGCACCGGCAAAACCGACTGAAGTGGTTACTGCAACCACATCCACCACACACTGTACATCAGAGACCGACAGCTTCACCGAAGTCAGCATGGACACCGCTCCCGCGAAACGAGAGAAAAGAAGACGCAGACGATTAATGAAAAACAAGTCGACAAAAAAGACGACACCGACTACCACCACAACGCCTACAACAAAACCACACCAGTAGGAGGTTTTTGACAGTTCTGCCGCCTCATTTGCTTCCAAATCCCTCATTTGCTCCCTCACTTGCTCCCTCATTTGCTCCTCATTTGCTCCCAAAACCCTCATTTGCTTCCACATTTACATGTAAATCCCCATAAGGAGCAAATGAGGAGGAGCAACTCTCTCCATCCTCATTTGCTCCCTCATTTGCTCCCAAAACCCTCATTTGATCCCAAAACCATCATTTGCTCCCAAAACCCTCATTTGATCCCAAAACCCTCATTTGCTCCCAAAACCCTCATTTGCTCCCAAAACCCTCATTTGCTCCCGAAACCCCATTTACTCCCAAAACTCTCATTTGCTCCCGAAACCCCCATTTACTCCCAAAACCCTCATTTGCTCCCTCATTTGCTCCGCCTTGGGGGCCGCCTTGTGGACCGTCTTGCAGAATTTTTACACCAACCATTTTGATTTTGTCACACCCGCATTCGACTAGCCATTTTCATCTTTTGAGATAAATATATCGTGCATTTTCATCTTAGCATCCTCATTTGCTCTCACATCTGATCCAAAATAGTTTTCTTCGTCTAACCATTGCATCTTTCGAGATAAACCTATCTTGTTTGGTATCAATTAATATTAGAATTTGCTTAGCTACCCGAATCTCTAGGAATTTCTTAGATTACATTATCCCCCAAGGGGCTACCCCAATTTTAAGATTATTTTACCGACCTAGACCGAATTTTAAAAACTGTTCTTAATCAAGAGAATGTAGGCGATATGGTTGTGTCCGACATATTCGGCTATCTCCTGTAGGATATATAAGGGGCAATCTTTCGTATCCAATTTAGTATTCAGCAGTAGCTAGAACAGTAAACATGAGCGTCTCCAAGGTGATTAACGTTCCTCAACTTCTTGGTAATAAAGTGAAACTAACAAATGAGCGATTTGGATTGTGGCTTTTGGCAGAAAATATGTGCAACAATAATCTGGTGACAGATATTGGTAATATTTGTTATGTCAAAGGCGGACAGATGCTGACTGGTGGACTACACACACCAATTGCAGAACCATTTTGTGACAATATAATGTTGGTTAAAATTTGCGACCATTCTGACGCCGAGCAAACATCTGCGAACAAAAGAATGTTTATCCTAAAAAAAGAAATTTGTGGCGCATTTAACAGTTATCTACGAAGAAAGTTCAACCGATTTGTTTCCGCTAGGCATGGTGTTAAAGCTAAGCTTCCGTTATCTCTGAAAAGCACTAACAAGATGGGCCAGAGAGTAAAAGAAATTATCGGAAAACAAGACCTCGAATGCATTAATAATAAATTCCAAAATCCTATATGTGTTCCGTACAAAGTGGAACTAGCAGATGTTAAGTTGGAAACTTTATTGGAGGACCTACCAGATATATTAGACGGACCCAAAAAAGATTATTATTATCTTTTTGACATGAATGTAGCCCAAGATTTTGCGGGCATATTTAGCAAGATGGAGATGTGTAATTATTTAACTACAAACCATAACTTTTGCTATAAGGGCCAATACGAGGAAAAGTGTAATATTATAGTTGACAACGATAAAACTGTGGGAATTGATTGTTTAACATGGCTAACAACCAATGCAGGAATTAAGATGTACAACAAATTTGTGTGTCAGATTACAAGTCCGGGTGTTAATAAACAACTTGGCAATCATATACTAGAATTTTTACGTTGCCCAGATGTACGTTTAAGGGAAACATTTGCGTCTACTTTGGCCAAAGAACATGGTATTACGCGATTGGAAGCGACAATATACAACTGTGCAATTGGAAGCTACGTCAGTGCGGAACGGGTATATAATCACTTAAAAGACTGTTTAACGTTATTGGAAGATAGTAAGTTATACATCCTAAAGGCGCCAATGTACTCGGTACCACTTGCCAAAATGTGGAGTAAGCCATCGGACAAGCTACAAAATAGCTGCTGTTTAGTGTTTAATAACCTACTACAGTACGTGTATTGGGAATGGTAATACAAAGAAATTGACGGGCTTGCAGATTAAGTTGTCCGAAAAACCAGAGGAAAGGGAAAAATTGATAAAGTATGTGATTTCGGCTTTAAGTTTTAACTATTTACCTGTAAATTATTTGGAGATAGTTGAGGCGGAAGATAGCCAAGATAAAATAAAAATCTTACACAAGTGCTACATTAAAGCAGGTAGTACATATTTTACACAATCTGCAACACCATATTCTACAATTCCAAAAGAAATAGTCATTTCGGAATTGGGATTGATAAATACACCTAACATTAGCCCAGTGATTGTACGACAACGCGCAAATATTGGTAGTAAACTCTATCCGTTTACGCTAAAGGAAATTGCCCCATTATACATGCCATACGCTGTAAGTGGAAGGAAAAGACAACTGGAATTAGAGGAAATGGATGCAAAAAGCGAAAATTGGACTACATGGAAAACACTGCGACAATGCGCGAACAATACAAAGATGTGTTAGACAAAGAACATCTTATTAGAGAAAATGAGGAAGAATTAAAAGATTATTTTATGTGCCGATGGAGTGACTTAAATACATCCGGGTTCTACAAGCTGTATGCATTTGCGGTTAGTAAGAAAGACTCTTTTAGTTATGTAGGCGGTCTTGCAGAAAAGGATGGTACTAAATCCGTATACTTTTTAAAAGGTTATTCTAAAAACGTATTTATCAAAATGGCAGATAACAAAGACGAACTAAAGAATGCGGGTTTCGTAACCTTGGCGTACACCACACGTAAAGGGGTTCCGCTAAACATTTTATATTTGCCTAGTAAAGAACCTTTCGGATCTTTTAAAACCGAGGGTCTTACAACCTATAACAACCATATATTCCCAAAAGTGGTGGACATGCAACTACGCAACAGGGTGTGGGAGAATAAGGATTTCCTCTAATACCGACAAGAAGAAGTCGATCAAGCTAACAAGATACGTATGCAGGATATAGTGGGAAAGCTGCGATTAAAAGATTGTCACAAGCTGCAAGAATTACACGAAGGAATGGATCTGGTTGTCGGTGGAATCAAAAACTTTAAATATAGAGGCAAACTTCGCTACATTTTACAATTCGAAAACCTAGACGGTCTCTATGTATCAAACTATTGGCTAGAAAAGGAGATAGAAGACTTGGGTGTCGATTTAAATTTTAAGCTGCGAATAAAATTAGATAAAATTAAAACCACTCCAAACAAACATAAAGAAAGGACTGTCTTCTGTGTATAACTTTGTATTAAAATTAAGTTTAAATGACTCAATGCTTCGTATTAAATATTCTTAAATTTGTTATGTATAATGTCAGAATAAACATTTTATAATAGTATATAACATTGTTCTTTATTTATAAAAGGCTGTGACGTTACCCCAAAATAGCAGTCGCATAGAGAGGGGTGCGCATGGGCAGTGCGCATGGGCAGTGGTGCGCGCGCAGGGGTGCGCATGGGCAGGGGTGTGCATGCGCAGGGGTGCTCATAAGCTGGGATGTGTCTGGGCTTACACGAGGGACGCGGATGTTAACAGTCACCAAGCATCCAATTCTTTATTTGGATGGTATCGAGTACTTGCCTGCGTATGTATCCGGAGTAAAAAAACACGATTTGTACACGCAGCTTATTAATAAAATTAGTTTATCGAGCGAAGATGACAAGCGTAACATCATCCTGGGAGCACATCAACATACACATGGTGGGCATAAAGGTATAAATCTAAGATAGTTGTATAGATTTTGTAAATCTATTGTATATATTAGTTTTCAAATTCCATAATTTATAATTTCTTCGTCCACCTTCCAAATCAGAATATACGTGTTACCTCCACAATGTGTTCGCGGGCACAGCGTTTTTAGATTTCTAGGGAAATGGATGGTTAAAGCATATGTCTTGGGTAGCGAAAAAGGGTTTTAAGATGTAGTTAAATAAAGATGGGCAAAAACAGTGATTTGGGTCTTTAAAAGGTATAACTTTGTATGGGGTGGTCCTATTTAAAATTTATTTACAGATTTGGGGTCTCTAGAAAAATTTAATGTTAGTTGATACCTAGCAAAATATATTTATCTTAAAAGAGTGACTACCTCGCGTATAATAAATACAATATAACACTTGTCGACAAAAAAGTTGTAGGGAAATTTAAAGATGAATTTAATGAGGGTCCAGTATTAGAATTTGTTGGTAGTAATGTTAAGTCCTACTGTATTGTAGGCAAGAAAGATACGATTGAAAAGATTAAAGACGGACCAGACGGAAAAATTTACAACGCCCGTGAAAAGGCAAACACATTCGCCACAACACTACAAGAAACATACTCACCGAACCCAACAACACACCAGCAACATGAAACACAAGTAAACGAAACTATGGACGAACTAGTACAAATGCACCCAGAAGACCACATACCAATTATAACACCAAATGACACCAAATAAACAATCCTCAGCAACAGAAACAGAAAAGCACCCGGAAAAGACAACATCACAAACCAAGCACAACGGCATACTCCTACAACGACATTATCCCACAGCTTGGAAAACTGCAATCACAGTTATGATACACAAGACAGGAAAAACAAGGACAAATCTGTCACACTATCGCTTCTCAGTGCGTTATTAAAAATATTTGAACGACTACTACTACAAAAACTAAAACATTACCTACGAGACTGACAAGAACAATTTGGCTTCAGAGAAGATCACTCGACCACACTACAAGTAATACACGTCATATACCATATCGCAGAGAACTACAACAAAGCTCACGTCACGACAGCAGTATTTCTGGACATACAAAACGCATTCGACATGGTTTGGTACAGGGGACTCCTGTACAAACTAACGACCATACACCAAGACCACTTCAATACATACAGCTACTCGACAGTTACCTCACAGACTGAAAACTACAAGTACGAGTAGACGGACAACTATCGCACGAAGTACCTATCACGGCTGGAGTTCCGCAAAGCGGATGTCTCTCAGCAACACTGTTCAACGCCTACATACAAGACATACCACACAACGATAACGTCAAATGCAGACTATACGCTAACGACACTTTATTCATCACTACAGCACGTCACCCCAGACTAGCCACACAAAGATTATAACGCCAACTGGACACCCTACCCGACTGGTTGGGAAGATGGAAAATACAAATCAACGTCGACAAAACAGAAACCATACTTTTCTCACGACACAGGCTACACCGACACCCTCCGTCAGCGTTTGAAGGGCAGCAACTGCCGTGCAAGAACACCATACGATACCTCGGAGTGACTATCAACAGAAACCTCTGCTTTCACAGACACGTAGACGAGACGCTCAAAAAACAAGACAAACAAAAGGCTAGCTACATCCGATGCTGACATTTAATAACAAGCTACGGACATAAACACGGACCATAATTTACAAAACGCACATAACACCGATCATCACCTACAGCTCACAAGCATGACTGACATGCCTATCAAAGACAAACTTACGACGCCTAGAAGCATTCTAGAACATCATACCGGCGCACGGTGGTTCGTCAGAAACGATACAATACGACACGACTTAAACATTCCCATAGTACACGAATACTGTAGAACAAACGTCACAAAAACATATCAAACAATAGACGACTCACCACGCCCATCCATACGAGACGTAGCACCGCTACAAGGCACGCTACAAACAATCAAAAACCGCCCACGCCGACTACCAGATGTGTAACATAACATCATACAAAAGCACTCCAGACCGTAACTAATTGGCTAAATAAAAAAACAACTAGAACACAACACAAGACACAGACCTCTAGGTGTGAAAACAAACACCTAGAATACTTGCACGCTAAAAAACGATACAGACAAGACGGCAAAAACCACAAGGTTAACGCTGACTACTAGACGCGCCCTTAGAGGGCAAGATCAACCAGGATATAAACTCTATCTTTAATGGTCGTTGTTTGTGCGGTCCGCATGTGTACATCGCCGCTAATGACGTATTTGTTCAACATTCTTAAGAAATTCCATTCGCTATTTTCAAACCGTCGCTCACGTCGGTAGCTAAAACTGCACGTACAACAATTTGACATGTGTATGCAAGCATGGCCGATGTTTACTAAAGCATCTTTATGGGTAAGTGTCAATAACTTCTCTAATAGTTGAAGTATAAACTTTATATTAAGTGGTTTGTAAATAGAAAGTATGTTGATTAACAACATAACAACGGTTACGTAGTATTATAAGAGCATACCAACAATACCATTTCAAACAATTGTGAATAAATGTCACAACTGGATCTTTGCAGTATATTTTATAGTACCAATTTTTCACAAATGGCTGAATAACGCCAATGAACTTTTTTTTAAAAGATATTTTATTTATTTACCTGATACATTACATGCTCACAAGACAAGCCCAAGCTAACATCAAAACAAACAACTCTGTAAAGAATAAATTAAGGTAACTAATGAGAAATAAATGAGTTAATTCCACATATAAGTTGTACAAAAAATGAAAATAATTAAAAAAAATCAAATGATAACAAATTAACTATGTGCCATTTAAAACTATTTCTATTACATACCTCCTAAAACTGGTAAAAGGCATACTAAAGATATCTAATCCAAAAACAGAGTTAATTGTTAGCACGCAATGAATGAAAGGAAATCATAGAACAATTTATAGGCGAATTTTACGAGAATGTACTTGTGAAACATTGAAGTTTGGCATTCGAATTATATCTGGGCAACCGATGTGCACCTTATAATGCAATAAATCATTTTTTTAATTGGTATATTTGGTTTCAATACGATACCAAAGGCATTTAACAAATTTCCTTTGAACCATTTTTATCCGCAAAATGTTCTGCAAGTAAAGAGAACGCCATATTACAGAACAACTTAATTGACTAAACGCGTATGTATTATACAATCTAGTTATCATGGTAGAACATCGGAAGTTTCTGCACACCTTATTAATAAATCCAAGCATTCTTATGCTTTATTGACAAATATATCAATATATTCATTAAAATTTAATTTAGAATCAAACATTATCCCTAAATCACGTATAGAAAGTCTTATCTAATAGTTTGTCAAGCAGCCCTTGTCATATCCAATAGTACCAAAATTCCTAGTAAATGATGTTGCGTGACACTTTTTGATATTGAGAAATGACCGATTAATGATGCAATATTATTTAAAACGTGTTGTATCTTTTTGTAAGACAATATAATCTGTTACATTCTTAATTTCCCTAAAGACTTTCAGGTTATTAGCAAAAAGTAGAAATCTGGAATTCCTAAAACACGTAGATATATCAATAATATATACTACAAATAGTTGAGGGTGCACAGTTGACACCTGAGGTACACCATAAGAAATGAAAGTAAAGTTATGACAAGAAACTATTAATTTTAACTCAGTGTGACCTATTTTTCATATATGACGAGAACCAATGCAACAAACTGCTATTTACAGTAACTGAAGATAACTTAAACAATAATATTTCAAGATCTATTATCAAACGTCTTCCTGAAGTCAGTGTACATAGCATTAATCTGCGTTTTTATTGAGTGAGGCTAACAGATACTCAATGTAAGAGACAAGACTAGTAGTTACAGAACGGTCAGAATAAAATCCATGTTTCTCAGAGGTAATTAACCGTCTAATCATACCATCTTTAAATATAGGAACTATTGCGGATTGTTTCACATGTCTGGGTATTAACCATCCTGTTATGATTTATTAAAAAGAATATACAAAGGCTTAGTCAGATTTTTGCCGTACTTTAAAAAAAATCGGATGCAACCCATCAGTATTCGCGACTATTATTTGTATTCAATTTCAATTTTGTTTTCACTTTTGTATATATTACTAATAGTGTTATTATTGTAATTAGTAAGTTGTTGTGCAAGTTTGTTTTTAAAGTTAGTTTCTAAGTATAGCATCGGATTGAGCAGGTACCGATTTAAAATAATTAGAGAACAGATTTGCAATGTCGTGCCCACTATTGCCTACCTTATCGCCTGATGTAATGCTGTTTGGAATCAAATTATTTACATTCAGATCCTCATATATTACCAGATTAGTTTCAGATTACTTCTTACAGCATTTTAAAATTTTTTATATATACATCTTTGTCTCTCTTTATCGAAAATTTGAATCTAGAACGAGTTACATATCCCCTATATTAATATATATTTAAAAGTAAACTTTCTATTTATGTCTTAGATATAGAGTGATACATTGTATAAAGGAATGTAACGTAATAAATGTCAACGGAGTTCATACTAGAAATAGAATAAAACGACTTCTTTGCAACATAGGCTCAAGTTGATACAATAGGATAAGAAACAACGAACTGTGACTTACTAGACTTATTTATAAATACTTAGAAATAACGATAATGTATGATTTATCAAAATACACCAGAAGAGCAATATTTGCAGTTTTCCACAGAAAGATGTGCGACCGGGGACTTCATGTTCAGTTAGTCTTCGAATCTCAGAACTTTCGAATTGTTAGAGTTCAAGCTACTCATGTTTAATTATTAATCATTAAAAATAGCAACTTGTATTAATTTAATTCAGAATAACTTGTACTTAAAGAATATAAGTGTTCAAGTTGTTTGTGAATAAAACAAATCTGTTGGCAATTGAAATAATAAAATATGTGTAGTTCTTGAATAAAACTTTTTAAAAAGACGCTTCCAAGGATTTCGAATGGACCTGCACCTTGCCGAAGTTCTAAATTACTAGAACAAGTGAAATGGCTTGCGTGTTCTAATGAGCTAAAGAGCCAAACTACAGGTCCAACCAAAGTAGTAGGGTCGTTAGTGAGGAACCAGACTAAGACAGGTCCCCGAAAGAGGGCAGCGGCTCTTTCGGTACTTAGATTGGCAGAGACCATAGGGGTCGGAATGGCAGTCTAAGACACACTACCGCGATGTGGAAGGCAACGGGAAACCCCGACATTATCTCCCAAGCACACAGCGTACTTAATTTGTAACAAACATGATGGCATTCTCTGGGGTAAAAGATTCCGGAGTTAAAATAGTCCCCCATTCGGATCTCCGGGAGGGGACTACTTCGGAGGATGCGATCGGAAAGTTAAAAATAAGAGTCGGGAACATTCTGCGAGTCGGAGCGTGGAATGTTAGAAGTATGAAGCAAGTAGGTAAGCTGGAGAACCTAAAAATCGAAATGAATAGGCTATCACTAGACATCGTAGGGATCAGCGAAGTTCGGTGGCCACAGCCGGGGGATTTTTGGAGTGGAGACTTCAGGGTAATTCATACAGGAGCAGAGGAAGGAAATTTGGGTGTGGGGATAGTTATGCTGAAAAAGATAGGATACTGTGTAGAAAATTACTTACAAAAGAACGAAAGAGTACTCATGGTTAGATTAGAATCTAAACCGGTAAACACAGTAATAATACAAGTATACATGCCCACCTCTAGCTACAGTGACGAAGAGGTAGAAGCCGTCTACAAAGATATCGAAGACATATTAAGATCCGTAAAAGGACATGAAAATTTAATAATTACGGGGGATTTTAATGCCGTGGTAGGTGAGGTTAGGGAAGGAGCGGTAGTAGGTTTATTTGGTTTAGGCACGAGAAACGACAGGGGAAATAGGCTGGTAGAATTTTGCGACAAGAACAATTTAATCATCACAAACACATTATTTCAACATCATGCTAGAAAACTATATACGTGGAAGATGCCAGGAGATATAGGAAGATATCAAATAGATTACATTCTTGTTAGACAACGGTTTAGGAATCAAGTAAAAGACTGTAGAAGCTACCCAGAAGCAGATATTGATACTGACCACAACATCGTAATTATGAAGGCCGCACTTAAATTTAAAAGTTTGAAAAAAAGAAACGCAAAAAGGCACTTGGACTTAGAGAAACTAAAAGGTTAAAGATGTTCAAGAAAGATTCGAAAAAAGATCAAATGATTTGTTCAAAGATATCGGTAAAATATTTGATACTAAGGAAGTAGAAACAGAATGGAATAACATTAAATCTAGCCTAGACATGGCGGCCAGAGATATTCTGGGGTATACACAAAAAGAAAATAAGAAACCATGGATAACAAAGGTTAACCTGAATTTAATAGAAGAAAGACGAAAATACAAAAATAAATCAGACGAAACAGGAAAACAGAGATACAAAGCCATAAAATAGGAAATTATTCGCAAATGCAGGAAAACTAAAGAACAATGGATTGACGAAAAGTGCAAAGAGATACAAACGAAGATGGAAATAGGAAAGACAGACGAAGCATACAAATTAATTAGAATGAATTTTAGGGATATAAAACCGTATAGCAAAAATATAAGGGACGCACAAGGAAACGTCATCATAGAAAACGTAGAGAAAGTGGGTAGATGGCAAGAATATATAGGGAATTTATATGCAGGAGAGGAACTAACTGCATTAGAACAGGAATCAGACATTTAAAATGATGACTTGGGATATCCTATACTTGAGACGAGTTTGAATTAGCATTATAGAGTCTGAAAAATGGTAAGGTACAGATAAGGTGCAAGCAGAAACTCTAAAAGCCGCTGGACAAGCAGTAACAGAACGTCTCTTTCAACTAGTAAGCTATATGTATGAGACAGGCGAGATACCCAAAGATTTTAAACGCAGCATCATAGTAACTATACCAAAGAAGAAAGGCGCGGATAGATGTGAAAATTTTCGAACAATAAGTTTGACAGCACACTTGTCAAAAATATTAACTAGAATTGTGCAAAGACGAATGGAAAAATGGGCGGAAGAAATACTAGGAGAAGACCAATTTGGGTTTAGGCGAAACTGGGGAACACGGGAGGCTATTTTAGCTCTGAGAGTGATAATGGAGAAAACAATAGAAAAAGGGGAAAGCGTGTATATAGGGTTTGTAGATCTGGAAAAAGCATTCGACAATGTAAATTGGAAAAAAATGTTTGAAATACTCAAAAAGATTGGAATGAGTTATAGGGATAGACGAATAGTACATCGCTTATACAAAGAGCAAACAGCAGTAATAGAATTAGAGCAGGAACGTAGAGAAGTAAACATTAGGAAAGGGGTGAGACAGGGATGTGCCCTATCCCCATTGATTTTTAACTTGTACATAGAAGATGCAATGAATACTGTCAAATGCAGGAAGACATTTGGAATTACTATGCAAGGACAAAAAATTGATATGCTTAGATTTGCAGATGATATAGCGGTATTAGCATCTAGCAAAGACGAGTTAGAAGCTACTCTTAATGAAATGGAAACGGTTCTAACAGAGAGATACGGTATGAAAATTAACAAAACTAAAACTAAAGTTCTAGTTTGCAAAGGTGGCGAAAATAAGTCAAAAACAAGAATACAAGTATGTAACACGAACTTACAAGAGGTTAAGGATTTCTGCTACCTAGGAAGCCAAATATCGCAAGATGGGAAAAGCACAAAAGATATAAAACAAAGATTAGCACAAGGTCGTGCTACATTTAACAAGAAAAAGCAACTACTGTGCTCAAAGACCACAAACATAGAAGCAAGGAAAAGATTGCTTAAAACATATGTGTGGAGCACAGCACTGTACGGCTGTGAAGCCTGGACAGTAGGAGAAGTAGACAAGAAAAAGGTAGAAGCCTTTGAAATGTGGTGCTACAGACGTATGATGAAGATATCATTGACAAACAAAGTTAAGAACGAAGAGGTACTAAAAATGGTAGGGGAAGAAAGAAATATGTGGAAAACTTTAAAAAATAGGAGAGATAGGATGATAGGCCACATACTACGGCATGAGGGAATAGTGTGGAATATATTAGAAGCAGAGATAGGAAAAAAGAGAAGAAGAGGCAGTCCTAGGTTAGACTACTGCACACAGATAGTAAAAGATGTAGGCTGTAGGAGTTTCAGGGAGATGTGTAGGCTAGCCCAGAATAGAAATCAATGGAGGTACGCATCCAACCAATCCCAAGATGGATAAACTAATGACGAAAAAATAACTGTACTTAAACATGATCATTAGTATAAGTAACTACAAGAATTGGTTGGGCAATATTCTCAAATAATGTTAAGTGTGTGGAAGGATTTACTGGAAAACCATTACTTCAGCAAATGTCTAAGTGTTGGGGGATCTTGGTAGCCACAGGTTGCTTAACCCCCTTCACTGAATCTCGGTAAAATAGGGCATAAAATTAGAAAACAATAGAAGGGGACGAGCTGTATACACATGCTGTGTGAGAATTTCAGGGAACTATGTAGGCTAACTTAGAATATAAATAAGTGCAGGTACGTGTCCAACCAGTTTTGAGACGGAAAAACCTAATGACGAAAAAATAAGCGCAGATAAATGTTATGATTTGTATAAACAACTAATTGTTGGTTACGAAATATCTACAACTAATGATGACTGTGCGAGAAGATATATTGGAAAAAATATTAAATCGGTAAACGGTTAAGTGTTGGGGGAACTTGGAAGCCACAGGCTGCTTACCTCCCTTCACGACCACTGAAGATCGGAGAAATAGGGTATATAATTGTAAAACAATAGAAGGTGACCGATCTGCATCTAGCAAGAAAGAACAGCGCCTATGAGGAAAGACAACCAACATAGAACAAGAAGAAATTTGTTGACAGCATATGTGTGGAGCACAGCACAGTATGCCTATGAAATACGGGCAGTCTGAAACGCAGACAGAAAAACGGTAGCAGTGCTGTGCTTCAGATGTATGAGGACGATAGCACGGACAAACAAAGATAATAACAAATAGGTAATAGAAATAGTAGGGGAACAAGGATATCTGGAGAAAAAGATAAGAGAAATAGAAGGGCAGAATACGTTTTAAGGCATTTTTGGGGAATAGTATGGGATATATTACAAGCAGAGATAGGAAAAAAAAAGGTAGATGTAGACCTTGATCAGATAGTTATAGATGCAGACTGTGCAAATTTCAGGGAAATGTGTAGGTTAGTTCAGAATAGGAAGCAATGATGGTACGCGTCTAAGCAGTTCTAGGACTGAAGACCTAATGATGATGATGCTTCCAAGGAGTAAACTTAAACTAAAACAACCTTTATACGTTTAATCCTCTAATATTTTTAACGGGCCTTTAGTTTTTCTTTGACTAGAGCAATTGTTTCTCTTTTAAACTAAGTTGGAAATGCTTTGAACTGTCTAATAGAGTGCGCAGCATTATCTGAAATAATACCAATTAGTTTATTATAAAATGCGTCAACACACTCATTAACTGTATTTTGTACAAACGAATTGTCCCAATTTATTTGCATTAAACAATCGTTTATTTTAATGGAATCTGCCTTGTTTTAATTAAATATCTTAGTATGGTAGTTAACATTTACCAGTGTAGAAGTTTTAAAGTTTATAAGAAAATCCAATGAGGGATGATGCGCGTTAGAATAAACCGAGTCAAATAAACTTCTGCGCACTGAAGAAACTGGTTCAACACTAATAGCAAGAATAAGGTATAATATCACGTTAATTATATGTACTATGTATTGAATTAAATTCGAAAAGTTCAGTAAGCGCTAAAACATTGACCAATGACGCAATTTTGTTGTTATAATCATTAAACATTAGACAATGGATGATATTATGTAAAGGTAGCTAATTAATTGAACTTTGATTGAAGTCACCCCCAGTACAATGTTTTTATTTGAGCCTTTAATATAACAAAATTAAGATTATCTAGGAACAAATGACTAGCTAAATCATAGTTCGGTGGTATATAAACTGCGGCCCTGTAGATTACATAGGTTCGTGTATGACTACTGATTCAAAGTTCCGGGTTCGTTTTCCGATACGGAACGCTTGAAAAATCTTAGGTGAACATTTTTCACAACAATACGCCCTAGTTTGGATGAGAGGTAAAATGTGGACCCATGTGTGAGTGAGTGTTATCGCGCACGTTAAAGATCTGTACCTTGATTGGAATAGCAAGGGTGGAGTATTGGAAAGTCAATGTAAGGGCATATAAACACAACATAAGAAACATGTAAACGACAAATAATTGACACCCACACACATTCAGACTCACGTGACTATTTTAAATTTGGGACAACTTGTACATGAGGATTATTTCGAAAGCCAATCATAACACCACCACCTCGTGAATTGGTGTTGAAAGAATTGTAGCGATCTTGACGAAAAACTTCAAAATCCGATCTGAACAGTTCCAAAAAGTTTACTGCCGGATTTAACCACATTTTCGTGATACAGATCACGTCACAGTCCAAAGTTAACATATTTAGCACAAATTCAGTTGTTTTTGTATTTAAACTATGCACGTTCTGATAATATACCGATAATGAATAAACCATTGTGAGTAAATCGCAGTAATCAGATTATAGTGAAAGTTATTAATAGATTACACGATTTTGGCAATATCCGCCACTGAATTGACGGAAATAATTCTTGTTGATATATCTTTTCAAACATAAATACCGCAATCCATAACCCAGGTAAATTTATATCATACTAACTGATCAGTATTCGTTACTTTTTTAATAACAGTTTTTTACCAGAGTAAGATAGTTATTAATGAAACTATTGGACCCAAGTCCACTAATAGCAATGTTCCCTAGACGTTGGACATCAGAAGCTGCTGATTGAGAATGTGATTTCATTGTATCCCGCGTCGGAGCTTAGTGTAAGAAGATATAATAAATAAATATAATTTTGATGGATTTTTTTAGATTGTCTCTCAAAGTTTTCTACTCTGCGAGCAATATCAACAGCAATCTTCGATAAATCAATTTTCAGTGTAACACCATTTGTTTGCAAGACATCATAGGTACTTTCATCATGGGTTTCTTTTACTCCTCTTCCTCTCCTTGTATTTCAAGATTTTTACGACGACTGTATTGATTCATTTCTTCATGTGGTGTTTGCCATAGTGTTATCTCCTTTTCTCGAACCCAAACTTCGTTTTCAAGTTTTTTTTATTTTAGTAGAGTTATAATTCCATTCCGAATGAGCCTACACCTTGAAGAATTTCTAGATTACTAGAACGGTAGAATGGCTTGCACGTTCCAGTGATCTAAAGAGTCAAACTACAGGTCCAGCCAAAGTACTATTGTCTTTAGTGATGAACTAGACTACAACAGGTCCCTGAAAGAGGGCAGGAGCTTTTTCGGTACTTAAGAGTGACAGAAACCATGGGGGTGGGTATGGCATTCTAGGATACGCTACTGCGATGTGAAGGCAATGGGAAACCACCACATTACCTCCTAAGTACACAGCGTACTTAAATTGTTATTAAAGATAATGGCATCCTTTGACGGGGTAAAAAATTCCGGATCGTAGGAAGTTTGTAGGGCAAAATTCTATAACCTTGAATGCAATCCGCCATTACATAAGAGATTTTTTTGCGAGGAATTTGAATGTGAATAATAAAATGTACTATAATTTCTAACAGTCATACCACTTAATATAAAATGTGGATTCTCATAATAATAAGACATGTTTCAACTTCTTTTAACTAACTCATACAATTACAAATAGTAAATTAAAAATAATTTTACTAAGAAAATACTTCTATCGGGATCAAATGCTTGGAAATATGTCAATAATTTGTCTGTAGGTATGTACTGTTTGAAGATTTTGTGGAACATCTCCTAAAAGCACATAATATGCCACCTTTTTCATTTTATCAGTCCATATTCATTGTTAAACGCTAAATAACAAAACTTACAACAATACGAATCGAAATAAAAGGTTAAGTTATTCAGTAGAAAATTTTAGGTTGATTAGAAAACCACTTATTTGGAGCATGCGCATAGAAATACATTTAATAGGAAATGCTAGTCTTCACATCTGTAAGAGGTGGATAATCTGTGACATAGTCTCCCATTGGGATCTCCGGGTGGAAACTACTTCAGGGGATGTGATCGGAAAGTATAAAAAAAAGTCGTTAATGTTCTGTGAGTTGGAGCGTGGAATGTCAGAAGTATGAAGCAAGTAGGTACAAGCTAGAGAACTTGAAAATTGAAATGAATAGGTTAGCATTAGACATAGTGGGATCAGTGAAGTTCATGATTCAGAGGCAGGGGAATTTTGGAGTGGAGACTTTAGTGGCATATGACAACCAATTCAGTGTAATGGTAAGGTATTTAATGCGAAATGTTTATATCTGTCTATCCGTTGTATATTACCGATTGTCCCAAATTAACAAATAAATTATATTTATACAAGTGTTAAAAAGTTTGATACAATAATTATAAAACTCAATTTATGGTGTTTTTAACTTTAACTAATGATTTTTAAACACATTCAATTAGATCTGAGTAGATGACCCCAATTTACCCTAAAAAGTGACTTAATAGTATTGTGAGCTCATTAAAAAATTTTGTTTTATATTTTTACACCTTGCATAAATTAAAAAAAATTTAAATTTATTTACAAAAATTTTATCCTAAATAAAATTTTTTAGAAATACCCCTTTTCTATATAAATTTAGTAAATTGCCATCTTTATTTAAATAAATTTTAAAACCATAAATTACCACAAAATCCCAACAACAAAAATTCTACAAATGTTTATACAATAACAGAAATTTCAAATAAATACCTGAGAATTCTTCGGTCTTTATTGCCGTCGGAGATGGTTACTATAAAACCCTTTGATAATTAATTACTTTGTCGAATCCACAGGCCTCTACAATCTGCTATTTCTTTGTTAATAATTACATACCCATATCATGCACAAAAAATTACCAGCTTGGTTACCCCATTATTTCCATTTAATAAATTTGGTGGTTAGTGGTTTTTTTAATCACCACCTATCACATTAATAGTTGAAGTCCGCTACTACAGTTTTATATTTTAAAACAATATCAAATGTACTTTATTGCACACACAAATTACTCACCAAAAGCTTTATTATATTGTCTGAATCGGTATTTAGCACTTTATCGTCGTAAAGGAAAAGAGAGAACTTGAATATTAAAGCTCTGGTATTTATATCATTCTTCTAACCCCCTATCGAACGCATTTCATTAGAAAAGCTTATTTTATAAAACCGTTTCTACAAATTTTGAGTATAACCGTCGGTTGATTCCGAAAATTTCTCCCGCTGTACTAGTTGCTTACAGAGAAATCGTTCTCGACCTTCGCATGTGCGTTCGTTTTGAAAACTATTCTCTTTCAACCAATGACAAAATTCTCTGCCGTCACAAACTCCATCTAAGCTCTATTCATCTCTGTTTTATACATGTCTGCTGTTTCCTTCAAAACCCCACTTGAGTTACAGAAAATCGACATTATTGACATCCTGTCTCAATTTCACGTGTATATGGTACGTGTATTTCAATTCCTTGCTTGCTTTATATCTGTCTATCCGTTGTATATTACCGATTGTCCATTTCCCTCACTCCTTAAGATGTTTGTTACCCTACCTGTTTATCCAACTTGACGGTTGGAAACAATTTCTATGAAATCCTGTCGTAACATACGCTCGACTTCTTTGAATGTAACCTTTTAACAAGCAGGTGTTTCTGTTAATTATCGAGCGTTTGAATATAACAATTCCTGGACTTTCTGCTTCTTGGTATCTGTATAAAACGAATACATTTGCCTTGGAATTATTGATTTCTTTACGTCAGCTTGCTCCCTTATGCTTAAAACAGTTTGATTAAAATAAATTATGGTTAATTCTGCATATCCTTGAACTTCTATTTGCTTTGAAGCTTTCTTCCTTCATGTAATTTTAACATTCCAATTATTAATTATCAAAATACTTTAATACTAATCCGTTTTCACTAAATTAATTAAATTAATTTGGCGCGTAAAATCTTTGCTTTTTTCTATATACATGGTTGTTGAAATTTTATTGTATCACAATGATTTGCCCCTTTGAATCCACAACAATAGATATAATATTTTTGGATTTTTTTAGATTGTCTCTCAAAGTTTTCTACTCTGCAAGCAATATCAACAGCAACCTTCGATAAATCAATTTTCAGTGTAACACCATTTGTTTGCAAGACACCTTAGGTACTTTCATCATGGGTTTCTTTCACTCCTCGTTTGTATTCATTGTTCAGTGTATTATCATTTCCTTGTGTTTCAGTTATTGCTTCGAACAAACCGTTTCGTTTATTAGTAGTTATATCATTGAATGAGTAACTGAATTTTAGATTCTGAACGTAGTGGCTTCATCTTCCTTTCAAACCAAACTTCAGTTTTACCAAGTCTGTCTTTGTAACTAATAACTCTAGAGCAGTAAATTCCGATCTAGAATTGAGGGCAAAATTCTACACCTTGAATGCAATTCAGATTACATAAGAATTGGAATTTGAATGTGAATAATAAAATCTACTATAATTTCTAACAGTCATACCAGTTAATATAAAATGTGGATTCTCATAATAATAAAACATGTTTGAACTTCTTTTAACTAACACAAACAATTTCAAAAGTAAATTAAAAATAATTTTACTAAGAAAATACTTCTTTCGGGATCATATGCTTTGAAATATGTCAATAATTTGTCTGTATGTAATGTTTCAAGATTTTGTGGAACACCCCCTAAAAGTACAAAATGTACCACCTTCTTCATTTTATCAGTCCCATGGTTAAATTAGAATCTAAAGCGGTAAATACAGTAATAACACAAGTTTACACGCCTAGCGATAGCTACATTGAGGAAGAGGTAGGAGCCATCTAAAGATATTGAAGACATACTAAGATACGTAAAATGACACGAAAATTTAACAATTACGCAAGATTTTAAAGCAGTGGTAGTCGAGGGTAGGGAAGGTTCGGTAGTAGGTTTATTGGGTTTAGGCATAAGAAACGACAGCTAAAGTAGGCTGGCATGAAATTTTCCGACATAAGCACATTAATTGAACATCGTGCTAGAAGACTATGCTAGAAGACTATACACGTGGAAGATGCCAGGGAACATAAGGACATATAAAATAGTTTACATTTTTTTCGGCAACAGTGTAGGAATTAAGTAAAAAACTGTAGAAGCTACCGAGAAGCAAATATAGACACTGACCACGGCATAGTAATTATGAAAGGCGCTCAAATTAAACAATTTGAAATAAAGGAATGGAAAAAGGTGCTTTGACTTTGAGAAACCAAGAGACAAACATACCTCCAAAAGATTTGAGAAAAATCAAACGATTTGCTGAAAGACATCAGAAACATTTCTGATACTAAGCAGAAACAGAATGCTTGTTCTATTTCTATTCTGAGTAGAGCAAGAATACAGACCCTATTAATAATCAAGGGCCGGTTTCGTTTTGCAGAAAAATGTTTCACTAGGCAATGGAAACTGTAATGATTAATATCACTTGAATATAAATGCGAAAATGAGAAAGGACACTCTCATCGACTTAGTGAACAAATTCCCGAGGCCGTATTATCCCGATGTCGGTGTATATTAGCAATAGCCTGGTACAATACAAAAGCTATTGGTATAACTGCTATCCTTCAGTTTCAAAGTTGTAGAAAGCACATACACTTTCACACATGTGTTTCAGTTCATTGACTACAACAAAACACAGTCCATCGATTTCCATTACGAACCGAAACTATGCAACTGAATTATGTAAACGAGTGAACCTTTTAGCCATTTCTGTGAAGCCGGTTCAGTGATATCTTTACGTCCCTATCCCTTTCCCTTTCACCATTAATCCATTATTCATTGAGTTTTCACCAACTCTCTGTTCTTTTGTATCTAAAACTTCTTTACTTTGAAATTCTGTTTTCTAATGAGATTGAAGCTTTATTATAGTGATTCACTAACCTCAGTTTCTTGTTTCTCTTCAAAATGATTACAAAGAGCTCTTAGATTCAGGGAAGTACCCCGAACACTTATGCTAGGAATTTCAAACCCCTTTTGAGCACGGTCAATGCAAATGACTTTTTTATTACTAAATTTAGGCAGTCACAAAAATCAAAACTCATGCGATATACAACTTGTGTTCAGTTGGTATTATTTGTATTGTCTATAAATGTTTTAAAGGTATTTCACCATGCTTTCAAGGTACTTGATTACTTGATTTTTGGAGCAAAGACTTTAGGGTAATTCATATGGGATCAGAGAAAGGAAATTTCAACGTGGGGATAGTTCTGCGAAAAAAGATTTACAAAAGAACGAAAGAGTACTCATGGTTAGATTTGAATCTAAACGGGTAAATACAGTAATAATAAAAGTATACATGCTCACCTGTAGCTACAGTGAGGAAGAGGTAGAGGCGATCTACAAAGATATCGAAGACAAGATGAGTAAAAGGAAACGAAAATTTAATAATTACGAGAGATTTTAATGCAGTGATAGGTTAGGGCAGAAAAGTAGCGGTAGTAAGTTTATTTGGTTTAGGCACGAGAAATGACAGGGGAAATAGGTTGGTACAATTTTACGACGAGAACAATTTAATCATCACAACCACATTATTTCAACATCATGCTAGAAGACGATATACTTGGAAGATGCCAGGAGATATAAGAAGATATCAAATAGATTACATTCTTGTTAGACAACGGTTTAGGAATCAAGTAAAAGACTGTAGAAGCTACCCAGAAGCAGATATAGAGACTGACCACAACATCGTAATTATGAAGGCCGCTCCTAAATTAAAAAATTTAAAAAAAGAACGGACAAGGCACTTTGACAATGAGAAACTAAAAGTTAAAGATATCCATGAAAGATTTGAAAAAAATTAAAATGAATTGTTAAAAGATATCGGTCATGGCCCCTCTAGATCCCCTAACTTAAATAACCTAGATTTCTTGCTATGGGGGTATCTGAAACCTCTAGTGAATCTCCAGTGAATGACGTTGATTATTTATGAAATCGAATTATAGCTGCATTTGAAACCGTAAGAAATACTCCGTGGGTGTTCGAAAGTGTACAAGCATCAACGAGAGCGGGCGCATGTGTAAGCGTTGGAGGAGGTCACTTTCAACATTTGCTTTAACATAATTTCCTTGTTGTAGTTAGTATCTAGGTATTGTGGTTGTATTTTTATGTAAATACTTGCTACGTCGCAGAAAATAATTTCTTATTTACAGATACGAAAAAACTGAAAGAGACCAAAAAAGTTTCTAAATAAAACAGAAAACTCATTTTGTGTTTTAAAATCTACCAGTGGCGCATCTCAAAATAGTTTCGTTTAATGCGCGGGGCGTCTTATAAATTTGTATACCGACTTACCTCCGCGCTTGTTTTATTGTTCTAAGATGTAGTTCCTACTCTTCAACTAAGTGGACTGTATGCGAAATTATATCAGCGGCACTATTGACTAACTCACTTTACCGAACCGAACCAACCGTTTCGCTTCGATATCGATGAGAGAGTGTTATGTCACTACCCCTTTTCTGCTTAATTTCCACATGCACAAAGCAGGTTTTACGACATGATGTAACGGGACAAGGAATGACAGCTTTAGGATTTGATTTACAACTAAGAATTTAAAATTAACTTAACCATTACAACGTGCGACAAGGAGACCGAACATCCCGCCCACCAAAATAAGCATGAACTAACTTATTTTATATTTAAAAATAATTATAGCTATTAATTAAGAAACCTAAACCGACAAACTTATATAAGTGAATATATGTATACATACCATTAAATATTAAGTAATTGGCAGTAAATATAGTTTCACCAGAGGACGTTTAACTAACCCTGGCTGTCTTGACTGTAGCTATCCGAACGATACCGTCCCTACCAGGATGAACATCTACTACTCTTCCTAAACGCCACTGTAAAAGGGGGACAAGAGAATCAATAGAAAGTGTAGCGGAATTATTCAACCACTTACTTTTCTGTTGCAACGTGTGCAGGTATTCAGCACTAATTTTTTTCCAAAACCCTTGTTGTATTTGCTGCAACAGTTGCCAGCGATTCAAACGAGAGGGGTTTATAGACAACAAATCTGGATCTGGTAACACCGAGACTGGTTCAACATTAAGAAAATGAGAAATCCTGCGGTTCGCAACTCAGTGCGCATAGTGGACGTGAGTCGAGAATCGCTTCGATTTGAATCAATACCGTCGAGAATTCTTCAAACGACAAAATTTGTTTACCGATAATTCTTTTTAAATGGGATTTTACTGATTTAATCCCGACCTCCCACAACCCACCAAAATGAGGAGCAGCAGGAGGATTAAACTCAAATTCGATTCCCTCAATGTCTGCCGAATGGCGCATCAATTAAGAGATTTCGCAAGAGACGCCAACGAAATTAGTACCATTATCACAATGGATTTGAATACATTTGCCTCTTCGAGCAATAAATCGACGTAAAGCACCCAAGAAAGCGTCTGTCGAGAAGTTAGACACTAGTTCCAAAAGGATGGCTTTAGTGCTGAAACAAATAAATAAGCAAATGTACGCTTTCAATGATTTTGCGCCACGAAATCGATTCATCGTGACAGAGAAAGGTTCACCAAAGTCGACTCCCGTATGTAAAAGCGCCTTACCTAGAGTTAACCTAGAAGCTGGTAAATCCCCCATAGGGGGGCATAAAGCCACAGAATTTACACGATCCCAACGAATGCAGGATTTCAAACATTGCCGAATAGTCCTCTTTGCGGACAAGATCCAATAATTTTGAGTTAGTAAAAATTGAGTTGTTCGATTTCCAGGATGTAAATGTCTTTCATGACAATCTAATATAATAATTTCAGTCAACCTATGCGACCGAGGAAGCAAAATTGGAAATTTTGCATCATGCGATAACCTTGAATTACGTAGGCGACCGCCCACCCTCAACAAATCACGACTATCTAGAAACGGACTAAGGCTACGAAGTTGTTTACTAACAAGTTTTCCAGTTTTAACATTTGCAATGTCTTGGGCAAAAACATTTGTTTGAACTCTTTTAATCAATAAATGTATAGCCTCTTGCTGCTGAGCTAGAGACAAACTATCAAAATAATTTGAACGCAAATCCGCCGGACATTTAACAAGACGAATGAAATGACGAGTACATGTAATAAATCTACAAATTTTCTGCAGTTTTGAAAATGTATGCAACAACAAATCCAAGAAATTCTCAGACATAACGAGTGTTAACGACAGAGTACGATGTTCGACGTCCATCTGAGATGAGTCCATAAGTTTTGGCAGCGACGTTACTGGCTAGTCGTCGCTACGACGCACTAACCAGGAAGGCCCTGTCCACCATAATGGATGATGAACCAACTCTGAAGCCAAAAGTCCACGTGAGGCACAATCCGCAGGGTTATTCTGGGACTTAACATGAAACCACGAAGATGGAGGAATACGATCTTGAATATGCGAAATGCGATTGCTAACGAATGTCTTCCACTTATGCGAGGAAGACCGAATCCAAAACAAAATAAAAGTAAAATATGACCACGCGAAAATATTACTAAATGATAAAGTATCTGTATAAGTATTTTTGACTAAATCTACTAAATCTGCCAAAAGTACGGCAGCACACAATTCGAGACGGTGCAATGAAACGCGATTAGTAGGAGCAACCTTCGATTTTGCGCATACTAATGACATAGTAGTATTACCTTCTAAATCGAACGAACAAAAGTAGACGACAGCTGCATACCCGGCTTCTGAGGCATCACAGAATCCATGCAACTACACTTTTTTAAAATTATTACATACGATGCGACGCGAAATCTCAATATTCGAAACCGCTGGCAATTCGCCCAAAAAATGTTTCAAATTTTGTATGACTTCCAATGGCGGCTCTTGGTCCCAACCGAGGCCTAAGAGCCAAAGATCTTGAACTAAACGTTTAGCGAAAAGTACTAAAAGCGCTATCAAACCGAGAGGATCAAAAATATTTGCGATAGGTGACAAAATATTACGTTTAGTGCAAGTGCGCTTTTCAGCGTTTAGGTTGAATAAAAATACATCTGTAAGAGCGTGACACGAAAAGCCCAAAATTTTTGTTGAACCACTATCTTTATCTTGAAATTGTTCCGAACTAGACAGGGACTCCTTCAAGTTGGATATTACTTCCGGGCAATTACTATTCCATTTTCTTAATTGAAAAGCACCACTAGTGCAAATACTTTTCAACTCAATAATTAATTGATTAGCAGCTTCCATCGAAATGCATCCAGTGACTAAGTCATCAACATAGGTATCGCTCGCCAATACCGATGACGCGAAAGGAAAATTAATTGATCTTAACCTTGCTAATTCTTGAACAGTACGCAAGGCCAAAAAAAGGCGACAACGAAACTCCATAAGCCACAGTATTTAATTTAAAGTCGATAATAGGATCTGACTGAGAAAATCTCCAGACGATACGTTGATAATCACGATGAGTATCTTTAATCAAAATCTGCCGATACATTTGTTTGATGTCAGCTGTAATTACGATAGGATGTACACGAAAGTGCAATAACAAAACTGCAATGTCCTTTTGCAGAGCAGGGCCGATAGCCAAGCTATCATTTAACGAATTTTCAGAATGATCCGGACACGAAGCATCGAAAACCACACGCAATTTGGTGGTAGTACTATCACGCTTATGTACAGCATGATGGGGAATGTAATACATTTTCTTATGAACCGACGAATTTTCAGGCGATTCCACTTGAACCATGTGACGACTTTTCAAATAATCCTCCATACATTTTTTATAATCCGAATACAGTTCAGGATTTTTTAGCAAACGACGTTTTAAAAACAAAAATCTTTTATTAGAAATCGATCTCGTACCCACGAATGAGGGTTCAGAAATTTTAAAGGGCACGGACACTACAAACCGACCGTCCTTGATACGTCTATAATTTCCTACAAATTCCTTTTCACAATTTTCTTCTTCGGGAGAAATGTGTTTTTTGAAGGGAATATTTTCTAGTTCTCAAAATCGACGAATGTCGCTGTCTAAAGGCTCAACGAAAGCACACAAGTACGTAATAGAATTATTCGGGGAAACGACCTTTCCCTTTAAAATCCAACCAAAGGTTGTTTCAATAGCAACTGGCTCGCTAGCGACGCCCCAACGAGATTTGTTCAACAAAACCTGAGCAAAGATTTCCGCTCCGAGTAGCATGTCAATTTTACCAGGAATATTAAAATTAGGATCAGCTAAGGCCAAACCTCGAGTATGCGACCATTCCTTGAGCCCTCTAGACGACGAAGGTAATTGATTACAAATGTTAGGTAAAATAAAACAATCAATTTCATATGCCTAAGACAGTGCTCCCGAGGGGCTGACTTCACACGATAGTGCACCAGACATCAACGATGAATTCAAGCCAAGTCCTTGAACAGTGACATTGGCTTTCCGTTTCTTCAAACCTAATTTCTGACGGCACCTTTCAGTCATAAAACTTTCCATGGATCCGTTATCTAAAATTACACGAACAGATTGCAATTTTCCTGTATAATCCAGCACCGACACCATTGCCGTAGCTAACAGTGTGGTTGTATGTTCTAATGTCGTCGAAATTAACGAGCTAGTGGCAGGTTGTTCATGCACAACCGCCGACGACAGATTGTCTTCACTAAGTCTACTAGTAGAAGTTTGTCTGCGTAAAGACACCGATTTTTCTTGTTTATCAAAGTGAAGTAACGAATTGTGTGACTGATGAAATCTTTTACACGACCAATCTAACTTTCAATTTTTAATGGAATGTGAAGTATTTAAACATTTAATGCAAAGATTTTTAAGCTTTACCACCTCAAATCTTTCTTGAGGGGTTTTATCGAGAAACTGCTTACATCTATAAATAGAATGCACAGCTTGACATAAACTACAATTTTTACCATCATTGGTGGTACCAACTAAAGAAGTTTTAGCCGAAGTGCTAACGAACTTTTCTTTTTACTTTTGTTTCACGGAATCTCGAGATTTTGAGCATGTTCCTGAAGCAATGTCATTTATTTCCAACACTTTACATTGTTTTTCAATGTACGACCTTAAACGTGGAAACGTGGAACTCTCGTCACTAGTTCCTAATTCGAAACGCTTTAAAATGTTTGTATCTAATTTTTTCGATAACAGATTAAATAACATGAAATCTAATAAATCTATTTCCATCTGCATTAACGCGAATATATTTTCATCAAAACAACTAATTAATTGCCGGAGTTCTGTATGCGAGTCTGAGGAACTTACTTTAGGGCATTTTCCGAGAGCATTAAAATATGTTGAAAGTAATAACCTCTTGGACTAAAAACGATTAGTAATGATTTTATAGGCTTAATCGTTTAATGGCAAATGTTTTATTAATGCACGCGACGACTCATCTAGTGTATCTACAAGATGGCAAAAATTTTCTCCAGGGGACAAACCGACATTATCATGAATCAATCGCTTATAAATTGCATGATAACTTTCAAAATCCGAAATGCGTCCCGAAAACCGCGGGACAGAAAGAAGTTTCAAGCTAATTCCACTGTATACCGACAAAGAATTATTCATATTTTCCACCTTCGGCTTATTTTCTACGCGATCTAATTCGCATTGTTCGGAGATAATACGAATATCTAATAGATAATCATTGATTTTCACCCTAAGGGCCAAAAACTCATCCAATTGTTCACTCTCTTCATCAAAGAAAATATCCTTGCAAAAAGACTTGAAATGAGTTTCAATTTGCTCGACACTTTTAATCGATGCTCTAATTAAAGCAATCGATACATTTTTCGGTTGATTAATCTTACTGTATATATGATCCAACCTTTTATCTACAAATCTAGCTTCAAGAATACCTTATCAATTGATATAACCATATCTGATTAATGATTAATAAACGACAATAAAAATTAATGTAAAAACAATGGGTACCTCAAATACGCTACAAATAATTAATATACAAAATTAAATTATTAATGGACAAATGCAACTAATTACAGTGCTCGCCCGATAAAACGTTTAACGTTTTAAATAAATACCAATAACCCCTTTGTTATACAAGTTGGATGACCTGATGGTTCCTCGAACTTGACGACGAAAAATAAGGTAAGGATTTACAATACAATAACCCTCATAAATTTAGTTTACATAAAAGACACCAACGACCGACACTTATTATTACGACAAAGGACAAGGCATATATTGTAAATTCTACCGTTACAACCAAATGCTTTTACCATTAAATGTGTAAGCACGATGCTAGTCTCTCTGTAACACGTTCAAACTTAATCAAAACTACGACAATTATTAAATTTAAGTATAAATGAGAAACGAAAGGATAGGAACTAATTAATTAATTAAATACTCCGACTCAAAAGATCATTGTTTAATGCGCGGGGCGGGGCGTCTTATAAATTTGTATATCGATTTACCTCCGCGCTTGTTTTATTGTTCTAAGTTGTAGTTCCTTACTCTTTAAATAAGTGAACTGTATGCGATTTATACTACGTGTTACTTTGCACTTTCACTGAGTTTTTTAGGGGTTTATCAAATAAATTCACATTCAGCGGCACTATTGACTAACTCACTTTACCGAACCGAACTAACCGTTTCGCTCCGATATCGATGAGAGAGTGTTTTGTCACTAGCCCTTTTCTGCTTAATTTTCACATGCACAAAGGTGGTTTTACGACAGGATGTAACGGGACAAGGGATGGCAGCTTTAGGATTTGATTAACAACTAAAGATTTAAAATAAATTTAACCACGACAACGTGCGACAAACAGACCAAACAAATTTAGAGGGAGAAAAAGAGCATGACCCCGAAAAACTACCACGCTGTAGATTCTTACAACCAGTAGATATGGCCAATAATGTAAGGCTTACAGCGTTACCTATATTCCAAACTTGATCTTAATATCTGAAAACAGCAGAGCTATAAAGAGAAAGACCAAAAAAATTTCGATACTTCAACACCATGTAGATCGGAAACGCGTTTGCGGACCTATGTTTATATCAATTTTTAATCATAAAATTCGCCAAAGAATCACACCCTCTCGTATGTACATGATATTTAGGAACACCCTGTATAAAGTTTGGGTTAGTGTAAGTTAATGAAAATTTAATTTATTTCAATGTTTTGATTTAACATTAGTTGCTATTTTATCAAGACTGCAGAGTCTTTAAACTTGAAGGGTGCCACCAATAATTACAATTCAACCGGAATGCAATAGATTGTTATTCGTTAAACTCCCAAGAGATATAGAACGTTCGTGCATGGAAATTGGATAATTGTATTAAGTCACAGATACCGCGTATAGTGTCATTTAGAACAAAAAAATTATTCAGCAGCACTTTTGTATCAGAACGGGTTAAAAGTAAAATTAAAGGTGAAAACCTTATTCGTTTCATTACAAATTCCTGAAATCCGTAATGCTTTCTTATAAAGTTAACTAAACGCCTTTATTCAATGACAATAATCTGGTTCAAAAATATTTTTCTGGACTTACTAGCAAATAATTTTTATTTGCAGCATCCAGAAAATCTTGATAAACAGTTTCTACAGCCGCATAAGACTTGAAACTGCCTCATATAATTGCAAGTTTCACGGCGTGTTCCTGGATCAATATGACTATCATACTATCAATTTGAGCTGAACGTTGAATCCCTCCAATTCCCTGTATCAAAGCGAGTTCAACCAGAATATTCTGAAAGTGGAAAGTCTTTGGAAAAGGACAGACTCAAAATACCGCGAACGAACAAAGATAGCCCAAGCTAGTCGTGACGTGCTAATTCTAAATGGATGTAATAGGGGAGCTTTTCCCTGTTAGAGCAAGATGTTTCTAAAAAGGTGTTGCCATTGTTTTGCTTATCGTCATCTGCAAACTACTAGGGATTTCACAGATCGGCTTTTGAGGCATGTACGTGCGGGGAAACGTAAAAATTACAACAACATTTCAAAAATAATTTAAATCTTATGTTTACAACAAGATTTTGAAGGGAATTCTTGGAAACAGTTCTGAAGCGGAGATCTGCTAAGCCAGACACCAAATGACGTACGCAATGGGTCTGTGGATGACACCATACTTAGTAAAATAACCGCAAAATGGTCATTTGCAGTTTTATGATGTCTTTTGAAGCCGCTCTTCCAGACTGCATTATATCTTTTATACAAATCTAACAACGACCGCTCGGATGCGTAAGAGAAGAAGGTAAAGTTGTATTTTATGATCGTTGAATGCCATTATACCTTTGATTTTTATGGTGAACTATATTAGGTAGTTTATTTTTATGGCGTATTTGGAACAGTAAAATAAATATAACATTTTGGTTTAAGGACTTTCTATATTTATATTGTGCTTTGCTGTTGGTGCTAATATACGCTTTAGTTTGACAAAAAGTTCCATTTTAAACGCATTGAAAGCGAAATATAAATGATTACTTTAACATTAACATCTTAATTTTGATATCCATCAGTACAGCAAAATTACTTTATTTTAAAAGAAATCAACGCTTTATAGCTAATTTGAAATCTTTGAGAAATATGTCAAATTGTGAGGATGAATATTTGTTAATTGTTATTTGCTAAGGATGGAATGATAGAACCTGGCAGCTTTAACTGTCAAGCTCAAGCTTAACTTTCACTTTGACTTTTTTGTGTTTTTTTAACACATTAACTACCACGATACTTTTTGAAAATAATACCCCGCGGCCACGCCTTTTTTCCGAAAAATTGTTAATAAGTTCAAAATAAGTAGTTAGGTACCCATAAGCAATTTTTTGTTCTTACAAACGTAAATATTAATTTTTTTGAATGTCACTCATATTTTGTTCGGTCTCTTTGTCGCACGTTCGCGATGTTAATTTTAAGTTATTTTAAATTCGTAGTTGTAGATCAAATAGTAAAACTGTCATCCCTTGTTCCCTTATATCCTGTCGTAAAAATTCCTTGTGCATGTGTAAATAAGTTGACTAAGGGTAGTAGTGCACAAACACTCTCTTATGGATATCGAAGCAGTACAGTCGGTTTTTCATTCGGTAACGCGAGTTTGTCAATAGTGCCGCGGACTTTATCGATAAACCCCTAAAAAACACAGTGCAAGTGCAAAGTAATACGGACTAAATCTCGCATACAGTCCACTTAGTTAAAGGAATAGGAACTGCAGCTTAGAACAACAAAAAACCGCGGAGGTAAGTCGATGTACAAAGTTATAAGACCCCCCACGCTGAACAAATGGCCTTCATCACCGGATTATTAATTAATTAATTAGTTCCTTTTCCTTTTCGCTCCTTACACTTTAATTTAAAAATTGTCGTAGTTTTGATTATGGTTTAAACGTGTTACGAAGAGAATAACATCCTGCTTACACATTTAATGGTAGAAACGTCTGGTTACAACGGTAGATTTTACAATATATCCCTTATCCTTTGTTGCAAAGATTATAGTGGTCGAACAGTTTACTTTAGGTAAACTAAATTTATGAGGGGTTATTGTATTGTAAATCTTTAGCTTATTTGTCGTTTCAAGTTGGAGGAACCATTCGGGTTCATGCAACTTGTATAACAAAGGGGTTGAAATTTATTTGAAACGTTAAACGCTTTGTCGGGCGAGCACTGTAATTAATTGCATTTGTCGATTAATAATTTAATTTCGTAGATTAATTATTTGTAGCGTATTCGAGTTACGCATTGTTTTTATATTAATTTTTATTGTCGTTCATTAATCATTAATCAAATATGGTTATATCAATTGATAAAGCTATTCTTGAAGCTAAATTTGTAGTTAAAAAGTTGGATAATATATACAGTAATATTAACCAACCGGAAAATGTATCGATTGCTTTAATTAGAGCATCGATTAAAAGTGTCGAGCAAATTGAAACCCATTTCAAATCTTTTTGCAAGGATATTTTCTTTGATGAAGAGAGTGAACAATTGGATGAATTCTCGGCCCTTAGGGTGAAAATCAATGATTATCTATTAGATATTCGTATTATCGCTGAACAATGCGAATTAGATCGGGTAGAAAATAAGCTATAGGTGGAAAATATGAATAATTCTTCTACGCAAATTATGGAAATTCGCTTGAAACATCTTTCTGTCCCACGGTTCTCCGGACGCATTTCAGATTTTGAGAGCTATAATGCAATTTATAAGCGGTTGATTCGCGATAATGTCGGTTTGTCCCCTGTGGAAAAAATTTGCTATCTCGTCGATACACTGGATGAGTCGTCGCGTGCCTTAATAAAACACTTGCCATTAAATGATTATGCATACGAGGAAGCCTATAAAATCATTACTAATCGTTTTCAGTCCAAGAGGTTATTACTTTCAATGCTCTTAAAAAATGCCCTAAGGTCAGTTCTTCAGACTCGCATGCGGAAATCCGGCAATTAATTAGTTGTTTTGATGAAAATATATTCGCGTTAAAGCAGATGGAAATAGATTTATTAGATTTTATGTTGTTTAATCTGTTATCGAAAAAATTAGATACAAACATTTTAAAGCGCTTCGAGTTAGGAAATAGTGATGAGATTCCCTCGTTCAAAGATTTAAGGTCGTACATTGTAAAACACTGTAAGGTGTTGGAAATAAATGACATTGCTTCAGGAACATGCTTAAAATCTCGATATTCCGTTAAAGAAAGAGAAACAGGAAGGTCTGTTAGCACTTTGGCTAAAACCTCTTTAGTTGGTACCACCAATGATGGTAAAAATTGCAGTTTATGTCAAGCTGTGCATCCTATTTATAGATGTAAGCAGTTTCTCGATAAAACCCCTCAGGAAAGATTTGAGGTGGTAAAGCTTAAAAATCTTTGTATTAAATGTTTAAATACTTCACATTCGGTGAAAAATTGTAAGTTAGATTGGTCGTGTAGAAAATGTCATCAGTCGCACAATTCGTTATTCCACTTCGATAAACGAGAAAAATCGATGTCTCCACGCAGACAAACCCATCGTCAAAAATCAGGGTCTCCTCGGAGAGCGGCGCCTAAACTTACTGCTACTAGTAGACCCAGTGAAGACAATCTGTTGTCATCGGTTGTACATGAACAACCTGCCACTAGCTCGTGGATTTCGACGTCATTAGAACACACAACCACGATGTTAGCTACGGCAATGGTGTCGGTGCTTGATTATACAGGAACATTGTAATCTGTTCGTGTAATATTAGATAACGGATCCCTGGAAAGTTTTATGACTGAAAGGTGCCGTCAGAAATTAGGTTTAAGGAAAAGGAGAGCCAATGTCATTGTTCAAGGACTTGGCTTGAATTCGTTGTTGGTGTCTGGTGCACTATCGTGTGTAGTCAGCCCCTCGGGAGCACGGTCTCCAGCATATGAAATTGAGTGTTATATTTTATCTAACATTTGTAATCAATTACCTTCGTCGTCGATAGGGGTCAAGGAATGGTCGCATACTAGAGGTTTGGCCTTAACTGATCCTAATTTTAATATTCCTGGTAAAATTGACATGCTACTCGGAGCGGAAATCTTTGCTCAGGTTTTGTTGAACGAATCTCGTTGGGGTGTCGCTAACGAGCCAGTTGCTATTAAAACAACCTTTGGTTGGGTTTTAACGGGAAAGGTCGTTTCCCCGAATAGTTCTATTACGTCGTTGTGTGCTTTCGTTGAGCCCTTAGACAGCGACATTCGTCGATTTTGGGAATTAGAAAATATTCCCTTCGAGAAACACATTTATCTTAAAGAAGAAAAGTGTGAAAATCAATTTGTGGAAAATTATAGACGTAACAAGGACGGTCGTTTTGTAGTGTCCTTGCCCTTTAAAATTTCGGAACCCTCATTCGTGGGTATGAGATCAATTTGTATTAAAAGATTTTTATCGTTAGAACGTTGTCTGCTAAAAAATCCTGAATTGTATTCAGATTATAAAAAATTTATGGAGGATTATTTGACAAGCGGGCACATGGTTCAAGTGGAATCGCCTGAAAATTCGTCGGTTCATGAGAAAATGTATTACATTCCCCATCATGCTGTACATAAGCGTAATAGCACTACCACCAAATTTTGTGTGGTTTTCGATGCTTCGTGTCCGGATCAATCTGGAAATTCGTTAAATGATAGCTTGGCTATTGGCCCTGCTCTGCAAAAGGACATTGCAGTTTTGTTATTACACTTTCGTGTACATCCTATCGTAATTACAGTTGATACTAAACAAATCTATCGGCAGATGTTGGTTAAAGATACTCATCGTGATTATCAACGTATCGTCTGGAGATTTTCTCCGTCAGATCCTATTATGGACTTTAAATTAAATACTGTGACTTATGGAGTTTCGTCGTCGCCTTTTTTGGCCTTGCGTACTGTTCAAGAATTGGCCAGGTTAGAATCAATTAATTTTCATTTCGCGTCATCGGTATTGGCGAGCGATACCTATGTTGATGACTTAGTCACTGGATGCAATTCGATTGAAGCAATTGGTGAATTGAATAGTATTTGCACTAGTGGTGGTTTTCAATTAAGAAAATGGAGTAGTAACTGCCCGGAAGTGATGTCCAACTTGAGCGTGTCCCTGTCCAGTTCGGACGCAATTACATTTCAAGATAAAGATAGTGGTTCAATAAAAATTTTGGGCCTTTCGTGGCGTGTTCTTACAGATGCATTTTTATACAACTTTCACGTTGAAGAGAGCACTTGCACTAAGCGTAATATTTTGTCGCCTATCGCAAAAATTTTTGATCCTCTCGGTTTGATAGCACCTGCAGTACTGTTCGCTAAACGTTTAGTTCAAGATCTTTGGCTTTTAGGTCTCGGGTGGGACCAAGAGCCTCCATTGGAAGTCATACAAAAATGGAAACATTTTTTGGGTGAATTGCCAGCGGTTTCAAATATTGAGATTTCGCCTCGCATCGTATGTCATAATTTTAAAAAGGTGGAGTTGCATGGGTTCTGTGATGCTTCTGAAGCTGGGTATGCAGCTGTCATCTATTTTCGTTCGTTCGATCTAGAAGGTAATATTACCATGTCATTAGTATGCGCAAAATCAAAGGTTGCTCCTACTAATCGCGTTTCATTGCCCCGTCTCGAATTGTGTGCTGCCGTACTCTTGGCAGATTTAGTAGATTTTGTCAAAAATATTTATACAGATATTATATCCTTTAGTAATATTTTCGCGTGGTCAGATTCTACTGCTGTTTTGTCTTGGATTCGGTCTTCATCGCATAAGTGGAAGACATTCGTTAGCAATCGCATTTAGGAGATTCAAGAACGTATTCCTCCATCTTCGTGGTTTTATGTTAAGTCCCAGGATAACCCTGCGGATTGTGCCTCACGTGGACTTTTGGCTTCAGAGTTGGTTCATCATCCATTATGGTGGACAGGACCTTCTTGGTTAGTGCGTCGTAGCGAAGAATGGCCAGTAACGTCGCTACCACCTTATCGACTCATTTCAGATGGACGTCGAATATCGTACTTTGTCGTTAACAGTCATTATGTCTGAGAATTTCTTGAATTTGTTGTTGGATAAATTTTCAAAACTGCAGAAAATTTGTAGCATTATTACACGTATTCGTCATTTCATTCGTAATGTTCAATGTCCAGCAGAATTGCGTTCAAAATATTCTGATGGCTTGTCTCTAGCACAGCAACAAGAGGCTATACATTTATTGATTAAAAGAGTTCGAACAAATGTTTTTGCCCAAGACATTGCAAATATTAAAACTGGAAAACTTGTTAGTAAACAACTTCGTAGCCTTAGTCCGTTTCTAGATAGTCGTGATTTGTTGAGGGTGGGCGGTCGCCTACGAAATTCTGAGTTGTCGCATGATGCAAAATTTCCAATTTTGCTTCCTCGGTCGCATCGGTTGACTGAAATTATTATATTAGATTGTCATGAAAGACAATTACATCCTGGAAATCGAACAACTCAATTTTTACTAACTCAAAATTATTGGATCTTGTCCGCAAAAAGGGCTATTCGACAATGTTTGAAATCCTGCAGTCGTTGTTTTCGTGTAAACCTCGTGGCTTTAAGCCCCCTATGGGGGATTTACCAGCTTCTTGGTTAACTCTATGTAAGGCGTTTTACATACGGGAGTCGACTTTGGTGGACCTTTCTCTGTCACGATGAATCGATGTCGTGGCGCAAAATCATTGAAGGCGTATATTTGCTTATTTGTTTGTTTCAGCACTAAAGCCATCCATTTGGAACTAGTGTCTAACTTGTCGACAGACGCTTTCTTGGGTGCTTTACGTCGATTTATTGCTCGAAGAGGCAAATGTATTCAAATCCATTGTGATAATGGTACTAATTTCGTTGGGGCCTCTCGTGAAATCTCTCAATTGATGCGCCATTCGGCAGGCATTGAGGGAATCGAATTTGTGTTTAATCCTCCTGCTGCTCCTCATTTTGGTGGGTTGTGGGAGGCCGGAATTAAATCAGTAAAATCCCATTTAAAAAGAATTATCGGTGAACAAATTTTGTCGTTTAAAGAATTCTTGACGGTGTTGATTAAAGTCGAAGCGATTCTTAACTCACGTCCACTATGCGCACTGAGTTGCGAACCGCATGACTTTTCGTATTTGACCCCGAGTCTTTTCTTAATGTTAAACCAGTCTCGGTGTTGCCAGACCGGAATTTACTGTCCATAAACCCCTCTCGTTTAAATCGCTGGCAACTGTTGCAGCAAATGCAACAAGGGTTTTGGAATAAATGGAGTGCTGAATACCTGCACACGTTGCAGCAGAAAGGTAAGTGGTTGAGGAATTCCGCTACCCTACCTATTTATTCGCTTGTCCTCTTAAAGGAAGAAAATAACCCCCCTCTACAGTGGCGTTTAGGAAGAGTAGTAGATGTTCACCCTGGTAGAAATGGTATCGTTCGGGTAGCTACAGTCAAGACATCCCAAGGGTTAGTTAAACGCACCCTAGTGAAACTATGTTTACTGCCAGTTACTTAATATTTAATGGTATGTATACATATATTCACTTATATAAGTTTGTCGGTTTAGGTTTCTTAGTTAATAGTTATTATTACTTTTAAATATAAAGTAAGTTAGTTCATACTTATTTTGGTAGGCGGGATGTTCGGTCTCTTTGTCGCACGTTCGCGTGGTTAATTTTAAGTTATTTTAAATTTGTAGTTGTAAATCAAATAGCAAAACTGTCATCCCTTGTTCCCTTATATCCTGTCGTAAAAATTCCTTGTGCATGTGTAAATAAGTTGACTAAGGGTAGTAGTGAACAAACACTCTCTTATGAATATCGAAGCAGAACAGTCGGTTTTTCGTTCGGTAACGTGAGTTTGTCAATAGTGCCGCGGACTTTATCGATAAACCCCTAAAAAACACAGTGCAAGTGCAAGGTAACACGGTCTAAATCTCGCATACAGTCCACTTAGTTGAAGGAATAGGAACTGCAGCTTAGAACAACAAAAAACCGCGGAGGTAAGTCAATGTACAAAGACCCCACGCGCTGAACATATTTGGTTGACGTGGCCCGCTGTTATATTGTTTCTTGCAGAGCCATGTCGGCCATATATGTGTGACGATATGTTAGGTTATGTTTCTTTTTATCAGCTGTAAATTTGTTACAGTTGATACAGTTATATTTGTAAAGTTGTCTTGGGAAAAGTGCAGTAGAAAATGGCTAAAAGAAAATATGTAAGCGATGATGATTTGCGAATAATATTAGAAAGTGATAAATTTTTATGAAGTGATGAAGATGAAAAATGTGCAGATTTTAGTTCAGATGATTCTTTAAAAGACCCTGGATATAATTCTTCACCAAATACATCAGAAAATGAAGATGATGATGAAGTAGTTGAAAATATTGAAGAAGTAATTCAGGATCTACAACTAGAAGAGGAAAGCGAGGAGTTAGATAGTCAGTTTCCAGAGGTTCCGAAGATTGTTAAATGGACAGAGTACGAAGGTCGTCATAAAACATTTACTTTTACTGGCAACTCAGGTTTACAAATAGATGTGGCAGAAGATATTACTCCATTTGATGTGTTTTTATTATTTGTTGATGATAAAATTATAAATATTATCGTAGTGGAAACAAACAGATACGCCGAACAGAAATTGAATAATAATCAAACTAAGAGTAAAAGTCAAATAAAAAATGGGTTCCAACTGATAGTGAAGAGATATAAAAGTTTTTGGGGCTTTTTATATGGATGGGGTTAGTAAAACTTGGTAGTATTCCATCCTATTGGTCAACAAGCGATAATTATAAAAATTATGTAGCGGCAAAAATTATGTCTCGTAATCAGCGGCGTGCCCTCATGAAAGAGATGGAAGCACCGCTTCCCTAGTTGTTATAGGTAGAAATATGAAATTCCGGGCATTAAGAGTGTAGTCAATATTCGATAGAATTCTCCTTGCTCCTGGCATATTTCAGTATTCAGAACTAACTTCCTCAAGCCAAGCACAAAACACTAACAACAGGAAAACGAAAGAGAAATTTCTAAATTCATGAATCGTGACGCATTCACAACCTGTACACGACCCTTCGTAGACGATCGCCCGTCCTTGTCTACCTGCATACAAATAAATGAACCTGTGGCATTTTCTAACGCTTCCAAAGTTAATACGATCTCAGTTCCGGTTCATTGCAGACGTCGTGTGCTCATCACTATCGTGTATTATCGAATGCTGATGATATTAGCAAAGCTGAAAGCGCTGTTTACTAAAGCTTCTTGCAATATCGTATACGTATTCATACTCATAAGGTGTTAAAGGTAAAACATCCGTTATTATGTGATGATAAAACGCATACATATTTGAAATTCGCATATTTTAATAATAGCACGGCTTCATAAGTAAAGTATTAGTAAATCTTATGTGTAGTAATAATTCTTTTTAAAATTACTGCACTTCATCTGTATTTTAGATCATTTTTAATTGCAATTACAAAAAATTTGATAGTAACCCATAATTAGGTAGTATTTGTATTTGTGATCAGTGCCATTTAAGAATAACTTGTGTTACAATGGAGCAAACCAATGAACAGTCTTGTTCCTCAGTGCCGGGAAATAGACAATTAAAAGCAAACGAGAGTAATAATAATGGTTGCGTTTGCGTGGTGTGTAAAATTTTAGAAAAATGATTTTCTCAATACATCTTTTGTATCAATTGTCTTAGACGAAACAATCGACATAACTAATTTTAGCCAGCTAGGTGTGGTAATACGTTAAGTAAAATTGGGCAAAGATGTTCAAGAACGGTTTTTGAAATTTTTGGATATAACCGCCGACAGAACAGCAGATGTCATGTTTATAAAAGTATTTGACATTATTGAAGAACTACAGTGTGGTGCACTACTTGTTGCTCAGGGTTACGACGTAGCTGCTGTAATGGCAAGACACTTGGGCGGTCTTCAAGCAAAAATAAGACAAAGATTTCAAAATGCAATGTGGCCTTCCTCACATTTTAACAGCTGGCTTTTAATGCAAGATTTGCAGAATAATTTATTGGTTCTATTTTAGCATATTTTTTAAAAAGGTTGGTTCAATTCTAAATGGAAGTTTATTGGCATCAAAGGTTATGAATAACTTTTAGGTAATTTGAAAATTCAAAATAATACAAACATTAACAATACATAAATCAGCAAAACAAATTATTTTAAATTCAAAGAAATAAAGCTGTAGTACGCCTCCAAAACAACACTGACTTTCTTATATCTACCTTTTTTGCTTCTAAACGCAAAGCTCAAGCTTCTTAAGTTACACATAGTCACACACGCACCACACACGCACGCTTGTCACACGCACACGCGCGCAACACACATGCGCACACGCATACACTGGGTGTTTTTCAAAATACGGAAAATGGAATTTACTTATGTTAAAAAAAAGAGGAGTATTAAAAACCTAAGATTCAAAAGGAGATAGAATTAAGTGCCAGCTTCAAGCGCTTCCCTTCTAGAGAATTTTACGGCACGGCACGCCTCTGCTCGTAATAGATTTGAATTATTGCAGTCAAATATTCATTTTTCAAACAATGAAGAAATTCCCCAAGGGTCTAGTACAGCACCCAAACACACTAAACTTAACAATAAAGAACAAAACTCCTATCAGAGAAAAAGCAAGAAACTAAATCGCCTTACCATAATAAAACTAATCAAAGTTACCTATCTAATTAAGGCGTAAATTCCAATGTACGAAATTCTTAGAAAGGATATTTATTTTTAATGAGCAGAAAGATTTATCAACTAACCTAGATAGGATATTTATTATTAATTACAATACAAATTTTAATACACGAAAGGGTTATTTTCAATTAACGGAATTAATTTTTGTGTTGAACGCCAAAGGAATTTAAGGTAAAAATTATTGCATATAAACTAATCGATTAGTTACGAAAATGAACGTGACAACTAATACAAAAACTGTCTATAAAACAACACGCTAAACAACAACAACAACGCAGCAATAATCGAACCAAATCTTAACGCCGAAATAGCAGGCGTAATAAAGAACACCAGGAGAAGACCACCATCTTAAATGAAACGAGCGCAAGTTAGAACCGTACGGTATAGATAAACAAAACACAAAGAACGACAAAGGCACATAAATGGACCCAACAGAACTGGAAGACACAATACAAGACTCTCAACAAAACCAGCCAATCCAAGAACAACAGCGACCAGTACAAAAAGGGTCTAGTACAGCACCCAAACCCACTAAACTTAACAATAAAGAACAACACTCCTATTAGAGAAAAAGCAAGAAACTAAATCGCCTGACCAAAATAAAACTAATCAATCAAATAAAGCAAACAAAACCACACAAACAACCAAAACAACACAACTGACAGTAACAAGACAGGAATGGAGAAAATAAACACCAACGCACCCGTAACAAACAACATAATATCCAATCGATAATTAAGGCACAACACATAAAACCAAATACTCATCGACAATTCCAATAAACTCCACAAACAGCATCCGAACACATACAACCCAAAGCCCTATTAACTATACGTGAATTTAGAGAATTCCTTGAAACAAGCACCGTTGGAAGAAACAAACCTTCAAACGACAGTCCTAAGACACATACACAGGACAATTTCACCCGAACGTGAAAAAAATAACATTCTCGACAATCGAAGTCGTGTATAGAATAACACTTAAGAAGCACGCAATCTTCATCTACAGTGGAAACATATACCAACTGATGCAACAACTGTATGTATAAAAGGTGTGCGATGTTTCTACCTGAACGGGATATACAAACAATTTGTCACGACACACGGAAATTTACTAAAAACCACGGCTTCAATCGATGACTCTCACTATACATCCTGATGGATAGTAAACCACGACTAACGCAAATATATGTTAATAATAATAAAACGGTCTCACACGAGCTACGAAAGGTGGCAAAAGAACTAACCATAGATATATCGTACATACAGAAATTACACTCGCATAAACACCAATTCAGAGGCATGCCTATCATGGCCCAAATTGTCAAAGCAAAACGAGACACAAAAACCACCATCGTCTTACTATACAAGGAGTTCACAATAACTACCACATATACAAGGAGACGCACCGCATATGCACACAGATTAGCATAAGGAAAACAGACACTGGGATCATCGCCAACTTATACTTGCAAAACGCTGACACAAAAAAAACATGCCTACAAAGAACACACAACATACAGAATGCGTACGCGCACACAGCATTACTATTCATAAACGACATAAACGCGAAATCAATATTATGCCACAGCAGAAATCCCGACGAGAAAGACAAACAAGTATAAAAGCTGATTGGTGAACTCCAGTTAACTGTAATCTGTGAACTGAACAACCTGCCAATATACACGGGCATACACCAACCTCGATGTCGCACTGACCAATCGTGTGACATGGAATAAAATCACCAACTGAAAAATACGCGAGCACCTTACACTAATTGACCACAACGCAACAACCTTTAACATACAACAAGCGACATCAACACACCAAGATGACAGATCCAAAGAAATTACATATAACTATAACCTAAGGAAGACAAACTGGGTAAAATTAGTATAAACATTCAAACAAGCACAAACACAAAACGCAACAACGACTATAACGTCCATAAACATGCCGAAAAATTAACTGAAAATGTCCTGCAAGCAATAAAAGCCTCCAATTTCCTTATCGGGAAAGCAGATAGGCCACCAGGCTGGGCTGGTCCCAAAAGTTAAAACAATTGAAATCCCAAACACAACAATTAAAAAAGATAAATTAAAAATTAAAGACCGAGGAGGAGCGTGCGTACAACCTAGAGAGATACAAAACACTAAAAATGATATACAAACAAAAACAACAAGAAGAAAAACAAAAAAACCCGGAATAGTGAAAATCTCCTAGAAACAAACACGTGGGAATTGCTATATAAAATCATAAGGCATAAGATAAGACCACCACTCAACACTAAAAATACAAGTAAAAAAAAAAGAAATAGCTACAACTCGAACATGTAAGGACACGACAGAAATAACGTTACAAGAACGACTGCCGGGCAACAACCCAGAACAGGATACTCAAGAGCCAAGAATAACAAGAGCAAGAACTGGATTAGAACACGAAACACCGTACGAAGTCCAGCCCATCTCGGAAGATAAGGTTGAACATGCTATCAGGCAGGGCAAAGAAAACCTTAGGTTCAAGTACAATACAGACCGAGGTATTGCACGCGCTAATAGACCAAATAGTAACACGTCTAACAGAATTGTGTAATGAAAGCCTAACACAAGGCGTATTTTTTGACATTGCGAAAGCAGGAAAGCTGGTCGCCATTAAGAAAGAGCACGACAGAAACCCTACAAATCTCGACTCGTATCGACCAATCAGCCTGCTGAACAGCCTGGCCAAAGTACTTGAAACAACCGATTACCAACAGACTGACACTACACATACAAAAGACTGGAGAGCATAAGCAGCAATTCGACTTTAGAACCGGCAAATCGACTGAAGACGCCACAAGCACAATAATCCAGTACGCCATAGCGATATTTATTGACGTCAAAGGGGCATTCAATAACCTATGGTGACCAACACTCTTCCGAAGTTACTGCCGGACGAAACACAAGTTATAATCAAAAGTGAGTACCAGATCTTGAAAAAAGATATAGCCAAGAAATGCTCCTAGGGATTGGTCTGCAGATCGATCTTCTGGGACATCGTGGCAGACGAATTACTTGAAAGACTGGAAACGTCGCTGAGTGCACGGTGCGTGATAGCTTACGCTATCGTCATTCAAGGGGACTCTATACGACACCTGCAAGTACGAACCATCAACGTGATGGACATGGTTAATCAACGGTGCAAACAAAACAAACTGGAAAATTTCGAGAAATATAGCAACATTCATACTACTAAAAAGTAAACTAACAATTAGGCCAATCTTCAAGCTAGATCAAACCACCAGTAAAAGAAAAACCAACCAAAAATACATAGGAATCACCATTGACTAGAAACTAAAATTCTGGGACCACATAGAAGGAGTGAACAACAGAACCAAGAAGACAATGTACAAATTTGTTAATATACAGACTACCATTTCAACATATACGAATTAATACGAATAATCCTAGCATCAGTGACATCGGTTGCTGCAAATGCATGGGCTTATAAATTAAACTTAGTTGGACAACTTACAAAAATAAACCTAGCACAAAGAACCATACCGGTGAGACTAACTAGATCCTACAGGACCGCTTTCACACTTAAAATATTTCCTCTTTACTTGAATATATTCAACAGGTTAGCAAAATATGGGCTGAAAAAGAACAACCATCAAGAAATACATAGACTTGTCGAAATTAACACCCGACACTTGATTCTTCGATGCTTTACCCAAAGGCACTATAATTGGCCAGGAAGCGAGTTTTTTACATCGCCCAACATTTTTCATGCGGTCCGTGTCGGGAATCGGACCCGGGATTTTGGAATCAGCAGTCGTACGCAAACCTGTCTGATTCATGTAGTCGCCTGAAAGCAAACCCACCAGCAATAAAAAATCAAGAACCAAATTTTGCAAATATAGCAAGGCCGATAGAATACCACTAGCACAAAAAGAAGGACATACTGTAACGTGTCATACCTCGATCAAAGTTCACCTATTCAATCTTCCTTAATAGATATTTACTTTGTTACTTAAATCTTCTGGGAGACCTTATCATCAGGGCTAAAACAGTGGGTTCTTTGTATTATCTCTGCGATAGTATACACATGGAAATAATTTATCCAACAAAAATTTCACTAATTTAGTTTGAAATAAGACAAAACAACATGTGATATAAATACGTATAATAATTGTAATTGAACTAACAAGATAATCAAGCTGCAAAATTATTTTAGTAAAACTAATAAAAATTTAATCTTTAACAAATTTTAATTCTCTTAGAACTTTAACAAAACTGTAAATTTTACTTCAGTAAATTTTCTTTCTTTTCTTTTTAATAATTACAGTGTAGCAAAGGCTAACAAAATAAACCGTCGTGATATGAGCTCATGTCCCGGAGGTTTTTACAAGATAAAATTTAGAACGTATTAATTCAAACATAAATTAAAGCATTGCATCTTCACAGTGCAATTAGTGTAGAAACATTTGCGAAACAAACAATTATTATAAGTTTTTTTTTTATATAAAAATGTAAAATGGATATATACATAAATACCTGAATAAAGTATTTTCAACGTCTTTGACCTCAACACACTTCAGGGCAAAACGCGATCAATGGAAATAACAACAGATGGTGTGACCTCATGGCGAACACTCGAACACCTGATCCTCTAACCCAAAGAATCTTAATCCAAAAAAAGCAAGCTTTCCAGGAATCAATCCAAGATATAGAAACAGTGTAAATTAGTTCAATATCTCTGCTGATAATTTCTAATTTATTCGTTTTATAATACTCGAACAAGTATTCAAATTCACTTAAATGGCAATCTAACCAAAACCATATTGAAGTGAACAACACGTTTTTAAATATTAAATTAATTTGCTACAACAGATAACCTTATTTAAAAATCATTGTATAATAAATAAAATCAGCTTACCCCTAGCCGGCGATTTAATTTATTTTTAAGAAGAAACGCTTCTAACAAGCAAACTAACGTTTAGAAAAATAGCACGCTGCTTCGTGTCCATCTTCCACCAAAAGTTGAATAAGATAGCCCGATCTTATCAAGTGCGCAGAATACTAAAATATGCCTTTTGATCCCTACCTAACAGAATTTCGACTAATAAGACAAAGGAACTTGCTTTTCCGTTTAACGTATAATCTAAATGGAGGTAAATAAAATTGCCTAACGTCCGGATTCGTAGCAGTTAAATCGAACTGTTACAATACAAGTTTCTCCCGAATGTGCAAAAACGCTTAGAAATAAAACATCTTCAACCTTCCGAAGGAGTAATATACTTTATCACTGGACACAGCCCATACAACAGATACAAACAGACTAAATGTCACCTTATGTGAGTGCGAAAGACCGGCACTCTAGAGCACATAATACTGGAGTTTCCCCTAATCGAAGAACACACAGGACAAGAAAGACCGCCTCTACATGGGAAAACAATATACAATATCCCGAGGAACGAAAAGGACTTAAACCCATTGTACATACTCGCAAAGAAAATAACACTAGAGACAAACGCACAATACATAGCACTTTAAGAAGGCAGAGCAAACACTCCAGTATTAAAGAAAAACAACACCCAAAAGGTACTAGGGCGGAATTCCAGAGAATTTCAGAAAATATATCCCTGAAGCCAGGAATGAACTAATACACCAACAACACAAACATGTAAAATAAGTTAAGTTGGGCTATATTACAGATAGGTGGCGGAAATAGAGATAGGGTTAGGTTAAGTTAGTAATAGATAATAGAGACTAATTAATATAAAATCTAGATACGATATACAAACGCAGCATAAAGCAACCGATGAACTGTGCAATCGAAAATTGGCAAACAACAGAAAACTGCATACCAACAATCGAAGAAAGTAGAATAGTTTTAGGATCTAGGCATGAAGTTCCTATTTCCGATGCCTATGTCCAGATAAGTAAGGTTGCGATCAGGGTCCTCGATTTCTAGTTGCTGATGCTTGGGTCCCTGAAACGGCAGATATATAAGGTAGGATCTCTAGGTATAAGGTAGATTAAGGTGTAGTAGTTAGGGACATATAGGTAGGGCTCGAACATACATCTCCAGTTCCAATGATCTAATCAATTTATATATGGCGTCTGCGGCTTCTTTTTTACTAAGCTATTTTCACGAAACGCTTTGTAACGCGTTGCGTTACGTTAACAATAAATTGGATGTGAAAGAAAGAATATTTCATCTTGAAGGGACAAAATATAATGATGCACTTTGTGTAATAGACTTCCTAAATAATTATTCTTAATTAAACAGCATATTTCAAATTGTGTTACTATAAAAATAAAGACTAGAAAAAATACAACCTCTTATAGATGCATTGCAAAAGAAGTTTCAAGATATAATGATTCCAGTTGAAGACTTTGTTATTGATGAAACCCTTATACCTTGGAGAGGTATATTAGTATTTCGGCAGTACATACCTAATAAAGCTCGCAGATATGGGATAAAGCTTTTTAAGCTATGCACTACTGAAGGATATACTTAGCCCAGCAAAATATACTCAGGGAAATCTGAAAATTATACAAAAAGGGTTGGTTTAGGTAGAACAGTTTGTAAAGAGCTATCGCAAGGACTTCTAAATCAAGGTCACACATTATTTGTCGATAACTTCTATACGAGCTACGAATTAGCATTGTCCTCTTTACACCAAAATACTCACATAGTTGGTACTTTGAGGGCCAATAAAAATATGTGCCACGCGAACTTTTACGCGTTAAACTAGATAGAGGCCAAATCATAACGAAAAAGAGCAAAATGGAATTGTGGTACTAAAATGGCGGGATACACGCGTTGTAAGAATTCTATCAACTAAACACGCTCCACACATGAGAAATATTACAGGCGACAAGGAAGAAAATGGAGCAGATGGGGGATATAATGCTGACCAAATACTAATCGAAAACAGAGGTAAAGCTGGTATTGGTCTATCAGATCAAATTTGTTCATATGCCACGACCCTGAGGAAGGGTATAAAGTGGTACCGGAAGCTAGGCATAGAGTATTTGGTATGAATGCTTTTGTAGCATATAAAACAGCAACTAAAAATCAGCTAAAATACGATGATTTCGAGAAGAAATAGCATCAAGCTTGCTAAATTTACAAAAAAATTAAAACACGTCAAACCCAATTGTCGTAATGTTCATGTTCTAAAAACTAAAATGGATAAAAATAATAAAAAGGTACGCCGGATGTGTACTTTGTGTTATGCAAGAATAAAAAAACTTGAAGGAAGAACTGCTGCTAAAAAAATGGAAAAAAGTATACACATATTGCCCGGATTCCAATCATGCACCTTTTATGTGTTTAGAGTGCTTTGGAAACCACCACAAATCTAATTAACTTTATTTTTGACGCATACCTTATTTTTTAAAAGTTATATTTGTAACTATATTATAGTTTTAGAAAATAAATTACTAAAATAATTAAATTGTTGTTATTTCTCTTATTTTTGAGCAGAGCCAAAACCAATATACCAAAAGTTTCGCCAGAGGCCACGCTTTAAAACACTAAGTAAAATAGCATAGAGTGTCCACCATAGTTATCCGACATGGCTTCAACTGAAACACAACGTGTCGTATATATATGGGTGACGGAGCGCATAGTGATCAAAGTGATGTCGCCCATATATGGTCGACGTGGCAGTCAATGTGTTAATATTAATACTATTCTACCGTTGTAATTACATTCATAGTAACCAATAAAGGCCGTTATTACTATTATTATTTGTTTTAATATTGTTAAACACGCTTTGTGGCCATTGCATAGCTATTGGTAGAACTGTGGTGGAGTCTTTAAGGTGGTAAGTTGAGAGAGGTGATATTTAACGCAGGTCTTGGACCTTAGGATTCAGAGGGGTCTTTAGGAACCGCGATGGGGTTTTAGGACAAGACATTCCTGTAAAATAATTATTGTAATAAAGTGTAATGATAAGATGGAATTAAACAACAATATTTAATGATAACAAATGAACATTTATATAGATTCAGTACAACAGCAAAACATAATAATACTTTAAGCAATCATAATAATAATAAAAGTTGACTTACGTTGTAGAATTTCAGTGACCATTGTAATTATTGACAATGTCCAACAACCATAAAAGGTCAAGTCACCATTCTTAGTATTGGCTCCGAGCCGACTTACTCCAGAGCAGTGAATGATCTAGGGCTTCATGCCAACTAGCTAACTAACTCGATAACCGACAAATAGTCTGCTGCTTGGTTTTATACCTGCTGATAACAAAATATTGGTTTTCTGCTAAAGGCTGTGGCGGGCAATAAGAATGTATGTTTAATAGTGGTAAGCCAAAACTTCCCTGAGTTCTAAGACATGTAGAAAACCTAATTGTGGTTAGTATAAAGTAAAGACACAGTAAAGTTTGGAGCAAAAGATTAAACATACAAAAAGATAATTGTGGTGAGGTAATTTCAAGGACGTGATATATGATAAGCATGTTGCAAGGTTTCCTAGAACAAAGGATGTGCAGCTTACTGATTGTGTTACAATGTAATATTTTGAAATGAATTTGTAATCTAAATATGGATTCGACTAACAAAATTTAGCTCAAATCAAAACTACAAAATATGTGTATAATATTTTATACTTTGGTAGACAAATTAATTGAAGAAAAATTCATACTGGCTCATTAACTAAAAAGAAAAAAAATTCTCGCTGTGTGATATGGTGTCATCTAATTGAAAGCGATATTTTTGTACATTGGATTCAGAATTTCACTTGTAACTTCTTCTACTATGATCACTAAAAGTATATTTATTACGTGTTTTAGAACCCACAGCTTTTTAACTACGTGTGGATGTGTGCATCATTATATTTTTGTTCAGTTTTGACTATGTTGCGCGTGAGAGCAACAGTAATATTAATAAGGTAAACAAGTGTTTCAGATTTGTTGATATAAATGATGTTGGATCGGTTATAAGCTAGATCGGTGAATATGTTCAATCCTAATGTAATAGAATTTCAGCATTTTCAGAACTGCTAACGGTGAATACTTATAATAAGAAACGGGTTTCCAATTAAATGATGCTTTATAGCTAATTTTGAGTTCATTGATTTTTGCAAATTGATGGTATAGAACCACATTTACAACATTTGTCAATTACATTTTTAGACAGAATATGTTTTTCATAATGGTTTGTTTGCATTATTCTGCTTGTAAATAACCAGGCGTGACTCATATTACTGACAGTTTTTTTTATTTATAATAGGTCTCCCAAAAGAAAGTTTATATCTGAATAACTTACTTTACATTTGATTTTTTTAAATGCTTCACAAGTATTACATTAGCCAGGAAGCGAATTTTCTTTACCTGGAAATTTTGAATTTTGCCAAACCCATGCTGTTCCCAGCAAGGTAGGAATCTTTAACGTACGTCACAAGACTCACACAGGAGACCTACATTTTACCTCTCATCCGACCGAGGTGTATTTTTGTGTAAAATGTTTGTACGAAGGCGTAGAAGGGCCATAAAAAATCGCTCACTTACTTTACTTAAATTTTGAGTTCCATCTCGAAATTTACTTAAATTTCGACTTCGATGTCGAAATTTAGTTAACTTTCGACTTTGACCTCGAAATTTATTAAATTTCGACTTTGATGTCGAAATTTATCTAAATTCGAGTTCGACTTCGATCTCGAAATTTATTAAATTTCGAGTTCGAAGTCGAAATTTACTTAAATTTCGACTTTTATCTCGAAATTTTACTGGATTTTTTAACTTACAGTCAAAAGTTTATTCTTGTTGGTATTTCGAGATCGAAGTCGAAATTTAACTAAATTTCGACATCGAAGTCAAAATTTATAAAATTTGAGATCGTAGTCGAAATTTAACTAAATTTCGAGTTTGAAGTCGAAATTTAACTAAAATAACTAGAGCGATTTTTTGTGGTCCTTCTACGCCTTTGTATGTTTGCTTAAAATTTTTCAAGCGTACTGTGTCGAGTTTCGAACCCGGGACCTGCACATAGTAGTCACACACATACTAAATACGTCACAGACCCGCCTAAATAGCTAATTACATAAATGCAAGAAATCTGGCTGTGAGACCTGTCATTTGATAGTGCGACTTTTAGAAATTTAGTTGCCAAAGAGCGCTTCTCAGGAGCAGACGGCGCCTTAGGTGTGCGAGAATTATGGGAAAACCGTGATTCGGCAACTATAGCGTAGAAGAAATTCTGCAGTCATGGTGTTTGCATAACTTAAATAATTCGCCAAGTACTTCTCCCATGCGGAAATGGGTTGAAAACTTTGAAAAGATCGGTTAAACACAGAAAAAAGCAAAATCCGGGCGACCAAGATCAACAAGTACCAACGAAAATGTCGATAACTCAACTCAACATAAACTTCATTTATATGCTGTACACAGGTTAAAAGCCTATCCTAGCAGAATGTTACAAATATATATAATTAGATAATAAATTTTCTTTTGATTAAGCCGGTTTTGATCTTTTGTTCCTACGCCGTCTTTCTCTTTGAGTCTTCAGCGAATAAGTGCATTGGTGTATGATGTGTGTGTGTTGTATTATAGGTATATTGGGTGGATGTGTATCTGTATATGTATATGATAGAATATGTAGTGTAATATTATAATATATATATATGTTATACGTATTTATGTGTGTGTGTGTGTGTGTGTGTGTGTGTGTGTGTGTGTGTGTGTGTGTGTGTGTGTGTGTGTGTGTGTGTGTGTGTGTGTGTGTGTGTGTGTGTGTGTGTTATGTGTGATATATATATATATATATATATATATATATATATATATATATATATATATATATATATATATATATATATATATATATATATATATATATATATATATATATATATATATATATATATATATATATATATATATATATATATATATATATATATATATATATATATATATATATATATATATATATATATATATATATATATATATATATATATATATATATATATATATATATATATATATATATATATATATATATATATATATATATATATATATATATATATATATATATATATATATATATATATATATATATATATATATATATATATATATATATATATATATATATATATATATATATATATATATATATATATATATATATATATATATATATATATATATATATATATATATATATATATATATATATATATATATATATATATATATATATATATATATATATATATATATATATATATATATATATATATATATATATATATATATATATATATATATATATATATATATATATATATATATATATATATATATATATATATATATATATATATATATATATATATATATATATATATATATATATATATATATATATATATATATATATATATATATATATATATATATATATATATATATATATATATATATATATATATATATATATATATATATATATATATATATATATATATATATATATATATATATATATATATATATATATATATATATATATATATATATATATATATATATATATATATATATATATATATATATATATATATATATATATATATATATATATATATATATATATATATATATATATATATATATATATATATATATATATATATATATATATATATATATATATATATATATATATATATATATATATATATATATATATATATATATATATATATATATATATATATATATATATATATATATATATATATATATATATATATATATATATATATATATATATATATATATATATATATATATATATATATATATATATATATATATATATATATATATATATATATATATATATATATATATATATATATATATATATATATATATATATATATATATATATATATATATATATATATATATATATATATATATATATATATATATATATATATATATATATATATATATATATATATATATATATATATATATATATATATATATATATATATATATATATATATATATATATATATATATATATATATATATATATATATATATATATATATATATATATATATATATATATATATATATATATATATATATATATATATATATATATATATATATATATATATATATATATATATATATATATATATATATATATATATATATATATATATATATTATATATGTATGATATATATATGTATATATATAGTGGTGCTGTTGGTGCTGTGCGTGCTGTGTGTGTGTGTCGTGCGTGCGTGCGTGCGTGGTGCGTGCGTGCGTGCGTGCGTGCGTGCGTGCGTGCGTGCGTGCGTGCGTGCGTGCGTGCGTGCGTGCGTGCGTGCGTGCGTGCGTGCGTGCGTGCGTGCGTGCGTGCGTGCGTGCGTGCGTGCGTGCGTGCGTGCGTGCGTGCGTGCGTGCGTGCGTGCGTGCGTGCGTGCGTGCGTGCGTGCGTGCGTGCGTGCGTGCGTGCGTGCGTGCGTGCGTGCGTGCGTGCGTGCGTGCGTGCGTGCGTGCGTGCGTGCGTGCGTGCGTGCGTGCGTGCGTGCGTGCGTGCGTGCGTGCGTGCGTGCGTGCGTGCGTGCGTGCGTGCGTGCGTGCGTGCGTGCGTGCGTGCGTGCGTGCGTGCGTGCGTGCGTGCGTGCGTGCGTGCGTGCGTGCGTGCGTGCGTGTGTGTGTGTGTGCGTGCGTGCGTGCGTGTGTGTGTGTGTGTGTAATGGGAATCTAATTGTTAGGGAGTTTTGTTGGTGAGGATACTGTGAAAAAAGTGGTCAAATTGGTGAGGATAATGCGTGATTAAGAATTTAAAGTTTGGGAGAGGAATAAATTGGTCTACGTGAATTTCGGTTTTTCGGGCTTTTGTAGAGAATATGTTAAGGTACACTGGTATACGAGGTAGAACGCAGTTTTCAAGAATGTATAGTCGCAGGAACATAGGTGGAATCTGTACAAGGTTACTACGAAAATTGCCCTGCCCGGTTAGGAATTGAATCGTGGATGGGTGAGAATAAGAAATATGAGTTGGGATGTCAGTAATAGTCGAGAAAATCTCATTAGTGTATCTGCTGTTGGAATATGTGGTTCAAAGGTTCAACCATTCGTGGATGAGGGAGTTGTGAATATGAGATTTAATTTCAGTTTTAGTTAAAGAGCGATAGTCTTCTGGGAGAAGGATAGTGTCATGTAGTGTGATATGTTGGTTGTGTTTTAGGTTTCGAATTTGGACGGAAGAGTTTAATTGTAATTCTAAAGGCGGAACGAGATTGTGTCGCGTATCTGTCCACTAGAGGGGGTGGAGGGGGTAAGGGAAGCCAGGAGTCTAAAGAGCAACGGATTAGTGGTATGAAAATTTTTTGATCAGACGGGCGGGTTCGTTGGTTGAGGTGAAGGGAATATGAAAAGATTGGATAAGGTTTTGGGTTATGATTTTTATTTCATTCCGGAGTTTGTTGATGTGAATGTGATATTTGACGCGTCTATCGATGTGCATTCCTAGGTACTTTACGCAAGGGGATAATGCAATAGAAGTGTTCATGAGGTGAATGGCGGGTGAACGAGTTATGCTTAGGAATCCTTTCAAAGGAATCATTTGAATTGAGATACGGGTTGCCTGTTATGGTAGGACCAGAATTCAACTTGTTGTATTAGTGTAGATACAGTTGGTTTAAGGGCAGAGAGAGAGAGAGAGAGAGCGAGAGAGAGAGAGATAGATAGATAGAGAGAGAGTTGCCATGGATGAGGTAGGTTATATCATCGGCGTAAACAAAGATGGAAATATTGGGAATTTGTAATTCTAGGAGGGAGCAAATAGCAATGCTCCAAAGGTAGGAGATAGGCCTGAACCTCGTGGACAGCTTTGGGTTAGTGTTTTGGATATAGAGTGGAAGTTAGTGGAACAAGTTGCAAATATGGAGCTTCAATAAGATTTGATGGTTCGAAAGAAGTTACTTGGAAAGTTTAGTATTCGGAGACGGGATAGCAGGTTTGGCCACTAAAGAAGTTCAAACGCGGAAAAGAAGTTTAGAAGAAGAGCCATTGTATATTTGCGTTTAGATGATTGGACTGTGGATTTTAAGTACCGGTTATTAGATTCGGCGCTATGACCGGAAGGGAATGCATGTTTGTGCGGTGATAGAAGAGAGTAGAAATTGAGTTTTATAAGAATAACGTGCCAAGAGTAGGGAGTAAAGCGATAGGGCGATATGATTTAAGATCATCAGATTTATTTGGTAAATTGCTGAGGAAAGGTTCCTTGTGATAAACATTTTTGGAACAGGATATGAATGGATTGCCTATTGACTGGCCATGCCTTCTGAAGGATTTCATTTGATATTTGGTCAGGACCAGGAGTCTTTTGGAGGATTAGTGTGGAGATTAAGTTATCCAGTAATGTTATATCTATTTTGGTGTCAGGTTCTATAGTTGGTAGGATTAAGGCGTATCCATGATGGACTGTTGTTCTAGGGTAAGGACTGCAATAGGGGCTGTTGGGATGACTGAGTTTAGTAATATTATGAGAATGTTATAAAATGTCTTCAGATTGGCGTCATTGGTAGTTGTCATAATGTGAGTAGGTATACGTGTAATTAGTCTTCTGTACGTCGTCCATGCATCGGTAGTGCTGTCTTGTACTATTCTGTGCAGATGTGATTAATTAGCCTTAATAATCAATGTTCGGTCTCATTGTCGCACGTTCGCGTGGTTAATTTTAAGTTATTTAAATTTGTAGTCGTAAATCTAGTAGTAAAACTATCATCCCTTGTTCCCTTATATCCTGCCATAAAAATTCCTTGTGCATTTGTGAATAAGGTGGACAGAGTAGTAAACAAACACTTTCTTATGGATATTGAAGCAGAACGGTCGTCGGTTTCTTCGTTCAGTACCGTAAGTTAGTCAAGTGCCGCAGACTTTCGTTGTTAAACCCTCAAAACCTCAGTGCAAGTGTAACGTAACATAGACTCAATTCGCATACAGTCCACTTGGTTGAAAGAATAGGAACTGCAGCTTAGAAAAACAAAACACCGCGGAGGTAAGTCGATGTATAAATTTATAAGACCCCCCGCGCGTGAACAATCAATGTTTTGTAAGTGTTCCTGTTGGTTATACATTTCATCTCAAGATATTGGTTATTATGAAGTTGGGCATTTGATCGAGGTTGCAGTCGGTGTATATTGTTGACGTAGTTATTGAGTTTTTCTACGAAGGCTGTCCAGTTTGCTTTTTGGTGTTGAAGGCGGTGGTTTTTGGTGGGTACGAGGCGGATGGTTTGCAAGGATGTTAAATGTTATGAGATTATGGTCACTGGATTTCTGGATATGAGATAGTGACCAGAAATGGATGCTGCTGGATTGGAAAGGGTAAGGTTGATGTTTGAATGTTGTGTGTTGTGCTCTCAGGTGTATATGTGTGAAGGTCTGTTGTGAATGTAAAGTTGGTGTTCGTATATCAACTCTTCCAAAAATGTCCTTGTTCGTCTGTGTCGTTGTTAAACCATAATGTGGATTTAGCGTTTGCGTCCAGTGAAAAAATTGTCGGCTCGTTTCCAATTTTTGTAAGTGTGTGTTCAAGGTGTAGTAAATAGGTGTTTGTATAGATGCTGTATTAGAAGTAAGATGAGACAAGAAATATTGACTCGTATTTCCAGTGGATTTCGATGATGGTTGTGTGTGTTAGAGGGGAGTGGCGACAAACTACTAGTGGGTCGGTGATTATAACTGCGGATGTGCATTTTGGATCTGTTGAGTCGGGATAAACAAAGTACGGTATGTAGTCGGAAGGTAAGGAATCTTGTTTCGAATAAGGTAAAGTTTTTGATCCAAGGCGAGATAAAATTTGTGCTCTTGAAGAATTTTGGATAGCTCAAGGGTTGCAACACGGGAGTGTTGCAGGTTGATTTGTATCGTATGGAGTTTAAGAATGTGGTGATGGGGAGGGTTGTGCGACCGTCTGTTCGATCGTCGGCTATAGTCCATAGTCAGTGCAGGGTTTAGTTAGATGTACAGCTTGTTCATAAACAGAACAGTCTGTGCTAGTCACTTTGTGATCATGTGGCTTGTTAATGTGTGTACAGTTTGTGCATTTAGGAGCGGATGTGTGAGGGATAGAACAGTACGGGGTAATGAGTGGGACAGCAGATCGGCCACACGTAGAGCGCTGGCAGTTGTAGCATCGGGAAAAGGCGACTAAATCATGGATACGGAAAGATTTATATTCAATGAATACATGGAAGCTGGTAGTAAGAATTTTTCTAAAGTTTGGGGAAACATTCAGGATCAGGCTGTCGGTTGAGGCGGATTGGGAATGGCGGATTGCTATTGAAATTTTAGATCGGTAGGAGTGGAAAGGAATTAATAGGTCAATTTTTGTTGATATACTAGGTCTAATGCTTTTTCGAATGGGATTTTTTTATCTAGGTCAAAATTAATTAGCTGGGGGAGGGAGTTTCGGTTTAGGTAAATTGATGCAACAGGAACCTTTAGTGAGGGATGAAATAAGATTGATATCTGTTGATTAGTTGGTACAGATAGTAATAGCGGATTTAGAAGGACGTGTGCTTTGTTAATTTAGAATAGGAAGTGATGGTTTAAGGGTGGTTTTCATGGTTTTCAATATAAGGTTGAGAGTGATTTCAGTACTGGTGGATAGTATAAACTAACCTAATCGCGGCGATTTGAACCTTCCATTCGCAAACCAATACGTACTTTAAATGTGAATAAATCATCACTGCAGCGCATTGTGAACAAAGACTTAAACCTGCATCCTTACAAAGTCTAATTGGTGCAAAAAATTAGCTAGAAATAGAAGTCAATTCGTTAACCAGGGTACATGAGCGGCTTTCTAATATACAACTTGTTTTCGGCTGAAATTCATTTTCACCTTAACGTACATACGAATGGGCAGAATTGCCATTACTGAAGTGCAACGAATACGAATCACAAGCATCAGAAACGCATATATTAACCAAGAGTTATTGTATGGACTGCGATGTTGGAGCGCGGAATAACCTACCAGTACTTTTTTGAAGAGAAAAGGGGACGCACAGTTCCAGTGAATTCAGAGCGTTATGTGCAAATGTTCAGGTTTTTTTGTTGCTTGAGCTGCAAAACTTTTTTGGTTATAACCAACGACATTGGTTCGAGCAGAATGAAGCCACGTCACACACGTTTAATACGTCTTTGCTACGAGTTCGTGAAATTTTTTCTCACAAATTAATCTCAAAGTGAAACACCTAGTACATAGAAGTGATTATAGCCCAAGTTCATCTATTTCTTGCGTTCATCTTTCACAGAACAGCAGCAACAAATCGAGGGATTACAAATCAAGTTTTCAAAGGTATGCAAACCAACAATGCGGAAAAATAATACGGTATGCTATGACCCTGTAAGAGCTAATAGTTTGTCGAATAAAATAATGACGGTCGATCCACTCGTGGCAACGATATATGTTGATAGATTCATCTTGTTATCTCTAGCTCTCTGCATGTACTGTAAGTTTCATATAAAGAGACCTGCGTTGAAAATACATTTTGGAACGTGTATTGTTGAGTTCAAAATCCCAACTATGGAATTTTTTTCGGATAGGCACAAATGTTTGTCGTCCGATAACAAGTTTAATATTAAAAGGATTATGTTTAGGGTTTAGGAGACAATTGAGTCTATTCACTGGCCAACAACAAATTTATTGTTTAAGGTTTTTGGGGTGATTTTTGATAATGTTGATGTGCTGAATCCAAAAATCACATTGGTTTTGCTCAATCAGGTCAACTTTCTAAAATAATGTAAATATATGTTTTTCCGACATTTTTGTTTACATGTCCGGGCATTTTCACCTCATATAATGCAAAATCCATTTATTTTTCTTGTAATAAACGAATTCTGATAATATTGCACGTGCCAACTGATAACTAATCGAATTTTTACATATTACAGATGAACAAAATGGCTGCAACTAGAAGATGTTGCAAAAATAAGCCTCACGCATTCTGCTACATTTGAGGAGAATTCACAATTGCATCTAACAGGAATTAAGTCACAAGTTTCATTAAGCGTGGTTACCATTCTTATTTTAATATTAAACTTGGTGATCAGGATATAGCATGGGCGCCACACATGGTGTGTAAGTCATGCACCGAGTATCTGCGTCAATGGACCAAAGGCAAGAAGAGTTCTCTGAAATTTGGAATTCCCATGGTTTGGAGGGAGCCTACAAACCATGTGACCGACTGCTACTTCTGCGCTATTGATGTGACTGGGATAAACAGAAAGAACCGAAAGAGCCTCATCGATACTAATCTTGAATCAGCACGTCGTCCTGTGCCTTACTGTGATGAAATTCCGGTAACTGTCTTTAGAGAACTTTTGACATCAGTGACGAAGATTCCTCCAGTGTTCTGGAAGATGATGAAGATAAAGAAGTGATTCTTAACGATGGTGCTCCACATTCTTTCTCCTAAAAAGAGCTGAACGATCCAGTTCGCGATCTCAACTTGTCAAAGTCCTCTGCCGAGCTATTGGCATCCAGTTTGAAGGAAAAGAACCTCCTCTCTGACGGTGCTTGCATTACCTTTTACCGCAACAGACATCAAGAGTCCCCCCGTTCTTTCTTTGAAGAGAAGGACTTGATGTACTGTACAGATATTGTTCTGCTTCTGCACAAGCTTGCAGTGCCACAGTATGACCCCAGGCATTGGGGACTGTTCATTGACAGCAGCAAGCGATCGCTAAAATGTGTTCTGCTTTACAACGGAAACCAGTTTGGCTCTGTACCTCTTGCTCACTCGACTACACTGAAAAAGAAGCATGAAGCGGTAAAGTATGTGCTGCAGAAAATTTGATATGATAAGCACGAGTGGCCTATATGTGTTGACCTGAAGATGGTGACTATTTTGTTGGGGCAACAGTACCCATGCTTTCTGTGCAGGTGGGATAGTAGAGACACTGCTCACCATTACACAAAGAAGGACTGGCCTGTACGGGAGGAGTTAGTGCTTGAAGAACCAGGGACGTCATCAACATTCCACCGGTAGACAGGGCGAAAATACTCTCCCCACCGTTGCACATCAAGCTCGGCTTGATTAAACAGTTCACCAATGCTCTGGACAAAGATGGTAGCTGTTTCACTTACTTGTGCTATGCTTTTCCAGGATTAACCAGAGAGAAGTTGAAAGCTGGCATCTTTGATGGTCCCCAAATCCGTCAGCTCATCAGTGATCCTGAGTTTGATAACTCTATGAACCAAGTGGAACTGAAAAAATGGAAGGCTTGTGCTCCGGTCGTAAAGAACTTTCTTGGCAACATCAATGCCGGGAACTATACAGAACTTGTCACCAATATGCTGACTTCTTTCAGAAACCTTGGATGCAACATGAGCATCAAAATGCATTACTTATTCTCACATATGGATCGGTTTCCTGAGAATTTGGGATCAATAAGTGATGAGCAGGGGGAGAGATTCCATCAGTACATAAAAGAGATGGAAACCAGGTATCAATGACGCGAGGATGCAGTCATTATGGCTGATTACTGTTAGTCTCTGATGAGAGACATTACTGCTACTGAGCATTTGAGGGTTTCGAAGAAACGGAAGTTCATGCCCTAAGTTTTTGACAATGATGATGTAACGTTCAATTTACATGTATTTACTTTTATCAATGTTAGTTATTCAATGTACATAAAATGATGTTTGTAACAGTTAATTAATACATTATGAAACAACCTTTGGGTGCGAAATATTAACGTAAGGAAGCGGATAGTGTTACAAATATGTGATCAATTTAGTCAGAATATTGGATATTTAAAATTCAAAATAGCATTAAAACCTGACCTAATTGAGAAAAATGGATGTCATTTTTGGAATCAGCGTAGCAAAATGGCCCTAGTGCAGTTAAAGAAACCCAGACAATGTTCAAAAAAATTGTTTTGTTGCCCAGTGATATATTTATTTATATGCTCGTCCTTCGATTAATTATATTATTCTGATTTGATTAAGCAGTCTCAAACTACATATTCATGTTCAAACGCACATAAACATCTTTAGATGAAAAACTTACTTTGCAGAGAAACGATAATACATACACGCGCGCGCGCCCACACACACGCACGCACGCACACTTGCGGGCCTGCGCGCATACAAATGATTAGCATTTTTAGGCAATTGAAAAGATGTAGTCTTTTCTAGAACATCCGAAGCTGTCAAACACCGCCCGTTATATTTTGTCACATTTACATAATTTATTACATTTGGGGCACCTTAAAACTAGTAATCAAATACTTTGTGCTTCTAAGAACGATTTTGTTTTTTTCCCTTTTTGAATACATAATGAGAGACAATTTGAACACGAAATCGAAAAGCTAGACAAGGTCGTTAGTACAAAACCTTTAAGTTAACCTCGTTTGTATACGGATATGGGGTTCAACTATATTGTAAAGTCATATTGCTTATTCTTTGAGATTTTTCCTTCTTATCAGTTCCAGCATTTACTTAAGACGGAAACTTACAAGTTTTTAGCAGCAGTTGAACTAGTTTGAATTTGTGACAATCTTAGTTACATCAAACCTGAATTTTAATGAAGAATTCTGAGAAAATTAATTTAAATACAAATTTTTCTATGATTCATATAAATACAACTCAAACACGTTATGCATTTAAAAGCTGTAAAGTACCAACGAAATAATATTTAAATATGTATTTATAGAAAGACTTACCTTGATGGTCGATGCTCCCAGACAAAAACAACACTCACTTACATGGCAAGGCAATCATCGATACAAACAGTGAAACTTTAAATACTACTTACCTGTAACAAAAGAAATTACTCATAATTACTCATAAAAACTGTACTGTGCGTGAGCACTACCTCACGCTCTACTTCCAAACAAAATTTTATTTAAGTACCACAATTTTCAAATAAAATAAGTAGAGCAAATGAACCTATCCTGACACTACCATCACGTCCTCCCTACTTCCACCTTCTACCACTATTACCCCCTCCTTCTTCCACCTTTCACTTCCCACTACCAACACTTCCTTCCCTCTTTCCATATTTCATCTTCCATATCCTACAATCTACCTGTAACGTTTTATCTTCCTCATTCCACCTTCCGTATTCTACCTTCCAATCTTACACATTCCACCCTCCAATTTTTACCTTATATATTTTACCTTCCACATTTTACTTTGTAAATTTAATCTTCCTAGAAGCCAAGTTAATCTGAACATCTATAATTTTTGTAGAACTACCACCTTAAATAACAAACAAATTAAAGAGTTTATGAAATATGTATGTCTTTTATAGTACTAGCATACATTGCCAATTACCTAACAAAACACTTACTTTTCTATTTCATTTACAAACACTTTTTTAGTATGCAAAGCATTGGATAGACTCAAATTTCATTAGAAGTGAATTTAGTATTGAAACAACCATGGTCGAGATCTAAGATGGCGCACCTCTACGCAACACCAACTACTTGCAATTATTTGAATATAGAATAATCTTTTGTAATAGTCTTGTGGTGGTCGTTACTCGTCGAGGCGTAAAATGCAAAGTTACGCCGCAGAGACCACGTTCTGAGGGACGATTAATAGGTTCGCAGAATTTTTAAAAATCGAAAAGGTTGCAGCCGTAGTGGATGGTTCGATAGCCCAACAGAATCGCAGGGGATTTTGAAAATTCGAAGAGAGTAGAAGCTGGACAGGGTGCGCATTAGAGAACTTCGGCACAACGATATTTTTAAGGGGTGTGCTGGATACGAAAACTTTGTAGAAAAATTCTTTAATAGATTCTAACCTGGGATTTTAGCGAGCATTTTTTCTGTCAAATGCCCTTTCTAAAACATATCTTTAATTTTTGTCTACACGTTATCAAAGCAATCTTTTTATTAAATACGTAACGATTTTTCTTCCGACTTACCTGTACATTATATTTTTTAAACCTCAAACGGTACGATATATTTGTAATTTCTAGAGACAAGGAAAGCACTTAGTTTGCGTCATCCATGTTCTACGGTAGACCAAAAAAAACGATAGGATTTTAGAAATTCAAATTATCGAAGGAGCGGGAGCTGGGTAGGGTGCGTATAAGAGAACTGCAGCATCCGCGTATTTCTTAAGTAATGCGGGGGATACGCGAACTTTGTAGTACAAATCTATATAATTCTCCTATTTTAAGGTATAAGCAAGCAATGCACGCAATAAAAACAGAAGAGAATTGTATAAATTCTTTTAATTACAAATATACCAAATTGAATACAGCAAAAAAATTATTTTAGTTTTAGATATAAAACGTATTTAAAAGACATTTCATAAAATTTCTTAATTCTTTTATTGCTTTTTATTCTTAGGTTTAAGGTGGTAGTCTTCATTAAAGGTTGAGATTAGGTTAATTTCTAGGTGGAAGTAAAGTGAGGGGGATAAAATGTGAAAGGTGCAAGGTAGAAGGTGGGAGATAGAATGTGGAGTTTAAAATTTGAACACTAGAATAGGGCAGGTAGAATATGGTAGGTGGAATGTGGATGGTAGGAGGAGGTGGTTGTGGCGTATGATGTGGTGGTAGTAGGTGAAACGTGCAAGATGGGAGATTGGGATAGAAGGTGCAATGTGGGAAATTAGAGGAACATAGAAAGAGGGGGTGGTAGTAGTGGCGTCAGGACCAACTCATTTCCTCTACTATGTTTATTTTTACTGAGAACAGGAAAAATATATAATGTTTATGACCTACTTTTAAATCGGTGTGTTTAGGTTATACTATATAAGTATGTTTCATTTCTAGGGTGCCTTTTATGTAACTACTCGTTTCAGCACCACGCACCTAAGATATTTTCATTTGCTAAGTCAAATTTGATCTAATCAAATTTTCCTAAAAAAAAATGATTGACTTAATGTTTATTTTTAGATAAGCTCAAAAAAATGGATGCCTAGTGGCCGATTGTACGTCCAATCAGCCAAAATCGTTTGTTAGTGTTGCTGAAGGATATAGATTTAGATATTCTGAAAACTTATGTTATTTAAAACAACCTAGGATAAAAATCGATGCAGAAAATTGTGGTATCTCTGCTTAAAACGTCTTGTGGGGTAAAGGGTTACATTTAAAAGAGAAAAGGGAGTAAAACGGCTATAACAGTAAATTCAGATGTCTGCAGTTTTTTTTTTAGAAAAAAAAACTCAAAAATAATTTTTAAACAAAACTTGTATCTTAGCATTTGATTTATGGTTTGATTGCACCTGTGAAAATTATTAGTTTTAAAAAAGTGTACTACAAATTCTTAGAAAAGGTATATAAATTTAACGTCCATGTAATCCTTATGTGTTTTATTTACTGAGCTGGTTAGGAAATAGACTCCTGAATTTAAGATTAAAAATATCTAAAGCGCAGAAAAATTGCACAAGTTTAACATTGCGAATGAATATATTTGAGATATAGAAACAAAAGGTGACTCTCTCTCTCTCTCTCTCTCTCTCTCTCTCTCTCTCTCTGCCTCGCTCTTTCTCGCTCTCTCTCTCTCTTTTTTTTTCTCGCTCGCTCGCTCTCTCTCTCTTTCTAGATATACATATATATTACTCATATTTAGACCAGGATAGAAAATTAATGGATTACATCAAATAATTTTAATCACCGTGTATAAGGAAGTTTATTAGATAATACGCTTTATTAAAAACCCGTGGAGAATAAAAATTCATTCGTTTTATTAAAAATAAGAGATTAAAATTATTTACAAGACGCTTCATATAAAAATAAGCAGTTTTAAAATGCTCAACGTGTAATTTAAATATTCCAAAGTAAAGAATCAAATGGAAATTACGTGCAAGATTTATATGAATTGATTCAAGTTTGGGCAACGAGTATTAAACGAAACGTACAGATAATAATTGAATATTTAATTAGGATTCACTAAAAATTAAAGAGTATTAAGTTTAATTGAAGTTAATTGAACCGTTAGTAACAGATAATATCTATAGAAACTTGTAAAAACCCAAGATTATAATACCAGAAAATAAAGCTCTGAGAATTAATATTATTTTGAACACCTGCGTAGTTTAAATATCACATACGGCGTAAATTTTGTAGATAATTAATAGTTTCAAAGAATCTTGGAGAAACCGGGGCTTAATATTCACGAGAATGTGCGATACGGGGTTATTAAACCCAGATAACAGTCCACATGGACTAAAATATAATCGATAATAAAGAATATCAATTTGCACCAATACGAACAGGTTAGAAAAGGAAAGAGAAAATGCGTCAAGCAAAGACACATATAGTAAAAGGCGGGATTTAAGCAACGTCACGAGGGTCACAATTGGTTGAAAATAGGATGCAAATATCAGAGGTAGAAACAACAATTTCTGTACAAAATTAATTAGTTTTTCTCGGACATGCTTGCGTGCCGTGTGTTGAAATTTCTGAGATTTAAATGGGACGAGTGAAAATTCGTAAAAATTGACGCGCGAGCGACAGACTGGGAACATAGAATGAGGAATTCTTTAGAATTACCCGTTTTGAGGACAAAAGCGACGTGCCGGCTTTTTGCTATATATACCGAGATGAATATAAACAAGCCCTCTTAGACTTTTGACTATTCGATGCGTTAAAAGCTCTTACATCCGCGACTTGATTGAAGATGTTAAACAGTGCTTTTTAGTTTGATAAAATAATGTAAAATTTTGCTCTATATTTTAGTGATTCAAAATAGTTTGTTATTTACGTGCTAACATGAATGTACTTCAGTGCACTTAGATACAAGGTAATAAAATTTAGTTTCACTGTACCAATTAGCAAAATTTACAACGACAAATGTATACACAAAAGTAGGCAGTTTTGGCGTATATTGGTGAAAGAAGTATGAAGTTATTTGCTATTTTTCGGGGGTGTTAATAATTAAATGGTTCAAATACGTGTCAGGATCCACGAAACAAGGGTCAGATATACATAGATGAGTTCCGGAAAAGCCCAGAAACAACTGGTGATGGAGAAAATTTTAAAAGCGTTGAGAATTAGAAGCCGTAAATATAATCCTGTTGGAATGGTGTGATTAACTAAAGGGACGATGTACTTTGAAGCTACGAGGACAGTAACCTTCAGGTAAATTATACTATTTTGTTTGACATTTTTGTGTGTGTTGAATAACTTTATAATTGATTTACTTTAAATGGACATTAGTGAAATTGTACTAACCATAAAATGTTAATTTTAAGATGAAATTTGCTTGTTGAAGTAGAAAGGGGTATTTAGTTTTGATGTTCGGTAATATGATGAAAATTTGGGTATGTCTTTGAGCTCAATTAGACGAACCTGGTTAATTAACGTAAAGGGTGGTAGATGCTCCTTTATACTCAGACTCCGGTCTGCTTATATTGTTATATTAATTAGTAGGCATCCAACAAGGACTTTAATTTTGGATGCACATTAAAATGATAATAAAATTAATCTTGAAATTCTTTTTAAAACTGAAATTTATGCTGAGTTTTAATTTTGAAATTTTAATGTATTCTGAATATTGATGTAAATAGAGTTAACGTTGATGTTTTTGGTAGGAATGTGTTGTTTTTTTTATGAATGAGGAGGTTTATAACATTAGGTGAGCAGCCGAGGCGAAAAGAGGATCACAGCCGTGTATGACGCCCAATCTGTGGGACTAGAATTTTTTTGTTGAAAGGACCCAGTTCCCGCATTCAAAGGAGTAGATCACAGCAATTTATATATATATATATATATATATATATAAGAGAGAGAGAGAGAGAGAGAGAGAGAGAGAGAGATAGTAGGTAATTAATTACACAAGGTAAGTTGATAGATATTGACGTATTATAGTTGATAAATGAAATAATAACTTAGACTTTTATACAAAGCCCAAATGATCATTTCATATCTAGCTAGTAAGATGGAAAATATAAACCCCCCATAAAGCCTAAGATGCAGATTCAAGTCCTGCCCGGAAACTTATATTTTCCATCTTTCAATTACTAGCTGGATATGAAATGATCATTTGCGCTTTGCATAAAAGTTTAAGTTAATATGTATATAAAAATCAAATTTGCGGACGTGATAATTAATGAAATAATGCGTTCTGAGGTAGAGGCGTCCGATACAAAATTAATTATTGAATAATTATTAATTGAACATCAACGTTTCGGATAATATAGACCCTTAATCATGAGCCAAAAATTGCAATTAACAGAAAACAGGAAAATTAACATTACTATAAAGTACTTATGTTCAATGTGATTCATAAAAATAATTTATAACAAACATTAAATAGATTGTTAGAGTGTCAGTGTGACGGATAAAAACATCAAGTAGTATTAAATAAGAATAGACACGAATGACTGAATTTGAAAAGCCACATAATTAAAATATATTCAACTAACAAGAAGAGTACAATGAATTGACCTACTAAAAATTAATCTGTTACATATGTTTGATGTTATCCCAGAACGATTTTCCATCAGCATTATTTCTATTATATATATATATATATATATATATATATATATATATATATATATTGCTGTGTACCGTAGCCGATGATGCCCGACGTTGGTCGTCAATAAACGTTGCAGTGGATCGTGAAAAGTGTTCTATTAATACCGCTGTCCTAATCATCTTGCTAAGTCAGTTTAAAGGAAACCATTAGCATAAAACATCAAACTTATAATAACATGAAATATTCTTTAACAAACAATTTTTCAGATAACAATTGCTACATCTACATACAGCTTTTCTTTAACAAACAATATCTTACACGTAACCCTAAAAAAGTACTTTTATACATACATTAAAATCTAAAAAGATAGAGTCCAATATTGCCACAACAGCTTTTCCCTTCAAACAATATCTTAAATCTAAAAAAATTTATAACTACCAGCTAATCACTTGCTTACACTAAAATAGAGTCCAAAAATTTTTCATCCTAATTAGGCTATTCATTCACAAATCATTCTCTATTTAAATCGAACTGTGTACAAAATTTTAGAAAATAAGTTGCTTAATCTTAATAATCTCCCCTTTAAATCAAATTTAAACGTAACTAATCAGTTATGTTTAATAATGCTCATTATATAATGGCCAAACTTACCAAAGTTCAACCACGCTTAATTTCAATTATCCACTTTGACACAAAGATTTATACACAAAATATTACGTAATTTAACTTAATTGAATTGTAAAATAAATGTCCTTTTTTAAGATTTTAAAAAATGATTCTTGTTCTACCGTTTAAATTGCGCTGATCATTCTTTTTTCATATTGTAAGCTTGCATCTATGCCCAAAGTCATTGGAAAAATACCATTAAAGATGCATTTCAAATTTTTATACCAAGATAGTCCAAATTGTTTAAAATTTACCATTGAGTGCCATTAAATTTCATATATGCTATTCAAATCGATATACCAATGTCGTCCAGATGGTTTAAAATTTTACAATCAATTTACCATTAAATCCTTTCAAATTTCATATATGCATCCATTCAACTTCATACTTTATAATACCGTAATTCATTGTTGTTCATTCATTAAAACCATCTGAATTATCTACTTCAAAATCTTACTTACTTCAGAATAGCAATAAACTTTCACAGTCTGTTTACTACAATACATTACTCTCATTGTGACATTTAAAACGCGTATTAAACATTGAAGATTATAACGTTTGTAACGAGTATTCTACACCAGCTATTGACCGTCTTCTTTAATTGGTTATATAGTGTCGAGACCTGTTACGTCATAAATGTAGTAAAATCTCGTATTCTCTGGGCGTTGTGCTTACGTTTTAATTAGTTAAAAAAAGGTTTGTTTGATTTCGAATCATCTGCATCATGCAACTTCAAGGAATGTACATTTTATGGCTCAAAGCTACCGCTAATTAATACATTTACACCCATTATATCTTATCTTCAAGATTTATCGCTGTCATCTGTTTATTTGAACGATCCTTTTCGCTTGATTTTTAACTGTAGTTTGCCTTGTTTGAATAAACGTTTAATTTCCTTATCCTATATTATGTATGATGTCATATAACCGCCGCTTCGACGTTTGCATATCGCTCTTTCGTTCAAATCCCATCTCCTTTCCTGTTAAATTGGTGTCTACACCGTATGTCCTCTCCGATCTCGTGCAAAGCTTTTCCGATTCGCTCATTTTACACAGTACTCGTGCTCTTTAAAAATTTTAGTTAAATTGAAAACGTCTAAACGGCCCCACCTAAGCGCTAATTAGACTAACTTAGAACTAAATAAACACCAAACCTTTATTTATTTACAAATTTATACTAACCTAGTTTATAACAGCTACTTGGACAGCAGTTCGGGGTCCACTTCTAGTATTTCCTTACCTCACGTAGCAGTACCGCAAACATAGTGTAAATTCCTTCTTGCCGCACGTTGTTGTATCACGTACAATAAAGTCAATGCCCCACGGTTGGTCGCCACCTACAATAACCTCCATCCCCTTTCTTAAATATCGAATATAATATCTTCTGCTGGTGCTTCAAGAGCAGTGTACGACTCAGCTCCTAGATCTTATCTAATATGCCTCCGCTATGAGTACTCCTAACTAGGGGTCTCTAATAATTTTTGTTGTGAAATTTACTACCCTAGTCTGGGTTTCGAAACCAGAGCAGTCGCCGTTGTGATCGTAAAGTTTTCCCCTTTTAAAAATATAATTAACACGCCTAGCGAAATTACCTCTACGTCAGAATTCAATCACTTCAAAGTTATCGAGTTTGACGCACACCCCCTTATGTCACGATTGACAGACTGACGCGATACGTAACCTATCACTAGGTATTGATATATTATTGAGTACTGAATGTGTTGTCAAATATATTTTGTGTGGTGTTGGATGCTTTTGAATCCCACAATTAAATTTCCAATCAATAATAGCAATCAGAAGACTTAGATTTAACTAAATACCTCTTATAATCCTGTGCAGTGGACAGCGTCTTACAAGGTATCAATGGCATACAATTCTCTAACTCTTTCAGCAGTGACATCCAAACGTAATGCAATTGTTGGTTTTAGTTTTACTAATGTTACAAATGACCCTTTGTAAGGATTGATACTAAATCAATTACGAAAGAAACATTTGTTACTAATGGATACTTATTACTGGTCTTAATCTTCACTAGTAGTAGCTGTCTCACAATGTTCTTTACTGTTGGAACAACTAGGGTGCGCTGATTGCCTTAGGCACCTGGTACCTATAATAACAGTTGTTGTGCTTCGATCGATTTATGAACTTGAACTTGGGCAAGCTTCCCGCAATAATCAAACTCTTTTAAAACTTTTCTAGAAATATCCCACTCTCACAGGTACTATGCCTGGCTCTTCTTATTTACACCAATATTTGCTGGATAAGGGTTATTCACTTTACAGTCACTTTTAACAATCTCTATTAATAAATAACACGAAATCTAAACGTAATTTCTCTTTATTTTTAGAGCTTGTAAGGCATGTTTTTACCAAAGTTATCATTTTTTCTGCCTCCCAAACAAATTTTTTTTAAATCTGTTTCTATATCAACTTCAATAGTAACCCCTTTTGATTCTAAATCAGTATATTATGTGTATTTTAAAATTGCTCCAACCCACTAATTCATTAATATACTACATACAATGTATGTCTTTCATTTCAAATGCATGATAACCAATAACAACCTTTTAACGAATTAACTTTTAACTTTAATATTGAACTCTAAATATTATAAACTGACGTGCAACCCTAATATTACAACTAAACTACTAAAATATTGTAAATTTTGATGGTTATATAATACAAACGGAAAGTAGTTTTAATCCTAGGCATTTACATAAGAATAATAAGTTTGGCTTTTATTTTGAATTCCATGTTCTCAAAACGTTCCAACAAATGAATCATGCTCTTCCATACGTTGACGTCGTCCACCACCAATGAAAAAGCTAGCACATGACATTCCCTGATTACTATAAATCATGGAGGCTCAACACCGAGAATCTCAAGTATGCTTTTATAATTATGGCCTGTGCTCTTTTAACCCTTGCTTTTTAATTAACGAGTTTAAAGGTATGAATAAATGTTCCCCTATGTTTTATTATTATTTTACTAAGATATGTGAATGCAGTCCCACCCGTAAGTATATAAACATACCACAACCCTCACTGTTTCAATATATTTTTAATAAATTTCTATTTCTATTTATTTATTACGGCATATTGCTATTTCTGTGCTCAATCATGAATACCAGATAACAGAATCTACTGTCCTTTAAAATTTTATCCAATCCCTTCAGACACACTACGAATATTCAATGGGCGTGTCAACATCCATACTTGGAGCTGACAGTTTAACCTCTAATATGAAAGTGAGAATATTATTGCACAATAAAGTAAATTGTTAGACTCGTCCTGATGACGTCACTTTGTCCTGGAAGGAATCACTTGAATGGTACAAAAATGATCAGAACGGACATTACATTTTCTTATGGAAAAATTTATGTAATAACGATACTTCTTGAACTAGAACGAATGTAGCTTATCTACTTGAGCAAATCCCATTTTTTAGTAGCTATATCTTCGAGTCATTGTAGACTAGCTAAAATATGTGCACAATGACGCTGATGCACCTCATCGAGGAAATGACGCAGAAGCGTAATAATATACAACTAGCCTGCACTCGCTACAATTAGAGTGATTTTCTGTTTAGAATCCTGGAAACTATTTTCAAGCTTTGGAAAAAAAATCGGTTGAATTGAACGTTACTTCACCGAACAAGCGCACCTAAACTTTGCGCAATCGTAGTAATAAATTTTGTAGAATTTAAGTAAAACCACTTTGCAGAAACTCCATTATTCTACATTAAAATAAAATTAATTATCACCTTCTTGTTTAATCGGAGCTTTCCAAATCCACAATTGTCTATGCAAAAAATCCTTACTTCTAATTTTTGAAAATAACCTTTGACAATTTAAAACTCACTTTTTTATGATATAGCGGCATAAAAAACTTTTTTATTACTCACAGAACAATAACCAAAAGCATAACAGAAAATAAAGCAATCAATAAATCGTGGGTGTGGTTTTGTAATGGTCCATCTCCTGTTATGTACACACTAAGGTGTAAACTAACTATAACGTCAAACGTTTGCGTGTATTTGACAGTTTAGTCATAAAATATTGTAGATCACCATAAGATGGCCATCATCATCTCAGCGTATAACGTAAGGGTCAGTGTGAATAACGACGCATATATTCGCGGATTATTTTGCGTTACAGGGGATAACATCACAGTTCTATCGATGTCCGTCTTTTAGCTTCATTTAGCGTGCGTCGCTGTTCGTATATTGGGGAAATGCTTTACTTCGAATAAGAAATTATTTTTGCTTTAGCTGTCTCTAAATCCAATAGAAGTAACATTTTATGTTATTGTTCTAAAATAAATACACATAACTGGGATGCATAAGAACTAAGTTGATTGCTCAATAACCGTTACTTTTTGAATTAATGTGGAACATTAGTAAGAAAGATGAAGATGAATAGTAAGAGGACAACCCCCATTGGCTTTGGCTTTTTCTTACTACTGCATCTGGATGGTTCTAGATTCTCTCTGTTTTGATCTTTAAAGATAAAGTAATTGTGCTTGAGGTCTTTTAGAGATTTTTCAATAAGAATCTCATTTCTGGAGAAACTATTGCCTTATGACTAATACTTTATCATCATGTTTCGGAATTTTTCAACCACTTGATATAATATTTCTTAAAAATCAAGGATCTAGATTTATGACGGAATTTTTTAGGTTCTCAGCCTTATGTACAAAAGTTACTCTTTAAACTTTGTTCACCGTTGTGCACTATGCTCCTACAGAAAGCTCAGACCTTCCAGGAGGCGTGGAAGCGAGTGGCTGCCCTTGAGATGTCGGCCCGGTCTAGCGGCAACCCCTCGCATGCGGTATTGTCGTGATCCTTTTTAGTTTTACCTGTTACAACCTGTGGATATTTAATAATAACTCGTAGATGGATTTACGTAGTTTAATGACTTGTAACCAATATTATTACATAGAAAACAAACACAGCTAAATAGAAATTCGCAGCATATACCGTAATTACAATGCGGTTAAAAAAACAACAAAGAACAAATACTACGCTAAAACTTATCTGTAAAATACAATCCAACTGATCCACAACATTAGCATCCTCTCTTACGGATCACTTTACGATTTAATTCCAACGCAAAATTCACAATTAAACTAAGTTCTAAAACACTCGACACCTGCTAGGATAACGTGACGCGCTTCCTAGCGCGCTTAAACTCGACTCCCCGCTACCTATCGGAATAACTTAACCCTTACGGCTGCTTCTACCTCTTATTATAGGGGCGGCCTAGTACAGTTGGTGAATTCAATCCTATCCTTCGTCTTATTTCAAATCTGTTAAGACCAAACAGGGCTGGTACGAGGCCCATGCAAAGCATTCGGCCGCATGGGGCGCCGGCGTAAAGGGACGCCGGCAAACAATGCCGGCGTTTCTCCCTTTTAAATTTCTCCTTCTCTCTAAAAATAAAATTTAGTTTTGGCACCACGCCACCCACCAGCAGTCACTAAAAATTTTTTAAAAAAGATTAAGTAAAGTAGTTATTATAGATACTATTAATAGCGCTTTGCGTGTAATTACAATTTGATTCAATAGGAACAGAGCGCCAAGAACTGAGGATTTGTTTTGTAACATATTTAAGATTTTGAACGCTTGCCATAAAGAAGGCTACTTTGTTTCGACGCGTAAGTATTTGCCTACGGCTATTAGACGCTTCAGGGTGCAGCTCTTGGTCTTGATCTTGATTGTACTTTGTATAGGGTTGTAGTGTTGTCATAGCTACAACAAGCAGGGCGACTCTTTAGCCATTTCACGGAATGTGTGCGCTTTGTCTTCCTAACGCAACCTAACTATAATTGAACCTTGAATCCCAACGATCGTTAAAACTGCAGTGCTTTTATTTAATAGTGACCAGTGCTGACAAGTGCAATACACCGTCCGCCCAGTACTTTATTGTGACTTTATTTGTATCTAGTGACCGGCGTAGATCGCAAGTGAATAAAGAATAACATGTAATTTGATAAGTTTGTGTTTACTTTATATATTAATAACATGAAGCATCGCTGACTTAAGTGTTTTTAGACAGTTATTTATAAATTTATACATTATAGTGTAGTGTCAGTATAAAAGGTATGGTGTTTGGCCTATCATGTCTGAGAAAAGGAAGCCCTCGGGTTTCTGTTATAGAAAACGAAAAGCAAATTTGGAACGACGCATAGAAGCAGGCCAAAGCGATGAGGCAATTTTTGTGTAGGTCGGAACCATCATTTAGTGGTGCAGATGCTGAAGTAGTTGAGAGTAGTGTTGAACCTCAATGCAAAGGCGCTGAACAACATTCACTGGTAACGGTAAGAACGATTGTATCGATTAGTAAAACACTAATATTATTAACATACTATGTTATTAGTGTTTTATTAAACATACTAATAAAAACACACCCACACCCTCGATGCATAGTCTTAAATACAATTTCTGTTCCAGAAAACAACAGAAAAATGTTCTCATCTGATGAAATTGATTGTATCCCTCATTCACTTACTGAGCTCGTACATTTAGAAGACAACCCCAGGTTTGATTCAAATTTATTTAATCACACACACTCACTAAATTCTGAGATACAGAATTGTTCCAGTTCAAACTTAAGTTAGGTACTATCATCATTAGGTCTTCAGTCCTGAAACTGGTTAGACGCGCACCATCATTGTTTCCTATTCCGAACTAACCTACACATTTCCCTGAAATCTGTACAGTCTGCATCTATCACTAGCTGATCTAGGTCTACATTTACCTCCTTTTTCCTGTCTCTGCTTGTAATATATCCCATACTATTCCTCAAAAATGCCATAGAAGGTATTCTGCCCTTCTACTCCTAATTTTTTTTCCACAGATATCTTTATTCCCCTACTATTACTATAACCTATTTGTTATTAACTTTGTCTGTCCATGCTATCATCCTCATACATCTAAAGCACAACATTTCAAAAGGCTGCTACCGTTTTTCTGTATGCTTTTCAGACTGCCCGTATTTCATAGGAATACTATGCTGTGCTCCACACATATGCTTTCAGCAATTTTCTTTTTGTTCTGTGTTTGTTGTCTTTCATCATATGCGCAGTTTTTTCTTGTTAGATGCAGTTCGGTCCTCTTCTATACGTTTTCAATTATATACCCTATTTCTCCGACATTCAGTGGTTGTGAAGGGGGGTAAGCAATCCGTGGCTGCCAAGCTCTCCCAGCACTTAAACATTTACCGATTTAATATTTTTTCCAATATATCTTTTCGCACAATCAGCATTAGTTGCAGATATTCCACAATCAACACCTGTAGTTGTTTATAAAAACCATCAGATTTATCTGCGCTTATTTTTTCATCATTAGGTTTTCAGTTTCAAAACTGGTTGGACACGTACATGCACTTATATATTCTGAGCTAGTCGGCACAGTTCTCGGAAATTCTCACACAGCATGTATACAGCTCGGTTCCCCTTCTATTGTTTTCTAATTTTATGCCCTATTTCACCGAGTTTCAGTGAAGGGGTTAAGCAGCCGCGGTACTACAAAGATCCACCAACACTTACATATTTGCCGAAATAATAGTTTTCCAGTAAATTCTTTCACACAATTAACAATATTCGAGAATATTCCCCAATCAATACTTATTGTTGCTTATAATAATCATCATGTTCAAGTACAGTTACTTTCTTCGTCATTAATTTATCCATTTTGGGACTGGTTGGATGTGTACCTCCATTGATTTCTATTCTGAGCTAGCCTACACATCTCCCTGAAACTCCTACAGCCTACATCTTCCACTATTTGCGTGCAGTAGTCTAACCTAGGTCTACCTCTTCTTCTCTTTTTTCCTATCTTTGCTTCTAATATATTCCGCACTATTTGCTCATGCCGAAGTATGTGGCCCATCATCCTATCTCTCCTATTTTATAGCGTTTTCCACATATTTCCTTCTTCCCCTACCTTTTTTAGTACTTCTTCGTTCTTAACTTTGTCTGTCCATGATATCTTTATCATACATCTGTAACACCACATTTCAAAGGCTTCTACTTTTTCCTTGTCTGCTTCTTCTATTGTCCAGGCTTCTCAGCCGTACAGTGCTGTGCTCCGGACATATGTTTTAAGCAATCTTTTCCTTGTTTCTATTTTAGTTGTCTTTGAACACAGTAGTTGCTTTTTCTTGCTAAATGTAGCACAACCTTGTGCTAATCTTTGTTTTATATCTTTTGCGCTCTTCCCATCTTACATTATTTGGCTTTCTAGGTAGCAGAAATCCTTAACCTCTTGAAAGTTTGTGTTACGTATTTGTATTCTTATTTTTGATTTACTTTCCCTCTTTTGCATACTAGTACTTAGGTTTAGTTTTGTTAATTTTCATACCGTATCTCTCTGTTAGAACCGTATCAATTTCATTAAGAGCAGCTTCTAACTCTTCCTTGCTAGACGCTAATACCGCTATGTCATCTGCAAATCTAAGCATATCAATTTTTTGTCTCTGCATAGTAATTCCAAATGTCTTCCTGCATTTGAAAGTATTCATTGCCTTTTCAATCTACTAGTTAAAAATTAATGGGGATAGGGCACAGCCCTGTCTCACCCCTTTCCTAATGTTTACTTCTCCACCTTCTTGCTCTAATTCTATTACTGCTGTTTGCTCTCTGTATAAGCTATGTACTATTCGTCTATCCCTAAAAATCATTCCAATCTTTTTGAGTAATTCGAACATTTTTTTCCATTTTACATGGTCGAATGCTTTTTCCAGATCACAAACCCTATATACACGCTTTCCCCTTCTTCTATAGTTTTCTCTATTTCCATTCTCAGAGCTAAAATAGCCTCCCGTGTTCCCCTGTTTCGCCGAAATCCAAACTGATTTTTTCCTAGTATTTCTTCAGCTCGCATTTCCATTCGTCTTTGTATAATTCTAGTTAATATTTTTAACACGTGTGCAGTCAAACTCATTGTTCGAAAATTTTTATATCTATCCGCGCCTTTCTTTTTTGGTATAGTTACTATGATGTTACGTTTGAAATCTTTTGGTATCTCGCCTGTCTCATACATATAGCTTACAAGTTGGAAGAGATGTTCTGTTACTGCTTGTCCAGCGGCTTTTAGAGTTTCTGCTTGGGCCTTATCTGTATTCGGCGCCTTACCATTTTTCAAACCGTTTAATGCTAATTCAAACTCATCTCTAAGTATAGGACATCTCAAGTCATCATTTTCAATGTCTGATTCCTGTTCTAATGCTCCTGCATATAAATTCCCTATATTTTCTTGCCATCTATCCACTTTCTCTATGTTTTCTATGATGACGTTTCCTCCCGCGTCCCTTATATTTTTGCCATACGGTTTTATATCCCTAAAATTTATTCTAATTAGTTTGCATGCTTCATCTGTCTTTCCTACTTCCATCTTAGTTTGTATATCTTTGCGCTTTTCATCAATTCATTGTTCTTTAGCTTTCCTGTATTTGCGATTAATTTCTAATTCTATGGCTTCGTATCTCTGTTTCCTGATTCATCTGATTTACTTTGGTATCTTCGTCTTTCTTCTATTAAATTCAGGATATCCTTTGTTATCTATGGTTTCTTATTTTCTTTTTGTGTATACCCCAGAATATCTCTGGCCACCATGTCTAGGCTGGATTTAATGTTATTCCATTCTGTTTCTACTTCCTTAGTATCAGATATTTTCCCGATATCTTTCAGCAATTCATTTGACTTTTTTTCAAATTTTTCTTGAATATCTTTATCTTTTAGTTTTTCTAATTCAAAGTGGCTTTTTTCCGTTTCCCTTTTTCAAATTTTTAAATTTAAGTACGGCCTTCATAATTACTATGTTGTGGTCAGTGGTTAGATCTGCTTCTGGGTAGCTTCTACAGTCTTTTATTTTATTTCTAAACTATTGTCTAACAATAGTGTAATCTATTTGATATCTTCCTGTATCTCCTGGCATCTTCCACGTATATCGTCTTCTAGCATGATGTTGAAATAATGTGTTTGTGATGATTAAATTGTTTTTGTCGCAAAATTCTGCCAGCCTATTTCCCATGCCGTTTCTCGTGCCTAAACCAAATAACCCTACTACTGCTCCTTCCTCATTATCACCCACCACTGCATTAAAATCCCCCGTAATTATTAAATTTTTATGTCATTTTACGTATCGTTGTTTTCGATATTTCTGTAGATCGTCGCTACCTCTTCGTCACTGTAGCTAGAGGTGGGCATGTATACTGTATTATTACTGTGTTTGCCGGTTTAGATTCTAATCTAACCACGAGTACTCTTTCGTTCTTTTGTAAGTAATTGTGTACACAGTATCCTATCTTTTTCCGCATAACTATCCCCACACCCAAATTTTCTTCCTCTGTTCCTGTATGAATTATCCTGAAGTCTCTACTCAAAAAATCCCCCGCCTCTGGCCACCGAACTTCGCTGATCCCTACTATGTCATGCGTTTAACAGAATCGGAGAATCTGGAGCTAATCCTTAGATTTGGGGCATATGACCGCTTTTTGGAACGTTTTGGATACATCATGCTAGACTAAATGGGTTATCTGATGAATTCGAAGAGATTATTATACATCTCGATCACGACTTTAAATTGAACCTGCAGGTAGTGGATACATGCGTGTGTGGATGTGTGTCAATTTTCAAAAAGAGACTACCTTTAACTTAGAAATTACAAAAGGTAAAAATGTTGTTGCTTTGAATGAATGGAAGTCCTTAAGATATTCCAAAAGAGTGAAGTAATAAGTTACAATTTGCAATGGTTGAATAGTAGGGTCTTTCCTGCATTTTACGAGACGTTTGTTGTTTATATAATAAATGCAAATCCTGGAGGAAATATCGAGTTGCCCGATGAAGAACGAGCTGCTATTTTAATAGAAAGTGAGCTCCCCAAGCAAGTTGTTATTTATTCGATGATTGCAACAATAGAAATTACCATACAGTGTTCGAAATAATTACACGTCACCCCTAGAAATACGCTGAAGATGTAGGCGTGGCACGTTCGCTCGCACAAATGTTTAGAAGATTATCTATTTCCGAAGAATCTGGTTATCATAGTGCATGTTCCAATGCAACCCTATAAAAGACAAGTGCTTGTATGACTTTTTCATACCAAACTCTGTGCTATAGCATTATAATGGCATATCGAGAGATGTGCATAGTTCAGCTAACTTGTGACTACGATACAATCGTACAGGTGTATACAGAGATACTTCTCAAAGTAGTACCAATTACTAAGCAATATAACGTTATTAGCAAAGCCGATGGACTTGATTACTGCATATATGTATTGCAAAATCATAACGTTATATCAACACCGGAAGCATAAATTATTGTATTTATAAATTTGTAAATTGTATTTTGTAAAAAAGTATAAATAGAGATGTTTGTATGTATTGTTCATTCAGATGCTATTTCTGGATGTGTGCATACATGATTGTGAATTTAGGCGGAGGACTGTTTAACAATGTAATAAATAAATTGCCATTTGAAGTCTACCTTCCGTTGTAAATAAAATTGTATAATTTATTTGGCTTGATTTATTGGACGTGCTGGTAACGTCAGTATGCATTGTTGTTAACAACCTCATAGAACGTGCTATCATCCTTGCCCATAATAAACATAGGCCAAGAAATATCAAAATAGTTAAAACTATTCTTAGAAATAATCTATACCCTAAATCATTTTTTGAACCAATTATTAAAACAAAAATCCATAAAATATACAACAATTCTAATAAAAATAAACAAACATTGGAAAAAACTCGTATTAGTATCTTATACACCCCGATACTTTCTGATAAAATAAAAAAATGCCTTAACGCATACAATATTCAGGTAATTCACAAACCAAACAACTCAACAAAAAATATTTTCACGAAACTCACGCCAATAATTGATAAAAAGTACAAAACCCACACAATTTACCAAATTAACTGCTAAGAATGTCCAGGGGTGTATATTGGTAACACTAAACAATATTTAAACAAGAGGATATACGAGCATAAATATACTATTAAAACAAGTAACAAAAAAAGTACGGCACTAGCGTTTCATGCGATTGAAAAATGCCACCAGTTTGATTTTGCTAATGTTAACATTTTAGGTATTGAGGCTAATGATAATGTTAGAGGTTTTTTAGAAACCATCCAAATACAAAAAAACACCAACGCCATCAATTCTAAAACGGACCAGGATGGGTTTGTAAATGTTTAGTTTAATCTATTAAACAAAACATAACTATTTTCTCAATAAATATTGCCTCCATTTATTCCAAATACTTGATATAAATTGCCATTTTTAACATAAATATTACTACTCTTATAGATAAGAAACAACTATTTTATACGTTCTAATGTTAGTCCACTTTCGTATCTAATATCGCTAACATTGTTATATTGTTCTCGATTTTTATTTTTATAACTACGTTGTTTATATTTCAACCCTTGTTAGTGACTATTCCTTACGATACATACAAAATACCACCGTTGTTATAGTGATATTGTAAATTAACAAGTTAAAATTTCTGGTCTGTATATTTTATAGTTTTTAAAAACTTTATTTTAATTATAACTTTTTATAGATAATCTATTTGATAATGGTCTTGTTGACCGAAACGCGTCATAGTAAAATATATTGATTTTTTACCACAACGATTCATTATTTCTCGACTTATTTAACTGACCTGACCAACTTCCAAGAATAAACTTCAGTAATATATATATATATATATATATATATATATATATATTATAATTAGTTTTTTACACAAGGTAAGTTGATAAATACTTACGTATTGAAATTAATAAGATGAAATAATAACTTAGACTTTTTAAGTAAAGCCCAAATGATCATTTCAAATCGAGCTAGTAATTGAAAGAAGGAAAATATAAGGCCTTGAAATGATCATTTGGGCTTTACTTAAAAAAAAGTCTAAGTTATTATTTCATCTTATTAATTTCAATACGTAAGTATTTATCAACTTACCTTGTGTAAAAAACTAATTATAATATTTATATATTAATATTTGGCTTATAGCCGTGATTTTGAGCAGTGCTTCCTGTCTATATCTGACATAAGTCAGAAACTTGACAATTTCAGATATGATTGACAAAAATGCTAAACGTAATTGAAAGTTAGGTTTATATATGGTACTTGTACACGATTTAGATTTGTAAATTTTCCAATTATAGCCATCGGCCTCGGTAGCGTAATTGGATAACGCACAGTTCCGGCAAAACTGAGATGCAGGTTCAAATCCTGTCCAAGGCCTTATATTTTCCTTCTTTCAATTACTAGCTCGATTTGAAATGATCATTTGGGCTTTACTTAAAAAGTCTAAGTTATTATTTCATCTTATTAATTTCAATATATATATATATATATATATATATATATATATATATATATATATATATCAATAATAAGATTAAATCGGAAGTCAGTGTTGTGTTAATATGTGTAACAAAAGATAAAAGTACAATATAAAATTTTTGTTAATTGAAGACGCCAGTGTTTCAATATTAGTGTTAAATGCTTGCGCCGAGTTACATTTACTACAAAGAATCAATATAATAGGATCTGGTTATAATAATAAAAATTAATTTATCAATAATAAGAATAAGGTATTCGAGGGAACAGAAAAAAGTACCATATCAGTATAAAGTTGTCTTAAGGACTGACTCAAAGTATCATCGAGCATCACACCAAACATACACATTCGTTCGATGATACTTTCATCTTGGACAGTGAACCCAACTATAAGACCAGGTTCTTCATGGGATCGTTTTATATTAACAAAGAGTTTAGTCCTATTAACAATAAAATGGATTTCGGCGAAACTCATAGCGTTTACTCTGCGTTATATAATGTGGATCTTTTCAAACATTGTTCAAGTAATTAATAGTGTCACTTTTGTCATTTTTGGAACGTAGCCATGGTATTATCAAATAATTATGCTGGACTAGTTCTTTCTTTACCTTTTAAACCGTCACCATCGTAAGATGTGCGCTTCTGGCACAAATCCTTTTATATCATGTATATCTTGTAGAGATAATGTAAGTTAATAACATTGTTTTCCATTTGGAGTTTTTGAAAAAGGCAAAAAAGGTTGCCTAGACGTTAAGTAATTGATTAAATACATTTAATTATTGGTTTTATTGTTGGACTGTATCCAAAATATTAATAATCTCCATGTATATAATATATACAGCAGCTCTATTCTCCAGATTTTTTAAAGAAGTTAAACCTAAAGATACCGCAGAAGTATTGCATGCAGTTCATTCCGTAGAAAGACAGTTGCTCATGTCTGGCGAAAGTCGAAGCGAATTTGTAAAAGCAAATTATAAAAATAAAACTTTAGCTTTAGTAAATAAATTCATTGCACAAGGTTGACCACAAAATACTAAGGGTATAGATGTTGAGCTAAGTGCATTATATAAAATAAAAGATGGGTTGTATCTGAATATTAACTTAATAAAATTCAATCCAAAAAGTAGTCTGTACAATAACGTGTTAAAAAATTAGATATTGTTTATATACGAGTAGAGAAAACCAAGTCTCAAACCAGGAGTATATTCTATTGGCCATGGTTTACAAAAAATATAGAAGTGTTCATTGCACATTGTGAAACTTGTTTAAAATATTCTTGAAAGCCAGTAAAGGAACAACTTATTCAGCATGATAGGCCCACGATTCCATCCTATACAGTGGGTACTGATATTTTGTATTATGAGATACAAGATTACCTAGTTGTAGTTGATTATTGTACTAACTGAATAGAGTTAGTAAAATTGGAAAGCAAATCGTCAAAAGAAATAAGTTCAAAATTAAAATAAATCTTTTTTGCGTTTCGAAATCCATTAATTTTGTCTTTGATAATAATGCTTTCCACCGTCATGAATTCTTACATTTTGCTCGAAAATTGGAATTTAAATCGATAGTTGCGAGCCCCAAATATCCAAAATCTAATGGTTTATTAGAGAGAGCAGTATGTATTTGTAGAAATCTTTTAATACAATGTCAAGACTCAGACTGTAACATTTACAAAGCATTATTGGGATACAGAAATACACCATTTTCAGAGTTAGATGTATCTTCCGTAGAACTTGTGTATGAAAATCGTCTTCGTACATTTATACCAACATTAAGTAGTGTGTTGAATACAAACTTAATGAATACTAGTTACAATCTAAAATGGAAGCGAAATGAAAATAAAGGGTATTATGATCAAACCTCTAAGCTTAGATCCAAGTTCAAAAAAGTGATAACGTGATGATCAGAAATGAGGAGAAGTGTTGTTATGGGCGTCGGGAAAAATTATCAGTAAATGTTCGTCCAAGGTCTTATATTATTCAAGATGATTTTGATAAATTGTTGAGATAAAGTAATATTCCTTTTCAAAATCTTCACCAATACATCCCATAGCACAGAATTATGATTATATCAACCTTAATGGAAATAGTTTCGACCCAAGCTCTTGCAATGTAGGACAAATTGTTGTAATTATTGATACTGGTATTACGGAACAGAATTTGATAATACCTTAGACAAAAGGTCCACCATCTTTTATTACTAGACCTATGAAAATTGTAAATAAACCTGTATGATTCAAAGAATAAGCTTAGTTAAGTTATAGTATTTGGTTGATGGGATTAAGGAGTGATATAAATTGATAAAGATATGCTAATTACAGGGAAGGACCAATTGCTTTTTGCAAGTAATAACGATAGCAGTGGAGCGGTTATGTAATAACTACAACTACACCAAACTACTTAATAAAGGGTATAAATACCTTTTATCCTGTGCCGCTGTGGGCAATAAAACGTTCACGCACAAAAGCTTTCGACGGAGAACCAGTAACACGCACGATTGGTGTCGGTCTCGCTTTCAAAAGCTCTAATACAACCGGCTTCTGCAAGGGTTCGAATGCGACTGTGTTCTTCAACGCACTTCCACTGTCGGTATATGATGTTTCACTCAAACCGCAGGGTGAATGCACTGATGGTATTTATTGTCACAAATACCGAATTGTTCGATGATGACGTAACAGTATTGTTAATGTTATATTTTGAATGTTTGGAAAAGAGGAAGATGAATCATGCAAATTTTTGTCTTCTGATAGGTTGATTGAATATTATTTAGGTTATTAGAATATTCCATATCGAATGGACCTGCACCTTGCCGAAGTTCTAGATTACTAGAACAGGTGAAATAGCTTACGTGTTCTAATGAGCTAAAGAGCCAAGTTACAGGTCCAACCAAAATAGTAGAGTCGTTAGTGAGGAACCAGACTAAGACAAGTCCCCGAAAGAGGGCAGCGGCTCTTTCGGTACTTAGATTGGCAGAAATCATAGGGATCGGTATGGCAGTCTAAGACACACTACCGCGATGTAGAAGGCAATGGGAAACCACCACATTACCTCCCAAGCACACAAATAAAATTATGGCATTCTCTGGGGTAAAAGATTCCGGAGTTAAAATAGTCCCCCATTTGGATCTCCGGGAGGGAACTACTTCAAGGGATGCGATCGGAAAGTTAAAAATAAGAGTCTGGAACATTTTGCGAGTCGCAGCGTGGAATGTTAGAAGTATGAAGCAAGTAGGTAAGCTAGAGAACCTAAAAATCGAAATGAATAGGTTATCACTAGACATAATGGCCAGAGACGGGGGATTTTTGGAGTTGAGACTTCAGGGTAATTCATACAGGAGCAGAGGAAGGAAATTTGGGTGTGGGAATAGTTATGCGGAAAAAGATAGGATACTGTGTAGAAAATTACTTACAAAAGAACGAAAGAGTACTCATGGTTAGATTAGAATCTAAACCGGTAAACACAGTAATAATACAAGTATACATGCTCACCTCTAGCTACAGTGACGAAGAGGTAGAAGCGATCTACAAAGATATCGAAGACAATGACAAAGATACGTAAAATGACATGAACATTTAATAATTACGGGGGATTTTAATGCAGTGGTAGGTGAGGGTAGGGAAGGAGCGGTAGTAGGTTTATTTGGTCTAGGCACGAGAAACGACAGAGGAAATAGGTTGGTAGAACTTTGCGACAAGAACAATTTAATCATCACAAACACATTATTTCAACATCATGCTAGAAGACGATATACGTGGAAGATGCCAGGAGATATATAAGGAAGATATCAAATAGATTACACTCTTGTTAGACAACGGTTTAGGAATCAAGTAAAAGACTGTAGAAGCTACCCAGAAGCAGATATCGACACTGACCACAACATAGTAATTATGAAGGCCGCACTTAAGTTTAAAAAATTGAAAAAAAGAAAAGGAAAAAGGTACTTGGACTTAGAGAAACTAAGAGATAAAGATATTAAAAAAGATTCGAAAAAAACTCAAATGAATTGTTCAAAGATAACGAGAAAGTATCTGATACTAAGAAAGTAGAAACCGAATGGAATAACATTAAATCCAGCCTAGACATGGCGGCCATAGATATTTTGGGGTATATACAAAAAGAAAATAAGAAACCAAGAACAACAAAAGAATAGAATAGAATAGAAGAAAGACGAAAATACAAAAATAAATCAGACCAAACAGGAAAAAAAAGATACAAAGCCATAAAATGGAAAATTATTCGCAAATGCAGGAAAGCTAATGAACACTGAATTGATGAAAAGTGCAAAAAGGTACAAACTAATATGGAAATAGGAAAGACAGATAAAGCATACAAACTAATTAAAATCAATTTTAGGGATATAAAACCGTATTGCAAAAATATAAGGGACGCGGGAGGAAACGTCATTATAGAAAATGTAGAGAAAGTGGGTAGATGGCAAGAATATATAAAGAATTTATATGCAGGAGAGAAACTATCTGCATTAGAACAGGAATCAGACATTGAAAATGATGACCTGGAATGTCCTATACTTAGAGATGAGTTTAAATTAGCATTAAAAGGTCTGAAAAATGGTAAGACGCCGGGTACAGATAAGGTGCAAGCAGAAACTCCCAAAGCCGCAGGACATGAATTTCCAACTTGTATGCAATATGTATGAGACAGGCGAGATACTTAAAGATTTCAAACGTAACATCATAGTAGCTACACCAAAAAAGAAAGGCGCTGATAGATGTGAAAACTTTTGAATAATAAGTTTGACGGAACACGTGACAAAGATATTAACTAGAATTGTACAAAGAAGAATGGAAAAACAGGGTGAAGAAATACTAGAGAAGACCAATTTGAGTTTAGACGAAACAGGGGAACACGGAAGGCTATTTTAGCTCTGAGAGTGATAATGAAGAAAACAATAGAAAAAGGGGAAAGCGTGTATATAGGGTTTGTATATATGGAAAAAGCATTTGACAATGTAAAATGAAAAAAATGTTCGAAATACTCAAAAAGATTGGAATGAGTTATAGGGATAGACGGATAGTACATAGCTTATACAAAGAGCAAACAGGAGTAATAGAATTAGAGCAGGAACGTAGAGAAGTAAACATCAGGAAAGAGCTGAGACAGGGATGTGCCCTATCCCCATTAATTTTTAACTTGTACATTGAAGAGGCAATGCATACTGTCAAATGCAGGAAAACATTTGGAATTAATATGCTGGGACAAAACACTGATATGCTTAGATTTGCAGATGATATAGCAGTATTAGCATCTAGCAAGGATAAGTTAGAAGCTGTTCTTAACGAAACGGAAACAGTTCTAACTGAGGGATATGGTATGAAAATTAACAAAAATAAAACTAAAGTTCTAGTATGCAAAAGAGGGAATATTAAATCAAAAACAAGAATACAAATAGGTAACTAGAACTTACAAGAGGTTAAGGATTTTTGCTACCTAGGAAGACAAATAACGCAAGATGGGAAAAGCACAAAAGATATAAAACAAAGATTAGCACAAGGTCTTGCTACATTTAACAAGAAAAAGCAACTACTGTGCTCAAAGACCACAAACATAGAAACAAGGAAAAGATTGCTTAAAACATATGTGTGGAGCACAGCACTGTACGGCTGTGAAACCTGGACAGTAGGAGAAGCGGACAAGGAAAAGGTAGAAGCCTTTGAAATGTGGTGCTACAGACGTATGATGTAGATATCATGGACAGACAAAGTTAAGAACGAAGAGGTACTAAAAATGGTAGGGGAGGAAAGAAATATGTGGAAAAACGATAAAAAAGAGGAGAGATAGTATGATAGGCCACATACTACGGCATGAGGGAATAGTGCGGAATATATTAGAAGCAGAGATAGGAAAAAAGAAAAAAGAGGTAGACCTAGGTTAGACTACTGCACACAGATAGTGAAAGATGTAGGCTGTATGAGTTTCAGGGAGACGTGTAGGCTAGCTCAGAATAGAAATCAATGGAGGTACGCATCCAACCAGTCCTAAGATAGATAAATTAATGACGAAGGAAGTAACTGTACTTAAACGTGATGATTATTATAAGGAACTACAAGAATTGGTTGGACAATATTCTCGAATAACGTTAATTGTGTGAAAGGATTTACTGGAAAACCATTATTTTGGCAAATGTCTAAGTGTTGGGGGATCTTGGTAGCCACAGGCTGCTTAACCTCCGTCACTGAATCTCGGTGAAATAGGGTATAAAATTAGAAAAAAATAAAAGGGGAACCAAGCTGTATACATGCTGTGTGAGAATTTCAGGGAACTGTGTAGGCTAGTTAAGAATATAAATAAGTCCAGGCAAGTGTCCAACCAGTTTTGAGACGGAAAACTTAATGACGAAAAAATAAGCGCAGATAAATCTGATGATTATTATAAACAACTACAGGTGTTGGTTGTGAAATAACTGCAACTAATTTTGACTGTGTGAAAAGTTATATTGGAAAAAATATTAAATCGGCAAATGTTTGGCTGCTGGGGGAACTTGGCAGCCACAGGCTGCTTACCCCGCCTTTACAACCACTGAATGTCGGAAAAATAGGGTATATAATTGTAAAACAATAAAAGGAGACCGAACTGCATATAACAAGAAAGAACAGCGCCTATGATGAAAGACAACAAACATAGAACAAGAAGAAAATTGTTGAAAGCATAAGTGTGAAGCACAGCACAGTATGCCTATGAGATACGGGCAGGTCTAAAAAGCATACAGAAAAACGGTTGCAGCCTTTTGGAATGCTGTGCTTCAGATGTATGAGGATGATAGCATGGACAGACAAAGATAATAACAAATAGGTTATAGAAATAGTAGAGGAACAAGAATATCTGGGGGAAGAAATAAAAGGGCAGAATACGTTCTAAGGCATTTTTGGAAAATAGTATGGGATATATTACAAGCAGAGATAGGAAATAAGAGGTAGATTTAGACCTAGATCAGATTAATGAATGAAGCAAACTGTGCAAATTTTAGAGAAATGTGTAGGTTAGTTCAGAATAGGAAGCAATCAGGGTACACGTCTAACCAGTTCCAGGACTGAAGACCTAATGATGATGATATTAGAATATAAGAAGAAACACGTGTACAGATCTTAGGCGCAAAATAGGGTATTTGTTAGTTGAACTAAAATAATGTTCTGTTATTCTGCTGTTTAAAAACAGGTATCTAGCATTACGTTATAAATATATGGATATAATTAGATTTGTGTATAAGTATATTGACAGGGACAGAAAATAGACATGTTACGTTTTGCATATGATATAGACATTATAGCAGAGTCTAGAAAAGAGCTGGGAGAGTTTTTAAATATTTTAGATGAGATACTACAGAGTAACTATAGTATGAGAATTAACTCAGGAAAGACAAAGATAATGACACATGAGTTACAGCTCAGTTCTAAACCAAAATTAAAAATAGGTAATACCGAGTTAGAGGAGGTAGATGAATTTTACTATTTAGGTAGTACAAAGGACGGACGCAGCAGAAGGGACATAGTAGCTAGAATAGCTCAAGTTAAAAAAATGTTTTTACAAAGAAAGACTTACTAATAGCTAATAGTATTAGTTTAGATAATGTAACAAATGAGGAAGTCTATAGAAGGATAGGTGATGAACCCTGTATGTGGAAACAATTAAAGGTCAGGAGGGATAAAATAATAGGGCATCTGTTAAGACATGAGGGACTATTTAGTAAATTCTTAGATTATAGACTACCAAATAAAAAAAGATTAGGAAGACCTAGACAAAGCTATGTTAGTCAAATTATTAGAGATTTAGGTTGTGAAGAGTACGTAGACTTTGTTAGACTAGCTCAGAATAGAAAAGAATTTAGAGCTGCGTCAAACCGACCTTAAGTAAGTTCGAAAACAAAACAACAACATACTTACTTCTATAAGATGTGACAGCTAGCATTGCTGCTTGCTACGGACATTTAACGATAGGTGATACAACAATTAAGCGTTTAGTTTAGGCTCTTCATCGATGCGCCACATTACCCCTGTTTTCCCCTATATCAGTACTAACATAACCCATTTGTAGTTCTCAAAACTGGGTACAGGTTGGACTAAAACTAACAAAAATGGCATATTTGGTTTTTCATTTATACGAGTATTTTATCAGTAATATTGAAATATTTTTTCATTTTGACATGAATCGTTATTGCAAAGTGGAAGAGTAACAAACACACAATAAATAGTGAATTAATTTTAATTTAGTATTGTGGAATCGGTTCAAAACCGACATATTAACCCGTGTTAAAAATTTATAAAAAAATATAAATGGCTCTTAGACTATACTGTTGTAACAACAGATCTTTAATAAATTTTTTGTAAGAAAAAAATCCCATGTAATTTTATAAAATAAGCATTTGTCATAAAAGGAATGTTTTCCAAATTGGTCTGATAGCTAATATATTTCGATATTTAAATCCAACGCCCATACACCGATATCGATATCTCGATAGATGTTTCAAAGTTAGTAGACCCATTGAACACAAGAATAAGCAGATTGTTCATCCTTTCAGTTTCTATGGATGAAATTTATATAATATTCCGTAAAAATCTTTTTGAACTTCACAACATGTATATTTCTTTAACCAAACAATACTTTCAAATATCATATTGGTAACATTTGAATTATAAATTGCATATGTAAATATATGAAAAGCTTTTTGTTGCAGTTACAGGATTCAGATGCACGCTTGATAGAGGGTCAGTGAGAAACTCGATCAATACGAATCACAACTAACCACCCTTATATCTCAACATAATACTCGTGGAGACATCTGTGCAGATTCCGCTCAACTATTGAAAACAGAGGGTTGGTTTTGCAAACCACCTGATGATTCCTGTAAATTATAGAACTCTATAACCTCGCAGCGTTAGTTTAGTTACAAATAAACCCTGTACTTTTTTGAAGAGGGTTATAAAATTGTAATTTGTATCATTACAAATGGCAATTGTGTAGATAATTAAATGAAAACGTAAACATCCTAAATGTTGTCGGCAATTATTATAAACTCTACTTCTATGTACAGGAAAACCTACTAGTGAGAAGCTTTAACCTACTACAAAAGCCTGTAAACTACTAAACTGTGCTTAAAAATGTAAATTCGAGTTAGAGTCAACAAAATGTAAGCTAATTTTAAAAAAGAAAATATATCTTTCTTCGTATCCATTAAGACTGCAGTCATAATATTTCACATAATACTAGATTTAAAAAAAAGATTTCGTTTTTAAATTTTTTAACCGGAACGTTTTTTTAAAAAGCTCCCTCAGAATTTTTTTAATAATGCATTTTTCGTAATTCTTGAATAATGTAAATGTAGTTAGAGCGACTTTTTAACTGATTGGTCATTGGCATTTAGAAGACTAATAAGGAAATTTGTATTTGCATTAATCAAACAGGCGCAATTAACCAAAATAACTTTTAGAATTGGCTTTTTCATACAGTTAAAGACGAGAAAATCGTATGGATAATTCTAGCGGTCGAAAATTGTATAATACGTAAAATTACCGTTTATCTCGAATATAAGTAAAAAAAAAGTAAACGATGTCTACTAACATGGGGAGTTTGCGTCTTGGTGAGTGCTTGTAGAGATATGAAGTGCTAGTATGGAGGAATATTTGTATTAACCTGTAATTTTGTTGGATACTGCATGACTTTTACTCTTTTTGGTGCTTATAGAAAATTGCATCAGCTGAAACATGGAGAAGTTACAACCAGAATTTCAAAACAAAATGGCAGACAACAAGGTTACATCAAAACGATTCATTCGTTATAATGTGTAATCTCTAAACTGGGGATACTAGACAACAAGTATCAATTGAGCTTTACACGCAATATACCAATTTTGCTGATGTTTGAGATACAGGATGTTCGAAGTTGAAACTATATAGGACGATCCACAACTTAATACAAATATATTAACTGATACTTAAGAAAGGAATGTTGATTGATATTTACACACAATAAAATTTTCTTAAAAGATAACAATACGCAAGATTGAAGGTATCTGACGCACTTTCACCCTCTCTCCACATCCTTCTTTCCACATTCCATCTTTGAGCGTTCACATTATAACTTCCGCGTTCCACCATCCACCTTTCACCATCTACCTTTCACGTTCCACGTTCCACGTTCGCCTTACACCTTCCACCTTATACCTTCCATCTTCCACCTTCCACGACGCAAGTCCCACGGTCCACCTTTCACCTTCACCTTCCACCTTCCACCTTCCACCTTCCACCTTTCACCGTCCACCTTCTACCTTCCACCCTCCACCCTCTACCCTCCACCTTCCACCCTCCATCCCACACCCTCCAGCATCCACCCCACATTCCACTTTCCACCTTCCGCCTCCCACCTTTCATCTTCCGCCTTCCATCTTCCACCATTCACTTTCCACCATTCACCCTCCAACTTCCATCTTCCACCTTGCACTTTCCACATTCAATCTTCTGCTTTCCACTTTCCATCCACCACCGTACTCCTTCCACATCCTACCTTCCATCTCCCACCTACATTTTCACCTTCTACATTCCATTTTTTACCTTTCACCTACCACCTTCCATTTTTCACCTTCTATCTCCCACCTTAAACCTTCCACAATTCTTTTTTCACATTTTCCCTTCTACAGTCTACATTTCTCCTTTTACTTAGCAATTTCAGTTGTTCTTTGTATGAAACGTAAAGGATTTCAAGAAAATTTTCATTATACACATGGTTTGATTTGGATAAGTAGAAAGCAAACATATTGTTGTTAGTTTGGTAACCGGTTGGATCCCATCGTTCGCCTTCAACAAATGACCCTCTGGAGTCAGAACAGAATTAATTAGATGGCAGTGCGGCAAGTCAGAGAACCTCCTTATTTTACCCACAAACGTTTAGATTTTTGGTTACTTTAAGATTTGTTATGCCTTATTATGATATGAACTGGAAAGATATGGATATGGAATTATCTATACATATTACCGTTTAGCAACTATTTAAAGAGGAGAAGTCTGATTCGTTTATTTTTTTTTTGCGCATATCAAAGTTTCATGGTTATTTGAATATTACCACATCTTATTTTCTGACGAATTAATCTTGTCTAAGGGGAACAAAAGTAAGATTATTAGTTACTCCTTGGTAACTGAAGTAAGTGGTGTATAATACTGGGATTGAATAAATAATTGAAGTGGTAAATTTTTAGGAAAAAAATTTATTTTCAGGAATCAGTAGTGCTGGAAATAGTGTGTCATTCTAGTGCTTTATGGTTTTATGTTTTATTATGCTGTTATATGTTGACCACTAAAGTTGGTCTTTGTTATAACTAATCAAAATATTTCCTTTTCAGCAACGCTTTTGTTGAGTTATCGACACACGTGTTTTGGTTATTACTTTTCTGTTTGAAAATTTTTAGGGTATTAGGATGTAAGCAGTCTTTGCCAGCTGTTCTGTCAACATTCAAAATTAGTCCCATTTTGCTCGTCCGAATTGTAATAATGTGTTCGTGTTGTTGCATGTTAATAAATTTCTGGTTTGTCCAACTACCTTCGTCACTAAATGTCTGTAATGCCACTACAAATCCCTTTTTTATCATTCCCAGTCATATTGTCTTTTCTACAAAAAAAGGTCTGCAATCACGTTATTTTTCCCTGGCTTGTGCTTAATGTCAAAGTCATATTCTTGCAGTGTTAAAGCCAACCTATATAAACGGCTGTTCAGAAATTCTTTTTTTTTAAATGAGATCACTGTCAGTCTCAATCAAAAATCTATTCCATAAAAATTTAAATCTTTATTTTTTCACCGAATACACGATTGCAAGCATCTCCTTCTCTGCTACTGAGTACCTGGTTTCACCATCTTTTAATATCCTGGAAATAAAACATATTGGCACTTCCACACCATCCTAAATCTGTACCAATTCTGCTCCTATTGCGAAATGTGTCTCTTCTTAAAATAAATATTTGTTGAAAGTTTGGATATCGTAGAACTAATTCTTGATAAAATTCAGCTTTTAACTCCTGAAAAGTATCTTCCTTGCTTTCGTCCATTTCCATTTCTCATTTTTCTTCAATAATTCCAGTAATGGTACACACAAGGCAGAGTAACCCGGAATGAACCTTTTATATTATTTTAATGCTCCTAAAAATCCCCTTAAAGTCCTCAAGTTTCTAGACTGTTCTAAATTCTTTAATCCCTCTAAACGTTTCTTTCTAATCTTGATCCCATTAATCCCTATTAAGAAACCTATATATTTTACCCTCGTCTTGAAAAATTCACATCTATTAATGTCCAGTTTTAATCCCTCTTCGTCTAGCTTGTGTAAAACTTGTTTTAAATGTACTAAGTGCTCGTTTTCGTCCCTAGAAAATATTAAAATGTCGTCGACACGGTGCGTGCAAAAGCTTTCGTATTGATTCAGTAATATCTGCATTGCTCTGACCAATGCTGCTGATGCTGTGAATAATCTGTAAAGCACTACTCTAAATCTATATATCTCCTCTTCAATGCTAAAACCTGTGTATTTCCTACTATCGTGGTGCAGTGGTATAAGCCAAAAGAAGTTCTTCAAATCTAATTTACTAAATACTCGTTTGTCATTAATTTTAGACATTAACTTTTCAAGTGGTTGCGGTTGCTCGTACTGGGGCTTAGTTGTCGAGTTCAATTTTCGTGCGTCTATACAAATCTTAATACTACTTTTGTCAGCTTTGGGTACAACAACGATTGGATTAACGTACCGAGTCTTTGCTGGTTCAATAATTCTATCCCTAATCATGTTGCTAATCTCTTTCTTTACACGCTCCCTCATATAATATGATATCGGATATACCTTAGTGTTAAAACTTGTTTTCTTATTTACTTCTAACCGATGCACATTCTGTAGCAAACCTAGGCTCGTCGTCCCATAACCCTGTGTACTGCTCTAACATATCCCCCGATTGTTCCTTAGTTTCATTCCTAATCATCCCTATCAGCAACGCTTTTGTTGAGTCATCGACACACGTGCTTTGGCGATCACTTTTTGGTTTGAAAATTTTTACGGTACAAGGGTTTCTGCGTTTCTTGCAGGGCTCTTAGTAGCGAGTTTATTAGAGGCAGTAATCGCTGTGGTGTCTTCCTTTGTTTGTTTGTCGTACGAGGTAAAGAAGAATTCGCCTACGTCCACTCTCGTGATCTCTCTTGAATTAATTATCAGAGTTAACCGTTTTATCTTACTAGGTTTTCCTTTTTCTACAGCCATTAACCATCCAAGTAACACGGAGGGCTTACCTCCATATATAGAAACTTGGTTAAGTTTTGCTTGAACGTCGATCTTTTTTTGCAGTGTTGACTTGGCATTGTGGGACGTTCGAAGTGATATTCAACGCACCCGGTCGACTGTTTTTGATACATTGGTGTAGTTGTGTGATTATGACGAATTTTGTTTACACCGAAGCCCAACAACGGGGAGGTAAGAAAACATTTGCTCACACTAGCGCTTTCAATAGTGCGACTGATAAAATTTTATATTTCAAACATTTTCTTAAGGTATAAAGCATTAGGCGGTCTAAAATTCTTGGGAAGTAGGATTCTGTTTTAATTTTAACCTTGGACAACACTAATCGGGGTACAACCCCTATACCCCATTTTATATATTCCGTATGTTTAAACATCTTCTTAGAGTATAAACCATTTGATGAGTTCAAATTTTTTTGTAAGTCTCAATCCGACACTATTTTAAATTAGGACCAATCCCTAACAGTTTTACAATCTCTAAGCTCCAATTTTAGAAATTTTTTATTTCTAAACATTTTCTTAACGTACAAAGCATTAGATAGCCTAGAATTTTTCTGGAAGTAAGAATCTGCAATTAATTCTAACCTTGGACTATCTTTATCGAAATACAATCCCTAAACCTGAATTTTTTAACTTTTTTATTCTATTTAAGCATTTAAAGGGTCCAAAATTCCATACAAGATTAAATCTGTAATTAATTTAACATTGGATCATCCCATAGTCAAGACCTAAAACTTTACAAAAATGGCGCACTCCCAGGCAACGCCAAGTACTTGCAATTATATAAAAATATGATAATTATATATTTTGTCTTATAGAGGCATAGAATGCAAAGTCACATCATAGAACATTAATTAGTAAGCAACTTCTAATTATAAATTTTATTTGGATAATATAAAATACATAATATATAGGTATATTCCTACATACAAAACACCATTTCCTTATTTTTATTCGGAATTGTTTTTAACTTATTTAATTTAATTCTTATTGTATAATTTAGATCTATATTTTTTTGTGGTTTTTTTTTGTAGTCACTAATCGGATACGTACAGCGAGTCTTTATCTTCGAATTGAAGAATATAACAAATTTTGTTTCTGTGTTCCAATTTTTTGATTCCAGTAATAGGAAGTTCTGTTCCTCCATTTATTTGTTCCAGTCTTCGGTACTTCGTAATATATACATGCTCTCTTACTTTCTGCATTAGAATTTCGTCCATTTGTTCTACATCTTTCTGTGTAAAGGATGCACTCTCCATGTTTTTCCAGACATCCGAATAAATCTTATTCCCTCTACTCTCGAAAATGAGCGATTATTGTAAGTTGTAATACCACTTGTTCTAAATGTTGCAAAATGCTCTTCTGTAGGCAGGTAAATCAAATTAAAGGAGACTATCCTCAGGTGTTCAAAGCAAATTTTAGTGAATTGTTTTTTTGTGAAGAATCATTTCAGCCTACGTGGTGAGGAGAATATCTTCAAAAGGGTTTCCTGAACAACTTTTAATTTTTACTTTTTAGTTTACTACTGATGATGACCACGTAGTGTTCGAAACACGTATTTAGTTTTTTAAAAATATTTTTTTGTGGTAAAGGGGTATTATTTATTTTAATTTGTATCGGGCCACAATGGTCTAATTTATTATTGGGTAAATCAATTTCATTCCATTAAGAGGCATTAACATTATACTTGTTTTATAAGCTCTTCTCTTGCATTGTACATCTTGGTAAGCTGGGTTTTGTCAAAAACCCCTTAAAAATATACTCCCTTATGCCCATTCTTCTCTGCAAAAGCTCATACATAGGCATGAGTTCCTTTGTTATTTACTGTGTATGCAAAAACATCATTTGGGCCAGATGTGTCTAAATTTTTTCAGTTGGCTTTAAAATGATTAATTACTTTCTTCTTTAATTGTGCAATCTTTCATTCTTTTTCTACTAGATGTTTATACTGCTGCTTTATGGCGATTGCTTTATCTTGTACTGTACCTCTGGTATGATTTGGATAAGTAGAAGGCAGACATATTGTTGTTTTTTGGTAACCGGTTCGATCTCACCGTTCACCATCAACAAATGACCCTCTGACGTCAAAACAGAATTAATTAGATGGCAGTGCGGCAAGTTAGAAAACTTCTTTCCTTTACCCACATTTTTGGTTACTTTAAGATTTCTTATGCCTTATTAGGATATGAACTGGAAAGATGTGAATATGGAATTATCTGTACATATTACCGTTTAGTAACTATTTAAAGAGGAGAAGTCTCATTCATTTACTTTATTTTGTACATATCAATGTTTCATGGTTGTTTGAATATTACCACAGCTTATTTTCTGACGAGTTAATCTTGTCTAAGGTGAACAAAATTCAGATTATGAGTTACTCCTTGTTATAACTAATCAAAATATTTCCTTTTCAACAACGCTTTTGTTGAGCAATCGATACACGTGCTTTGGTGATCACTTTTCGTTTTGTAAATTTTTAGGGTACAAGGGTTTCTGCGTTTCTCACAGGGCTCTTAGTAGTGAGTTTATTAGAGCCAGTAATCGCTGTGGTGCCCTCCTTTGTTTGTTTGTCGTACGAGGTAAAGAAGAATTGCCCTACGTCCATTATGGTGATCTCTCTTGAATTAATTATCAGAGTAATTCGTTTTATCTTACTACATTTTCTTTTTTCTACAGCAGCCATTTACCATCCAACTAACATCGTGGGCGTATTTCCATGTATAGGAACTTGGTTGAGTTTTGCTTGGACGTCGACCTTTTTTTGCAGTGTTGACTCGGCATTGTGGGACATTACGAGTGATATTCAACGCATCCGGTCGATCACCGTTTTTGATACATCGGTGATGTTGTATGACTACGATGAATTTTGCTTACACCGAAGTCCAACAACGTTGAGGTAAGAGAAAATTTGCTTATACTAGCACTTTCAAAAGTGGGACTGATAAATTCTATATTTCAAACATTTCGTAAAGGTATAAAGCATTAGGTGGCCTAAAATTCTTGGGAACTAGGATTCTGCTTTTAATTTTAACTTTGGACAACCCTAATCGAGGTACAACCTCCATTTTATAACTTTCGTATGTTTAAACATTTTCTTAGCGTATAAACCATTTGATGAGTTCAAATTTTTTTGGAAGTATCAATCCGACACTACAATCTTTAGGCCCTAATTGTATAAATTTTGTATTTCTCAATATTTTCTTATCCTATAAAGCAATAGATGGCCTAGAGTTTTTCGGGAAGTAAGAATCTACAATTAATTCTAACCTTGGACTACCTTTATTGAAATATAACTCATATACTCGAATGTTTTAACTTTTTATTTATAAACATTTTCTTAGCATGTAAGCATTTAAAGGGTCCAAATTTCCATACAAGACCAAATCTGTAATTAGTTTAACATTGGACCAACTCATAGCCAAGACCTGAAATTTTATAAAAATTGTGCACCCCCATACAACGCCAATTACTTGCAATTACATGAATATATGATAATTGTATATTTTGCCATAGTCTTATGGAGGTAATTACTCGTCGAGGCATAAAATGCAAAGTCACTTCGTAGAATATTAATTAATAAGCAACTTCTAGTTATATTTTTATTTAGATAATATTGAATAGATAATATATAGATACATAGATATACATACAAAACACCGTTTTCTTATTTTTATTTAGAATTCTTTTACCTTACTTAATTTAATTCTTATTTTATATTTTAAATCTATATTTTTTCTTGTAGTTCCTTTTGTAATCACTAATTGGATACGTACAGCGAGTATTGATTTTCGAATTGAAGAATATAACGAAATTTTGTTTCTGTGTTCCAAATTTTTGATTCTAGCAATAGTAAGTTGCGTTCCTCTTTCTATTTGTTGCAGTCTTCGGCACTTCGTAATATGTACATGCTCTCCTACTTCCTGCATTAGAATTTCGTCCACTTGTTCTACCTCTTTCTGTGTAAAAGATGCACTCTCCATGTTTTTCTAGACATTCGAATGAATCTTAATCTCTCTACTTTCGAAAATGAGAGATTATTGTAAGTTGTAATATCATTTGTTCCAAATGTTGCAAAATGGTCTTTTGTAGACAGGTAAATCAAATTAAAATAATTAAACCCTTTTACCAGAAAAAATATTTTTAAAAAACTAGATGCGTATTTCGACCACTATGTGGTCATCAACAATACACTTTGTTTTGTAGAGATCACCAGCGTACTTGGTGAGGAGAATATCCGCAGGTGTCCGAAACAAATTTTAGTAAATTGTTTGTTGGGAAGAATCAGTTCAGCCGAGGAGAATATTCTCAGAAGGGTTTCCTAAACAACTTTTAATTTTTAATGCTTTTTATTTTTTAGTTTACTATTGATTATGAGCACGTAGTATTCGAAATACGTATTTAGTTTTTTAAAAATATTTTTTGTGGTAAAGGGGTATTAATTATTTTAATTTGTATTGTGCCCAGTGGTCTAATTTATTACTAGGTAAATCAATTTCATTCCATTAAGAGGTATTATCATAATCCTTGTTTTGTAAGCTCTTCTCTTGCATCGTACATCTTAGTAAGCTGGGTTTTGTAAAAGCCGCTTAAAAATACACTCCCTTATACCTATTCTTCTGTAAAAACTCATGCAGAGGGATGAGTTCCTCTGTTATCTATTGTGTATGCAAAAACATCATATGGAACAGCTGTGTCTAAATTTTTTCAGTTGGCTTTAAAATGATGGATTACCTTCTCTTTTAATTGTGCAATCTTTCATTTTTTTTCTACTATATGTCTATACTGCTGCTTTAAGTTGATTGTTTTGCCTTCTACTGAACTTCTTTCTTTTTTAAATCTACTACTTCCAATTCTAATTTTCTTTTCTCAATTGATAATATATAAATAGCCAGCGCGGGTTCTATTTCTTTTACAGCGTACGGTAAAAGCTTTTGCATGTATTGGTTCTTTTTTTTTAAACTGGCAGAGAAGCATTACTTGTAGCAATCAGTCCTAGATTGTCAATGTTTAAATCTTCTGGAATTGTTCTGGAGGGCATTCCAGGCTATACGAACAACGTGTCTCCAGCTTTAACATAATAGTTCTGTGTAATTAGTATACCATGTTTGTTGGATTCATCTTCCACAACTTTTATACATTTGATTGGTAGACAGTTAAAACTAAATGTGGATATTGCGTAGTTATTATATTATCTTGTACCTATTTTTAATATTGACTGGTAATTTAAAGTGTAATCCAATTAGTTTCATTATATTACTGTTTCCCCAATAAACGTGCTGCAAAATATTATTAAATATAAGAGAATAACTGTATTGCAGATTCTTGGTTAGTTTCTTCAACATATTTACAATCGATACCGAGTACATCGGTGAATTTCGCAAGGAAAATTTACTATCATCCAATAAAGTTAAACAATTCTTCAATAGGTTATATACATTAACTACCTTATAACAATTTCCGACCGGGAAGTTATATATTGTTGCTTCTAGTATTGCAATTCCATGTTCTTCAACCATAATAGATCTAAATGTCTACTTTAATCGAGCACCCAGACAGTTGCTAAAATCCACTATATGATTCCCTACAAGCTTGCTAATACCTGGACTGATGATTTGGCATATAAACTTGTCATATATCTTAAAGTCACAATTGAAATTTATCCACGTTAAGTAGTTTTTGCCAGCTATTCTATCAATATCCAAAATTACTCTAGTGTGTCTTGTATATGCTTCACGGCAGGCAAAGTTATAATTATGCATTAAATATTCGACAATTTCCGTCTCGCTAAATATCCCAAAAAAATCTTGGGTTACATCCGGATCTAGTAGGTCTTCTTATTGGAGTTGTTCCAAAACATCCGACAATTTCTCCAACCAAACATCTGGTAATTCCACTTTGTACGGAATGCATACTGGATTTGTATACTACTTGTTTATACTTTCCAGACGATGTTTCCTATTTACGTAAATTTGTTTTCTCTTTGTGGTAGAAATAGAAGTTCAACTTTGACTCCATGCCTGACAGATACAAACTTCGAGAACTTGCAACATAGATAGCTATTAAAAAAGCCGCATATCTCTTTCTTAAAAACAATTTACCCTTATTTTTAAATCCTTGGCGCAATCCACAATGCCATCCATTTTAACTAGCATAATATCATCACAGAATGGTTCTATAATTAGATTGGGTAAGTCGATACCCTCTAAGACTTTTTCTTCTTTGACATAGTTATTGTTTCAGATGTCGGTGATTAAGTAATTAATGTCCAGATTTTCTGACAGCAGCCGCTATCCAAAGCTCTTATTTGTTGGTATTACTTTATTGCCAAGGATCTGCTGGGTACTAAGTACTTTAGAAAAGTTCATATTGACTGTTTCAACTATCGCTGAATACTAAAATACAAAGGAAAGCTGCCCTTTTGTATATCCCATAGTGTGAGAGCCCAAGGTTACCGAACATATATGAACAAAATTATGGAGTGGTGAGGTAACTAGTATGATAGATAAATCAGAAAAAGCGCAAGCACACATATAAAAGCTAATCGCACACGTACTTATGAGAATCTATCGAAAGTTGTCGGTGACCGCCAGAAGTGCGGTTTCGTGTGGCAAAGAATGCGCCCCGGTGGGTCGCCTTATTAAAACTGTTCTGACCCAGAACATTTTGCGGGCCTGAAGCTGGATGTCCCTGTGACGATAAGAACAATCGGTGCCATTCCTACATTTCCCGTATTGACGGAAGTAGCAATCTCCATTCTTAATAGCAGGTGTCGTCCCATGTGTGTTAGAGCCGCATACTAAGATTTAGACACCTGCTTTTTGAATAGTATCTCTTGCATGCTTTGGACTACCCTCCACTCCAATCCATCGGGCCCGCAACCAATCCTACTTATGGCCAATATTTTGTCCCAAAACTCCATCGCCTGGTCCTTGAGATCCACTAATATTTTCAACAGTCCTGGTAAGTGGGTTTACTGGGGGACAATTACTTTGCCGTTAGGTAATAAATGCTTCAAAGTTTATCTCTAAGATGTATGGCTTTTTCCACCTCTGGTTTTTGTTGGCAAAGTTGGTCCAGACCCTTGAGTCGTATTGAGACCTGTCGCTACGCAATGTTCAAGAAAGTATTTCCACAGTAAGTCAAACAGAAAGCTGTTGACCGCTTCGGTAATGCCAAACCTCGCTCTGCAGGTATCGCTGTATGCGTACATGAAGCATTCGTAATTTGAAACAGGCATTGATTTATCTTCTGTAGCAGTGTAAATTCCTGCTAATATCATTATAGGTAGGCAATCCTAATTACGTAGCGTATACATCTATGGTAGTATACAGTTCTATTGCGGGCAGATCAAGTTAGAACGGAGTAGGGATTCGAGATCCGACGGCGATACTCGAGGTCGTCTCGGTTTTCTGGTTCTTTTTGATTTGAACTTGAAAGCAGGATGGTGATTCGAGAGATCGGTTTCTAAGGAAGAATTTTTGCAAAGAAGCGAGTTCGGTTTAAAAAGTGTTAACTTAACGAAACTTACAGCAGGCTAGTGGTAGGTGAGATTTCTTTTAAATAAAATTTTGCTAATGAAGTATTACAAATTTTTAGCTGTCAATTACGGCTGAAAGCAATAAGTGTAGTTATTTAAAAAAATTAGATGACTAATGGTACCGTCTTGAGCGTAAGAGGTTTCCCAGTTATCTAATGGCGTTGGCATAAATTTGGATTTGAGTAAAAGGAAATTCATAGGAAGCTGTACCATTCGAATTTAAACAAATATCAGGTGAAGAATGTACAAGTGCGAGTTTTGAGAGCAAAAGTTGCTGATACTTCATAATTCCATGGTCATTGCAAGGGTCAAGTCGAGTCAAGGACGCAGCTGGCGTTTATGTTTGGCTGTTTGCATCCAGATGATAGTGGTTTTCCTACAAATCATGTAATTAGGAATTTATGACCTTCTTATCTGATCGGGTTTGGAACATAATTTATCTAAACAAAAGTGAAAACTAAAATAATCTTTATCGGTAACTTAACCTATGATTTGGTTGTAAACATTCCTGGAAGTTCTAAATTAATTCTATTATAAAATTATTAGTAAGTTACCTGATGCCTGCTAGATAATTTTAATACCGGTATCAGACTGCATTTACTTGAAATTAAAGTTGAACTATAATGACCGTTATTTAAATTGAATTTCACTTTGAGAATATAGCAACTTTAAATAAAGTGCTTTGTATAAATATTTTGTATTAGCAAACAGTGTAACACTGATGGGGTTATGAGCTCAGACACATATCTTCGCATTTAAATTAATTGTAAATAATTTAACGTAATTTAATTTTTTCAATAATTGTATATAAAATTTTGACTTATGAAAGTTTAAGTCAGTTGTATATAGTTTTGCTGCTTGAATATTTCTCAAGGAATTAATGCGAATATTGCTTATTTGTACATACCTCTTCTTGTACATATATTACGAAAACATTAGAAATACTTTGCATTCCAATTGTTTATTTATTGAACTGGTGTGTTTGTGACTTAGTGTATTCAATAGTACACTACTGTGTTAAGCTATACAGGTCATCCCACCCCTGAAGAAGTTATTAGACGATTTATGCTCTTAAATTATTATAGCTTAGGCTATGTTTTTGTAAGCAAAATTAGTGTTTTGTTTAGATTCTGCCCATACTTAGGGACACGGAGATTGCAGCCAGTGTAGCAGTCCCGAGGTATTAGATATATTTTTTGCTCCCTTACAGATAGGTGTACCAAGGAGTAGACACTTCCTGGCTTAATACTCGTCTTATTTTAGCAGGTCCTTCGGCATTATCGTAGTAGTCACTCGTAATGTAGTTGTTTGTTAAAGTGCACCACTATTGTTCATGCATTTGCAGCTTTAGTCTATAAATTATAACAACTTCTCCAGACTACTACTATACTCAAGGTTACATGGTAACTTATTTTACTTTCCAGCAGAGTGCATGTAGAAATCTGTTCAATACGATCAGTAGGAGGAGGATGGCAATCCTGCCGCCACATTTCTACCAGCATCCTCATTTTCTCCCACATCTGGACCAAATAGTTTTTCTCGACTAAACATTTTTCATCTTTCGAGATAAACCTATCTTGTTTGGTATCAATTAATATTAGATTTTTCTCAGCTACCCGAATCTCTAGTAATTTTTCAGATAGAATCATCCCCCAGAGAGCTACCCTCACTTTAAGATTTTTTTACCGCTAACATTCTGAACCAAATAGTTTTCTTCGACTAGCCATTGCATCTTTCGAGATAAATATATCTTGTTTCGTATCAATTAATATTAAAAGTTTCTCAGCTACCCGAATCTCTAGGAATTTTTCAGATAGCGTCATTCCCCCAGGGAGCTACACTCATTTTAAAATTTTTGCTGGTAGCGATTTTTGCCCGTTCTTATAAATTTTTTTAGCCATGCAATACATCAAATTAATCTAGAATTTTACGCAGAATTAGAATCTGTAAATAGATTTAAAATCCGACCACCTCTTACAAAGTTACACTTACCTCTAAATTTTTGCTCATCTATGACATATGATTTAACCAACCATCTCCGAAAATCTAAAACCGCGGGAGTTTTAGAAATGAGTCTTTATAAGCCATAAGTGTTTAATATTTAAAACCATGTTTAAGCGGTAATGTACTGTTTTTTAGAATATTCAAAACCATGACTTTTAAAATTTTAAACAGTTATCAATTTTTTTCTGGTTTAACATTTTTAATTACTAAGCATAACATAATTATATAGTCAATGCTAAATATGTACTTGGAAAATACAATTCGTTTTCAAACTAATTTCTTGACGATTATGGATTACATGTGAAAGCAATGTAGACCTTTCTTTTTATTAATTATATTATTGACTATATGTTTGAGAAATACAAGAAATATATTTCAATGCCGTACATTACAAATCGATGCATTATTGCTTGTAAATTATTAATAACACAAAGTACTTTCTAGTGTCCTCGACTACGTATTTAGAGAAATACAAACTTCATTTTTAAAAGTGTATATTTTCTCCAAACAAATGCGTTAATTACAGAAGGAAAGTACGCTGAATGCAAACCAATTAATAGCAATTTAATACGGTTTACTGACCTACCTTAATTGTTTGTACAAGGAAACACAATAAAATATATACAAATATAGCAACTATCTTATATATTTATGCCCCCCATGCGTAGGTTGCTGTACTATTAGGAATGATGTACCTTTTGTCGTCCTCGCCCGACAAACTAATTTTATTAATTAATCGGGTATAAAGTTGGTGTTTCATTTTTACGTCTGTTGCTTCTCAAGTGTGCGGCATAGGTAGTCTTTTCCATTTCGAAATCGCATACTTTACACATAATTCGAGCATGTTTTGTACAAAACCCTTTAACACCTGTCGGAGCTGAGCGTTTACGGCTTAATGACATACCGTGCTGTTTTTCCTTGTGTTCCAGTAAGTTGTCCATTCTCGTAAAAGCGAAACCGCAAGACACACAGTTTAAGTACTTTGCTGCTGATGGATGTATAAGCTTAACCGTGGTCGATGTTACACCACAACATTTGTTCTGGTGCCGTTTGAGAGCTTTTTCCCAGGTACAGGAAGCAACGTAAGAGTTGCATTTAAAAAACGTTTGCAGGTACCATTATAGTACAAAACAAAATCCGCACTATAGGACTTTGGTGAAACTTGTAAGTGAACTATCTTATAAACTAAAAAGTTTACTCTTGCGTAGCTGCTTTATGTTCTCTATAGAATGCAAACCGAAGGTTTCCAAAGACAGCCGAACGATATTAAGGATTCAGCGGGGAACTAAATGACGTCATCTTTTGCCAATCCTTGCTGCTCGTCCAGTATATTTAGCACCAATGCATGCACCCCGTTCGCATCGTCCATGCTGTGAATGCAGTTAGTAGAAACGCCAGAAACGTCTTCCATGTTATACGGATCAACAATCGCATCGCGTGCATATTAAAAATCCAAAAGGGTGGTAGCACACGCACACAAATTGATTGCAAGTCTTGCGGTGGAAGATGCAGTGCTACTATAAACAAAAACTTAATAAAACACTTTAAACCTTAACTAAGGGGATACCAAACTTGTTGTCTACAGAATACTTACTAATAATGCAATTTAATTTTAAATAACTTCTACGTCATATTTTCGGAAATGGCAGGCTTGTATATTTTCTTTGGAAACAATCGAAGTTTGCCGAAGACACTCGATGAGTGCACAAACGCGGTCACTAAACCAATTAGCATTAATATCAAGTATTCCGTACTTTCGCAGGTTGCTCATTTCCTAGAACCAAATCTTCCGCATAGCATAATTATTTCTAGAGCCTACAAGTACTCGATATCGCCCAAAGAGAGAATTAGATGCTCGATGTCTGTCAACTTCCGATTCCCTTGTAAAAGGTAGAAAAAACTCGGTCAATCATCCATCTAACTTATACTTCGACTCGCTCCAGTTCTGATAATTTCCAAACATTTTTCAAACGACAATGGTGTCAGAATTTTTAAACCTCCGAGGGATCTATAAGTCGTGATCAATTACACGTTTGAGCTACCCGTAAACTAACATATTTTATGTAACAGTGCGCTGTATAATACATGCATACCCCTTTTCTGCGCTACTGCTATTCTTGTAGTTGCTTGAAAAAGTCAGTCAGTTTTTACTGCTAGGACTGCTGCAAAGCACCACTCTATACTTTCTTTAAAAGTATAGCACATCGCGCACTTTTTTGTCTGATAATTAAATTTTGCACATGTAGGCTTTTACACTTTCGCATATTTAAACATCTAATACGATCGATTAACCACTTTCGATTATTCTAACGAGGGTCACCATACATTCCGCCGCATCGTTCTTTTTGAATTCAACGATCCTATGGGCGTCCACACACTAACACCTAACGTATCTTTCCTACTATTTGTTAAACAAAAACTACCGGCATCGCCATGTTCGTATGTGGATGTAAGCAGATGTTTGTGGATGTGTACGAGAATATGTAACCATATACATTAATCAGCCCAAGCTATTTTATTTAGTCCAAGTGAACTACTATTTTTTTAAACCACAATTACTAATCACCTTTATAGGTTTAGTATTTCTACCATTTCCCAATGACTGGTGCTACGTACATGGAAACTTTAATTTTTTATTGGAGAGAATCCTTATTCTCCCACGCACTGTGCGTAGTTGCATGTCCACCCCTTTTGAAAATATATGCTCGTTATAGGTTGTAAGACCTTCGATTTTACTTAACTACACTTCTCTTTTTAATCGTGTCTTTCTCGCTTACAATACAGTAGGACTTGGTTTTTGTACTGACGAATTCTAATACTAGACCCTCATTAAAATCGTCTTTGAATTTCCCTACAATTTTTTTTTTGACAAGCGGTATATTGTATTTGTTATCCGCGGGGTAGTCACTCTTTTAAGATAACTATATATGCATTATGCATCATGCATTAACGGAGGGAGTTCAAATCTGCAAATAGATTTTAAATAGAACCACCCTTTTAAAAAGTCACGCCTTTTAAAGACCTAAATCTCTAATTTTTACCCATCTTTATTTAACTCCATCTATAAATCCCTTTTTTCGCCACCCAAGACATATGCTTTAATCAACCATTTCCCGAGAAATCTAAAACCGCTGTGATCCGTGAACACCACGTGGAAGGAGTCTTTTTTACTAACCACAAATGCATACAATGTTCGTTTATATACCATGGTCCTGCCCGCCCGCCCGCCCGCATGTCGAGCCACTTTTGAAAATATATGGTTGTTATAGGTTGTAAGACCCTCGGTTTTAAATGATCCGAAAGGTTCTTTACTAAGCAAATATACAATGTTTAACGGAACCCCTTTGCGTATGGTGTACGCCAAGGTAACGAAACCCGCATTCCTTAGTTCGTCTATGTTATCTGCCATTTCGATAAATACGTTTTTAGAATAACCTTTTAAAAAGTATACGGATTTAGTACCATCCTTTTCCGCAAGGACGCCTACATAACTAAAAGAGTCTTTTTTACTAACCACAAATGCATACAGCTTGTAGAAACCGGATGTATCTAAGTCAGTCCATCGGCACATAAAATAATCTTTTAATTCTTCCTCATTTTCTCTAATAAGATGTTCTTTGTCTAACACATCTTTGTATTGTTCGCGTATTGTCGCAGTGTTTTCCATGTCCAACTTTCGCTTTTTTGCGTCCATTTCCTCTAATTCCAGTTTTCTTTTTCTTCCACTTACAGCGTATGGCGTGCATAATGGGGCAATTTCCTTTAGCGTATACGGATAGAGTTTACTGCCAATATTTACGTGAGTTATGTATCCACCAATTACCTATATATATTAATATATTGAATCTAATAGGAATCATTAGAAATTGTTAAATAAAAGTATAAGTTCAATGCAACATTGTAACACAAGGATAACCCAGAGAGGTTATCGACAGTTCATGAGAACGGACATGCAACTTTGCATCCGTGAGGGCAGTGATACTGCAGGTGGCAGGTCACAGGCGGTCAACATACCGCAATTACTTAGAATTAAGTTGTTACATTGTAATAAAGTGTACAATTAAGAAAAACGCAGACATTGAGATTTGCAAGTTCCCACAGCCGTGTGAGGGGCAGGTTATTATAAAAAGCCCGGGAGCTCAATGCCCGGCAGTCAGTCTTCGAACTCCATACTTCGTTGTTCAAGCTACTCACTAATACAATTAAGTATTTTTTATTAAAGTTATTATGTATAAGTTATTCCTAATTTAACCATAATTTCTGTTTCAAATCAAATAATGTGTTAAGAGTTTGAAGTTGTTTTTTAAAAACACAGCTCCAAAGGCCCGAACCTTAACTCGCGTTGTCGTACAACTTCTGGACGAATGTTAGGCGTATCTATCAACCCCAATTCCGAAATGACTATTTCTTTTGAAATTGTAGAATATGGTGTTGCAGATTGTGTAAAATATGTACTACCTGCTTTAATGTAGCACTTGTGTGAGATTTTTATTTTATCTTGGCTATCTTCCTCCTCTACTATCTCCAAATAATTTACACATAAACAGTTAAAATTAAAAGCCGAAAACACATACTTTATCAATTTTTCCCTTTCCTCTGGTTTTTCGGACAACTTAATCTGCAAGCCAGTCAATTTCGTTGTATTGCTATTCCCCCAATGCACGTACTGTAGCAGGTTATTATACACTAAACAGCAGCTATTTTGTAGCTTGTCGGATAGCTTACTCCACATTTTGGCACGTGGTGCCGAGTACATTGGCGCCTTTAGGAAGTATAACTTACTATCTTCCAATAAAGTTAAACGGTCTTTTAAGGGTTTATACACCCGGTCCGCACTGACATAGCTTCCAATTGCACAGTTGTATATTGTCGCTTCCAATCGCGTAATACCATGTTCTTTGACCAAAGTAGACGCAAATGTTTCCCTTAAACGTACATCTGGACAACGTAATAATCTAGTATATGATTGCCAAGTTGTTTATTAACACCAGGACTTGTTATCTGACACACAAATTTGTTGTATATCTTAATTCTTGCATTGGTTGTTAGCCATGTTAAACAATCAATTCCCACAGTTTTATCGTTGTCAACTATAATATTACACTTTTCTTCGTTTTCGCCCTTATAGCAAAAGTTATGGTTTGTAGTTAAATAATTACACATCTCCATCTTGCTAAATATACTATATTTTCCTATCGATAAATTATCTCTGACCCTGAAGTGCTGGTTATCCCCATAAAATTTTGAGTGTTGTTCCAACGGAATACTGGTTGGAATAAACCTCACATGTTCCCCAACATGAATATTTAAAACCCTGTCTTCTAAATTCTCAAACTTATTCCCTAAGTCTGTTTTAAGATTTCCTAAATCATTTCTAAATGTTTTAAAACCAGCTTGGCAGCTTCTCTCTGTTTCATCTACTTTTTAATCTAAAGTTTTAATTTTTCCATTAATTTCACTTTTACTTTTTTCCTATTTTGCCTTTACTTGAACAACTTCCTTTTTTAACGTTGTCCATATTCTCTAAAATTTGTGCTACATTTCCTCTAATTTCAAATTTCATATCCTCAATGGTTATATTAGTTTCTTTTAGACCCAAAGTTAATTTTTGCTCATTACTATAAATTTTTTATCATTCTTTTCACTTTCTAACCGTAAACTTTCCCTCAATCTTGCTATGTTCTCTCCAAATTCTGTTCGTAGCTCCTGAGTTTTTTTATCCAATTTGTCGTCCATTTCTGTGATACATTTCTCACCCATTTCGTTCATGTCTTTTTCATGCTTTTCGCTCACTCCTTTCATATTTTCCTTTTGTTCTTGCATGGTTTTTTCATTCTGTTCACTCATTTCTTTCATATTTTTGTTTTTTCTTACATGCTATGACTTAGCATTAATAAAAAAGCAATCATTTTTAATTTCTTAGTCTTTCTTGTACTCTGTTCTTTCTTTGTCTATGGATTCTCTTTTTTCCCTTCCTACATTTTCCTGATAACCAATTTATACTCCCTCAGCTCTAAAACTCGCAGGAACTTTTTCATCCTATCAGTCAATTAGGTATTAGTAAGAAAAAAAACTACAAATACAAATTCTACGAGAAAAAAACTCTAATTTTCAAACAAATTAGGCGAGCCTAATGTTGGGTCGCCACTAAAAGAGTGCTGTGATAACGTCTTGCGTTATATGTTACTAAAAGAATGATAAGGCAACGGCAACGCGTTCGAGTACCGCTAAGAGATTGCTGTGACACAGGTACAGCAAATTGTAAATTTGAAATTACTGGCTTACCTTCCTGTCTAACTCTTTTGCCTGACTAGCTCAGCGAAAGTCAATTTATTTGATAAATTAAAGCTTTAATTGCTGTATAATGCAAAAGATTTGTATTGTTTTTACACTGATGTTTTACACATTGGGTAATTCTTCATTAAACAAATAACTAACGCTTTTAATTGCTTTCCCAACGAATTTTGTACATGCAAAAGTTTTGCATTCTTAACGATTATGAAATGAAAACATTTGCTTCACGGTAACTAAAACGTGTTTTTATTACACAAAATTATTTTATAAAGATTAAAGCGTTATGGTTCTCACGCCAAATAAAGGCGAATGATTTGTGCATGTTTAAACAAAATATAAAACAAACCACAACAAACATATAGAACGTTTGTAATCCGTTTTAATGTATCTCAAGAGTAATTATTTTTACATATACGGCTTAACTGTGTACACATAGCTGTATTATTGATTTAGAATCGGGGCTTTTAAATATATGGAAAGTGGGGTTTACTTTCCCTTTTTTTATGTCTTTGTATTTACAATACGCTTTTATTTATATACTAAAGTTATTATTTACACGCACGGAATTGTGTCTTCGCTTTGCACTATAATGGCTAAAAAGTACGCTTGTATTATACAAGGTAAAACAATAAATCCTCGGAAAATTCTATTCTTTATATTTGGTAGGTTTTATTTGTAGGCTTTGGGTTTCAATGACCTCTCGTGACTTTTATATATATATATATATATATATATATATATATATTGCCGTGGATTTAGGGAACTAAGCTTTTAGCATCGAGCCCCAGCGTTGGGCCGTCATAAAATTGCCGTGGAACCGGGACAATCTCGGGATTACTCGCCTCAGCTCCTAAAAATCATTCAAGTCCCACGAATTGGGCGTCATAAAATTGCCGTGGAACCTCAGTAAAATTCGTGCCCCTTCTTGGGTCAACATAAAATTTTCAAAAAAAAGTAACAAAAAAAATTCCTTACCCTTTTATTACGCCTTCAAATTTCTTCTGCATCCCTGGCTAGCTGTGCAATCGGCCTTTTCTTGAATACCTAAATTTTCAATCATACCTCTTTCACGCTCACACACCATTAAATAAAATTACCAAAATAATACGACAATCATACAACCTTTTATTTACACCTATTAACAGATAAAATATATTTACACATGTTTCCAAACAGTTAGCTACAATAATTATCAGCTCAATATATTGTATGTTTCAAAGTCCTTGATTCTTACAGTGATTTTAAACAAATTTGATTAAATATGAGTAGATGGGCCGCACATGTAACCCTAAATTGACTTCACACTGGAGTATGGTGAGCTCATTATAAACCAGTTTTGTTTGTATATGCTTTTTAAAACCTTGCATTAATTAAAACAAAATTTACAGACCCGTTTACCCTTTACAACTCAATTAATATCCTGAATAAACTTTTGATATATTCAACATACACTCCTTTTCAATACTCAAATTAGTAAATTGTCCAGTACATGAATCTTTTAAAATAATTTTCTACAACAATAAATATGCCACAAAATAAGTCAATCACACAACGCAAAAATTCCACAAATGTTTATATAACAACAGAAATTTCAAGTAAATTACCTGGAGAATTCTTCATTTTTCATTCACGTCGGAGATGATTACCAGACAACCCCTCGGCGTTGTTTCCATTTACTACGTTGCTTGGCGGATCCACAGGCCTCTACCATGTGATAACTCTGCAACTTATTTGCCTCGTCTGACAGTACCATTTCATTTCATACCCATATATCATGCATACAAATTTGATTACCAGTTCTGCTTACCCCCATATATCATGCATTCATTTAATAATTTTTGTCGTAGTAGCCGGACCTTTTTAATTAAATACGTACTAACTCGTACTTCACGTTAATAATTAGAGGTCCGCTACTACCGTTTTATACTTTTAATTACTATATTAACGGTAACATTACTACACACACACACACACACACAAAATACTAACCAAAGGCTTTATTATTACCATGGTCTGAATCAGTATTCAGTACTTGATCGAAGTAAAAGAGAAGACAGAGCTTAATAATTCCGCTTGGATATTTATGTTCTTCTCAACCCCCCTAGTTTAACCTGTTTCGCGTGAACAGCTTGTATTCGAAATGGCTTTTTAAAATTTTGAGTGTAACCGTCTCTAAATTCGGAAAATTTCTCTCGTCCTACGTGCTGCTTATATCGCATTCGTTTTCTACCTTCGCGTGTGCGTTTGTTTGGAAAACTGTTGGCAGTCAACCAATGACAAAGTTGTCTGTCGTCACCAAACTCCTCCTAAGCGCTATTCATCTTTATTCTATGTTCTATGTTCGCTGTCTCCTTCCAAACCACGCTTGAGATACAGAAAATCGATATTGTCAAGGCCTTACATCAACTCCACGTGTATACCTTACGTGACTTTCAATCCAACGCTGCTATATATTTATCTCTCTGTTGTATATTACCGATTGTTCATTTCCATCTCTTCTTAAAATGTTTGTTACTCTAGCTGTTTGTACAAATTGACGGTTGCAAACAATTTCTATAATTTTGTATTCACGTACGTTCCATTCTTTGAACGTAACCTTTAACAAGCAGGTGTTCTTTTTAATTATCGACCATTTGAAAATAATAATTCCACGTTTTTCTGTTTCTTCGTATCTGATATAACTGACGTTGGCTTTTAAAACCAATACATTAGCCTTGTAAATTATTGATTTTCTTACGCAAGCACGCTCCCTTTTGCTTATATGCGTTTGCTTAAAATAAATTAGGATTAATTATGCGTAACCTTGAACTTCTATTTGCTTTAAAGCTTTTCTTCCTTTATGTAATTTTCACATTCCAATTTAAATATAAAAATACCCTAATATCCGTCCGTTTTCACTAAATGAATTAAATTAATTTTGCGCGTAAATAATTTGCTCTTTTCTATATACATTGTTCCTGAAATTTTATTGTATATACCTATTTACTCCTTTAAATCCACAACAATATATATATATATATATATATATATATATTGTTGTGATAAGGGGTTGTTTAAGGGTGTATTATATAGCAATGGTCATGTAGTAATCAGAAATCACAATAGGAAGCAGAAAACTGCATTTATTTATTAGAAAATTGAGTAATTGGGATAGTTTGTAAATAGTAAGCAGTCAACACCCTGTATATAGAGTATAAGTAGTTTTAAGCGACGCAAATAGAAACAATAGGACGCATAGTTAGCATAGAAATAAATAATTCATGCATTAGGTAAATAGTAAATGTTTAACACCCGGTATATAGAGTTTTAGTAAAATTAGGTAATGCAAACAATGATATTTTTTAGTAGAAGCACGCGTATTTAGAAGTAAGCATAGTTCATGTAATTAAACAGGCATTGAAAAGGATTCGAATTAATCATAACATAATACAGAGATAAGAGATAAAACTTAAAGAAGCATAGTGTAAGTGCGTACAAACAATTAACAATTTTTAATAGTAAAGGTAATTAAAAATGCGCAAATAGATAAATATACTTGAAAATTGAAAGTTGAATTGCATAAGGTATTTGTGTATAATATGGAAACGCGATTATTTTTCCAAAACACCGCATGGCCTGATAACAGAGCATATGTAAGCAAACAACAATTACTCGAAAGGCCGAGAATGTTACATCAGAAAACCACTTTAAGTGTAGAAAATAGAGAAACTTTATTGGTTAAAATTAGCGACGGGGTTGTAAGCCAAACCGACAGACGAAGTGGGATATCAATTATATATTGACAGCGAGAATGATAACGGAAGTCAGTTTTCAACTCAACAAGGCCAAGCTGTGTCACTATGAATCAAAGAGTAACGCGTACGTGATAATATTTGGATAGTAAAAGTGTTTAATGACAGATAGTGCTACGAATATTAAAATTTCTAATGCCGATGAACGTAAGTAGAATTTTGGGAATTTATTTAAACTAAAATATAATAATAATAATAGGGCTCTAAGTTTGGTGCGAGAAATCTAAAAAAAAGTTCGACGAGAATAATTCATGGGTGTAGAATAAATCCAGAGGGGGACGATAACATTCTAAGTTGGACGACAATAAATCGAAGTTAAATGACAATGTTCTAAGTTTGGTGAGAATAAACTCTAAGTCCGACAATAATAATCCAGAGGGTGATGACAATAATTTAAAAGTAATAATTCAAGCGTGTGGATAGATAATATTTCAAATGGGTATATAATAATTCCGAATTGGTGGAGAATAATTTCGAATACGAATGGATAGTATAATAATGCATGAAGAATTCTAATTGATGTTAGTTGATAATGAATGCGTCGATAATTTTGGTTGCGAGAAGGGAATAAAGAAACACACAGACCAGGTTGAATCTTTTTAGTTTTAAGACATTTTTTTATTTGAATTTGAATATTGAATTGATTAATTAATATAACATAGTGTAACGGAGTCAGTAACGAACTTTTGCATACGTTGAAAGTACGTAATGTAATAAAGGGGTTTTGAACGTTCCAGGCTTCTTTTGATAAAAAGAATAGTTTTTGGTGACTTTAGATTGATAGTAGAACATATGATTTTAAGATAAATATGACTTATAATATTGATTGATTAAAAAGTGTATTTTATTAATTTTCAAAACCTGTACATAATATTTGTTTTCATTATATGAAATTGAATTAACTTCATTTTATAATTCAAAATAAAAGCTAGTCGAAACAGAATAATAACCTTAGTGGGAGTGTAACTTGATTGAGATGAACCCAGAGAGGTGGAGTCAAGTAGAATACGCCATTGATACCGAGTACAGCGTTATCATATCAAGTTTTGTTATTGGTCGACATAAGGTCGGCGAACGAAAGTTTCAGGAGTATCATAGCAATATTTATATGGCCGCCCAAACGATGGGGCACGAATAAATGTGAGTGTACATAGCAATATATTTATATATACATACATATATATATATATATATATATATACAGGGTGGGAAAAATTTCAATGTGCAGTATGGGGATCTCGGAAACTGTAAGAGCTAGAAAGTTGGTTAAATGCAAAAAAAAACGTGTGCAATTATAAGCTCAATTTAAAACTAAAAAGAAAATAAATGTATCTCTGTCCGTTCTAAAAATATGGCGTAAAAACCAAAAGTTATCAAATTCAAAAATGCTAAATAACTTCAATAGCATTAAAGCTATAAATGTGAAACTTGGCTCATTTACATAAGTCATTAGCAGGAATTCAACGAAGTGATCAGAATTTTTCTAAGCCTTCTGTATTCAGAGATGCGACTGAGAACTGTTTTAATTTTTATGGACGCCATATTGGATTTTTGCAGTGTTAAATAAAGGAAAAATTTACAAATTCATTGATATACCACATTGTATACTTTTCTTTTAAAATGGCCGAAATATTGTAATTGTTTTGTTTATTTGAAAATTATAGTCTTTAGAATAGGAAAACAATTTAAGAATAAAGTGCTGTCATCAGATAAAAAGTACGAATTTTCAGTTGTAGTTTTTAGTATTTTAATAAAAAACAGAACTGAAAATTTGGTTTTAGGTTTTGTGGTTTGTTATTTTTAAACAAACACTGTGGGCATATTAAAAATTATCAATAAAATAAAATTGCAAATTTTCCACTTTTTATTGAGATCTAGTCACTACAGTTAGAAAACAATTGAAGAATGAAGTTCTGTCATTAGTGAACAGTAACTAATGAGTTATTTGTCATCAATAAATGTTTTGCTGTTTTGGTAATTTACAATTTTTAATATTGTGGTGGAAGTAGAAAAGTGTTAATTGAAATTTATTTAATATTCATAGTACTATCCATAATGGTAAGATATTCTGTGGAACAGAAATTTGATATGTACAATGTTTACTTGGAATGCCATCGAAATTCTATTACATCTGAGCGTAGATATTCAGAACTATACCCAGAACGACCACAGCCTTCCAGAATGGCTTTTGTAAGAGTCTACGACACTTTAAAAACTCAAGGATCCTTTAATAAGCAGCGAGGAAGATATAGTAAACATGCAGATATCAATGCTACTAATGTATTAGCACAGTTACATCTGAACCCACAAACATCTAGTCGGAATATCTCTCGTGAATGTGGGATTACTGATCGTGGTCTTCGTGCTATAATAAAACGAAACAAGCATCACGATTACAAATTCATTCCAGTACAAAAATTGCACCCTGGAGACGATGAACGACGACTTGCTTTTTCTCAATGGATGCAAACGAAATTAAGTTTTGACCCAAGTTTTAGCAGAAAGATATTGTGGTGTGACGAAACAAGTTTCACTAACTGTGGCATTTTTAATAAAAAAAATATGCACTACTACTACTTAATTAAAGAGAGAAAACCGCAAATTAGATATTCAGTAAACGTTTGGTGTGAAATTTTAGACAAGATTTTAGGACCATACTACATTCCAAATAGATTATCGTTGGCCATTTATTTAAATTTTTTACAAAATGATTTTGAAGTAATGCTCGATAATCTACCACTTCAATATTTGCAGAATTTTGAATATTATCAACAAGACGGCTGTGCTTCCCACAATGCCAGGGTGGTAACCTAGTATTTAAACGAACGCTTTCCGAATCATTGGATAGGTACGCGCGGTCCAATGAGATAGCCACCACGGTCTCCGTGCTTCAATCCACTCGACTACTATTTATGGGGAGCCATTAAAGACCACGTCACGTGTACAGTGAAATGCCAGAAGACAGAGATGAACTGGTTGACATAATAAATGGGTACATAGAATCAATAGATTCAAACACATCGAATACATCGAAGGTACAACATTCCAGAAGGCTTCTATTTCTTTCTGTCTGCTTTTCCTACTGCGCCTATTTTATAGACGTTTTGTGCTGTGTTTCACACATATGCTCTGAACAATTTTGTTCTTGTCTCTAAGTTTGTTGTCTTTGAACATAGCCGATGTTCTTTCTTGTTAGATGCACTTCGGTCACCTTCTATTGTTTTACAGTTATATACCCTATTTCCCCGATATTCAGTGGTATGTTAAGAGGAGTTAAGCAGCCTGTGACTGCCAAGTTCCCCCCGCACTTGAACGTTTGTCGAATTAACAGTTTTTCCAATATATCATTTGGCACAATCAACTTTAGTTGAAAATATTTCACAACCAACACCTGTAGTTGTATATAATAGTCATCAGATTTAAGTCCACTTATATTTTCGTCATTAGATTTTCCGTCTTGAAACTGGTTGGGCGCGTACCTCCACTTATTTAGGTTCTGAGCTAGCCTATACAGTTCCCTGAAATTCCCACAACAGCCTATATTCAGGTCAGTTCCCCTTCTATTGTTTTCTGATGATATGCCTTATTTGACAGAGATTCAGTGGTATGTGAAGGGGGTTAAACAGCCTGTGGCTGCCAAGGATCCCCCAATACTTAGACATTTGCCGAATTAATAGTTTTCCAGTAAATACTTTCGTACAATTAACATTAGTTGAGAATATTGCAAGGCCAATACCTGCAGTTGTTTGTAGTAATCATCATGTTTAAATACATTAATTTTTTCGTCATTAGTTTTTCCATTTTGAGATTGGTTGAATGCGTACCTCCATCGATATCTATTCTGAGCTAACCTACACATTTTCCTGAAATTCCCACATCCTACATCTTTCACTATCTGTGTGCAATAGTCAAACCTAGGTTTACTTCCACTTCTCTTATTTTTTGTCTCTGTTCCTAATATATTCCGCATTATTTCCTCATGTTATAGTATGTGACCTATCATCATATCTCTCTTATTTTTTACTGTTTTTTACATATTTCTTTCTTTCCCTATGACTTCTAGCACCTCTTTGTTTTTACCTTTGTCTGTCCATGATCATTGGTAACGTGAAAATTCTTGAATTATCGTACAAACGAGAAGCTATCTTTTACATTATATCCCTCAGGAGGGAAATCCAGTTGAAGAATGTTAGCCAAGAAAGAAACAATACGCATAGGTGGGTGTATTTATCGTAAAGATGATGGGTCTTAAGGCGAGAACTGGTTTGTGTATTTTAGGTAAACCATAATATTTATCATGGGTCGAATTGCAAATACAGAGTTGGTTCTTTTCAGAATCATTCAACATCCCTTTTTTAGGCAGTACCTTAAGATGTTCGTTCACCTTTTTTTTGTGTAGTAAACGTTAGATCCGTGTGTAAGGGTTTATATATAAACCCATCTGACAATAGATCGATACACTTGTCGATATATTGTTATTTATTCATTATAACTGTAACAATCACTTGATCTGCCTTACAAGTTGCTCTTAATGAAATGGAAACAGTTCTGACAGAGAGATACGGTATGAAAATTAACAAAAATAAAACTAAAGTTCCTGCTATTTAAGAAGACAAATAACGCAAGATGAGAAAAGCACAAAAGGTATAAAAAAAGATTAGTACAAGATCGTGCTACATTTAACAAGAAAAAGCAACTACTGTGTTCAAAGACAAGAAACATAGAAACAAGGAAAAGATTGCTTAAAACATATGTGTGAAGCACAGCACTGTACGGCTGTGGAGCCTGAACCGTAGGAGAGGCGGACAAGAATTGTGGTGCTACAGACGTATGATGAAGATATCATATTCTTATATAATTGGATGTAGCTTCTTTGTTCCCTAATATTCCTTCACCTTTAGTCATCCATATTATCAAAGAAAACTGGAATAAAATTAAACCTTTTTTGTAAGCTGTCAGAAAATTTGCTTTTGGCTACCGTCAATCTGGTATTTAACAACACTTATTTTGTTTTCAAGATAAATTATATCTACAACTATTTAAATTCCAATGGAGTCACCTTTGTCACCTATAATTCCTCAAATTATTATGGACAACCTACTTTCAATCGTTTTACTTAGACTACCTTATGAGATGTCATTTCTAGTCAAGTATGGCAATGACATCATTTGCTCGTTGCCACTTCAATATGTTGACCAAACTGTCACAATATTTAATGACTTTAATGAACACCTTAAGTTTACTTATGAAATGGTAGTTCATGGCAAATTACCTTTTCTTGATGTTTTTGTCATCAGGGGCTCAGACAATCGTCTAATTTTTTATTGGTACACTAAACCAACTAATTCTGGTAGGTACCTGAATTTTCAATCCAATCACTCTACACAACACAAAGTTTATACTGTGAAAGCTCTTCGTTATAGCATTGAGCATATATCAGATCCTCAATTTATTAAGAAAAACAAGAAAATATTGGTAAACACTTTATTAAACAATGGTTATCCAAAAGGAATGTTAAACAAGTTGATTTACAACAATTTCCTACGTCTGATCGCTACTAAAACTGACGTGACATATAAAAAATTTCCTTATATACAAACGTTACCTCTGTTGTTGGCAAGAATGCTTAAACAAGCTAAGGTGGCTATCGTCTATGAATATAACAATTCAATCCAAAGTTTATTCACAAAGTTAAAGGCTCGTACTCCAAAATTATTAACTAGTAACATCGTCTACAAGATCACATGTAACTCCAATAATAGTTATATGGGGCAGACGAGTCAGTGGTTAAAACGTCGTTTAATCCAACACAGGAGTGATTGTCCAAAAACTCTGGTAAATGTGCTTTGTCTTCACATGTTTTTCAACTAAACATACACTATTTTTCGATGATATCATCATTTTGAACATCGAGCCCAATTATAAGACCAGGTTGTTCATAGATTCGTTTTATATCAACTAGGATATCAATCTTATTAATAAAAATGCATGTTCATAAAGTACATAACGTTTACTCCGTCTTATACGATAATGATCTTTTCAAACATCGTTAAAGGAATGAATACTCATTTAAGTGTAACTGTTGTCATTTTTCTGAACGTTTTCCTTGTCAATTTCAAACAATTTTGTTAGATTCGATCTTTCCGTTTTTAACCGTCATCAGTATTAGACGTGCCTTTCTGATTCTTTTTAATTTTAAATCATAGACCTACTTTTATTATGTAAATCATTTAGAATTTTCTATATATATATATATATATATATATATATATATATGTGTGTGTAAATTTAGATTGATCAAAGTAAGTTATCATCGTCTTAATATGTATTTTTACTGATGAGGTTACTTTCCTTTGTAGCTTTGGATAATGGTAGGAAAAACTACCGAAACGTGAACTTTTGATTAAAATTTTCTAGTTAGTTGTTTTATTATTGTACTATATCCCAAAAAATCCTTGATCACACTATATATATAACACACTATATATATATATATTTATATATTATATATATTGCTGTGATAAGGGGTTATTTAGGGGTGTATTGAGTAGCAAGGGTCGTGCAGTAACCATAAATTGCAATAGGACGCAAAAAACTGCATTTACTTAGCAGAAAATTAAGTAATTTATACATTATGTAAATAGTAAACATTTAACACCCTGTATGTAGACCATAATTAGCTTTAAACAATGCAAATAAGCATATCTTACAACAATAGTACCCGTATTTAACAGGAAAATAGGTAATTCGTACATTAGGTAAATAACAAGTATTCAACACTCAGTATATAGACCATGATTAATTTTAAGTAATGCAAGTGAGAGTATCTTTCAGTGAAAGTACTCGTATTCAAGAGAAGTGATAGTACATGTAATTAAAAAAGCGTTGCGAAGTGTTCTAATTAGTTATAAAACAAATACAAAGATAAGAGATAAAACCTAACAAAGCTTTACGTAATTACGCAGAAACAATAAACATTTTGATAAGAAAACGCAGTTTCAAAAATACATAAACGAAAGTGGAATTAAGGTTACATCATTTATTTTGTTTAATTTTGGAAAAGGTGATATCTAAACAAAACAACATATGGTCAAGATAGCGAATAATAAGGTATCAAGCAAACACCATTACACGGAAAACCGAATATATTACATCAGAAACCACTTCAAGATGCAGGAAATACAAAGACTTTATTGGTCAAGATATCTACGAGACTTGTTGAAAACCCAGCCCACATGTAAGTGGGAACAGCCTATATTTAACACCAAGCAATGATAAGACGAGTCAGTTTAAACTCAGGCAGGGCAAAGCTGCATCACTGCTAATCAGAAGGTCACGCGTAATTATAATAAAATATCAAGTACGTTATAGTGACAATAAAGTGCAACAATTATGAAGACTTCTTTTGCCGTTTAACGTGAGTAGAATTTGCGGTAATTTATTTAAACTAAATATTAATAATAATAGGGCTTCGAATGCATGGATAATTCGAATGTTGATGATAAGAATTCTATTGATGGTATAACATTTCAAATGTGTGGTCGATATAATACTTCGAATGGTTGATGAGAAGAATAATTCAAATTCGAATGTTGATGATAAGAATTATAATGGATGGTACATTTTTTGTATAATTCAAATTCGAGTGGATAAGTATTATAATTCAATTGTGTTGATGATAATTCGAATGTGTGGATATTTCAAATGTGTTAATAAGAATAATTCAAATCTGGGTCAATAATAATAATATTTCAAATTAGCGTCGACTATTTTGGTACAATTCTGGTACAATTTTGAATTGCGAGAATCAATGCAAATAAAATAAAGAAGCACGAAGTATTTTATGGAATGAGGGTTTCAACTAAACAGAGCAGTGATAGATGAATGAGGACAACAACGGGCTGTTAATCCACAACCAAAACAACCTGTAGTAGGTCAGATCTAATTAGTTTTAAGATATTTTTTCTATTTAAATTTCAATACTGACAACTATGTATCCATGGACTCCTTGATGTCCGCAAATAAATAAATCGTTTTTTCTTTATTATGAAGAAACTACTGAAAATAAGTACATCAACCCTTACATCAGGGTAATCAGAAAAGAAAAACCTTTCCATTTGGGTTATATTGAACTATGGTTTCCATTTAAAAAAAGTGAGGTTATGTTTGTAGCTTGAAAACCCATTTCCAATTAAAATTGTCATATACGCTATTGAATTCTACGTAAAAAGTTACCTTACAAACAGTTTTTATTTTCTCTATAGGTTAAACCGTTAAAAAGTTATTAGCGTTTGAAGAAAATGGCAAATTTCAGTTTTTTCAAATATCTAAAAAGTTGAGCATCTAGGTGAGTTTTCAAAAAGCATCATACTACTCGTAAATTTCTCTTCAACTTTGCTAATTTAACCAACATTGTATCTTCTATAATAAAAAAGTTACCCATATACGGAGATAGATTGTGGGCACCCTGTATATATATATATATATATATATATATATATATATATATATATATATATATCACAAATGGGTACGGGTGAATGGTTTTAGTTGCTATTGTTGGATTCCTGGGTGAAGAGCCCACTTTCTAAAACAGGTGTGGTTTATTCCACTGGGAGTGCAAGTCAACTCAACGCTACCCCTACCATTTGAACACTTCCTGGGGTCTCTCCATTGCAGAACTTTTCTTAGTGGGCATAAGAAAAATATCTTAATCCCTGGTTTAAAAATAAAACCCACCATACTTCTAACTAACAGACCAATACGTACGTAGTATTTAAACAAATAGCATGCATGTGTAAAGCACCCCCTAATATAATAATAAACTCGTCCAACATCCCTTTAACGTACAATACAAACAAATCTCGGTATAAAAAGGACCCCAAACGCTAAAACAAATTACTTCTTTGATTTCTTCTTAAAAAGCCACAGAACTACTTGGAGGGAACTTAAGAACAGTGCAAGGTGGAATTCACTAAACTCCTCGTGCGCTAATGGTTTTCCTCAGACTATCTCATTGTGACCACCCAATATAATGTTAAAATCAAGTGAACTCTCGCACCACTACGGACAGGAACGTACCATAACACAGCTTGGATTCGCTTCACTTTCAGAGTTGCTGTCATTAGGACCACTTCCTAAAACACGTGATGCCAACAGGAACGCTAGGATTGGTAATATTCCGCCACCAAACCGCTTCAACTTCTACCAACCACAGAAGTCGTTGTAAGCCAGCATCAGCCCACCAGAAGCTAGGTACCAAAAACTTTAGAGATCCAACTGCAATCATCGCCACGAGGTGCCGCATTAAATCCAGCGTAACCTGGACCAGGGTTACTTACAACGATGTACAGCATACCTACACGACCCAGACACAGCTCTTTGTCGTGAAACTGCAACATGCTTTTCTGCAACATAGAAACACGTTTGCAGTTTTACAAACTAAAGTACTTTCAGTTTTAGTGTTAAAAATATTTTCAATTTAATTACGCACACAAAAACATTTGTAACTAGTTCCTTTGTGCGTGTTATACCTTTAGTGTAAATACATAATAAGTAGATATTAATATTTTAACTTGTAAATAAATATTATTTCTGTAGCTACGAAGCATTGACCAGGTAAACCGAGAAAATCAGAACACCACAGAATGTATCAACGCATTTACCAATGTGAGGCTAATATAACACCAACCCAGCAACCACATTTAAAAGTCACAACATTTAAAGTTATGAATTCAGTGTTAGAATGATCTGAGATAGTACAAAGATTTATTAGCCATCTTTAGCGGCGATAACGACCAGAGATGAAATGGGACATGGGTCAAGTGGGTCAGTGGGTCCAAGTGGTTATTTTTATTTGGGTCACCGGGTCAATTGGTCATGTGTATCACCTCTGTGAAGTTGGCACATTTTTTAAATTTTGACAAAGCAATGATAGTTCTAGTAGCATTTTTCATAGTTCTAGAGTTCTTGATAGAAAATAAAAAGAGTTCCGCATTTTTAATACCAAAAGATAGTAAATGGAAAATTGTCGTGCTAACATCGCGAATCTAGCACGACACTTACTCCTGTAATCTATAAGAAACCAATAAATGTCACAACTTTTAGCAAGAGTTCCCGTTAGTTCTAATCGAGTTCCATCTCTCTATGTAATTAAAATAAAAAATTGCAACAATTAGGTTATTTGCTTAAACGAGGTATATTGTACCCAGCACGACACTCGACGAAAAAGTATGGTGCTGATTCTTTCTAGCGCATTCTTTGATATATATATATATATCGACAGTTCTACATGAGTTCTAACAATTACGCCCACTTTTAGCCTGAGTTCCAGTGGCTAACCATTATTAAATAATTTTTTAATTTTCGGTCTAGCACGACACTCGGAAAAAAAGTGTCGTGCTGATCATTTCTAGCGAATTTTTCGATATACATCGACAGTTCTACATGAGTTTTAACAACTACGATCACTTTTAACCTAAGTTCCAGTGTCTAACCATTTTTAAATAATCCTTTAATTTTGGTCTAGCACGAGTTATAGGAACCCCCATCTATTATATATATAAAACTAATATCTGTATTAGGAAATATTAGGAAACATTAAGAAACGTTAGGACAGTGCAACAATGTCGTTGCAACATTTTATTACATTATATTATGATGATTTAAGTTCCCACGAGTGGAAACGCTACAAAGTAGCACAAGGATAAGTGATACTGCAAATGTCAGGTCACAGACGGTCGTCGGATGTCACGTACCGTGATTACGCAGAATAAGCCTGCAACATTGTATTTATGAATAGCTTTTAAGATAGCAACTAAGTATTGTAAAGTGTAAGCGGACATTACGTCCGCAGGTTCCCACAGAATTGTGAGGGGGAGAAAGTTATATAAGGACTGGGAGCTCCACTCCTAGTCAGTTCATCAGACGTTCAGCTTTAACCTTGCAGTTCACTGATAGCTCAATGTACAAATTAATTAATGTATTTCGACTTAGACTTATTATTCAAGTTTGTTAAAATTCAATAATTAACCTCTGTATAAAACCAAATAAATTTGTTAAAGTTCAAAGAAGTCTTTTTAAAAAGGACCGCTCGAAGCCACGAACCTTAACTCACGACACTCCGAAAAAAGTGTCGTGCTGATCATTTCTAGCGAATTTTTCGATATACATCGACAGTTCTATATAAGTTCTAACAACTACAACGACTTTTAGTCAGAGTTCCAGTGTTTAACCATTTTTAAATAATTTTTTAATTTTTGGTCTAGCACGACACTTGAAAAAAAGTGTTGTGCTGATCATTTCTAGTAAATTATTTTATATATATATCGACAGTTCTACATGAGTTCCAACAACTACGACCACTTTTTTTTAGCCTGAGTTCCAATGGCTAACCATTTTTAAATAATTTTTTAATTTTCGGTCTAGCACGACACTCGGAAAAAAGTGTCGTGCTGATCATTTCTAGCGAATTTTTTGATATATATCGACAGTTCTACATGAGTTCAAACAACTACGATTACTATCAGCCAGAGTTCCAGTGTATAACCATTTTTAAATAATCCTTTAATTTTTGGTCTAGCACGACCCTCGGAAAAAAGTGTTGTGCTGATCATTTCTAGCGAATTTTTCGATATATATATCAACATTTCTACATGAGTTCTAACAACTACGACCACTTTTAGCATGAGTTTCAGTGGCTAACCGTTTTTAAATAATTTATTAATTTTCGGCATTAGGAACGCGTGCAAAATTCAACTTTCGGATAACCTGCGTTCCTCCCCAAGAAAAGTCTTATAACAGGCAAGAAAAGACCTTCTGATTATTATAGAATTGCGACAGAAAAATTGCTTTTATTTAAAAGCGGACAAGGGTAATAGGTTGGCCATTCTAGACAAACAGGACTATGTTGATATAGTAAAAACTTTGATATCTAAGGGTCCTTATATACCAATAGTCACAAAGAGGAAAAATGAAATACCTTTTTTCGAGTGTCGTGCTTGACCAAAAATTAAAAAATTATTTAAAAATAGATAGACACTGGAACTCAGGCTAAAAGTGATCTTAGTTGTTAGAACTCATGTAAAACTGTCGAGATATATTGAAAAATTCGCTTGAAATGATCAGAACGACACTTTTTTCCGAGTGTCGTACTAGACCGAAAATTAAAAAATTATTTAAAAATGGTTAGCCACTGGAACTCAGGCTAAAGGTGGTCGTAGTTGTTAGAACTCATGCAGAACTGTCGATATATATCGAAAAATTTGTTAGAAATGATCAGCACGGCACTTTTTTCCGAGTGTCGTACTAGACCGAAAATTAAAAAATTATTTAAAAATGGTTAGCCACTGGAACTCAGGCTAAAGGTGGTCGTAGTTGTTAGAACTCATGCAGAACTGTCGATATATATCGAAAAATTTGTTAGAAATGATCAGCACGGCACTTTTTTCCGAGTTTCGTGCTAGAGCAAAAATTAAAAAATTATTTAAAAATGGTTAGTCACTGGAATTCAGGCTAAAAGTGATTGCAGTTGTTAGAACTCATGTAGAACTGTCGATATATATTACTCATATTTAGACCAGGGTAGAAAATTAAATAGTCACATCAAATAATTTTAATCACCGTGTAGAAGCTTTGGGAAAAGGTACGCGCTATTAAAAAACCGTGAAGCATAAAAATTCATTCGTTTCATTAAAAATAAGGGAGTTAAATTATGTACAAGACGCTTGCTATAAAAAAAAAGGAAGCAGTATTAAAAAGCTCTGCGTGTAATTTAATTATTCCTAGTAAAGAAACAAATAGAAAATTACGTGCAAAATTTATATTAATTAACTCAATTTTAAGTAACCGGTATTAAACAAAATGTACAGATAATAATTAATATTTGATTAGGAGTCACTAAAAAATAAAGGGTATTATTTTAATTGGAGTTAATTGAACCATTAGTAACACATAATATCTATAAAAACTTGTAAAAACCCAATAAAATGCAAATCGTAGAAGTGTTATTTAGAAGTATTATGTTTGAACACCTGCGTATTTTTAAAAGGCTCATTCTGCGTAAATTTGGCAGATAACAAATGGTTATAGAGAATCTTGGAAAAACCGTAGCTTAATAGTTACTGGAAATGCTAAAGGTGGGTTATTTCACAGTCCACATGGACTGAAATAATCGATAATAAAGAATATCAATTTGCACCAATAAGAACAGGGTAGTTAGAGACAGATAATATGCGCAAGACCGAGACACATATAGTAAAAGGCGTGAGTGGAGCAACGTCACTGGGTTGCGATTGGTTGAAAGTAAAAGGCAAACTTGAGAGGTAAAAATAACATTTCTGTATAAAATTTAATTAGTTATTTCCAGACGTTGCGTGACGTGTCGAAATTTCTGAGATTTAACTGATGCGAGTGCAAATTTCGTAAAAATCGCATGCCGGGCTGCGGAATGGGAACCTAGCATGCGAAATTCTGAAGAATTGTCCGTTTTGGGGACAAGACCGACAGACGGGCTAACTTCTATATATACCCAAGTTAATATGAACAAGCTCTCTTAGATTTTCGACTTGATTCAATGCGTTAAACAGTGCTTTTTAGTTTTCCGAGTTTGATAGAATAATTTAAACAGTTTGCTCGTATATTTTGGTGATTTGAAACAGTCTGTTCTTTACGTGCTACAATGAGTGTACTTTAGTGCACTTAGACAAGAAGATACAAGGTAATAAAGTTAGTATAACTGTACTAATTAGTCAAAATTTGCAACGACAAATGAATACACAAAAGTAGGCAGTTTTGGCGTATATTGGTGAAAGAAGCATGAATTTCTTTGCTATTTTTCGGGGGTGTTAATAATTAAATGGTTCATAAACGTGTCTGGATCCACAAAACAAGGGTCAGATATACACAGATGAGTTCCGGAAAAGCCCTGAAACAACTTTAGATGAATGGTGGTGGAGAAATTTTAAAAGCGTTGAGAATCAGAAGCCTTAAATAAAACCCAGTTGGAATGGTGTGATTAACAAAAGGGACGAGGTACATTGAAGCTACGAGTGCAGTAACCTTCAGGTAAATTATACTATTTTGTTTGAACTTTGATGCTTTCGTGTGTGTTGAATAACTTTATAATTTATTTACTTAAAATGGACAGTAATGAAGTTGTACTAACAACAAATTTTAAGGTGAAATTTTCTTGTTTAAGTCGAAAGGAGTACTTAGTATTTATGTTCTTGATGAAAATTTGGATATGTCTTTGAGCTCAATTAGACGAACCTGGTTAATTAACGTAAAGGGGCGGTAGATGCTCCCTTTGTACTCAGACTCAGGTCTGCATATGTTGTTATATTAATTAGGAGGCATCCTACAAGGACTTTAATTTTGGATGCACATTAAAATGATAATAAATTTAATCTTGAAATTTTCTGATACTGAAATTTATGCTGAATTTTAATTTTGAAATTTTAATGTATTGTGAATTTTGATGTAAATAGAGTTAACGTTGATGTTTGTGATAGGAATGTGTTTGTTTTTTTTATGATTGAGGTGGAAGGTTTATCTAGGGGAGCAGCCGAGGCGATGAACAGAAGAAAGTCAACGGAACAGTTGAGTTAATGAATAGCTTTTTGTAGGATTCACAGGATTCAAAGCGGAGTACCCGGATTTTGGTGGTTTCACAGCATTCTTTGACGCCCAATTCGTGAGGCTCGATTCTAATTAAAAAGGTTTCACAGCATTCTATATATATATATATATATATATATATATATATATATATATAAATTCGCTTGAAATGATCAGAACGACACTTTTTTCCGAGTGTCGTGCTTGACCAAAAATTAAAAAATTATTTAAAAATGGTTAGCCACTGGAACTCAGGCTAAAGGTGGTAGTAGTTGTTAGAACTCGTGTAGAACTGTCGATATATATCGAGAAATTCGCTAGAAATAATCAGCACGACACTTTTTTCCGAGTGTCGTGCTAGAGCAAAAATTAAAAAATTATTTAAAAATGGTTAGTCACTGGAACTCAGGCTAAAAGTGATCGTAGTTGTTAGAACTCATATAAAACTGTCGATATATATCGAAAAGTTCGCTAGAAATGATCAGCAAGACACTTTTTTCCGAGTGTCGTGCTAGACCAAAAATTAAAGGATTATTTAAAAATGGTTAGACACTGGAACTCAGGCTAAAAGTGGTCGTAGTTGTTAAAACACATGTAGAACTGTCGATATATATCGAAAAATTCGCTAGATATGAACAGGACGACACTTTTTTTCCGAGTGTCGTGCTAGACCGAAAATTAAAATATTATTTAAAAATTGTTAGCCACTGGAACTCCGGTTAAAAGTGATCGTAGTTATTGGAACTCATGTAGAACTATCGAGATATATCGCAAAATGCGCTAGAAAGAATCAGCACGACACTTTTTCGTCGAGTGTCGTGCTGGGTACAATGTACGTCGTATATGCAAATAACCTAATTGTTGCAATTTTTTTATTTTAATTACATATAGAGATGGAACTTGATTAAAACTAACGGGAACTCCTGCTAAAAGGTGTGATATTTATTGGTTTCTTATAGATTACAGGAGTGAGTGTCGTGCTAGATTTGCGAAGTTAGCAGGACAATTTTTCATTTGCTATTTTTTTGTATTAAAAATGCGGAACTCTTTTTATTTTCTATCAGGAACTCCAGAACTATGAAAAGTGCTACTAGAACTATCATTGTTTTTTAAAATTTAAAGAATGTCGTGCCAACTCCACAGGGGTATGTGTATCGACCTAAATTGACCTGGTGACCCAAATTGACCCGGCGACCCAAATTGACCCGGCGACCCAAGTTGATCCGGTCACCTAAGTTGACCCGGTGACCGAAATTGATCCAATGATCCAATTTAAAAAAGTGACAGATTGGCTTTCTCTAGATAAAGCCATAGTTTAGTAAACTTTTAGGTCAGTTTATTAAGTACGTTCACAAAATTATACATACAGTTATTGGTTCAGTTAGTTACTTTCTACATGCACTTTAGAATTTAAACAGCAGACCGAAGAAGAGCAGCGGAATTTTATAAGCAACGAAGAACGCACTTATAAAAGTTTAATTGGTCCCTTTAATGACGATAAAGATAATGATGAAGCACGATTTGATCTATTAAAATGGTAGGGTGTTAATAAAAAGAAATACCCTTTCTACGCAAAATTGCCAAAAAATCCTAGTAATTCCAGCTTCATCTGCTGAGTCAGAGAAACATTTTTCTGGTGCTGGAAACAATAATACGGAAAGATAGGGCACAACTCAAGGCTGATGCCGGATAAAGTCAGCTAATTGGTTCAGAATCTTTAAAAAACGGAATTTAAAAAATATAGCTTAGTCATCACAAATTCATAGGTGATGTAACCTTCTTTTATTACGTAGGTTTATATGATAATTTGTATTTATATATTATAATTCTATCTTATTTTTGGTGCTTTTGTTTACATTTTATGTGATTATTTAAAATAAATAAGGTATTTTGTTGATTACAATATTAGATAAGTGTAGACGTAAATTATCTTAGGTCCATGGGTCAATTTGGGTTACCGGGTCAATTTGGGCCACCCGGTCAATTTGGGTCACCGGGTCAATTTGGGTCAGTGGGTTAATGAATCGTGGGTTGCATATCTATTTGGGTCACTGAGTCATGGGTAACTCTTTTGGTGACCCATTTCATCTCTGAAACGACAAATTGCCATACAACCCAATCTGAGGAGAAAATAATAGGAATTACAATGATAATAATAATTTAGGCCTTCGTTGATTCTTATGAAACTAATTACAAAAGTGAAAATATTAATGTTTAAAGATACAATACATAAACTTAGAGAAAATCGTAAAATCGTTTAACAAATTTAACACAATCATCGAGTTAGTTTCGAAAAACAAAAATAATTTTAGTAATTATCTAGTTCGTTTGAAGGAAAATATATCACTCTTACTAAGAAGTAAAAAGTATGTACAGGTTGAGGTTAACTTGTGCAGGTGCAAGGTTTGCCAAATCGGCAGAGCAACTTAGGAATTTTTATATCGGGGTTAATGACACATAAACCGTTCCACTCAATCTGAATTTGTCATTATCTAATTCAAAAAGGCCATAAATTTGATAAACATAAAAACGTTAAAATATTCCACGATGTAATTACTAAAAAATCTGTATGTCTAGATTTATTAGAAGAACGAAAAATCACTTAGAGGATCAAGAATAGTGAAAACTGATGTAATGTCCAACTTGTTAATCACAGACACTACTTTTCTTTATATAAATATCATAGCGATTATATCCTGATTTAATCTCATTAGAGTTTCAACCCTGCTTTAATAATCATTAATTTTAGCCATTTAGTTTTATTTTCGTTACGTACAGACAATAGTTTTGATCGTTTAATTATTTATTTTGTAATTAATTTTAATTATGTGATTAATTTACCTTTTTAACGGTACTTTAATTCGTGAGGCTTGTGTGTACATTTCGTTATTTAATTCGTATCGTGAGTATTTTGTCAAATTTTATATTTAACAAAAATTTTAATTTCTCAATTTTAGAATTGCTAAAGAAATCTTTATGGTTTTCGTTAAAATTTTCATGTTAAAGACAGTTACTTCTTTGCTTTATTTTATCTAAATACTAAAGTAGGGAGTGGGTTAATTAAATGCACACCTTACAAGGATAATATAATTTAAATATCGCTACCATCACAAATTTTAAATAAAATTACAACCATAAACGAGTACTGCACAGACAGAAATTCATTCTTCCGCCTTGTAAAACCAAATTGCCCTTTAGAACATGCAACTACAAAAACACATCAATTCCCATACTTGTCTGACAACTTTTAAATGGCTTTTATTAGAGAATAGTTTGAAAATAACTTTGAATAGTAGGGTCACATGATCAGGGCGTTGCCTCAACATTCCAGTTGGTCGATACACAATCATGGCTGACGTCCTTCAACTCAATCTCTTACATCGTGAGGACAGACTGGACCCCAAAACTAACACAAAAAGAAAAAAATCAGTGTCACGTGCAATCTAACTGAAACAACTTCAAATAGAATTTATATAAAAAGTCGGGCTATGTTTATACGTAATTTGCGCATCTGATTGTATTCGTGTTGTTGTTCACGAGTGAAATTGAGCAGCTCGGCGCATCGACACCATCAGATATGACGTCATGCTATAATTTCGTATTGGATTGCCGAAGCTGTTTGAGGTAGGTCAATGATGTTTGTTAGAACAGTTGTTTGTGGATGATACTTTCATTTTAATGAGGTTGTTTGCTAGACTAGACATGCAAGTACGATAAGTCTTTGGTAATTTTATTTCGTGTGGATGTTAGTAATGATTTTACAGTTTCTGAGGTGTAATCTTTATTCAAATCTAAATGCGTAATAACTGGTACAAAAACGATACTTTAGACATAATTTCTTCAAACGAAATGTGAAAATACAACAAATAGATATTAATAAGATCTATACAGTAAATAGTACGAAACCACATTTCTAAATATAATTCAAAATTATTTCGTTTTTTATCATGTACATTTTTGATTCATGTAAAATATTGGTCTATGGGGTTTTAGGGTGTAAAAGCGATGGGACATTGGCATGTTTTGTGCTTCTATTCAAACGTCTAAAAAGGTGTTTTATCAATCATACAAACGTTATTAAAAAAATTTATTTAACATTATTATTTATCATTATTATTTAAATTTGTTTGTTTGAACGTATAGACCATGTTGTGTACGTTTACCGAAATAGAGAACATAAAAGCTTACCGTATGCAAGCTACTTATTTATTTTATCTGTTGTACATGCAAAATGCAGTTGCACATGCACAAATTGTGTAAAAATGTAAATATAAAAAAAATACTGGTACATGGTATCTAGTGATTACATATAATAATTTAATAAAATATACTTTTATACTATCATAACAAAATAGCAACTAGCACTCATTACAACTTGACTTTTCGTGCTTTGTAACCTGTAAAACGATTTACTATATTTTGTTATCAACTTCATCTCAAATATTACTCTCGATAGCAGTCAAGGCAAGTAGGAAAAGACGTACCTAAATAGGATTCATTTAGGGCACTCTTTTATTATGTTTAACGTCCAAAAGTATTGTCACATTCCTACGACTGTAAACTGTTACGTGTTGCCTAAACAAAATCTGCAAGGAAAAATCAATTAAGCTACGATGGCTCCTAATTATATTTATCGATGTACATACAAAGAAGTGTTTCAATTTAATTTAATTCTTAGTAGAAAACGAAAATTATTTATCTATTTTCTTTATTTTTATAGTAACACTAAGTCGCAACAGTACTTTCAGTAAGTTCTGTATAATTTTTTAAATTTTCTAGATTATACAAAAAATTTAAATGACTCTTGCACAGTAGCTATTGCTCGCAATGAGCTGTGTAAATCACACACCTTAAAATAATTGAATAAAAAAATGATAACTCAAATATTATTTTTCGACATTAGCGGGAAAAATACAAGAGATTGCATCTATACGAACGTTGCATTTGTAATACTATTCTCAGAATTAATATCAATATTAAAACTAGGAGCAAAGTATTTCAAAACTACAATTGATGCATCATACTATGTAGTTCCAAACGCATTTGCTCACAAATACTACCATTATAAAAGTCTTGAATTAGGAGTCAATGTGTGTCGTCCGAGTTGAGATCTTTACAAATTCGAACAGTGAATTTGAAAATCTTTAAAATTTATAAAACGTGTTTCATTTTATTAGACTTAAAAATTAATTAACTGTTAATTGCTCATCTCTCAAATTTGAATATAAACCAGTACGCAAACTCATTGATTTCTTTGTAAAAATCAACTTATGATGGAGTTAAGAAAATACTGGGTGTTTAAAAAAGACGCGACGCGACAATATTTAAGGAGGTTATGTTCAATAAATTCGGTTAAGGGACCCCCCCGCCCCACGTCATTGCGCTTAATAATTTTACTCTAGTTTCGGCCAAATCAGCCCCTTATAAATACAAACAACCCTGGCAAATTAAAAAAAATCGGCAAAGGATATTTGAGTTTTTTTTTACAAAACTGCTATTTAAACAAAGATCTTTAACACGCACCTTGTATCTTGGAACAATGCATTTCCGGACTTATATTGATGGGAACCTTTTTTTTAATAAAATGACCTGCAAAATAAGCCCCTTAAATTTTGCCGCGTCCTTTTCAAACACCTTGTAAATTACCAGACGTAATTCTAATAATACTTAATACTGTGTCTGTAGAAATGTATTTTACTGCTCCGTTCCAAATAAAAACTTGCAATCCCTCACCGCCACAAAATGATGTGCTCATTAAACTTACATTAATTCACTCGAAAAGCAAGATCTACGTTTAAATTTTATGATCAAATAACATGTTTACCACACAAGCAGTTGTCACTTACCAATGTAGGCTTTTTTTAGTTTCATTCATCGACTTCAAAATTTTGTTATGCCTTTAGTAACTTAATTTTTGCATTTTCTTTTATGTCTGGTATTTCTCTTTTAAAATAAATTTACATTGATATTAAAAATATTTTAATTATAGGAACCCATTTTACAGAAAAGAGTCGAAGGATAAAGGAAATGGCTAATAAACACCAATAATAAGAAATGCAAACTTAAAAATTAGTAAACTTATTTCCTAATTAAGAGTATAGTATAGCAGAGCAAGGCTTGAATATTTACTTCCTTCGTCAGAACAAAACTGTTGAATTGGAACAAGTAAAATTAAATAAACGTTAACATATCATTGATAAACGCAAATACTTATTCTTATATATATATATATATATATATATATATATATATATATTAGATAGTTAATTACACAAGGTAAGTTGATAAATACTATTGTATTATAGTGAATAAGATGAAATAATAACACACATTTTAAAACACAATACTCAAAATATCTTAGCTTATTTTACTTACAATGTCTAAATGTTTGCATAGCGCAAAGCTATTCAAAAATTAGTAACATCAACTATGAACTCAACATGTCTAAAAGATAAATATTACAAAACTTCCGGCCGGAGTTTTACAGCGATCCTACCACAACAAAAAATAATCTATAATAACATATTACTTAGAATCAAAAATAAACAAATTAAAAAATAAACTGGCAAACATATAAACAAAAAAAGAGGTTTACCAAACCGAATTATAACACCAATAATAAATGAATTATAAATTTAACAAATAAAAATATTCCGCCCGAAGTGAATCACTATTTAAGTCTGGATAAAAAATTTTCAACACCACCGACACAAACAAATTATGAAAATATTATTGTAAATATAGAAAATGGAATAAAAACAAAAACAACCACTGAAAAAATTGAAATACGAAATAAAATTTGCAATATTTTAACCAACCACCGCAACATAACCAAACCCAAAATACACAACCCAATCAACCAGAGCTTAAGAAAAAAACACCAAAAACTTCTTACAAAACAATAAAAATATATTTGTATTGCAAGATGATAAAAGCAAAGCCACGGTCTTAATGTTAAAAGATGACTACATACAAAACTGAATGATATATTACAAGATAAAAATACTTATGCCATTAGAAAAAATGATCCCACTTTACAAATACAACACACAATAAATTCACTAATGAATAATTTGAAAAAAAAGGAATATATATCACAATATGAAAAACCACCTAATTTGTCACAATGGTCACGCACCATACATGTACGGTCTACCTAAGATACATAAGGAAAACATCCCGCTTCGACCAATTATAAGTACAAAAAATACACCAATGTACAACCTATCAAAGATCCTAACCGAAATCATGAATTATTATTATTTCGCTCGATGTGCAATCTCTTTTCACAAACATCCCTACTGTACTTGCAATTAATACAATTAATAACAAAACAACTGGAGTAAATGAAGCACAATAACTAATATTCCAAAAGAAGAATTTACCGAAGCCGTAAAACTATGTCCTGACGCAACCTATTTCAAATTTAATAATACAGTTTGTGCACAAATTTTTGGTACAGCAAATGATTATGGTAGTTTGTGCCGAAACGCGTATAGCAATTATGTAATATATTCATATACGAAAAGATGTAGTTTTCGTTTTTTTTCCAACAAGTTATTTGATGACCAAATTCCGGGAATAAGAAGAATATTATTAAAACTGGTCAAGAAGTGTGTTAAGTTATATATAAATATATATATATATATATATATATATACATAAATATATAAATATATATATATATATATATATATATATATATGCTGTGTTCCTCACCATTCTTCGGGAACTAAGGTTTTCGAATCGAGCCCCAGCGTTGGGCCGTCATTATCTGCTGTGACACGTACAAAAAGCCTCGCCAGTTTCCTGGAATAAAATGACAAAAATTTTATTTTGAACTCGAGCCTCACTTTTGGGCGCTACGATTTGCTGTGATCCTCTTCTGATAATCGCCTCTTTACTCTTTCCGCCTCGGCTGCTTACTTAGTTAAAACTCTCATCCTCATTCATAAAAAAAACAGACACATTCCTACCACAAACATCAACGTTAACTCTATTTACATCAATATTTATAATACATTAAAATTTCAAAATTAAATTGTAACATAAATTTCAGTATCATAAAATTTCAAGATCAAATTTGTCATCCTTTTAATTTGCATCCAGAATTAAAGTCCTTGTAGGATGCGTACTAATTAATTTAACAATATTTGCAGACCTGAGTCTGAATAAAAGGGAGCATCTTCCACCCCTTTACGTTAATTAAACAGGTTCGTCTAATTGAGCTCAAAGACAGACCCAAATTTTCATCATAATCAAGAACATAAATACTAAATACTCCTTTCTACTTAAACATGAAAATTTCACCTTAAAATTAAAATTTTGTTGTTTGTACAAATTCACTACCGTCCATTTTAAGTAAACAAATTATGAAGTTATTCAACACACCAAAACATCAAAAATCGAACAACAAAGCATAAGTTACCTGAAGGTTAATGCACTCGTGGCTCCAATGTACATCGTCCTTTGTTAATCACACCATTCCAACTGGGTTATGTTTAGGTCCTCGGATTACTGGTCGCTTTTAAAAATTTTCTCTACACCACCATTCATCTAAAATTGTTTCAGGGCTTTTCAGGAACTCATCTATGTTTATCTGAACTTGTTTTGTGGATCCACTCACGATTACGAATAACATTTGATTATTAACACCCCGGAAAAATAGCAAAGAAATTCATACTTCTTTCACGCTATACCCAAAACTGCCTACTTTTGTTTATTCATTTATCGTTTCAATTTCGATAGTTGGTACAGTAATACTCGCAAATATAACTAGACTTTATTATCTTGTATCTTCTTTTCTAAATGCACTAAATAACTTTCATCGTAGCACGTAAAGAGCAAACTGTTTTAAAGTATTGAATCAAAATCGAAAATCTAAGAGCACTGTTTAAAGCATCGAATAATCAAAAATTTAAGAGAGCTAAACTGTTTAAAGTCCGGGTTTATATAATGGCTAGCCTGTTCGTCGTTTTTGTCCCGCAAACGGACAATTTCCAGAATTTCGCATACTATGTTCCCTTTCGACAGTCGGGCACAGCGATTCTTATTAAATTTGCACTCGCGCCAGTTAAATCTCAGAAATTTTCCACACGGCACGCAACGTCTGAGAACAACTAATTAAATTTTATACAGAAATGTTATTTTTACACCTCTCATGTTTGCCTCTTATTTTCAACCAATTGCAACCCAGTGACGTTGCTCAACCCACGCCTTTAATTATCCGTGTCTCTGTCTTGCGTATATTATCCGTCTCTATCTACCCTGTTCTGAGTGGTACAAATCGATATTCTTTATTATCGGTTATTTCAATCCACGTGGACTGTTAAATAACCCACTTTATTAGCATTTCCCGTGAATATTAAGCGACGGTTTCTCCAACATTCTCTGTAACCATTTGTTATCTACAAAATTTAAGCAGAACGTGACTTTTAAAAATACGCAGGTGTTCAATCGTAGTACTTCTAAATAACACTTCTACGATTTGAATATTATTGGGTTTTTACAAGCTTTTATGCATATTATATGTTACTAATGGTTCAATTAACTCCAATTAAAGTAATAATGAATGGAGTTGACTTTTACCCTTTAAATTTAGTGAATCCTAATTAAATATTAATTATTATTTGTACATTTTGTTTAATACCGGTTACTTAAAATTGAGTTAATTAATATAAATTTTGCACGTAATTTCTATTTGATTCTTTACTTGGAACAATTAAATTACATACACGTTGAGCATTTTAATTCTGCTTCTTTTTATAGAAAGCGTCTTGTAAATAATTTAAATCCCTTATTTTTAATGAAACGAAAAATTATTTGATGTAATTAATTAATTTTCTACCCTGGTCTAAATTTGAGTAATATATATATATATATATATATATATATATATATATATATATAGGGTGGCATTAGTTTTATGCCATTAATTTAAAGGAGGGTGTAGAAACCGATAAGACAAACCAAAATTGTTAATAAACCTGTAGTGTAAAACAAACAGTATAGCTACAAATAAACACACAAATGCAGTATAAAAATTGTTTTAAAACCACTGTAATGTTACAAATAAAATATACAATTACATCATGCTTTAAAGTCTACCAATTAAGGTGTGACTTTGAGCAAACTTAAATTAGTGAAATAGAGTGCATTTCTGCTGCCAAACGAAATAACTCGATATACTTTAACTGCTATTGAAAAAAGTTTAAAATTTTATCTAAAATTCGCATGTTTAGATAATAATCGCAACAAAAAGTAATATTCTATAATGCTGATGTGGTCCACTGTATTGGGTTCTTGATGTAGTGTTGCGTTTGTTTACAATTCAGCGTTTATACAGAATACGATATCCTACCTTAACTTGTATGAACTTTTTCATTACATAGCTCGTAACCGGGTTTAGATGTTGTGTGTTTCACCTATTTGATTTTTATGTGTTCCACTATGTGTTTAGGTAATACGCTTAAACTCAGTGTTGGGACAAAATTGTAATTGAATCTAGGTAATTGGAATTTTTGTCGCGTTAATTAATATCATTAGGAGAAATTCATCTTATAGATCTATTGACAAATTTGTTGTTGGATGGTTGTTTCTATTTTAGATATTTAGAAGATACGTGTAGATACAATTTAAGTTATTAACATTTGTTTTTTTGTTCATAGTATTTTTTTGTTGGTGGATGTGGCACATTTCTAGTAACTCTCTTTTCGTTTCACTTGTCTTCCATCTGTAATATAATTGGATTGTTAAAATCTATTTTATGTTTTTTCGTATTTACGTGTACACATAGAGCACAAGCATTTGGTTTTACACGTATATCGCTCTTATGTTGGGTTATTCGTTGTTTAAGGGTTTGTTTGCTTTGTTCTACGTAACATTCATTACAATCTAGACAATTGATCTTATATATGATGTTTCTTTTATTTAAAAAAGGAGTTTTATCTTTAATTTTAGAAAAACGGTAATTTAAGGTTAAAGTATTTTTAGAAATTATTTTTATGTTAAATTTATTAAATACTTTAGTTAGTTTTGGTGTAAGGTGTTCAATGTATGGAAGAGATTTAAATGTAGCTATACTGTCTATTTGTTTATTATTATTATTTGTGTTGTTATGTGTATTATTATCCATAATTTCTGCATTGTGGTTATATAAAAGACGTTTTATTAATTTTGAAGAATAGTTGTTTTTTATTAAAATATTAAAAAGTTTGTTTAATTTTTTTTTTTGATAAAATGTACGGTGATATATTGTTTTAATTCTGCTTTTTAGTGTTAAAATAAAGACTTCTATTATTTTTCTGTCCGCTTCTACTACTGTCCAATTTCACAGCCGTACAGCGCTGTGATCCACACACATTTAAAGCAACCTTTTCCTTGTTTCTATGTTTGTTATCTTTGAATGCAGTAATTGCATTTACTTGTTAAATGTAGCGCGACCTTGTGCTAATCTTTGTTTTATATCTTCTGCACTCTTCCCATCTTGCGTTATTTGGTTTCCTAGGTAGCTGGAAACCTTAACCTCTTGTAAGTTCTCCTTACCTATTTGTATTCTAGTTTTTAAATTATTTTCCCGTCCTTTGCATAGTAGTACCTTAGTTTTATTTTTGTTAATTTTCATACCATATCTCTCCGTTAGAACTGTTTCCATTTCATTAAGAGCAGCTTCTAACTCTTCTTTGCTAGATGCTAATACCGCTGTATCATCTGCGAACCTAAGCATATCAATCTTATGCCTCTACAGAATAATTCCACATATTTTCTTGCATTTGACAGTATTCATTGTCTCTTCAATGTACAAGTTAGAAATCAACGGGGGATAGAGCACATCCCGTCTCATTTCTTTCCTATTATTTACTTCTCTACATTCCTGTGCCGGAGGAAGGTATTTGAAATCGTTTATTACTAGAAATAGATGATTCAGGCTTAGGCGACGGTGTCTGTTTATATTTGAATGTTTCAGCTACAGGAGATGTTTGTTTCAAACCTTCACTATTCAACTTATCTTGTGTCGAACTGTTACTAGGTACTGGATTTTGCGCATAAATCGGAATTTCAACATCAGGTAAAGCAGTGGTAAATTCTTCATAAAAATTTTTGAATCTATTCATAGGATGTATTCCAGTAATCTCAAAACCTCGGACTTCCTTTCTGTAGTTGCTAGCCTGTTATATGCATTTTTAAATAGCTCTGCAAAATTAGTTTACAAAATTTGTTCATGATTTATCACATTATAGATTGTCTTTAATGGACCAAAAAACGGATATCAAGAGTTTAAATACAGTGTGATGGTACGGATGGTACGGTTTCCTATGAAAAAATTATATATGGCTAAAGTGGAATGCTTATGCATAATGCTGTAGCCACTCGGTATAAATATCTTCAATTGTCGACCGCAATTTAGAACATCTGTATATGGTACCAGTAGGTCCATTTCTTCCCAACGCTATTTCATCCGCTCCATTTTAAAAATAAGCAGTGGTGGAACAAGACCGTCTGTAGCGTTCATAGAAACACCAACAGTCACTAGTTGTCCTCTTTCCCCACTTGTAAAGACCCCCACTTGTTTTTGACCCTTTTTAGCTACAATACAATTTGGTACATGAACATTACTAATACTAGTCTCATACACATTAAAGATACGATGAGCTTCGAATTTATATTCAGTACAGTTTTCTACATTATTGAAAAATAGTGTTACTTTTTTTTATTACAAATTAAATCTTTATTTAAACTTGCAGCTTCTTGTTTGCAGAGTTGGATTACAACGCAGAAATGAGCACAGCCAATCTTTACTAGATATTTTTTTTTCTTTATTGAAATTGTGCTACATTAGATTTGCTTCTTCAAATTCATATATAAGTTGTATGATTTTAATTTCTGGGAGCCATAAAATATGTTTGCCATACCAATAATATGATTTGCCGATTCAGCTTCTTGCTAATCACTGAAAACTAATATTTTTTTAAGTGAAAGCGACTCCTTAGGCCAGCCTACAAGGTTCCGTATGGAACATCAAATATTCTTGCTGCTTTTCCTATTGGAATGTCATTCCCTTTTATTGTTGTAAGGGCAAGCTTATGTTGTTTTCAAATTCAGAATTACAAACGCTCTTTCGCGTTTACCCTTGACGGGACTTCTAAAAATAATAAACATCATTAGTACAATATTCCACATTTGGACAATATCGATCAAGGTGGTCGATAATAGCCGACGGTCCGTTAAACATAAATATTTAAATAAATAAAAACTAGGTTAGATGTTAACGTTAATTTTACTGCAAAACTATTCTACTCGCATGTCTTGTTAGCCCACATCATATAAACAAAGTCTAAGTCAAAGGAAAAGATTATCTTACTTTAACATGAAGAGGTTGAATATTATAAAAAAGATCGAAAATGAAGTAAAACCCACTCTCAAGACTAACTCGATACTAGATGGCAGATATACGATTTTATCACGGTAGGTAATCCAAATACTTGGCGTCAGGCTCTGTTTTGATGATATATCATTATAGGTTCAAGTGGATGGGTGCTATCGATATTTGAATGCGGTCGATATTCGACTACTTTACCCTATCAGTTTATGGCAAAAGTATAAGAGACAGTAGCAAGATTAACAACCAAAACTCAATCAGAAGTGAAATTTTAATAAAATAAAAAATTTCTATTCAAGTCATACTAATTTAAATAACACACAATTAACATCAAAAAGTTAACCTAAAAATTTAACAGATCTAATTCTACGTCGATTAGTTCTAAAGCTTATAAATGGAATTCGTAGTAATTTTAAACTTACGACTATTTGAAAAAAGTAACCCACCTAACTTTCAGATTATACAACAAAACCTGCTACCTAAATTTACCAACAGATTTCGAAAAATAGTTTATGACATTAGGATTATTTTAAAAAGCCTAGATATTAATTATATTTCACTCCTTGTTATGAATCTACAAATATCCTGCTTAATAGTCTTCCAAAAATTCACAAACCCAATATTCCATTTCGTCCAGTATTATCCCTTAACAGACCAACCTACCGATTACCAATTGGCTAAATAGTTTATTAAAAACAGTCTAAACTTTATCTCCTATTTCTGTATAAAAAAGAAAGTATAGATTTAATACAAAAATTGTTCCAACTCCTCAATATTTATAAATTAGTTTCTTTTGGTTTTACTAATGTATTCCATAGCATACCTCTATCAGATTGTTTTAATATAGTAATTAATTTTATTGTAGAATTCAACTTCAATAATGAACAAACTAATTGAACTTATGTTTACTAGACCTTTTTTTGAACAACTTTTTTTTCATTTTTAACAACAAATATTATCAACAACTGTTAGGTTTAGCTCTGGTCTCAAACTCGTCACTTTTTTAGCAGAAAAATTTATGGACAATCTAGAAAAATACTTATCATCAAACACAAATTTTTTTAAAAATAAAATTTTATTTTGGTGTCAGTTTGTTGACATTTCAGTCGTTACTAGTCCTATTAATTCCTCAAATCTTTTTTACAACCAGTTTAACGCTTTATATCCAAATTAAAAATTCACTTTAGAATATGAACAAAGGAATACTCTCCTTTTTCTTTACTTGTTACTTCAAAATACTCCTTCCAAAAATTTCATTCAGTACACATGCAAAATCCACAACCACTGATTCTGCTATTCCTTACAATTTCAACCATTTTTGGTCTTACAAACTTGCAAGTTTTTAATTTTTAATCAGAAGGCTACTATAACTATGAACTAAATATTACTAAACAAATAATTATGGTTATCCAAAGAATTTTATGCCTTAATCACTCAAAAAAACTAAAAATTGCTTAAATAATGCTTCCAACCTACTCCCTCGAACCTCATCAAAAAGTACTGTAACCTTCCTAATTTCCTTCAATTTCTTTTTAATTTAAAATATTTTCAATATTGTTTTCAATACATCCAAGAATTTTTAAAATCTTGTAGTTTACAATAAAGAAAGTATTCCCCCTTTTAGAAAAATCTAATATTTATTTGCTAAAATGCTCTTTGTATAGTCTTTTACATTGATCAGACTCGTAAAACATTTTTGTGTATTCCTAACACTGTTTATCTATATGTCTAACTGTCATATGCTATTAACATGTAAAGAGACTTTCCGGATAACCTGCATATATATTTTGGACTATTATAGTCCATAAAATAGTCCACAGCGGCAGTGTCAGGCAGAGACCCCATACAATGTGCTTACATTAACGCTCAACAGCAACTTTGCAGTAGCGAATATTCCCTAAACAATTTTTAACTGAACAGTGTGTCCCAAATTGGGCGCCTTTATGGAAAACAAAGTCTAAGATTTTCATTGGTTGCTGGATCACAGGTATCCGTATCAGTTAATATAATTTTTAATACTTTTAAAAGGGACCTTTGTAATAACTGTTGTCATATCATACATAGTCATCTGAGCACACGTTGCAAGGTAATCTTCATCACAATCATAACTCAAAAGTGCATACAGTAATTGATAAAGAAACTCGACAGCATAGCTTATCTTTATTCAAAACTTTGTACAAGTAATTACTGTAGCTTCATTACTTTTAGCACACGCCCATATCACCTACAAATAGCGGAATTTGAACCTTTTCTAAACATATTCAAGGCTTGCTGCTCTTCGAACTGGAATAATAAAAAAGTACAGAAACGGCCGAACTACGTCAGGTTTCGAGATTTCAGCCCGAACTTAACCTTTCCTAATTATGACGAATTTTATAAGCTCGACATATCTGTGTTAACATTTATGAATAGCATTTTAAATTTTACTATTGTACCCACAAAGGTTTGAGGTTTATTGTTTATTGATCTACAATGTCTGTCTATATTCATTCATTTTTGAAGTAAAAGTTGATGCGTCATCAGGTTCTTGTGTTCATCCACTGCAAACTTCATCTTTCAGTTGATCGCTCACGAGTCGTTGTTTACGACCCTCTTCTTATATTATGCCCCGAAGCGCATTGTGGTGAGGTCCTACCTTCGTGGAGGTCTTGATGAATAGTGCAGGAAGGTCCAACCTAGCGGTTTGGATACAGTACCTTGTTCGGATGCGAAGTAAAATTTATGTTCCATATATGAGTGTTGTCACGCACGTTAAAGGTTCCTACCTTGCTTGGAACCGTAAGAGTTCGGTAAAATTCAAAATTTTCAGGTAAAACAAACTCGCTTTCTGGCCAATGTAGTACTTTTTACAATCTATTTTCTGAATAATTCTAAATTGACTATGTAATAACTTTTATCGGCTATCATCATAAATTTGTAATTTAATTTTAATAGCTTGTCAATGTCAACCAATCTAACATATACTTCATATATGTTTATTATGGTTTGTTTTGTATTCTTCTTAATTTTCTTTGTGAATTTAGCCACTCACAGTTGTTAAAATGCCTTTATTTACGTTACGATTCACGACCTAGGATCGTTGTTAAAATAAAAAAAAATTAAGTTTGACATTTGTTACGCAAATTGAAGATGACTGATTTATTAATGTTTAATATATTTGGCTTGAATATATTTTGTGAAAATTTTTTAAAGTTTAAAAGAGTGAATGTCTTCAATTTGTGTTGCACCCTGGAGTAACTTTTAGGTAGCCAATACGCTTAACGTGAAATCAGCTGATTAATTTTTTATATAGTCAAATTACATATAAATTCCTTAATGTGAGGATTGAAAAAACATTTTTTAACATGTTTCAATTTTTACCAATGAGAGAAATAGAGGACGCCTATTAAAGAAGTGTGCGATTACGTTTTTCCAATCCTCAAGTTATCGAATTTATGAAATTTAACTATATAAAAAATTAAACAGCTGAAGTAAATACACTTAACATGAAAATGTTAAGCGTATTGGCTACCTAAAAGTTACTCCAGGGTGCAACACAAATTGAAGACATTCACGTTTTTAAACTTTAAAAAATTTTCACTAAATATATTCAACCTTCACTTTCAATTTGTATCATAAATGTCAAACTTAAAATTTTTTATTATTTTGACAACAAATCTAGGTCATGGATCAAAACGTAAATAAAGACGATTTTAACAACTATGAGTGGTTTAATTCCCAAAGAAAATTAAGATCAATCTAACATATACTAACAGCAAAGCAAGTTTTGATTTTAATTTTATTTGTTACGCCATTATATATTTTAAATTTAGACTTGAAGATGCACCAGTGTATAGATAACAAAACAGTGCCGTATAAAATTAAAAAAATTTTAAAATAAAATTTGTGAGAAAGCATAGAATTTTGATTAATGAATATAGAAGTCAGTGGAAGATAAAGATTAGTGCCGAATTATTTGTATACACGGGGTGAGGTTGAAATATTTGTGATTACAAGTTTTTGTTAATTTATTACAGATATTGCTAAAGGCTAAAACTGTGCCCTTATTATTTATATCTATTCAGCACATCCCTTTGAGTACGTGTTACAATTAACGTTGACATTGCTATTCATAATAATTATAGCAGAGCTTATATGCATGTGTCGGCGTAAGAGTATTTATTACCTACGAAGTTTCGGATTGAATATATGAGCATCGGCTTAGTCTCCAGCGACGTGGACGAGCTGCACTCTCACACCGGTAAATGCGAATGCACTATTAAGCTTGTTTAGTTTTAAATTGTGTTAGTCTTAAGTTTTAAGTTGATGTTAATAATTATTAATTTGAGGTTTTGGTAGGTGATAGACAATAGGTTCATGTTTGATCGGAGTATATATTCGTCTTTGCTGTTCAACGACTCGGTGTGTGTTTTGTAATATTTTAATCCTGTGTTTGTGTTTCGTATAAAATACGCCTACATTATACGTTTTGACTGTAATGGCGTAGTACTCTCTGCCTTCTGACACATTTGTGCAATTAACTGTATTATGTCGGGATTACAGTAAACTCTCGCAACGCGACACGAAGGGACGTGAGCGTCGCAAAATGTAAAATATATTGTTTTATATGCGACTAATAAACAATCTACCTTTTTCTGTGACAGGAAAAAATTTGACACTTAATGTTTCTTGACAAGTAACAAAATGTCACTTTTTTTCTCGAGTTCAACAAATACTTTATGCCACTCCGCTTCATTTAAGGGAGACCTTACAAACATATTTTTGAACACATATACAAGTACTTGAGTGGTTTTGGTCAAAATCTTGGAAACAGTGCTCTGGAACTTTCAAAAGATGAACTTGCAAAACACTGAGAAATTAATAGATCAAAATAAAATAAACCTTGGTAATTTTACGTCAATGTCATAGCAAGCTTCTTAGTGTGCGAAAAAGCAGTATGCACTTTTCGTTTGTTTAAAAATACACCAATCAAACGCGACAGGTTTTCGAATCTAGGAAAATAAACATAATTTGTAAAAACAAATTTTGTCAGAAAATTATATTTTTTTACGTTTCTTTATCAATAAACCAAACAAGACCAAATGGTATAACAAATGTAAAAAACAGACATATTAATTTGTAAAAATGATTATATTTCTTACCAGACAGTCACCAACTCTTACCTTTCGATATTCAACTTTGTGCAAATAAAAAAAAAATGCGGATAACAAAAACAGAGTTGTTCCACTAGGTAATGCCTGTCACCAAACTGTTTGCCTTTTCGAAAAATATTTCTTACACTAATAGTTCGTATAGGTTTTCTTTTCCGCACTTGCTGATGTAAATAGCCGCCAAAAATTAAATGGTAATGCTTCACACCGAAACTTATTTTAAGACGCATTCGGTGATAGTAATTTTTAAAAAAACCCCAACGTCAAATTCACTTCACGTCGCTTCACGTTTCTTGACGTACCGTTACGTAAAGTTAATCGTAATCTTGGCATCACTGCATTAATTATGACCACTCAAGTGATAGATTACAGAAGTTGTTATTTACACAACTAGTATAAAGTTTTACTTACACAGTCCTTTAGAAGATTTCCGGTAACTTTTCTGCAATTTAGTTTTCCCCATTTACAGTTTGCTGCCCCAAAAACCCCATTGTGTCTTCGAATTCATCGACGCTACTTCACTACTAAGCCTCTATTATAGATAGGATTAAGAGACTAGCACATCTTTCAGTGACATTTTATTACAAAATATTGTATGGGAAGCTGGTCAACATTAGGATACTTTTTTCACCATTTTTTAAAGCTTTGTATTTAATTATAAAAGAAAGTTTTGACACTTTGGAGTAGAAGTGCACAATACCTATATGTTTGTCTTGAAATACTAATTCTTTGGGCATAATTTAATGGTTAATAACAATTATGACTCATTATGTACCATGTTCCCACTATAAACCCTTGGACGGTACACGAGTTACGTTTCGGGCCTTGAGAGCGGTCTTTTTTTCTTCCAAAAACTTTGTAACAGATTTTATTATTCAAATAGGTATTAAATATGGAATTTTGGCAAACTGGATTTAAATATTCTAAGTCGAAATAAAATAATAATTGAATTAATACTAGGGCAAGTAGCCTAAGTAAACGGCAATGTTAAAGCTGAATTACCGTAGACTGACTGACGGTCTTGGGGCTCGCTGGGTATTTATCTTGTACCTGCCCTTCACATGTCTGTGGGAACTTGCAGAGCTCATGTCTGCTTATTTCTTAATTCTATTCATTATACAATGTAACAATCTTAATTTCTAAGTAATTGCGGTTTCATAACCGTCTGTGACCTGCACCTGCAGTATCCCTTACTGTCTGGAATACAATGTACTGCATCCGTTCTCACAACTTGCTTGTGAAGTTTCAATAACCTTTTTGGTTTACCCTTGAATTTACATTGTTGCATATACTTAAGTTTCTTTAACAATTTCTAATAATTCCTTATAAATTCTATTTGATTATACATATATAGATTGGGGAATACATAACTCACGTAGTAGGAAAAAAAGTAAATGCATATAATTTTGCAGCACGGATTTAATATCTATACATTTTATACTAAGATACTTCAAAATACGGTAATATAAACGAATAACTTATATGTAAAATGCCAACTAGCATTACTAACGTATTCATAAATAGTAAATTTGAGCATAATACAAACCGCCAGACGTTATTTTCAAAACATGGGGCACAAGTATTTTGATATAGAATGTATCATTCATGCAACTATATGTTGCAGGCTATAAAACAAATCCAACCAACTTCGTTTGTCGTAATAAAAACCAAAACAAGCAGCACAATAATTGTCACTATTACTTTAGATATTGCCTGGTTATGATCTGAAAAAGACACTTCAGCTGACTTATCATCGGGACTGTACCGGAATCATACATTTTTTTGCGTTTGTTCTTGTTCTAATCTCGTACATGCTATATTTGTTCTCCAAATGATTATCTTTCAAAAGGTTTCTTTTAACTCACTTTCCAATTGTCTCGACTGATTGTTTATTTTTGTTTGCAATTTTCTCTATTTCTTCTTACTTTGTTTCATTCATATTTGGCGCGTTAGTTAAAACTTTAGAAACTTTTTTCTTGCCTTTCTTGGGGGGTGTGTCTTTCTACGATTTTAGCATGAAGTTTAATTGTTTATCGCATTGTGATTGCTGTAACAAGTTTCTGTTCTGTTGCAACATTTCCCGAAGAAACCGGGGATTGCAAACCCAATGACTGCAAAACTAAGATTAAGTTTAAGATTAAGATCTTCCATATGATATGTATCAGTAACGAACGACGGTAAATAGCTGGCTCCTGAGATAGCTAAAGGATGGAACAGATAAATGCCCGAATGTTCAAATTCTTTTAAAATGTTATTGGGAGAGCTTATGAAAATCCTACACCCACTATACTACAAATATCACATATCCCTACAGGAATACGGGATGGTTTAGTAATCAATGATCAATAGCTTTATTATGATAGTTCTTAAAAGACAGCACAAATCTAAAGGTTGTAGTTTGCAACTATAATGGGGCGGTGACGTTAACAAAATTATGCTTTCCTCTTGGTTGGACGTTAACATTATATCGTTGCAATGAAACTTGGGACTATCTAAGATATCTAAAATATTATTTTTTTTAGAACAATATACAATGTCAACTAGACATTGCAAATATAATGGGTAGCTTTCGGTGACCATCCCACCTGTATGATGTGATGTTCCCTTCGAACAGGTTGGTGAATTGTAGAGCATGGATAGTTTAAAATATTTTCTGGTTACAAAGAAAAAAGCGGGAATGAATGTGTTTACATATTCACATTTATTAAGTTATATAGCGAATACAGAAGTACAAATATTAAACATTGTATATTTTACAAAACTTTAGGAACATACTAACCTGACTGTTGTAAGATTTAATAACAAGTCTTAATAATCAACACGCATAATGCAGGAAGCAGGACTGGACAAATGACCGCACGCAGTATTTTACTGCAGCAGGTGTGTACGCATTTTCCCACTATGTCTCGTACTCACTATGTACCATTTTCTTAAACTATTTTTATCTATAGAAAAGCAAATTGGGCAACCAAATATACTAAAAAACTAGAAAAGTTTTTTAAATTAATAAATTGGAAATGGGGCTCCTACCCAACCTTACCATACTTTTATGTAACGTGTATTTCAAAATCAATTTGGATTACCTAATGTTGAAATTTAATTCCTTGAGGGATGCTGCTAAAATTCTATAGGACATAAAATCCTAAAAATGTATATAAATACAAAATACCTATTGCTTTTCAGAAAACTACCCTTTACAAACTACATATTTTTCCTGCAATGAACTAATCATCAAAGAATTTTTTCCATTTGGAAGACGGCACACTAAATGCTCCATTTTAAAATGTTTCTGTAGCATTTTCTTTTCTTGTAAATCGTTGACAAAAATCTGATTTTTGATTTTTCATAACCAGGGAGTTATTAGGACTATACCGAAAATGGAACACTAATTCCACCATTCGACTGGTTAAGTAATTCGTTGGTTGCTGTGTTGTATGAGAGGTTGCATTTCCCAATACAGAATAATCGGACGTTTTCTTTTTTTTTGAATTTCCAATAACATTTGCGGTAAATACCTGAAACATGAACCTGTACTATCCTGCATTCACAAGTTTCACGATTGTAGTTGTTTTGAATGATGTTTCATTGCCAAAAACAAAAACAAAGTCGTCGATGCACTTCTCTTTACCGTTTTGTAATGGAAAATAGAACATTATTCCTGAAAATGCTAACGATTTAGATCCAATTTTTCAAAAATCATTTACATTAAAATTTACTGTAATCAAAGTATTCTATATTTTTACTCTATACTTTAGTTTCATAACTCAAATGATAAACACCATATTCCAAAATGTTAGCATCAGTCTTCGTACTTCGAATATAGGCAAATCGCTTGACAGCAATAGGTCAAAGACTGTGTATTTTGTATTGAAATATTTTAATAAAGCCGACGTAAAATGAGAGCCTTTTGTGAAATATTGAAAAAAGGGCTAATTGCTGGAAACCCCTGCATAATAATGTCGAACACCCTAAACTTTTTATCAAGAGACTTCGCTGCTGTTGTTCTTCCTCCATAAATTTCTAGTTGTCTGAAACTTAATTAAAAAATGATTTTAATAAATATTTTAGGTATTGTGGCGTTTCATCCTCGTGTTCATAAACTAATTGTTGTTTTTCTTTCTCGTTTGTGTTATTTAATGCGCTCAAGCATTTGATTGTTTTCAAGTACAAAGTCCAATTCCTTCGAGATGTGTATTAAGTTTTGAAAACCATCATCTGTGCGATAATTTTATATGAGAATAATTAATTATGCACCGCTTTCGATACGGTTCCAATATTGATAATTTTTGTACAGAAATCGCTAACCTAATATCTAATTCTTTCATCTTATCGAATTTCAAGCAAATCACCTATTTTTACAAATTTGAAATAGCAGTTGCTTTAATCCTTCAATGCACGACTGACTCTATATAAATTTCTAATAATAACCGTAACGTCTTGTTTGCAATACATTTTTATAAAATATTCTTTTGTTTAGTATACGTATTTTTTGGCAATTTCGAAACATGAACTAGTCTGATGATTACCTTTTTTAGCATTGTTGTTTACGAAATTCAGGAAGTGTGCAGAATATTAGTTAACGAAATCCCTAGAATAAATCTTTAGAAATATGTTGTAAAATATCACTGTCGTTTCTATTCATGTTTGTGTCGTCATAGTAGTTCTAGTCGCGTTTTTGAGTAAATATGTGATTTTTACTTTTAACGAAGGTTCTTAGGATATCCTTAATTTGAAGATATCCTTAATTTAAAATTATTTAAGTGGGTTAAGGATCCTTAATAAAGAAGCAAAGATTGTGACAAATATTACCCAGTAGAATGTCCCGTTTTAATTAAACGATTTAATGTGACATTACTATGTTCCAGTAAATCTATACTATTCAAATGCAATTATATAATACTACGTTCTTCCAAGTACATTAACCAGTATCGGAAAATTCTGTAGTTTGTATTTTACAATAATAACAAGTAACACTTAATTTTTTTCGTCATATAGCGGATACGAATGTTATTTTTGTTTCCCGATCTAAATTAAATAAAAAATTTCCCATTATATGCGATTTATTTGAAGTCACTTATCCTGATCTTGAAGATTATATAACGACCGTAAGTTTAATGTATCAGTTAATGTTATCATACTTCAAAAGTAACATGAAAGTCTGTTGATAAAAAAGGCGTTTCCTTATAGAAACCCTGCTGTCACTGCAATTTCAGATCAAGAAGAATTAATTTTTTCTTGTTAGTCTTAGATATGACGGTGTGACACATTGTCTGAAGTTGTGGTCCACCTTCTCATATACTCACATTTGAAGGAACATCATTCTTTAATAACGAAAATTTTTTAAAATCACATTTTGTTTTTTCAAGTTCTGGTTTTTATAACAATTGCGCTAACGGTTTTGACAACTCAAGCATCTTTTCGAATAGATTATTTGACATCAAATGAAAGATACTTTTCAAGCTATAATAATAATAATAAAATACACAAAAGAATATGTAAAAATTTAGCTATTTCTAGATAAGCACGGAATAAAAAAAGCAAAACATCGGCTGAATAAGCACTAAATTTAACTATCTATATGCATAATATATAATGATATGAATATTCTATAACGATTGGTCGAGGAGCTGATCGGTTAAAGTCGAAGAAGCGTGTTGGAACCGAGCACAGCGCATTGATGAAGAGCAAATCTATTGCGAGGTACATTGTTCATTTAATTCGCACGAATCGCTTATTCATGAAAGGTTATATAAAACTTATAACTAAAAATTTATGAATTATTGAGTCGTGGCCAACAGCATTCTTTAAATATCTAAATGATTTGTTCTTAACTGCACAAACATCCTCTGAGGTGTAAAGCCTTCTAGTAACTTGATTTCTTTCGTAGTTTGGCAGGAATTGATACTTCTGTTGGAAACATTGCTGCGTTTGTAGGTATCGTTGTGTCGGCTACTGCGCATGTATTGAAAATTGTTTTTCAGGAAATACTGAATTTCACTGCTTGAGTTTATCACAGGTAATTTTTGTTTATACTACAAGCTTTTACACTCGGACTTGTTAATTCTTACAACCTCCTCGTTTTTGTTGAAATTCTATTGATTTTTGTAAATTTCTACAAATTTCTACAATATTCATGCGTGTAGAGTAGTGATTAAATGTGGTCAGGAATTCGATTTTGTTGAATTGGATAGAACGTTTTCTTAGTAGCATAATACGTTCACAGATAAGTCGGCAATCGCTAACCGTGCTGTTGCCAGAAGAACTTTCTAGTTGCCGCTTGAAGCGAGCGGACGTGTTTTTGCCGAGCTCCCGCTTCAGCAATAACAGTAAGTTTTTATCTAGGGTTTATATTATTTATTGTTGTATTATTTTATTTGAAGCTTTGCTTTTTATTGTGTTTTATTTTTATAATTGTGTGCCATCAAATTTTAAATACAGGGCAGTAAAATAAAAATTTTAAAACAGAATTTAAACTAAATAAAACTAAATAAATCGCGCCTTCTTTGTAATTTAAACCAAATCCGCGTTTTAAAATAAACTAAATAAACCTCGGGTTAATAAAACAAAGTTCTACTCAAATAATACTCAAAAACAATTTAGAAATAACTTAAAAAGGCATTTTAATAATAAATTTAAAATAAAATCCGCCTAAATCAAGTAAAAACCGGGTAAAACAACCAAAAAGTGTGTGAATTTTTATAGTGCGCGTATAATAAAATAATAACCAAAAACAAAAATCTAAGCCCTTTTAAATCAAATAAATAACTCAAAACTGTAAATTTTAAAACAATTTTAATATAAATTTTCCGTAATTTAAGTTCACGCGTATTTAGAAGTTCCTTTAAAATCGATTTTGGTGTAATTAAGCGGTGTAACAGTTACGGGTTGTGCTAGTTACCAAGCGATTAAGTGAAAGGTCATTTCCGGTTACCACATTCCGATTGCGCTCGACCTTATTTTGTTAATTACACATTTAAAAATAAAGTGTTCTTATTTATAAATTAGATATTTTAATATTTTGAAGTAATTAGTTTATTTAAATTTGATTTGGCGGTTTAAAATTTAAAATAAATAAATAGCGTTCTTTACGGTACATGTTAAATCGAGATATTTTTATTGCGTTAGGAAATTTATTTGATTCTAGTTGTTATTTTGACGCTTAGTGCTTGTTGTATTTTGTTAAAATTTGATATTTAATTGGGCGGTTGAAGTTTTAATAAATACAAGGTTGTTTACGGTTCACCTTTAAACAAAACATTTTTATTGGACCAACGTTTTGCGTTCTTCTAGCGTCGTTCTTTTAGCGTCGTAACGGTTAGGACGTTTTTGAGCTGCGTTTTAGGTGTCATTTTTATTGCTAGTTTTGTCAGCATGGTGGTCCACCGCGATGAGGAGCCGCTGCCCAGGAGGAAGAGGGCGATCGGTCGGAGTCTGCTAGGTCGGCGGCGGAGGGCGCTGTTGGGGAAACAGCTTAAGGTAGTGCTAAAGGACTTCTTGTTAGAAACTCAGCAGGAGGTACAGGAGGTAGGAAAGGAGCCTGCGTCTGCGGCGGTCGTGTCTGGGGAGTCAGGGCCTCCCGTGGTGGTTGCGGCGCCAGAATTGCCCTCTACTTCAAGAGCCCAGCGCACGATGTCGACTAGCAGCAACGGTAGCGTTAATGCTAGCGACCTCGATGAGCTGGAACTCTTAAAGTTTAGGGTGAGGAAGGCGCACGCTGCCGTCTATGGGAAGGTGCCGACGACCTCCGCCACTATCGTCGTGGAGGATAGGAAGATGGTTCGGCACGCCGTGGATGATATCCGTGACGTGACGAACCAACTGATAGGTATGGTTAGGGCACTGCGTCTTTGTTTAGATGGTTCAGGAGAGCAAGTGTTGTTGGGGAAGTCCGGCGGTGAATTCTGTCGTTTCAGGAGGCCAGAGTCAGGGTGCGTCGGTGCAGCGCAAAGTCTCCTACGCCGCTGCAGCTTCAGGATCTGCCCCTACGTTTGCTGTAAGGGTCGACGCCAGGCCAGGCCAGAAGGACGACGTGATGACGACCCTGAAGCAGAAGGTCGATCCCGCTCGAGATGGGTTTGTTGTTGTCGGAGCTCGTAGGACGCGCCGGGGCGGTGTCGTTGTGGAGTGCGCAGGTCGCGACGACGCCAAGAAACTGCAGTTGAAGGTCGGCGGGAACTGCAAGGAACTCGTGGCGAAGACCATCGAGAAGAAACGTCCACGGGTCGTTCTTCCGGGGTCGAAGCGGGGATGAAGGCTGAAGAGCTCGTGCGGTTGATTGCGAGCCAGAATCCCCGTTTCGGCGATTTGAAGCTAGAAGACCACCTGAGAGAGAAGTTCAGGTTTGGCGGAGAGGGCCCTAGAGATCCCTTCGCCAACGTAGTCTTCGAAGTGACCCCCACACTTCGAAGACGTATATTAGCTGATGCTATTAACCTCAGGTGGCGAAGAGTATGGGCCCGGGACCACTTCTCGATGACCCAGTGTTACCGGTGCTACGAGTACGGCCATCGATCGATGGAGTGCAGGAGAAGGTACAGTGGTGCGGTAACTGTGCCGAGGTCGGGCATGAATTCAAGAATTGCCGGAAGGCAGTCCCCTGCTGTGTGGTTTGCGCTAGGGCAAACGACAGAACTGGCGGTGGCGCGAAGGTTGATACGCGCCACGACGCCAAGTCGAGTAGATGCCCCACGATGCAACGTCTGAAGCACGCAATCACACGAAACATCGATTATGGACTGTAAAGATAAAACAAAGTCCATAAGAAGCAAGAAGATTAAATTCGCGCAACTAAATCTCGGGAAAGGTAGAGGGCAACAAATAACTTCGTAAAGTTATTCATCGAAAATAATATCGACATCGGGTTTATACAGGAACCGCACCTGTATGGCCACAAAATAACAGGTTTTGGGAGGGGTTACCGTCTTAAACGCGAATAGTGAACGACCGCGTAGCGGATAATAATAAATAATGGAACGTGCGCCGGAATTATATTAAATAATTTATCGAACGAGTTTGTAACGACGGCCGAAATCAAATCAGGGAAAATGCGTTCTATGTAATAAGCGTGTACCTCCCGCCGGTCGATTCCCGGCGGGAAAATCCCCAAACCGAAGACTTGATAAATGAAGTAGATAATATTATTCGTAAAATCGGCAGAAATAAAAATCTAGTCATTGGGGGAGATTTTAATGCCAAGTCGCCACTATGGGGCAGCCCTATCGAAGACGATAGAGGCTCGCAGGTTGCTGATCTTTTACGGAATGGGATCTTAGTGTGATAAACACTAATGATTTACCTACGTTTGAGACGCATAGAGGCAGCAGTTTTATAGATATTACTGCAGTCTCGCACGAAATGTTAGAAACGATTTGTAATTGGAAATTAAGGTCGGACGAGGAAACGCTCTCTGATCATAAATTAATAACATGGGACGTTGAAACCAAAACAAGTGCAAACGAGCAGTTAACTGTATTTCCGCGGTTCTGTAATAAAAAGCAAATTGGGAGCGATTTAAACAAAATTTGGCGAAAGTATCCCTGTGCTCGAAAATGAGCTATTTAACTGCCGAGAGGCAGACGAAGTAGAAACACTCGCGAAAAATTAAACGACGCGGTGGTAGACGCGTCGTCGTATTCCATGCCGAAAAGAAAACATTTAAAGACAGCGTACCCTGGTGGACCCGGGAACTAACCACCAAGCGGGCAGAAACGCGTAACCTAAGGCGCCGCTATCAACGCGCCTCGGGAGATATAAGAGAACAACGGAGAATAGAATATAATCAAAGTTACCGCGAATATAAAATATTAATAGAAGAAACGCGAACGAATAAATTTAAAGAATTCTGCACGCAAAACTCAGAGAAAGAACCCTGGGGAACCGCATACCGCGTAATTAGAGGAAAACAACAAAAAATCGCGCTCAGTAATATAAAGAAAACAAATGGCGAATACACGGAAGGTTTTAAAACCACAGCGGAATATTTACTAGAGAAATTTTTCCCATCGGATAATCCCGAGGGGGATGAAGGGTCGCACGATTTAATACGTCGGGAAGCTGCAAAGGCGCAAGGAACAGGTGCCGATAAGGCAATCCTAGTTCACGAGGTCGTCAGGGCTCTTAGGAGGATGAACCCTAAGAAGGCACCGGGACATGATAGAATCACTTCAGACGCAGCTCTGCAGGCGTGCCTGTTAGCCCCGTGTGTCTTTGTTGGGTTGTTTAATCTTTGTTTAGAAAGGGCGTTTTCCGCGTTGCTGGAAAATCCAGAATGTGAAATTTATACCCAAACCTAAAAGGCGGATGCGTCAGATCCGGGCAGCTATCGTCCAATTAGCTTGCTACCGGTGTTGGGGAAAGTTTTAGATCGTGTTATGACTACGCGTGTTGAACACCTAGTGCGAGACAGCGGCGGTTTTAATAACCGACAGTTTGGTTTCGTGGAGGGCAAGTCGACTATCGACGCGTTAGAGTTCGTTGTCGGGGAAATTAAGCAGGCAAGAGATGCCAAAGAGTACTGTGTCGTTGTTGCTTTGGACATTTCAGGAGCATTTGATGCTGCCTGGTGGCCATTAATCGTTTGCGAGTTAGATCGTAGGAGTTGTCCGCGAAACTTGATGTCTTTGGTCAAGAGCTATTTCTCGGGGCGATTAGCACAGGTTGAAATTCCGGGTGAAGTTCTGTCGCGTGAGGTGGAAAGGGATGCCCGCAAGGGTCATGTTCTGGTCCCACATTTTGGAAGTTGTTGTATGAGAGCATCTTTAGGGTCAAGTTGCCCGCAGGATGCTCAATCGTTGGGTTTGCAGATGACACACTTTTAATTGTAAGATCGAGATTGTTAATGGATATGCGCACAAAACCGAACGAGGCGCTTAATAAATTACACGAATGGTCGCAGGCGGTAAAATTAAAATTTAACACGGCGAAGTCAGAGGCGCTTTATTTCGGCACGAAACCAGGACAGAGACCTCCTAGGTTAGAGCTAGGAGGGGAGAAAATCCCGTTTAAAGATTGTATTACCTACCTCGGCGTCAAGATCGACAATAAATTAAATTGGAAAGCGCACGTACAATACGTAAAAAGTAAGGGCGGCGAAATATCAAATAAAATGATGGCGGCGGCTAAAATAAAGTGGGGTTTCAGGGGCGAATCGCTGAGGACGGTTTATGCCGGAGCAATTGAGCCGGCAATACTGTACGCAGCTTCTGTATGGGCAGAAGGTTGTAAAGTCCGGGAGATGCGTCAATTGACGAGCGTACAACGCATAACCGCGGTAAAAGCGGCGAGGGCGTACAGGACCACCTCCACGGAGGCTGTCCTGGTGATCAGTAGGTCTCTCCTATCGAATATGTCGTTAGGGAGATTAGAGATAGACGATTAATAAATATAGGAAAAGGGCGCGAAATTATCGAAGATCTTAATCTTGGTAATAGGGAAATTGCAAGAAAGATTGTTGTATCTGAGTTAGGGCACCCGGCTGATATTAGAGGATCGAGTTTGTCGAAGGTGATGAGGACGCGATGGGTATCAGAATTTATATGGACGGTTCACGTATGGACGATGGACAAGCAGGCGCGGCGTTTGTCGTGTATAAGCAGGAAAGGGAGGTGTTTCGGTTTCAAACCAAACTCGCGAACTGGTGCACTATCTTCCAGTGCGAATTGGTAGCCATACGAGAGGCTATCGATTACGTAATAAACCATACGGGCAGAGACGAGTATTATATAATCAGTGATAGTAAATCGGCGCTAACGGCTTTAACAAACATGAACACCTCGACAGATCTCCAAGCGGACGTCTGGAGGATAGCGCGTACGGCGCTAGAGTTTCGACGTTTAAAGTTCTGTTGGGTCAGGTCGCACAATGGTAACGTAGGAAACGATAGGGCTGACGAATTAGCTAAAGAGGCCGCGACGGGCGACTTTCGAATATCACATTCGTCGATACCGAGGTCTTTAATCAAAAGAAAGCTGCGCGAAAAATCAATTCGACAATGGGAAGAGAGGTGGAACAACGCTGCCACGGGCAGGTTGACCCACAAATTCATACCGAGCATAGAAGCCAGAGGTAAGATCGAGGTTAAGCTCGATCACAAAATGGTGCAGTTGATAACAGGGCACGGCGCCCTGAAGGCGTATTTACAAAGGTTCGGTCTAACCAATAGCGACCGCTGCGAATGCGGTGAGGGCGCGGAAAGCGCAGAGCACGTGCTCTTCGACTGCCCGCTTGAGGCGGGAAATCGAGGGTTGGCTGATAGCAAACTAGCTATCCTAGGTCTGCATGGCCAAAGAGCCTAGAGGAAGTCGGGGAAGTGGTTAACCAGAAGGCGTTCTGGACAGCCTTAAAAGAATTCGCGGGAAGGGTCGCGAGATTAGACAATCAATGACGACCGCGTGTAAAAATTCGGTGGGGTTGGTGGGAGGATTGAAAATTTTAGATTGACTTGGCGTGAGTAAGGATACGAGCATAACCAAAACCTGATATTAAAAAAAAAAAAAAAAAAAAAGATAATTATACCAAAATGTCCAATATGCACGAGAAACCCCACTCCATTAATACAATCACTGCCTATCTTCATAATTATGTGCGGAAAATCGGGAATAAATAATACCAAATAAACAATAACAAATAAATCATAAACCCTCATTAAATTAAATCAATAAAGTAAACAAGGATAATAAAACAGAGTGCAACCGCGCATCCCCCCAGGACTTGAAAGTGAAGTGATAGTGATAGTGATTGTGATCCCCCCAAAAAACATTTAGTGCATACCCACCAGTACTTTAGCAGTGCACCCGTCCCACCTTTAGAAGTAAGTTACAGACGACCAGATCTTCGGATGCTGGAGAATTTTATTATCGAGGTAAGACTTAAATTGTGGCGGCTGTACTCGCACAAGCATTGATTTACATTAATTAGTAGTTTTGAAATAATTTAAGAAGCACGTTTGGTGTGTAAAAGCGCTAGCCGACATAATGCTTGTGCGAGTGCACCTGATAAATAGGGTGATGCTTTCGCTATTTTGTGCACTGCTATATGCTTAACGCTTATTAAACATTTATTTATATATTTACATAATTATATTTATTTATATTTTATATTTACACTTTATATTTATTTATATATAGCATGTATTATGTGGCTTATTTGTTTTGTTTGACGTTCTGTCGCCATTTTGGTTGCAGTATATATTTGGGAAGGACGAGCAGAATTGCGAAGATTGTAATCATAATGTAAATCAGTTAGGGAACGATAGGAAAGCTAGGGATGGATTTAAATTAGTTAGTTAGATTTGGATAGTTTTAAGACGACCCTTCAGGTCGCACTGGTAAGCAGAACCGGCGTCTGCTATCCGGTATTACGGATCCCTCCCCCTCTCATTTTTGCTTGTTGATCGGGTACACTCGAAAGTCAGTGCTAGGGATACCATTATTTACAACCCTGTTTTTAGTTTTTGTTTTGTTTTTGTTCCAGTTTTTGTCAGATTTTTAGGTTTGTTAGATTGTTAGAGTTTGTTAGGTTTGTTAGATTTTTAGGTTTGTTAGATTTTTATTTAGTTTTTATTTAGGGTGAATCAATTATGAAGTAAGAATAAATTAGGAGCACGACTATTTTTCGCGTTTAAACCCAATGTAGTACCTCCGGGTGGAGCATTGGGGACGTGGCCGCAAGTATAGCGGCCCTAATTCAAATTATAATGTTGCCAGAAGAACCTACTGTTAAGTTCAATAAAAATGAGATGCTGTCCTCAACTAACCATTTATACATACACAAATACCGGCTTAAGCAGAAATTTTCAAGAACCAAACGAATTCCAAGAGACAGAAGATCAAAAAAATCCACAATAACGAGCATCCAACCTTAAAATGTAAGAAGGAAAAAACACGTATGATAACACACTAGCAGTCAAGCATAATTGTTCCGGAAGAGCAGTCACCCTTTCAGCGATTTATATAAATATATCAGTAGTCGCAGCAATTTTCAGTTTTTGCCGAGCTATTATGGCTCTATATCGCTAGTGATGTCCACCGCAGTTACAGATCCAGAGATTGAATTGCACCACGACTCTTTAACTCGGTATCTATCGTTCTAAGTTGCACACTGACCATAAAAGCCTACACCTTTCGAGCTTTAACTAAATTTTAAGTAAGATTATTCGAGGGAGATTATTTACATAAATATGTATGAAATATTATGTATATATTTTAATTCTTTATCTGTTTTTCCTTAAAATTTTGTACGTCAGCCTTATAGTTGGCGATCGTCCAACAATGGTCCATTCATGTGAAGCTTACATTGCTTATCAACTTGTAGTATGTCTGGCTAACGGCACCATAATTGAATAGTTAACAGATATTTGGAATTTGAACGATTATGCACAATACTTAGCATGATACTATTTGTAGATTAATTGCCGAAGTTTAAAACTTGAATAATTGGGTTGGATTGAATTAAGAATGGTGGCAAACGCCATACGCACTTAGGTCTTCTAGTGGATCCGTGTTCTGCCTTTTTGTCCTAAATTGGTTTTTCATTACTCATCCACTCGAGCTTGCAGGTGAATTTGAGGATGTCGGAACAAGAGGTGTTTCTGATTCTGTCCTTATTAGGCCTGAAGTCCCCTAGCATGGATCCCCGAAGTTTGACGAGTGTCAGACACGAGCACAAAATATGCACCGACGTCTCGTTCTCCTGTTGACAGCAGAAACAGGTGGGGTCGTCTGACAGACCCATCCTGTGCAGATGCTTTTTTAGTTTGCAGTGCCCAGTCAAATACCAACAAACAGCTGTAATTTGCGTCTCGGCAAACATGACAAATTTTTCGATTTAGTCATGGCAGACCTAATAAACATTTTTGCCTGTTTGTAGCATGTCGTACAAGCACACCTATCCTTATAGCGATGTTAGGGTGTTTGATTTATCGTAGAGAACATTGCAGATGGCGATATAGAAACCGATGGCTTAAGACTAATAAAATTTTGAGCCGATCCTTTTTCACCAGAGCACTTGCTTGTTCGGCGCCATATACTCCTAAATGCCCTTTCATCCAAATATCGTTAAAAGTAAGCTCTACGTTGCAAGGGCATAGTAGTATTACACATAAACGGAGTTCTGTTTATTTAGACTCAGAAGAGCTGCACTACTATTGCTCATAATGCTTAGTTTTATTTTAGATTTAACGTTACGGAATAGCGTTAGCACCGTGTACAATGGCTATGACCTCTACTTGGAAGACAGTTGTCAGCTTGCCCAGTATAACATTTTTATTATGGTTTATGTGTTTTAGAATCATCTGTATAGATTGAGATATCGGTTGGGGAAACATTTTCAGTGCTAAGACAAACCTCGAAGCGTTTCCTGAAAGTCATTATGCATGCAATCTAGTCCAAAATTTCTCTCAGGAGAGGCTTGTTACGCACCGCCTCCTCTAGTATGTTGTGGTATCTATCCCCTGCCCATATCGATCCAAAGATCTTTAATCCGCAGCCTTTCTACAAGTAAGTCCTGCAGAGTGAGGCCTAGAATGACTTCTAAGGCTGCCGTGGATGTAGATCGCATTTCGCCCGTGATACTTAGACAGGTCACCAGACTAAAGCGCCTTAGAAAAGCATTGGTTTTGCTACTGTGGTGCATAGCCACAACACAGCTTTTAACAGAAGATCTCAAAGTTTGCCCATGGCATGTCTACATTACCGGAACACTGAGTTGGCCTTCGTACTTTTGATTTGTAGATATTTGGTCCAATCTAGCTTCTTGCCAAAGATGATGCTCAGGTACTTAATTTCTTCCGAAAGAGACAGAGGTGTTTAGAAGAGCATTGGCAGACTAGTTACCATTAACTTCCTCTTATAAGAAAACAATACCAGTCCCGTTTTATTGAGGTTGATGACGAGAGAGTTATCAGAGTTATCAGTGCTTTATATTCTTTAGTATTGCTTGCATCAAGTTACGCAGCACTTGTTCGAATTTGCCAACTACCACGATAGCTATGTCGTCCGCATAATCTACCGTGCAGAAACTTGCCACATTAAAACGTAGAGGCGGCTGCGTATTACTAGAAACCACAGCAGTGTTGACAACACGCTACCCCGGGAACAGCATCTACCTACTGTTCTAATTACAGAAGTATCTCGAAGACTAATATGTACTCATCGGAATAGTAAAAACTACATAGTAAGCTGCTGAAGGGTGTCCTCAGCTCCATGTGACCGCGGGACTCTGACAATGCTTGTAAAGGTGGTTTCACTTAATGCACCCTCAATATCAATGAATGCGCATAAGGCTAACATGCTGCTGTTAAGAGATTTCTCAATCCGCCCTGAATCAGTGTGTGTGTGGGGGGGGGGAGATTCCGTAAATATCCCCGACATAAAAGCATGCTTGTTTGGGCGAAGTAGATAATATTGTATTATCCCTACCCACAAATCATTGTCGCACAGCTTTTCCAAGGTCTTTAAGAATAAACCGTAAGCCTAATCGGTCTGTAGGGTTTAGCCTGTGAGTTGTACTTCCCACCTCGTTTATGAATGAAAACCACTCTAACTTCCCTCCAACTGCTGGGGATGTATCTAAATGCAATACAGTCCTAGAAAAGTAATACTATAGAAACGGAAGCAACCTCTCCTCGCCCCAATGTAGTAGAGCAGGAAAGATACCATCTATTCCAAAGGACTTAAAACGTTGAAGGGTTGAGATGGCCTATTTAAATTCTCTTCAACCACTACGCTGTTGAATACCATTTAGTTAGCCCCATTCTGGGCTGAGATGGGTCCATCCGCCCCGAAAGTGGAGGGTAGTGATACACTGCCTGGGAAGTGTGTCTTCGCCAGTAGTTCTGCGATGTTTTCCTCGTTGATGGTGTACGTGCCATCTATACGTTTCAGACAGCATGATTGATGAAAACTTGAATAATATTTAATTATCAAAACTATAAAACCGTAATAAAATTAATACCGAAGTAAATTTGAACGTCTTCTTTAAAAGCCCAGTCATTGAACAGCGGTATCTGTTAAATCAAGAGTTATTCAATGAATGAATTAACATGTATAAATAGGTTATGTCTAGTGTTTATGAAGCCTTTTTATTGCTGCTAAAAAATATCTCTTCTAATATACTTTAATACAGTGAATTGTTTCAACACCGCAGTCTTGTGCTAAATTTTGTCTTAACTGTTTGGGCTATTAATTGACAATTACTGTACTCAGTTCCGCGCATTGTTGATAACTCATCGAGTCTTTCTCATAAACACTTTTTACACTGCCGAGTAGCTTCTCATGAAATAGTACAATAACATAAGACTTCCTACCATCACCCATACTTATCTTCGGATTCATCAACGGAAGTGCACCTGGTACATATTATTTGAAATAATAATAATGTTAAATATTTTTTAATCATCCTCCCTATAAGTTGGCTCACTGATAACCAATTTGGTTGGTCATTTTGTGAACAGTTGTAACCGTAGTCGTTTGAGCGTGTAGGATCGTCCACTAAGTTATCTAAGAACATCTATTAGAATCGATATAATACAGGTATTATTTCTTGTTGCTGAGAATGTATTAGTCTTATTAATTTTACAAGCATCGGTATCGCAAAGATACAGTAACCTGTCAATTATTTACCGCCTTTTAATTTGCTATATTTGGTTCACGTTTATTAATTAATCTTGTTTATTAAAAATTCTAATGGCTTATGTTTTTGTTGTATATGTGCTTAGATGTTACATCGCAAAATATCGGTATAGGTAAATTCCGTTATTTTTTGTTATTTTCATGTATTTGGGTCGTCCGAATTATTTCTCTGTCTTTATCTGATTTATTTATTAAAATCCATGTTTACTTATTTCTTTTAGCGATTCAACAGCATTTTTACCGTTGCTATTTTCATCGTCGGTTGTTTTGTTAGTTTTATTCTCATTAGTCTTATCTTTACTTTTTTATTCCTTTGAATAATATTTCCATATTTAGTTGCCATGTTAACCTCAAAACTAGCACTTACGTTATTGCTGGGCAGCTCTATTTATGTTAAGTTTATAGCTTCTTCTCGCTTTTCAACGGCAAAACCTTTATTCGCTTTGTTTTGATTTTCTCCGATACAGTTGTATTTTCTTATCTGGTCATTATTGGTATTGGTAGATATTCGAAATAACGGCAACAAAAAATGATCGCACTTAAAATCCTTGTATAAGAGAGAAAAATCATCCTTACCAGATAAGCTTCATAAAAGAAGGGTCGAAGAATATATAGATAACGAAGGTACCTAGTTACAAACTTTTTATTTCGCAGTATTAGTAACATTTTCCATAGAGATATCGCTGTAGTCTTAAAACACAAATTAATGTGACAATTGGGACCGAATGCATCATGTAGACGATCACTGGACCTTGCAGTGCTTTAAACTTCAGGAATCAATTTTCAAAGTGTGCCTATGTTTGATTGTATATTGAGGATAGCTCACAGTTCTCCCATTTAAGCTATAGTGTTACAAATTTGCTGCAATTAATAAGCTACATTTAATTTTAAAACTCTTGTTCAGAAAATATACAGATCATTTATTTCCACACATAAAAAACACAATTTTTTTTCTCTGGAAGTTGCTTTAAAACTACCTAATTTAATTTGTTTTATGATTTTAATATACATTTCCTTTTTGTAATATCCATACTACCAGTACCTGAATATATACAATATGTATGATCGTTGAACTGTAAAAACGTAGAGATCTTTTTTCTGTATCCTATTATTTTAATTTCAACAAGTGCCATATTTCCGTTTATTTGATCTAGTCTTCGACAAACAACAATGTTTACCCGCCCCTTTATTTTTTGGGTGAAAATTTTGTCGACTATTTTTAGTTTTTCTTACGTAAACAACTGATTATCCACACTTTTTTTACAGATTTTGTAAAAAGGCTTTAAGCTTTCCACCCTCGAAAGTGAGTAGCTATTATACGTTGTAATTTCATTCGTTTTAAATGTTGCTACATGTTTTACTGCAAACAAGCAAATCAAATCCAATTTGTTGAGAGGAATTACTATATATATATATATATATATTTTTCTGAGCACTTCTAGCATATCGTAGGGCCTAATAAGTTGAATTTTCTAAAAGCTTGTTACAAACCATACGTCAGTCTTTTCTAAAAGAACTCGAAAATAAAAATACTTTTCTTCACAATAACCGCAAATGGAGAAATACAATATGCGTTTGTTGTTAAAACATTTTTCCAGTATAGGTTATGAAATGATTTATTACCCCTTCCTTCAATTTTAGTACCTCACACTCCTTTTCCAATAGATATTTATAACGTTGCTGATGGTCTTTGCTGCGTAACCCAACTTCATCTTTTTTTATCTACTTTTCCAATTCTAATTTTGTTTAGCATATAAATAACATACAGAGCTGTGTACGGTAAAAGCTTATGGCATGGATTGTTCCTTTTTATTAAAATTGGCGTACAAACTCCGTTTGTAGCGATCAACCCCACGTCATCGATGTTTACATTTTCTTGAGCTGTCTGCTCCAGGATTAGAGAGAAAGAGCTCTGCGTGACTAGTACTCAAGTTTGTTTGATTTGTATCATTCACCTTTGTTAGGTATTAAATATTTCCATTCTTTGTGTTACGGTATTCCGTTGGGACAAGAAAGTAAAATAGAGTAAGCAAAAAAAAATGGCTCTCAGCAAGTACCGCAACAAAAAAGAGATCCAAACAATGCTGTGCAAGCTATAAAGTCACAGAGTGGAGGGGGTCACGAAGGAAGAAATAGAAAACCTCAAGAAATACATTTTATTTACAAATTTTCTAATTAAAAAAACAAGTTACATAGAAAAGCAACCAACCCGTGTAGGAAGCAACATTTATCTAAAACATGTCCCGGAGGAATTACACAGTGCAAAAATCAACGCAAAAATAATTACTACATTCCTGACTAACCTCAGACTACCCTTTACCCTCAATCCTAATATTTACATAAAACAAAATTAAACAAAACAACACAAAAGATATATAGTGAATTGTTTTCAGTCATTTGTATACCACAATTTTTAAATATTTGACATTCCGTTATATTAAAAATAGTCATATATATTGCCGTGGAACTCGGGTAAATCCTTACCAACCATAAATATTCGGAAATTTTATATATTTTTCAAAACGCGAAAATTCAAAAATTAAAGAATACAAAAAAATATCCTTACCTGTTTTCCTCTCTTCCTCGGTTGAATTGCCTTCTTCAACTGCTTCCGGCTAGCTCATTTGGACCTCCTTTTGGATATCTATATTTACTCATATTCTATCATTCACGCACACTTCCAATAAAACCACAAAATACAACCAACATACAATCTTTTATTTATTTCTATTTACAAATGCAATTCAACACTGTCCATATTTTATTGTTCACGTTACACTTCAGTAACTCTTATTTTGTAATGTCCTTTTTAAATCATCAAACACATAAAATGTACTCGGAGTAAATGGACCTTGAATAATACCTTCTCTAAAATTCCTTCATTATAATTTATTTATTTATTTTAATAAACTAAGAAAACTGTGGGGTATGGTGAGCTCATAATAACCCAACCAATTCTGCATAATGTATGCCTTTCTACTTTGCATACTCTTAAAATACAAAAAAAAACAAAGCCATGCACTCTTCACAGAAAGTTCACGTTCTGATGGAACGTTTAAAAGCTTTCTAGACACCTTCAATTTCTAGTTGAATACCGTAATAAAGTTATTTACACATATTCAGTTCAATACGTAAATAATTCACACTACCTTGAAAACACTGTCATACGCCACCCCAATATTTACAGTTTATAGGAATACAATTTTAAATCGTTACCTGGAAATTGTGAAAGATCTCCGCTCTTGTAGATGATGCCATGTATTTTTCTATCTGGTCTGCAGGTCGTTTCTCGCTATTACTAGACGAACTCCATCCAAATTGATCCGCCAAGGCCGCGCCGCCTTCTCGGTATAACCAAATTCCAAATTTCATTTCGATTATACTTCTTTCACAGTAATCTACGTTACTTAATATCCCAACACGAGTTGATAAAAAATTATAGGTGATACCTCAATAAAAAATTTTACTCTCGGCACACTAACCACGTTTTTAATTTAAGAGGCTACCACTATGCAATACAATTTAAATGATTAGATAAAACTTACAACTCGTGTTGACTTTCATGCGTGCTTTTGGGACGATCGAAACAATAAGGGCTTTAATAATACTCTCCTAAACTATTTATATCTTTTTAATGTAACCTCTCCTGGCCACAGCTATCCGAAATCCCCTGCTCACAACAACACATTCTCACAATTCTGCACTCAACCCCATTTTCAAATTCGCGAATTTCAGTACCTCGTTATAATATGTCAAGAAAATTACGCTACTCTATCCTCGTGTCTATATCAAGTCAAACTAACATATCGTCCAATCGTAGACCTAATGACGTTTCTCAAATCCCTCCTATACTATTGTGGTCTCATGCTTATACGTTTTCTACGTGTCTTTCCAACCTGTTTTGAGTGGTAGAAAATCAATATCCTTGTTTGTGCGCTGTCTAACTACACGTGGACTTTTTCCGTGAGTTAAATAATCGCTCATTAGTATTTCATGCTAAATCATCCGACCGCTTGTACAATCCGTAGAATAATTTGTTCGTTATCTACAAATTAAACAGAACTTGACATTTAGAAAATACGCCGGTGTTTAATCGTAACACGAACGTTTTAAATACATTTCTACGATTTAGAGTTCGGCGTATGTCTACCCTACTGATATATTTGTCAGATAGCAACGCGTTGCATCTTGGTATCATTGGGTTTTTACACGCTTTTATGCAAATTATACATCAATAATCGTTCAATTAAATTCAAATTAATTAATAAATTAATGGCATTGGCTTCTACCATTTAATCTCTTTGCAAACCTACTTAAATTTCATTAATTATTTATAAAATTTCGTTAATACCTGATACTTAAAAATGAATTACTAATATAAATTTCGCACGTAATTTCGGGTTGTTCCTTAATACAGGGTGTTTTGAAATTGTTTCTTTTATATTTATTTTTGATCTTTTAAAACCACTATAATATATATATATATATATATATATATATATATATATACACACACAATAAATAAGATGAAATAATAACTTAGACTTTTATGCATATTATTAATTGTAAAACGTTAGTATTTATCAACTTACCTTATGTAAAAATTATCTAATATATATATATATATATATATATATATATATAAGAAAAATAGGTTTAATGAGCCTTTAATTAAACAAAGTAAAGGAATTATTGACAAGTGACTCAAATTCAGCTACAAGAGCATCCTGTCAACGCGTTTCGCCTAATTGGGGCTCATCAGGACAGGAGTAGCAAGTTGTAAATTTAACACAGACACCTTATGGGAAGTACAGCATCACCTAACTCACAATTTGTGTCTTCGTGTCGTTTCACCTGACATCGCAAGTTTAACAACAATCGACGCGGAGGAGATCCGGCTCAACTGCCTTTTCCATAGCCAAAGTTATATTTAAGAGAAAAGTAGGTTTAATGAGTCTTTAATTAAACAAAGTAAAAGGAATTATTGGCAAGTGACTCAAATTCAGCTACGAGGGCATCCTGTCGACGCGTTTCGCCCTAATTGGGGCTCATCAGGACAGGAGTAGCAGAGTTGTAAAATTTGAGTCACTTGCCAATAATTCCTTTTACTGTTTAATTAAAGACTCTTAAACTTACTTTCTCTAATATAACTTTGGCTTAAAGTTGAGCCGATCTCTCACTCGATTGCGCGTATATATATTATATATATATATATATATATATATATATATATATATAGACACAGAGTAGCAGGGTGTAGACAAACAAAAACTGTTAATAAAATTTGGGGCCTAAAGCAAACAGTTTAGCTATAAATAGGCACAAGAAAAGTAAAAAATTGTTTTAAAGCCACTACAATGCTAACTAGGTCACAAATGAAATATACAATTATATCATGCTTCAAAGTAGACCAATTAAGTGGTGACCTTCAGCAAACATAAACTAGTGAAATAGAGTGCATTTTTGATGCCAAACGAAATAACTCAATATTTTCATGTTTCGATAATAATCACCATAAAAAATAATATTCCATAATGCTGATAGACTGTATTTGGTTCCTGACGTTCCTGTTGCGTTTGATACGATTTAACGTTTATGCAGAATACGATATCCTACTTTAACTTGAATGTATTTTTTCATTACATAGCGCGTAGTCGGGGTTAAATGCTGTAAGTGTGTTTTACCCATTTGATCTTGTGTGTTTCACTGCATGCTTAGGTAATTCACTTAAACGCAGTGTTGAGATTTAATTGTAATTGGATCTAGGTAGCTTAATGAATGGTTTTTTGAAAATACGAAAACCCTATAATTATACTAACCACGAACTTGTAGATACGGTAGAAATTTCGAACACCTATTAAGAAATAATTTCATGTGCGTTAGTCAGGATAGAACTTGCATACGTAAGTGATTTCTTTAAAAACATGAAAAAACAACAGTCCCGAAACTTTTACATAAATCCACCTACGGTCGGGCAATTAGAAAGCAGTCCAAGAGTAAAATGCCTTATTGGTTTTTTCTTTATCTAATCAATTTCTATCCCCTCCTAAACTTAATGACATAAAAATAATGCCACCCTGTATATATTTACCTAGTGGTCCACGAGCACTTCTTAAAAGTAATTCATGAAGGTAAACGCCAAAAACATTATTTAATAGTAGACAGTAGCAATAAAAGGAAAACTTATCTACTAGCCGAAATGCATTTCGCAGCAGCTGTAAAAATTATTGGGTAGTTTTTATATAGAAAATTTTATGCACAAGCAATGTTGGTCTTATTTTATGATTCAAACTCAACCAATAAGGGCTATTGACATTAGTGTATTCCGACGATTTGAGCGAAGCAAGTTCAATTTTTGCATCAAATATCTGAAATTGCGCGGTAAGCAACCCAAAAACCTTAAAAAAATTCAGATCCAATTTTCCATTAGGAAAATCATCAAAACAATGCAGAAAAGAAACAGTAAACCTTACAGTTTGGCATGACGTTCATGTTTTAAGTTTATTAAAGCGTTGTCCTGAAGTTTCAGATAATACACGGTTGTGGCATAATTTTTATAGTCAACATCTGCTGGCTCACTTGACATCTCGCACTGTTAATTCGATTATATAAGATTATCGTTTTTGGTATATTTTACACTATAATTTAGAATCGACAAAAATCAATATAACTTACCATTATAAACATATTACCTAGTAACTGTAAATGGAGCCAAAATCGTTTTAGTACCACTTGACTAAATCTGAAAATATACACGACTTCATTTATCTTCAATGAAATGTGTTAACTGTTCACTTCTAGACATTAGAATTGCCTAGTTAAAAGTATAACAGTTCTGAATTGTAAAAAAGAAAATGGAGAACTATTTAAATTTAGATTACCAAAACCATCTGTGGAGGTGCGGCAGGAAAGCGAATCCAACAGTCCCGTGATTTTTACGATCTTGCGTCACTGATTCAGTAAAAAGGTTCCACAAATTGTATTTTTCTTTTTTAAAGGAAATAGCATATTTCTAATTTATACAAACAAAATCAATTGTTTCTTAAAAGGAATTATCCAATATATACTTCTACAATCAACTTATGGTTTCATTCTCACCAACGCATCTACAATTGATCATAAGAATATCTTGATTACCGTCTGATTCCGGACAACAACCGGTTGTAGCGTTCTAAAGAGCGCGAATACTTATCAAATTCATGAACTTATAAACGACACGTATGGGGCTTGCCTAACTTTTAGTATAAAATTATAGAAATGTCACATACTAATTAATAATTTATATTAGATACGGAGTAACGATAAACGAGCCAGAAATAGTCTTGCAGAAAATACGTACATAACTCGTTGTAATATTTGCGAGAACAAATGTTACTGATAATTGAATGCCACATTTAAGTGCTGTCAGAATAAAATAGATTTCGGTACTTAATAAAATCATACAGAGTGATGAATAAATAACTGTTTAACTTAAGGAGGCGGTTGAAATCGTTACTGAATACTCAAATGATCGTGAAAAAAAAGTAAACGCAAAATATAATTGTCAGAATGAAAATGCTTAAGTACAGAAACTGCACGATATTTCAACAAGCCGGGGTTATGTAAAGCGTCCTTTAGTCGACAAGTTGTATTACATTCTATAATCGTCTGATTGCTGGTAGAAAACAAAATAAATATCCGTTGTCAGTACAACTTTAATGTTATCAGATTTGTACGTTACTGATAACTTTAAAAGTAAATAGCCCCTTTTTTTTACATAAATAATTTTGGTTCTATGGGCTATTGATAGTAAAAGAAGACTTAGCTAACTAAATTCTTTAATAGAAACATCATCATTTTGTTTTCGACCTTACATACGGTCGGTTTGACGCAGCTCTAACTACTTTTCCATTCTGTGCTAATATAAAAAGCTCTACATACCCTTCACAACCTAAATTTCTAATAATTTGACTAATATAGTTTGGTCTAGGTCTTCCTACACTCTTTTATCTTCTTCCTATCTAATTGGCTCTACATAGATATTAGCAACCTGATGGTTGTTAAAGAACTACAATAGGTTTACATGATTTCCATTTATAAGGAAATGAAATATTACCTGGTTATCTCCTCCAAAAAAGAAAGGTGTTAAACTATATGTCATGGTAAGGCTTAAGCAACGAATCCTTGCCAACATACCAGACCAGAACAAATTGTGAGTTATGTTATGGAGACGTTTATGGCATTTAGTTAATTGATTTTTATTTATTTATTTTTTTGTTTTGTTTTCGAATTTACTTAAGGTCGGTTTAACGCAGCTCTAAATTCTTTTCTATTTTGAGCTAGCCTAAATAGGTCTACATACCCTTCACAAGCTAAATCTCTAATAATATGACTAATATAGCTTTGTCTAGGTCTTTCTGCTCTATTTTTATTTGGTACTCTATAATCTAAAATCTTACTAAATAGTCCCTCATGTCTTAATTGGTGCCCTATCATTCTATCTCTCCTGACCTTTAATTGTTTCCACATACAGTGTTCATCACCTATCCTTCTATAAACTTTCTCATTTGTTACTCTATCTGTCTAACTAATCTTTAACATTCTCCAGTAACACCAGGTTTCAAAAACTTCTACCTTTTTCTTATCTACCTCTTTAATTGTCCAAGTCTCAGAACACTCCATACGTACGACTTTAGGAAACTTTTGCTAATATCTAAACTAATACTATTAGCTATTAGTAAGTCTTTTTTTTAGAAACACTTTTCTAGCTTGAGCTATTCTAGTTACTATATCCCTTCTGCTACGTCCGTCCTTTGTAATTATACTACCTAAATATCAAAATTCATCTACCTCCTTTAACTCGGTATTATCTATTTTTAATTTTGGTTTGAAACTAGGCTGTAACTCACTTGTCATTATCTTTGTATTTCCTGAGTTAACTCTCATACTATAGTTACGCTGTAGTATCTCATCAATAATATTTAAAAACTCTTCTAACTCTTTTCTAGACTCTGCTATAATGGCTATATCATCTGCAAAACGTAACATGTGTATTTTCTGTACCTCTACACTAATACCTATCTCTTTTCTCTTTCTTGCTAAGTTTAAAGCTTCCTCAATATGAATATTAAAAATCAAGGGAGATAGTATACAGCCCTGTCTAACACCATTTCTAATCATAGCTTGCTTTGCTATTTCATCAAATCTAATTACTACGCTTTGGTTTTTATATAGACTGTAAATAATTTTTCTATCCCTATGAGAGATTCCTATTTTTTGCAAAACCCTGAACATAATAATCCAATTAACCCTATTAAATGCTTTTTCTAAATCTGCAAACGCAAAATAAGTATTTAAATTTTTTTGTAACCTTTTTTCGATAATTACCCTAATCATTAGTATAGGTTTTCTTGTCCCTCTGTCTTTACGAAAACCACATTGATCTTCGCGTAAATAATTCTCAGTTAAAGCTTCTAATCTATTTTATATCGTCTATCCCCGGCGCTTTATTTAGTTTAAGATCCCTAATAGCTCTATCAAATTCTTTTTTTAATATTGAGAACCCTATTTCTACATCCTCTCTTTGGTTGTTTTATAACTCATCCATATCGTCTCCCTTATATAAATCTTCTAAGTATCTTTTCCTACTACCTCAAATTTATTTATTAGAAGCTCATTATTGTCATCTTTAATACCATTATAGTTTTTCTTATCTTTCCCGAAGAACTTTTTAACTACCCTGTCTGTTTTACTTATTCTCAAATCATCTTGTATTTTCTTACAATTCTCCTCCACCCATTTAATTCTAGCTGTTCTACACTCATATACTACCTTATTTTTAACTCCAGTATATTTTTACTTACTTTCACTATCCCATTCTCTAAATGGTTTAAGCTTTCTTCTATTCTCTATTAAATCTAATATCCCTTTTGTTACCCAGGGTTTTTTCGCATCTACTTTTTCTTACCTATAGTCTGTGTTGCTGTATCATGTACAGCCCTTTTTATTTCTTTCTATCTATTTTCTACGTTCCTGCTATAGCTATCTCTTTGATTTTATTATGTAATACTTGTTTATATTCCTCTTTTACCTCACTACCATTAAGCTTGCCTAGATACCATCCCTCTCGTTTACCTTTTCTCAATTTTTTGAATTTTAGATTACACTTCATTTTAACTAAGTTATGATCGCTATATATGTCAACCCCTGGATAACTACGACAGTTTTTAACTTGGTTTCTAAATCTTTGTTTAACTAAAATATAATCTATTTGGTATCAAGCCCTATCACCTGGCGCTTTCTAGGTATATCTTCTTATAACATTTTTTTCGAATAGGGTGTTAACAGTTATTATTCTATGTTCCTGTCAAAACTCAACTAATCTTTCTCTTCTATCATTTCGTCTACCACACCCAGATTTTCTCATCATTTTTCCCTCGCTACCTTCTCCCACTGACGCAAAAAAAACGCCCATAACTATTAAATTCTCATCTTCTTTTACTTTTCTCATTATACTATTTATATCTTGGTATATCTTTTCTACTTCCTCAACCTCATACTGAGTTGTTGGCAAGTAAACCTGTACTAAAACTGTGTCTGTGGGTTTCGTACTCAATCTAACCATAATTATTCAATCACTAAATTGTAAGTACTCTTTAACTTTATGTTCTAGTCTTTTACCTAACACTATTCCTACCCCCGCCTGTCCATTAGTTGAAGAAGTTGTAATTATTCTATAATTATCTTTCCAAAAGTCATTACTACCTGGCCATCTAATTATAGAAATGCCATAATAGAAATTTTAAATCCCTTTATAATAAACAGAAGTAGTTTAGTAACAGCTAAGATGCTTTTGTTTGTGTTTGCATATGTATCAATTTATAAATAGTTCATAGTAGATTTGGTCGCGCTTTAGGTGCGACATTTCTCTTAAAATTTCCTACGATGATGTACTGTAAGACTACCTACTGAATTAATGCTATTACACGTGGGTTAATTATTAGATGCTGCCGATTAACATTGCCAATTTTTTTCCTTTGCTGCAAACTTTGCTCGAGATGTTTGTTAGTAGAGATAAAACTCATTTTGTTTATTAAATGGCATTAATGTTAAATTCACTTGACTTCTGACAATAAAGACAATGATAATTTTAATTAAAAGCTCCATCTATTCAAGCTTGAATGAAGTTTACATAAAATAATCTATCGCACCTTGTCGTTTGGCATTTTAAATTAAATGAAATAGTAATAAAACATTTTTCTATCTTCAAAATCTCATTTACCATCGTTGATCACATGTTTGTAACAATTTTATTTTTGGTTAATAAATCCATTCATAAAAGTGCAAGAATTATAAAACACTTTTATTAAAATAATAAGTAAAATACATTTAACAACTTTGGTAATACGCTAAAGCGGCATCTTTATGTGGCATTCTATGTATAGTCGAATATCTGTGTCTTCTATAGCGGTTTGCAGGCGCGTTTTGGTTGACAGCCCCCTCCTGGGACACTCCGTTCGTCCGAGCGAGTTTGATAATCAGTCGGCCATGCGTGGTAGAAGAGTCAAGATGTACGAAAAAACGCAGGCCGCCAATTTGCGTATAAATTTTGAGCAGTCGGGACACATCTTTGAATAGCGGTTGGTATCCTATAAACGTTATTAAATTGTCTAATTGAGATATTTTATTTAGCGCAAGAACAACATTAAAAATGCAACTTTGAAAATAGGAAATCCAATCACTTTTGTTAAAACCACTTTGTATTACGACGTATAAGATGCAACTTAGAAGATAAGAAATTCAATCCTTTTTGTTAAAACCACTTTGTTTTACGACGTGTAAAAAGCAACTTAGAAGATGGAAAGTTTAACCAATTTATAGAAGACCATTTTATTGTACAGCGTAAAGATGCTATTTGGTAAGGCAGCGTGATTCAACATATTGCAGCAGCTGACGAATGTATTGTGACTGCATTTAATTCGACACCTGGAACAATTCCATGTGGTGGAAGCTGTTTAGGATGAGCTGGGTCCACACAACAAGCAGTAAACTCCGCTTGATATAACAAGTACCTCATCAAGGCTAGAAAAGCAGTTTTGGTTCGTAGTTAGCCTTAAGAATCTTTTTTTTGGTGTTACACATTAAAAACACTTTAATTTGTTTGATTGTGTAAAAGTACGAATATTATAAAAATTTCAATTATTTGTTGAGCTGGAATTTTCCAGTGTTAAAATTATAATTCACTATTTTGATGGTTTAAAAAACACCACACGTGGTTCGTTATGTACCGTTAGTAACAGCAACAGGTGTTACTGACGTCACTTGTTTGTCTGCAGTGTACTGCTGACAGATGTGTTCTAGAAAGCGAATGCTTCGAACAGCGTTAGTCCAAGTTGAGTAAACAAGAATATGTTTGTGATCTGCTTTTTTAGAAATTAAAACTAATACAAGTAATTTAGAAATGGAAAAACTTGAGTAGCAACATTTTTAAATGTAACCCGCCTGAACAGATCTGCACGGGTCGGACCTTTTTTTTTTGTGTAACAAGTTCACACTAAGCTGTAAAATGTTTGATTATGAATAATTTTGATAAACCTTAATTTAAAATTCACGAAGTCATTCAATTAATTATTAAATTTTGTTGCATTGCATTTTGTTTTAAAAGAGATTCTTTTGAGTAAATTATTGGTTCAAGATTAAAGTTTTTTATTTTGATCAAGTATGATCAAACCTAACTACAGGAAACTAATATCTTTAAGAGTAGAATTTTTATGCCAATTTTATATAGAAAATATCTTTTTAATATTTCGTTAGGTATGTTTGCGGGACACAAATAGTGTTCCACTTTTCTATTAATCTAATTATTACAATTTCTTGCAGGAACAGCGTCTTATTTTGTTAAGACAGGTTTTTGTCATCGAAGGCGATTTTTTTTCTTTGGGTTTCCACGTCCGCCCCTAGAAACATGCCACGCAATTATCATAAATAAGTCAGGACTTGGTGGCGCCTATTTGTTTTAGATTAAGTTTGACCTACAATCAGATTTCGACTCCCCATTTCTCATAGCTCTACCCAAAGAATAGACCCTTAGTTATGTCGGAAGACTTCATTACACTTGCTCTTAACGTGAGGCTTGTGTATATAGAGAAGAAAAACAGTATCATGTTAAGTATGGAAAGATTACTCATAGATTTGTTAGATTATTGAGTGAATATATTCTACAGTTTCGACTCACAAGTACATTCCAGAAATTGATCTCCAACTATATTATCGTGTTATTCCCTAATTTTACAATTTCGTTCTTGTCGGCTATTTACTATTCCACATTTCCCGACAGGAATTCATAGACACATATTTAAAATATTTGAAGATTTATTTTCGTTAAAGTCTACGCCTAAAATTCTACGCGTAAAATTTGTATTTAAATAAGATTTTTTAATGGTTGCATTTAAAGGTTTATTTAAAATTTGCGCATAAATAAAAGATAGTCTGAGTTAGTGCTTCAATCATCAGCATTAAATAGTACGATTCTATTTGCTAAAGAAGCATAAAACCAAATCTTGAGACAGTGAGGTGCATGAGTTGCGATTAACTGTTTATCTTCCGAGGAAACAAAGCTCGAAGACATCACGGGAGTCTTGAATTATACAACGATTCCTACGTCCAGGACAAAAAATATGTTTAAACAATACGAATTCTAAAAGTGTATCTTCAAGGCAATTTTCCAACTATCAACAGGATAAGAATCTCGATAATACCACATGTGTGAAGTTAAATAAACACGAGATTAGTTTGAAATATATGTTTTATATCAACGGCTCGATTTAAAAATATATCTTTCAGTAAAATACATCACCACTACGTCCTTTGAATCGAAGGTTTAGAACTCAATATTTTTCAAGATTATTTTAACTTTTTTCAACTTCTCTGAATTCAGATGTTATTCGAAATAAAGTATTTTACTAAATGTATAATGCATTACATAATAATAGTCTGAATGTCTTTGCGGATTGCATGGACATTATTTAATCTGAAATCACAATTTGGATTCGTTTAGAGGAATTGTATTTGCTCTAACTCTTGAGATTTTTAAATGCAGATTAAATTCTAATTTTACTTATTTTGTTTGTCTAAATTAAAGATTACTTTGTAGTAATTGCAAAGTTAAAATTTTGTCAAAGTTCGCAAGACTACAATAGTTATTTTTTTTAATCTTCTTTGGGAATTAGACCACTCATAGTTTTTAAAATCATCTTTATTTACGTTTCGATCCATGACCAAGGATCGTTGTCCAAATAATAAAAACTTCAAAAGCTCCATCTATTCAACATTGAATAAAGTTTACATAAAATAATCTATCGCACTTTGTCGTTTGGCATTTTAAATTAAATGAGATAAAATGAAACATTCCTCTATCTTCAGAATCCCATTTACCATCCATTGAAGTTTTTATTATTTTGACAACGATCCTAGGTCATGGATCGAAACGTAAATAAAGATGATTTTAAAAACTATGAGTGGTTTCATTTTCAAAGAAGATTAAGAAAAATGCTAAACAAACCACAACAAACATACATGGTGTATTTAAAATAGATATGTCAACATTTCTGCAAGTTTGAAAGATATACACGTAGTTCGGTTTATTGGGAACAAATTATAACCTATATATGACGGGGATTGTAAGTGCACGTTATTTTTCACTAGATATTATACTACACTATTCCGTATTAACTTGCTATGAAAAGTATACCCTGATGGTACTGTGTAGTTATTAGTTAATCAACTCACACTGAAATTTAATTAGTGCCCAACAGTAGCAGTAGACTTCAGGCAGACAGATAAATGGCTATAAGTGCAATTAGCGTACTTGATTAAACCGAAACGGATACGTTATTGCAACAACTTTGTATTTAATGTAAAAAGGATACGGAATATGTAACACCATTTCTGATCTCAAATTGCGCATGTAAATCAATTTTTTGTGTTACAGACATTTATTAAAGCTATTATTTTGTATAATAACGTCAAATATATTTTCCATTTGGACGAATTTATTTGTACTAATAAGAAATTTCGCAATTCTTCTGAAATATATATATTTTTCGCGCTCGATGTGTGTTAGTGCACAGGATGTACCTCCTAGTGGTCGTAACGCGGGCAAACTTCTGCTAGCTTACAAAGTAATCCCCTTGGAAGGGAAGTTATAGCTTATATTGAAAGACGTTAGACATACCTGAAGGACTGGGAATCGTTGCGACGTCTATGGCAGAGAGGCTAAACATACCAATACCCAACGGTAAGGGGTCGATATCGTTAGTAGAGAATGCTACAACGGTATGATTGCAATCTAGATCAGTAGCCTGGTTCAACCTAATTAAGATTTATTAACAACACCTTTGGTAGCCACAGGCTGCTTAACCCCCTCACATACCACTGAATCTTGGTGAAATAGAATATATAAGTAAGAAACTACAGAAGGGGAACCGGTTTGTATCAAAACTGTGGGAATTTCAAGGAACGGTATATGCTAGCTCAGAATAGAAATAAGTGAAGGTACGCGTCCAACCAGTTTCAAAACGGAACACCTAATGACGAAAAATATAATTACACTTAAATCTGATGATTATTATAAACAGCCATAGATGTTGGTTTTGAAATATTTGCAACTAATGTTGATTGTGCGAAAGGATATATTGAAAAACTATTAATTTGGCAAATGTTCAACTGCTGGGGGATTTTGGTAGCCGCAGGCTGTTTAACACCCTTCACCCTACGGGAAAATAGGTTATACATTTGTAAACAATAGAAGAGAAACCGAACTGCATCTAACAAAAAAGAGTAGCGGCTATGATCGAAGACAACAAACATAAAAACAAAGAGAAAAAAGCATATGTGTGGAACACAGCATAGTACGTCTAAGAAGTTGGGGCAGTAGGAAAAGCAGACAAAAACGGTGGAAGATTTTTGGAATGTTGTGCTTCAAATGTATGAAGTTGATAGGATCGACAGACAAAGTTAAGAACAAAGAAGTTATAGAAATAGTAAGGGAGTAAAGATATTGTGGAAAACAAAAAAAATTGGAGAAATAGAAAGGCAGGATACGTTCTAAGACATTTTCGGGGGGCTAGTGCGCGATATCCTACAAGGATAGAGGTAGAGGTAGACCTAGATCAGACTATTGCACGCAAATAGTGAAATATGCGGACTGTTGAAATTTTAGGGCAAGTTAGCACAGAGTATGAAACAATGAGGATACGCGTCTAACCAGTTCCAGGACTAAGGACCTATTGACAATGAACAACGCCTTTGTGAAAGTCTTGGTGCGCGACGGAGACCAAAAATATCTGGCCCATCAGGTAACGAACGCATGAATCAGGAATGGAGATTTGGTACTTGCAATGTCAGGGGAGTGTACAGTAAAAAGTATGAATCAGAAATGAAACGAAAGAAAGGCGCATGTGGGCGAAACAAAGCGGAAAAGGAAAGATGTTATTGAACTAGATAGCGGTATGTTGGGTGTGTGGTCTAGTGTAGTGAACAATGAGCTCGGAGCAAAAGGTGTTGGTTAATTTTGAATGATCAAACAAAATGCATAAAACAGTATGAATTGGTATCTCCCCGCATCTTCTGGGTTAGAATGAAAGTGGGCTTCAGAAAGATTTTTTTAGTAGCATATTATGCTCCTGTAAATAACGATTGGGAATGTGATCAGTTTTGGAAGTAGTCTATTAGACAAGCGCGAAAGAAATGACCGTGTGATTCCAATAGGTGATATGAATAGCTGGGTCAGATTACACAGATAAAATGTTAAACATCTAGTAGGTCGGTTTGGTGATCCAAAAACGAACAAAATGGAGATATGTTAGTGAGTATGTGTATGGAAAGATAACTATTTGTATCCAACACATGGAGTAAGCATAAGTACATACACAAATGCACATGGACAAGGAAAAATTCGAGAAGTATAATCGATTTGATTGTATTTGAAGAAAGTTTAAAAAAACTGCTAAAGGATATGAGCGTAATGAGAGGATCTGAGTATGGCACCGATTATTTTCTAGTTTTGTCCAGAATTGATGTTAGCCAAAAGTGAGCGTGGAGAAGAAAGCAGAATATGAGACCATCAAGAGTAAAAATAAAAAGCATGTTGGAAGAGTCGACTCAAAGGGAGTATGCTACTATGTTAGAGAAGAAGTTGTATGACTGCACACGATAATGGGAGAATGCTGAGAAGTCTGACGATGTGTAGAAAGACCAGTGTCATGAAATGTGCATTGAAAGTATGTGGAATGACAATAACTGGTACATGTAATAAAAAATGCATGGTGGAGCGACGAGGTTAAAAATGTCGCAGAAAATAGTGTGAAGTATAAGAGAATGATTGCAGAAAAAGATGTTGAGTTAAGACAACAGCTTTAGGAAATATATAAGGAGAAAAAAAGATATGTGAAAGAAGTAGTTTAGGCAAGCAAAGAGGAAGGGAGAGCGAGGGTGAAACAATACAGAGTGATTTTGAAGGGAATAAAAACTTGTTTTGGAAATGGGCAAGGAAGACAATAAAAGGTGGAAATGAACGTGTGAACGGTATTGTTAACAGTAGGAATGAAATTGTTTGGGACGAAGCGGGTGTGAGAAACTGTTGGAAATAATATTTTAAGACGCTGTATGGTGGTGACAAGAAGGATACAGATTACTGTGTGCACGATGAAGAAGCAGTAATGTACTGGTCGAAAACGTAGATATTAGTATAAAATTCGAATGCAGTGTAGATGAGATATAGAAAGCGGTGAGAACTCTGAACAATGGCAAAGCGGCAGATGTAGATGGAATACCGAGTGAAATCGTTAAGTATGTATCTGGGGAGCTGATGGAGTACTTCTGCAAACCAATAGAGTTGTGCATAGAAAAAGCGAAGATGCTTGAAAATGGGAAGCAGTACGATCATTAACCCTTTGCACAAAGGTAAAGGCAGCAAGTACAAATGCAAAAATTATAGTGTGATAAGTCTGTTGAATGAACCCAGTAAAATGTATGGAAAAATTGTGATCAAGAGAGTACGCAAGAAAACGCAACGCAAGATATGAAATGTTTAATGTGGTTTCATGCTTGGAAGAGGATGTGTGGATCAGATGTTCGTAATGCAACAAATTGTCCAAAAGTGCATGCATACCAGAAAGGAAATGTATGCATTCTTTGTAGATCTGGAAAAGGCGTATGACTCTGTGAACAGAAGTGAATTATGGAAAGCGCAGCGGGAGTATGGTGTACGCAAGTGCTTGATAAAATCTATCAGAGCGATGTACGAAGGCAGTAGAGTATGTGTACGTGTGTATGGTAACATGGGGCAATAATATGACATTGTGGAAGGTGTAAGATAGGGCTGTGTGATGTCTCCATGGCTGTTCAATGTATTTATGGATACATGTATCAGGCAGGCTTGCGAAGGAATGGAAGGAGTGAAAATTGGTGAAACAATTGTCAGTGTGCTGATGTATACTGTAACGAAAATATATTCTATAGCACCATGGTTGTAAGAACCGCTTCAGCATAAATTTATTCTGTGGTATTTGATCCTTGTATTTGATGTTATAATATCTTAGAGAAGCAATTCTATATGAAAACAGGAAGTCATGTTCACTTAAAGAACTTAAATGCTTTGTACGGAGATATTTGGTATTTTTATAATTATCAGGAAACGTATTTATATGGGGTTTAGTAGTTTGTGTTGTCTACCTTACAGGCGAATATTTCCTCTACATTCGTTATAATCAGAATAGCGCATGTGCGTACGGGTCACGGGATACGACACGCTAATAAGGTGTTGCTTGAACGAAGTCAGCCATTGTTCTTATAGATGTAGTCGTGTTGGCATTCTTTTCTTGATAAAACGAGCATGAATCTCCAGGCCTTGCACAAGTGGGGCCTTCGCATCGGTTTGTAATAGTTATGGTAGAAGGAGGCGAGTTGCTTTGGGACGCGGTACGAAGCGCCAGGCTCCTGCGAAACCGGCAAAGCATTAGAACGCGCCGTTCCTTGATATGTCGTGTTAAGATTTGTTAATGCGTATGACATTACGGAAAATTAAAATGATGGACTAGAATGTAGATGTTATAATTGAATCCAAGATTGGAGAGCTGTTCATTTATCGGAGCAACAACAGCTGTGGATTAATGTTTAGTAATAACAGTTTGAGGAGCAGATTTTGGAGCATGTGTGTCGACGATCAATAATTAGATTTGAAAGCAACAACACCTACAGGTATCAAACCTTCTTTTTTGTTCTGTTTGTGAGGATTCGTGAATGCTTACATAAATAATTTTCGAAGATCGTTTGGTGAAGTTAAATTTTGTATGTTTAGAACAGCGTGAGAGAAAACAGTTAAGAATTACTACAGTAATAGTTTTGTAAAATTTGCATAAATTCACTTACTAACAATATGATATTTCAGTCCATTTTTTACTTTTAAAATATTTATTTACTCATATTAAAATTCTAATAAGCCTCTAATACCAGATTTAAATGAAAAGTTGTTTGTCTAAGTTAACTACATGTGATTCGATTTTTTTTAGAAATAATGTTTGAGACACATATGTGAACCAGAACTCAGATCTGAAAGCTTGGTGCTAAAACTTGTTTTGATATATTATTATTAACTTAAGGATCTGTTATGTCAAAGACAGATGTATTGAAACTTAATTTTATTTGTACATTTTATAAACACATTTAAAGAAAAAATTCAAGAAAGAGAAACTATATTGGATTTCATTTTTGGACTCAGGATTTTTATTCCATGCATAATTAAATTTACTAAATTTCTAAAGTAAATAAGTTTGTTGATCTATGAAATTATACGAGGCTGAAGTAATTTAAGAAGCCCATATATGCTGCAACTGGTTTGTTCTGGGTGTTTATTTTTGATTTAAATATCTTTGGTGTGGTAGTCTCAATATTGTCCACCTGTAATTATTGGCATATATTTTTATTGGGAAGCACAGGCTGTGTCTTTCTAGTAGAGAATTTGTTGTGTATTTTGTTCCAGGTTCATCGAGATCGGAGAGGTCGTGGGTATGTTCCAGAGGTTTCCAGATGCATCGGTTCAGTGGGTTGTAAGTTTTTTGTTGTGTTCACATCCCGTGGGTTTCTGTATCTTCTCATAGGGGTAAAGAATCTTTGGTGTAGTCGTTCATACAGATGCAGTGGCGCTCGGCCCATTTTCCTTTTGTTAGTTTATCGTGGAGTTTAGACCATCACCACACCCTTTTCTCATTGCTCACCCTTGGGGTAATTCCCAGACTTAGCCGCGAATAGCTAAAGCTTCACTTTATCCATCAACAAGGAGGCTTAAGTAAATAATAAAAAAAAATTGATTGCTTTACTGACGCCCAAACAACGTGGGGCGCGCATTAATAAAGAGAGGTTAAAGAATAATTTTTTGTTTTAATACAAATGACACAGTATTGTTGGCTGATTCGACTCGAGATTTGCAACGAAGCTTGACAGGCTGTCGGAAACGTGTGGAAATATGCAATTGAAAATGAATATAAATAAAACGAAAGTAATGATTTTTGACAAAGATAATGGGATTGACGACTTTGTATTTAGAATAGACAATAACACGACAGATCTTGGTCGAAGGCTTTTAAGTAATGGAAAATAGGATCATGACAAGAAAGCAGGGTAAATGCTGGAAGATAAGTGTCTGGAAATATGTGGACGGTAAACAGGAATGAAGGATTGACTATTAATGTCAAACTGGCCGTTTACAACAGTAGGGTAGCTAAGCCGGTTTGGCAACAGAGATCCACAGCAAGATATGTATACGCCGATTCGAGAACAATATGAACAGCTAAGCCGCTTTGGGAAACAAAACGTGCAGCAAGATATGTATACGCCGCTTTGAGAACAAAATTGTCTTTGTGTGTAAATTTGTTGCGTCGGGGGGTCGTTAGGTCTTTGGGGTGTGCGTTCGGCGGGGTCGTTAGATTTTTGTCGTGGGGTGGTGCGCGTGCGCTGGGGTGGAGATATTTTCTTAAGAAATTTTTTTAGCAGCGTTCCCGACGTTAAATATTAAATTTTAAAAAAATGTGTGTGTAGAAAATGGAGTTCACGTGTTGGTTCGTATTTTTCTGGGGTAGGTTAAGCTAAAAATTAAAACGCCGCTGTGAAGAATTTTTTAATATTAGGCAAACGCGTGCAAGTGGTAAAGAGTGTTTTAGCTCTCCTCATAAGCTGCGTTTTGTACGAAGTAGCAAATAAAATTGAGAAAATATACGAAATGTTATATGATGGAGGTCAAATTTTAAACGTTTGCAGGTAAAATCTTGTAAAAAAGAAGTCGTTCACATCTCGCAATTTCAATGTCGCGATAAAATACTAAGAATTTGCATGCAGTCGAATATAACAACGTGTTTTTTATCTGGCAATATATATGTAAATCACGTCGACATTCGACTTTTAATATAATGTATTTAATTAACATAAGGTGTGTTGCAAAAACATTTCAAGACAGGTATGTCGTATATTTCCTTTTGGTTACATCATCCCAAAATAATTTATACAAGTACACTGAACTTGCAGTCGGATCTAACATATAATCTTTTAATTATACCCGTATGAATTTAAAATATATGCAAATTATACCACCTTTCATCACGATTTATTTGACTCTCAAATTATTTGATTTGATCTTATATCAAGGCTTATGTATTAACTTTTACAACTCAAGGTGTAGCATCAAGGTTTTACGTCACTCTCAAACTATAGAACTTAATAAAAATAGCTTTCCTTAGCACCAATATCATTTAGAAAATATGTGTTTCATTAACATATACTTATTTATTAAATATTTCCTACCAAAATTTATTTAAAAAATTTAAAAGTTCTTTATTTTCATTTTCATATAGGTAAAATCACCACTTTTTCAATTTTTCCCTTTTCTCTGGTTTTTCTGGCAACTTAATTTGCAAGCCCGTCAATTTCTTTGTATTGCCGTTCCCCCAATACATGTACTGTAGCAGGTTATTATACACTAAACAGCAGCTATTTTGAAGCTTGTCCGATAACTTACTCCACATTTTAGCGATACCGAGTACATTGGCACCTTTAGGAAGTATAACTTACTATCTTCCAATAAGGTTAAACAGTCTTTTAAGGGATTATACACCCGTTCCGCACTGACATAGCTTCCAATTGTACAGTTTTATATTGTCGCTTCCAATTGCGTAATACCGTGTTCTTTGGTCAAAGTAGACGCGAATGTTGCTCTTAAACGTGCATCTGGACAACGTAAAAATCTAGTATATAATTTCCAAGTTGTTTATTAACACCAGGATTTGTTATCTGACACACAAATTTGTTGTATATCTTAAGTCTTGCATTGGTTGTTAGCCATGTTAAACAATCGAATTTATATTAAAATTAAGTTTAAATGGCTCCATGCTTGGCATTAAATATTTTTAAATTTTGTTATGTATAATGCCAGAATAAAAATTTTAGAATAGTATTACATTGTTCTTTATTTATAAAAGGCTATGACGTCACAACGACCTTGGAAAAGTAGCCGAAACTAGGTAGCCGAGAGCATAGCGAAGTGGTGATTTTACCTATATGAAGAATTTTGTTAAGTAAAAACGTGCAAGTGGTAAAGAATATTTTAGCTTTCCTCAAAAGCTGTATTGTGTATGAAGTAACGAATAACATTTAAAAAATATACGAAATGTGATATAATGGATCTAATTATAAAGTCTGTATGTAAAATCTTGTAAAAACATGTTGTTCACGATTTCATTACCAAGATAAAATAACAAGAATTCGCAGTCGAATATAACCTCGTGTTTTTTTATTGAAATTATAGCTCTCTGGTCATATATATGCAAATCATTCAACTTTTAATATAATGGATTTAATTAACATATGGTGTGTTTGCAAAAACATGTTAAGACTATTTCCTTCTTGGTATGCATATTATATTACCTTTCATAACGATTTATTTGACTCTCAAATAAAAAAATTAATTTGATCTTATATCAAGAGGTGTTCTTGCTTACATTTAGCAATTTCAATATATATTTAATATGTGTGTGTATATGTAAAAAACATGTTAAGACAGGTCATTCGTTATTTTATTCATGATTGCATCACCAAAATAATTTATACAACCACACTAAACTCGTACCCGGATCTATATAACCTTTAAATGTATGCAAATAATGTCGTTATTTAAAACGTGGTGAAGAATTTGGATGGGGATGTACTCATTCTCAAATGCGGAATGGTACTCCATAAGGCGTTCTGAACGGAGGCTTTGCACGCATTAGGTGATTGAATACTTCGGAGATTTTTAGGTTAAGCAAAAACATGGCACGTGTTGAAGAATCTCCCGAGAATTTCAAAAAATTATTTTTGTATTAAATATATAATATTAAAAAGAAACACACAATATTTTAATGTTTTATTTACAAAAACTTACATTCTTTAATTGTCCCTATCTTTTTGTAGGTGGCGGTAGCAGATTCTTATTTGAATAAAATATAGATAAGACTTCCACATTAAGAAAAATGTATCTTAGTTAAATGTACGGGGATTTTATTAATTATAGTTTAGTAAAGTGCATGGTAGTTAATGACCTCGAGGTTGTGATATTTATAACAACATACCGATATATGTAAATTATATATGGAAACTGCATAACTTCAAATCATTTTAGCATAATTGTTAATTACCAAAATTCATAATTTCTACTTCCGTTAAAAACACATTAAGTAAGTAAGTATATACATACCGATAATACAATGGTAAAAATTCTTCTACAACACATTAAACAGCTTATTTATATTTGCTACCTTAAACAACTATGCGGAGTGCATATAAATGTCAGAGGAAGATTTCTTATCGTTCCCTTCCAATCTTAAAATTTATATCGTCAATAAAATAATAAACAGATTACTAATAATAGGTCGTCAATGGAACTAAAACAACATATACAAAATGTGTACAAATGAAAAGACCACTTATTAATTAATCATGACTGTAAATTCCTTTAAAGATTTGATATTTATAGGTAGTAACAATGTTGGTGCTATATATATAAACGACTTTTTATGAGCATAGTTTAAATTAAAATAACACCGAAATTTATGTAAATTTAGTAGTTCTGGTTTATAGTTGGTTGATCTTTGGAGAATAAATTTTATGAAACTTAGGTTTAAGAAATTAATCATTTTACAGGTGGGATTAAATAAAATGTACTACTTTGATGATAAAAACCTATGCAATGCATTTTATGTTTACACAACTATAACATACTTTAAAATTTAATACCTCGGTAGTAGAATATAATTTTTAATTGTATTATTGTAACATAAAGTTTGCATAAAATGCAAAATACATATCCGTTAAGAGGAATTTTTCAATATGATACTTACAGATTCGTTAGTAAGTTTTACAATTAAACTTATTTCAAGACATTTTTGAAACACATCTTACTAGTCTCAAGGAATATGTATGTATGTAGGTATAAAATATACAAATAAAAACACTACTTAATGTAAACATTATTCTTTATTAAAATGAATAATTGGTTATATGTACAAACCAGTTTTTGAGTACAATTACATCTGTGGTTGCGCAATTGAATGACGAATGTCGTGTGGTATGCTAGAAACACTTGTGTGAATTGGTGTAATACTTTAATTTATGTAGAGGAGTACACCCTAAATCTTCTAGGTTAATAACATTTAGGTGTGGAAATTCATTGTAAATTGCCATCATCTCAAGATATACCGTGAAAGTTTCTGCTTAACCATACCTTTTGGTATTTGAAGCGAGCTGATAGACAGTTCCAAGAATATGGTGGTTTCAGCACATATGTTATTGCAACTCCATTCGATAGGGATAGTTGTAAAACAGCCATTTCTTTAAACACAAAGTTATTATGTGCAATTTTAAACCTTTGAACGTCGACAACTAATGGACTATTAATTTTAGACTTCACTCACAATACTGGTTGCAGGATTGTAGCGGACCAAACGATCGTGTAGAATGAGGCAGTACGCTGTAGTGTGAGCTTTAAGCGCTTCTTTCATTTGAAATTCTAATCGTACGTCAACCGCTCCCACTTTCACTATTTCGTTTTGATGGGAACAATCGATGACTACAAGTGGAGCGTGCGTTTGAAATTCATTGGGTGTTAATATCGGCTCGCTGATACCCCCGTAGTACGATTGTTGAAACTGTGCATACATCTCATATAGTATAGAATAGCGATTGGTATCGAAATCAATGTTAAGATTATCGTAAGGATACATAGATGAACCCAGATGTAATTTCATATTGGTCAACTTACAGTGGTCGAACTGACTGCGCCCCTTTTGCGCGATGTATCGGTTTGAAAGCAGACAATAACAAAACGTGGTTTCTCCACTTGAGAAGCCGTCTTCACGGCCCACGTATGCGTGTGTGTTGTATGTAATTCTGGATATTCGTGTAGTTCCCAACTGCGAAAGCTTATGTCCATGGTGGCATTGCGTTGAATATGTTTGAGTAGTTTTAAGCGCTCTGCATCTGCAACGGTTATATGTGAATCCGCCATGATATATGTGTAATAGTAATTTTGATTGACTCTTTGGTATCAGAATTCGATATAGCTGCATCGTCAGCACTACTTCTAATAAGAATAAGCTCCTGTTTGATATTCAAAAGAATTTTTCGGTAGTCCTCCGCAAATCCTAAAACCATGCGCAAGGAATGCATACGTTGAAATGACCATTAGCATCAACGAGATCAAGCTTATCGATGGGGACCAACCGGCGTTTCTAAAGCGACGACTTTCGCTATAATCGTAGGATAGGAAATTTTTAATAGTCGTAGTTATACCTGGATTACGAACGCGGTCAATAGTCTTTCCACCAAGTTCATAACGAATTTCATCAAATAAAAATAAAACTCCGTTGTTGACAAAATCGGCTGTAGGCGAAACGCCACCATCTGACTTATTCATTGTACCCTCAATATAAATTACGCTGTCCCATGGTAGTGTATAGACATCTTCGTTTTCTATTGGAATCCGTATAACATCGTTCTTCTCATACGTGGTATTGGAGTACGGAGTATGCATATGTTTGTCGGCATTGACGATGGTTGTATCAAATATAGCACGTTGCGTAACATTTAAAATATTACTATCCATTTTAGCTATGTAGCACTTTGAGTCCTAATGTTTGCAGAAATTTAACGTTTTCCGGTGTTAATCGGTGCACTGGTGTCTTGTAACTGGTAAAGGTGCTGACAATGCGTCTATTAATAGGTTTTGGTGGTTTATGCTCATAGCGCAAAACCATTGTTTAAAGACGCTTTAGATAAAGTCTAATCGTGATGGTTTCCCGACGAAAAGTGATGAGATTACCGTTTTGATCAACTATTTTAACAATGATGCGATCGATGATTCGTGTATTAAGTGGCATATAGGTGACGTTTACGGGGTTTTCAATAATCTTGTACCCTGCAGCAACTGCAGGAAAGAATTGATGCAAAATGTGTACAGGTTTGCTATTCCGATACGATCCGACCACAAGATTACATTCAATACATATTGAATTGATTGGAAAGACTTGTGCCGGATGGTCCGAAATAGCAGTAGTGAGAGCTGGTAGTTTACGTTTCTCAAAACCCAGCAACGAAGCAAGTGAATTTGGTTGTGTAAAATCCACTATACCTGATGCTTTGATTTCTGTATGTAAACTGTTATTATTGGCTCGAATATCAATAAGATAACGTTTGGATGAAGTGCGTTCACGGGGATCGTTCAGATTACGTCGTACGAACTTATTAATATCTGCCACTTCATAAGTTCCTTCTGGTAAAGTAAGCACGATGTCATCAATGTAAAATTTATTGTTCGCTTCCGTTACATTGGGAATTGAAAAATATGTATCAAAGTTTGTAAGACCAATAACGTATTCATGGTCATCATCGAGAACAATTGGTGGGTTGATGATTGCGGTGAGCGTAGATTCAGTTCCAGTTAAAGTAAATGTGTACATGTTCGGTGGTTGACGATAAACTAACAACTAGTCGTATTCGTAGTTGGGATGGGGTAATAAAAAGCAAATTCCTGAAACACTTGCAATATATGGTTTTAATTAAACACTTTTATACAAAACAGTTAAAAATACACTAAAATCAAATAATATATAACGTTGTTAGAAACTTAACGGAGGACTATTTTGCAGTAAAAATTTCAATACGAAGTGTCCACAGGTAACAGTGTTAAGCGGTTGAAATTGTTCATAATTATAATAGAGAGTGCATGGTCCTGATGAGGTTAAGTATTTGACAAGTTCCTCGGAGGTCGTAGATTACCAATGCTATCATAATAGACTGCCCTTGAACCATCTTTTTGTACGCGGTCCAATGAGTTCCCACACCACGTGTAGTATCATGATTAAGAATACCACATTCTCGCCAACAAATTGTGTTTGGAAGTGAATTGCGCATGAATATTCCACGAAAGTGGGATATTGGTAAACGTTTTATGTATTTGTTCAAGTCAACATTGGTCAACGCTCGCATAGGTAGGTTTAACGAATGCGTTGAGTTTTTTTCGTTGTCTTTGTTTACGCAAACCTTGCCCGTGTGTAAGAAAAGGCTTTAGGTACAGTCCATGTCCACGGCGATAAGGTTTCAAATAGAGACCCTTTCCAAGTGTCACTGCCTCTTGTGCCATATTATGTCGTTTCGCTTCATCTAATTGTTGTTGTCCAAGTTTAGCATCGTTGACAGCTTTTGCAATCCCAGCTGCTCCACCCGACAACGCTCCAATTGCGGAAAGGGCTGCAAAATAGGTATCAAAGGTAGGAAACCACCAGTTTTGGGTACAGGGATTACACGTGGGATGCCACGAATTTCATCTGTTATATCTTTAATCGGTGCCACTGCAAGTTTAGCAGTTTTAATAAGATCGGTCGGACGAACGTTTTAATGCGTTTCCCAAATGGTGCGAATTAAACGCTTGAATGGTATACCACTTCCTGTACGTAGACGCTGACCACGTCGTTTTCCTTTACACCTTATCGTTTTCTTGCGACAACCCATACCAAATTTAACTTTGGCATTCATTGCAGAACCAACAGCAAACGCAGCAAGTTTTTCACCTAACGAAGCGTCGGGTGCAGTACGACGTTTTGTGCTGTTTCGGCAAGACGTCGATCAGCTTGGTGTCGGGTTGTTAAGTCTGTAGAAAGATCGTAGGCGATGTCGTGTGGTTTGCAGGCTTCGTCTAAGGGATTACGACCTATATCACCACGCTCGAGGCGTTTCTGAAGCTTAGTACCCGGTCCACAGAAGCGATAGCCTGGTAAATGTAATTCTACCGGTAAACGATTGATAGCACTATTGAGTAACCCGTAGCCACGATAGGATTTCATTAATCTTGTCAGTCGAAAGGTTTAAAGGAGACTGGTCATGCGTGTAGAATTACTCGCTTAAATGCTTACCATACTGCAATTACGTTTTAGTATATGGATAGAATGCGTCTGGTAAAGCAACAATTGGCGTTGCCAATTACGGACCACAACTGCAGCAACAACACTAACGTGCAAAAGCATGGACTACTATTACCATCAACAATACGGTGTATCATTACAGGTCCATCGAATTGTGGTAAAACTAATGTAGTCATCGGTCTCTTGAAACATCCGAATGGTGTACGTTTGAAAACGTTTATCTCTACTCAAAATCCTTGTATCAACCAAAGTATCAGTACCTAGAGAGGTTATTACAACCAATAAAAGAAATAGGATATTTTGCGTTTAACAAATGGGATGCAATTGTTACTCCAGCGGATGCAAAACCTAATTCGATATTTATTTTCGATGACGTGTCGTGCGATAAACAAAATGTAATGCGAGAATATTTTTCTTTAGGTCGACATAAGGCCATTGATTGTTTTTACCTATGTCAGACCTATTCCAAAATACCTAAACAATTGATTAGAGACAATGCTAATGTCCTAGTGCTATTCAAACAAGACGAACTCAATTTAAAACACGTATACGCTGACCATGTAAACACGGATATGTCGTTTAACCGGTTTAAAGAATTGTGCGGCGTATGCTGGCGAGATCGGTATGGGTTCCTGGTGATCAATAAAGATGGCGATTTGCAGAACGGTCGCTACCGAAAAGGTTTTGACACCTATATATACTTATAAAGCACATAAATAGCACATCACTTCCTACCCGTTTCTAGACGATGGCAGACGACGTGAAAACCAAACGAGAACTCATAAAAGTACGAAAGGCAGTCAAGAGGAAATTACAAGCGCTAAAAGCAGGTGTGGTTGAAAAGGAGCTTGCATTAAGTAAAGTCTATGCACCTATTACAAAACGTTTACAAACACTTCAGACCGGTCTGCTGAAAGATATTAAACAGGAGTCCAAGATCGAAAGCCAGCACTGGTTACCACAACAACATGACGTACAATCTACTCCTAAAAGACGCCCTAAATTTCTCGATCAGGTGCGCAGTTCCACCCAATCGCCGCACCACCAATAGAGGAGGCATGGGAACACAATCCTCATAGCCCAGTCCAGTCTGTGGAGTCCACTTCGAAGAATCGGAGAGTAGCGGCAACACTCCAGAGACCCATACAGAGTACGAACGGTACCTAAACAGCGAAGAACATCAGACCTACTTACAACGATTCTTACCATCGGTAAGATACTATGTCGATAATCTGTTTTCCAACTTTACTGGTATTTATAACAATGACACGGAGCACTTGCGCAGGGATAAAGTACGTTATAATCCGGAGACAGGAAAATTAATGATTGGTGATTCGGACATTATCTTCGGGATTGGTGAAAAGGTGTGTAGAACGATTTTGCTACAACGGTAGCAAAGGGTTGTACGAGCAACTGTTCCTTCTCAATCCTTTGGGTAAATTCTCACTTAAAGAAATTAACGATTATGCGGACATTAAAAAGAAGTAATGCAATGTATAGCTTACGACAGCAAACTATAAACCCGAGTGGTCGTGGTCTACTCATGGATTATAACGAGAAGCCACTAGAGTATGTATACTTTGATGATCCCAACGAACTGTGCGAACGGCTCAAGCTTCTGGTCGCCTCGCAAGATGCAGGTAACACCGGTCACACCAACGAAATTACATCGATTATGGAAGAATTACGCGAATTGCGTATAATAGCGTAGATTGTGCGACTTGTTATTCATTATCACGATGGTTATCGACAAGTTTGGACATGCGTCTGACTGTGCTTCATATATTTCTTATGATGATTACTACGATTTTGACAACATGAGATTAGCGCGCGTCGCTACACCACAAGAAGATGATGATGCAGTCACGAAAGCGTACTTAGAATCGCGGTTAGCAACGCTACACCAGCAAGAGGGCGAACCAACGCTTGGAAGTGGTTCCACTATTCAGCAGTATATAGACACGCTTGTGAAGGAGACAACAAACAGTATGATAACACAATTCTCGAGCGAGTATGTTACAAGATCAGACTTTAACCATTTTGAAGAGATGATGCGTAACCTTGTTCCAGCCACTGTGAACGCTAATGTTGCACAAATCGTAACCAAACGGATAGATGATTCTATGAATAGCATATATAAGACATTAGACGCTGCTATTCAACAAGTGAAAGCACAATTTAGAATAGACATTGCACGAATTCAAGCAGATATTCAACAGTTGCAAGAGAAACTTAAAACGCACGCATATAGCCGTCAACCATACACACACACATATTAGCAATATGTCTGTAAAGGAGCAAATCGTCCACGAGTTACATAAGCCTGCTCGCATTAACTTTCCTAGAAGACATGTAATCACAAAAGGATTAAACGAGCTGTTTCAAGCCGATTTGGTGGAAATGATCCCATATGCAAAGATAAATAAAGGATTTAGATACATTCTAGTTGTTATCGATGTATTTTCTAAATACTTATGGGCCGTACCGGTTAAGCGCAAGACGGGTAAGGCTGTTTCAAACGCTTTTCAATCAATTTTCAACAAAGACCATCGTATTCCACGGTACATTCAAACGGATTTGGGAAAAGAATTTTATAATTCAACATTTAAGGCTTTAATGGAAAAATATGAGATTACACATTATAGTGTGTACAGCAATAAAAAGCTTGCGTAGTAGAACGCGTTAATCGTACCTTAAAGTCAAAAATGTGGAAACAATTTAGTTTGAATGGTTCGTATCGATGGCTGAATATACTATCCTCACTCGTGACTGCATATAACAACACCAAACATCGAACAATCGGCATGCGACCTGTAGATGTGACAAAACGCAATGAACGCAAACTTTTCAATACAGTGTACAGTACGATCAAAACAGTTAACTTAAAGAGTAAAAATTTTCTGTTGGGGATCATGTTCGCATTAGTAAACATAGAGGCCAATTTACCAAGGATACACACCAAATTGGTCTAACGAAATTTTTACGGTGTACAAAGTGCATTTGACTAATCCTTTAACGTACCTATTGCGCGATAGTCGAGGACAACCAATATTAGGCGGCTTCTATGCAGAAGAACTTCAACGAACACACTATCCGGATGTATATTTAGTGGAAAAAGTATTGAAGAGAGTTAAAAATCAAGTATATGTGAAATGGTTAAATTTAGATTCTAGCCATAATAGTTGGATATCCAAAATCATATTTTGTAGATTTGCTGTTACGTGTTTGTTTACCATCATATGTCATTCATCAATAAAAAAATTTTTACTGTTATATGATTTATTATAGCGACACACACACACACACACGCACACAAATTACATCTATGTACTACTAATTACTACACTAGTTCTACGTCAAGAAAGTTGTTTATAATTCCTCATGCCCGAAGCGCAAAACGTTGATGTAGGTTGATTTTCGCTGTTTTGGTTGAACTTGAGTATTTCGATGTCCGTGAATATGTGTAAATAACAAGCAGGTAAAACACATTACCTTCTCAGCTAACAATTTCTCCCGTACTTGACCAACACTCGAGGTATATATATTCATTGTAAAAGGTATGCGACACGTACAATAGCATCCTCCATTATATCTAATAAGTGCTATCTATAGCGCATCAGCTAAGACTACCAAGATGACATGATTTACATACAAAAATAGTATTAAACTAAAACAATAACTTTAATAGCATATACACTTTTTTATAATCATCTATACTATTTGATGGCCATTTTCCCGAATCCGGACCACACGTCCATCCTGGTTGCTGTTTTGAGCCCTCCATTGCCAAATTCTTGAGGAGCCAGTTATATGTTGTTCTATGAGGGCCAACTACATTAGGTTGGTACTTATAATTTACCTTATACTTTAAAATTAACTTCAATACTTTTCTAATACCATAGGTTGTGCGAAATATACAACATCTACAATCATATCGTCAATCGCTGTGACCAGTGATTTATAGTTGCATTTTATATTCATGATAGGAAATGCCTTCGTACTCAATACAGCTCGGTTGGTTAGTAATTCTTCAAGGAAATATACATCGCTCAAACTATAATTACTCTCTATTGCGTCTAGTACACCGCGCACCTGATGACATTTTAACTCTGTTTTGCCGTTGCAAGCATCAATGAAGTTTAATACAAATTGATCGCACCTACTCTGTTGATTAAACAGCATGTCCATTACATCAATGGATGTATCATTGGTCAGCGTTAGCCATTTGAAGGCTTTAAAGGAACATGAACACCTACTCTGAACAGTATACGTTTGATTTTGTCTACATCATTCAATACTATGGCATGTTTCAGATGTTGGTGTAAAATGCGTTGTTCACTCTCGAACAAATCGTACAGTACATTGTCCATGTTAACTTGAAAACTTCGCACCACTATCGTCACTATCGTTGTTGTTCCACTCACTGCGAGATCTATCCAAGTACCTAGCTTTTATGGCACATTCATCAAAATAGGTAATGCTAAAGTGTTGTGATACTGAGCATCACCTAGTTATTCGTCTGATAAACCCCCACTAGTTTTTGTAACAGCATTAACAAATCAACAACCTCGAGATGATCTCTGGCAAGGCGACTCTGTTGAATTTGAGCAATATATTTAAGGAAAATCCAATTAGAGGTGTGTTGGTGGTGATAGATTGTTATTCAAATTATCTATGGAATATCCTTCACTTTTAACGAAGGATGCATGCCCGGTAAATTGCAAATTAATCAAAAGAGCATAACGTTAATCATTACTCTACATACAGCACAAAAAGCTGTCATAGCCATGCGAGAAATATGTTGCCTGATAAATACTCCTTTATGATTGTTGTGGTTTTGACAATTTTGACAACGATCCTAGGTCATGGATCGAAACGTAAAGAAAGATGATTTTAAAAACTATGAGTGGTTTAATTCCCAACGAAGATTAAGAAAAAGGTTGCCTGATGTCGCTAAATCTATATATATACCAATGTTTAATACCTTGAAAGTAATAGGAAAATAAAATTTAAAGTTGTCAACCATGTTCGGGTGGTAATGTTGATTCGGTCATTGATACCTACTGCAAGTTAAAACAAGTCGTATACAATGATGAAAAGTTTTTTGAAACTAACTAAATGTGATCTTGAATACATGCTTTGTAAAAGCGATATAGTTCAGATTCTGCTACGATTCTTCAACAGACGGCGATAACAATAAAAACTCTGTTTAAATTAATTTTTAATAACGACTTAACATTGCGTAATTCTATTAAAATGATTTGAAATATAACGGTATTATTTTTATTGTTTAGCATCAATTTAATAACATTTGTTGATATAAGATGAAAATTGTGAATTTTGGTAATTGACAATTATGCTAAAATGTTTTGAAGTTACCTTGTTGCCATATGTTCCATTTAACAGAATTAAAACTCAGATATATTATAGACATTCTTGCAATTATTTACCATATGTGTATATATTTCTCTTGACAATAATTATTAATTTAAGAATAACTTATTGAATTAAAGTAGGTTATTTATAAGCACTAAATTCTACAATAATTAAAACGAGTTTGAAAATAAAAATGTATTGACAACGTAGCTATACTTGTAATTTATTCTGCCAGGATCAACAAAATATAATGCAAAATAGTTGTTTTAGGTATAAACCAGAACCATATAATTTTACATATGGGGATATGTTGTTATAATTATACTATAAATAGCACAATCGCCGAGGTCATTAACTACCATGCACTTTACTGAACGCGGTTGTTAAAGGGCGTTATATGAACGTTTTTGCAAAGAAATAAGTAATATTTATCTCAGTTTGCGAGATGTTGAAACGTTTAGATCCGTAAGTTATGCATATCTTTTAGAAAACATATTTGCTTTTATGGACAAATTTTTGCTTTACATTCCTTAACTTTAATAATTTCACTAATCATGTTTACAGAGTCTTTTAAATAATAATATCCTTTGAACATACTATCATCTGGAATACAAATTTTGTTATACCTATATCTAGTACTAATAATAATTAGTGTCTCTAGCACTGTAAAATTTAACTAGAATAAATAATTCACAATCTTTTATAGTGTTTAATTAAATCGGTCTTTTAACAACAAAAGAGGTATTTTGCACATTGCAAATTATTATTACCATGCTTGTAGCAATAAATATTACATAATAAATTGCTGGTTATTCACCTAACAATAAAATTTTACACTAAGAATATATAATTGGTGTATGCTGGGTTGCCTGCCATAGATATGCATATATTTTTTAGAATTCAATTAAATTTAAGTACACGTAGGTAAATGTGTGAAAGTTACTTTACATTTCAGTATTCAGCTGTATTGTAAATAGTTATTGATATTGTATTGAAAAAACGACACCCAGTATTGTCAGCTGTGTAAAAAATGTTTTGTTTCGGCAGTGAATCAATCAAACTGTATGAAAATATATGAACTCATTAGCATGTAATTAAAATAAGCTGGTAAGTGAAACTAATATAAATAAAACATTCAAATTTTGTGTGTTTCTTTTTAAAATTATATATTTAATACAAAAATATTTTTTTAAAAATCTCGGGGGATTCTTCAGCACGTGCACGTTTTTGCTTAACCTAAAAATCTCCGAAGTATTCAATCACCTAATACGTGCAAAACCTCCGTTCAGAACGCTTTATGGATTACCATTCCGCATTTGAGAATGAGTACATCCCATGCAAATTCTTCACCACGTTTTAAATAACGACATTATTTGCATACATTTAAAGGTTATATAGATCCGGGTACGAGTTCAGAACGAGTGACCTGTCTTAACATGTTTTTGCACACACCAATATTTTAAATTAAAACCATTATAAAATACGAGTCGAATAATTTCTCCTATTCTTTTGATATTTAATACAAAATAATGGGGCAGAGCCCCGTTTAGGGCACGTTTAGAAGCTCCTTCCCCACCATTCATCATTTTGAAAGTGATTATGTCATCCACCACATTTCCTATTTTTGCTTAACCTAAAAATCTCTCTTTAATTAACTAAAGCAACGAGAATAAAAACAATGACGAAGCTCTAAAGATCACCGCTAAATTTTCACTACATGCACGTTTTTGCATAACCTATAAATTTTTATCACGTTTGTGCAATTAAACGAGTTATATATATACAATGTCTAATACGTCATCTACATACAATCACCAAACCGCTAAAAGTAAAGAATTTTTATTGCCACATAAATTAAATGTATAATTACATTTAAATATTTAAATATATTCAAATTGCTAAAATGTAAGCAAGAACACCTCTTGATATAAGATCAAATTAATTTTTTATTTGAAAGTCAAATAAATCGTTATGAAAGGTGGTATAATTTGCATACCAAGACGGAAATAGTCTTAACATGTTTTTGCAAACACACCTTATGTTAATTAAATCCATTATATTAAAAGTTGAATGATTTGCATATATATTACCAGAGAGCTATAATTTCAATAAAAAAACACGAGGTTATATTCGACTGCGAATTCTTGTTATTTTATCGTGACATTGAAATTGGTATAATTTGCATATATTTTAAATTCATACGGGTATAATTAAAAGATTATATGTTAGATCCGACTGCAAGTTCAGTGTACTTGTATAAATTATTTTGGGATGATGTAACCAAAAGGAAATATACGACATACCTGTCTTGAAATGTTTTTGCAACACACCTTATGTTAATTAAATACATTATATTAAAAGTCGAATGTCGACGTGATTTACATATATATTGCCAGATAAAAAACACGTTGTTATATTCGACTGCATGCAAATTCTTAGTATTTTATCGCGACATTGAAATTGCGAGATGTGAACGACTTCTTTTTTACAAGATTTTACCTGCAAACGTTTAAAATTTGACCTCCATCATATAACATTTCGTATATTTTCTCAATTTTATTTGCTACTTCGTACAAAACGCAGCTTATGAGGAGAGCTAAAACACTCTTTACCACTTGCACGCGTTTGCCTAATATTAAAAATTCTTCACAGCGGCGTTTTAATTTTAGCTTAACCTACCCCAGAAAAATACGAACCAACACGTGAACTCCATTTTCTACACACACATTTTTTAAAATTTAATATTTAACGTCGGGAACGCTGCTAAAAAAATTTCTTAAGAAAATATCTCCACCCCAGCGCACGCGCACCACCCCACGACAAAAATCTAACGACCCCGCCGAACGCACACCCCAAAGACCTAACGACCCCCCGACGCAACAAATTTACACACAAAGACAATTTTGTTCTCAAAGCGGCGTATACATATCTTGCTGCACGTTTTGTTTCCCAAAGCGGCTTAGCTGTTCATATTGTTCTCGAATCGGCGTATACATATCTTGCTTTGGATCTCTGTTGCCAAACCGGCTTAGCTACCCTACTTACAACATCGTGTGTATGCCAACTATTCTGTAGGAAAGCAAAACTTGGGTCCAGCAGAAGAAGCAGATTAGTCATATAAATGCTGTAGGAATGAGGTTTCTAAGATGTGTGTACAGAAAAAATTGAGAGACAAAGATCCCAAACGAACGTTTCAGAACAGAGTGTGGGGTGCAAGAGGCCCTTAAGAAGCTGAGCGAGCGAGCACGCTTAGATGGTTTTGACATGTGGAAAGAATGTATGAGAATAGACTTACTAAGCGTATATATGTATGTAAGATGACTGGTAAAGCTGCACGTCCCTGATCGTGTAGAAGATGGTTGGGTGAGAAGTCTGAGAAATAAAAGAAACATTTCAAAGCATGTGTATGAATGTTGCAGAGGCCAAAGAGGTGTGTAGGATCTGAGGATGTGAAGAAGGATCGTGGATGGTGGTGGGAGCAAAAGTGGTGTAGTAGTCTAGAACTATATCCTGTATATTGCAACAGTTTTTTTTTGTTGTAAAGAAAAAATTGCTAGTTAAATAAGTTAGAAGTATAATGACTAGACGGAAGAGAAAAAATCGAAAAAATTCGAAAAGAATATTTACTTGCAACATTATGTCGATTCTCATTTTTTAATAAGTCCTTGGTTCCATATGGAAAACATCATGTAAGTTGTAATTTTCTAAATTGGTTCAATTATAAGGGTAAGTTCAACATTTTGTATACATAATCTTGTAGAAAACAATTTAGCTGCTATGAAACCTGATTTGTAAAGTCATTAGTAGCAAGATAGTCTTCCAAAAGTCTTTGAAAACACCGTAGTGTTCAAGAAATACCTCATGGATTCTAACGTGTATCATACACACAGAGCGTGGGCATTGAAAGTTTTGATCTAATAATACTTCTTCCGCTTGAACAATCGTTACATGTAATTTTTCTAAATCCGTTCACTTCCACATCATCTACGAGACAAGTGGGTTGGAAAGTCGTTGATGGCGAGATTTATAGTCCCAAAACATGAAGTGCCTTAGCCATTATTTATTACATTATAATGTGAATAAGGGCTGCTATACCTACGGCCACGTCCCTAGTGCTCCACTCGAAGATACTACATTGAGTTTAAACGCGAAATTAAACGTGCTTCAAATGTGATCTAACTTCAAAATTAATCGATCCTAAATAAAAATTTAACAAACTAAAACAAAAACTAAAGATAGGATTTGAACAATAGTATCTCTAACGTTGATTTTGGAGTGTGTCCGATCAACAAGAAACAAGCAAAAGTAAAATGAGAGAGATCCGTAATAACAGATAGCAGTCGCCAGCTCTGCTTACCGGTGCAACCTGAAGGGTCGTCTTAAAACTATCTAAATCTAGCTAACTCATTTTAAAAATGGATTCAAATTTTTTAAGCACTCACCAAATATTTTAATAGTGAATGCAGCTATTTTGCCTACTCTAAAGTTTACAAATTCGTGCTCCCTGGTATAAGTATTTTGTTCTAAATAAATCCTATATTCGTCCCTAACGTTCCCTATCGTTCACTAACTTGACATATTATAATTATATTCTTCTTTTCTATAAATATTGCGCCCAAAAAAATAAGCGGCAAAACGTCAAAACGAATAAAATCAAGCTACAAAACAATAAAAGGAAACAAAAATATAAATATAAAAATACAGAAATGAATATGGTGTAATGTAAATATATAAATAAATATAAAATAAATATATAAATAAATATATAAATACCTAATTAAGCAAAAACATGTAACAGTGCATAAGTTAACAAAAGCATCGCCCAAATTAACAGTTGTACTCGCATAAGCATTATGATGGCTAGCGCCATTACACGCAAAAAACATGATCCTTAAATTATTTCAAAATATTCTTATTAAAACTAACCGATCTTTATGCGAGTACAACCGCCACAATTTTATCCCTAACTCGTATATAAATTTTTTCAGCGTCTTCTTACGTCTATTGGTTTCTTACTGCTAAGGGGAGATGGATATGCACTGTTAAAGTATTGGTGGGTATGCAAATTCAAAGTATAGGAAAAATTGTGTGTATATTTTTTGGAACTACATAAGTCCTGCTCAATGTTTATTACAGCGCAAAACTCCCTGTGCGATTAACAACTACAAAGACCCAATAGTGGCATTCACTATCATGAAACAACAAGACAACATGCCGTAGGCGCGGAAGCCATTTGATAGTCTTCATCTTCCCTCCAGCAGACCAATACTTTTGACATCCATCACGCACCACATCAGTCGACGCCATTGTTATTCAGCTTGGACTTGTGCATGACTAGGGTTATTATACAAAAATTATATCAATGCGTTATCGTTCGAGATTTTTCCTGTTCCGTTTGGAACATAATACACCTACATGATTTATATTTCTGTGAGTTCCATGGTTTTAATGGTCTAATTAGTGTCAAACCTCCGTGACCGATTTGCTTTACAAGCATGGCACGGCGTTGCTGATCTTTTTCTAACGTATGAAGTTAATCTGCTGTTTTCTTCTTATTACGATACGGAAACTATAAATAATTCTTATCTATCTTATATGACATTTTTAATGATTTCGTGAGTTTCTCGACCCGGTGTTTATTCAATAATTAGCTATTTAATGGTTTTTAATAATATTTTTTAGTACAGATGACGTATTCTTTTTTATTAATCGTGAAAGTGCTGAAATTTAAGCTTCAAAGGCGTTCCCTATGCGTTGTATTTTTACGATAAATAAAACAAATATATTATGTACAGAAGGTGTATTTTTAAGTAAATGACAATATTGGTTTTATATCTTAAAGGTTGAAACTCGTTTTTACTAAGTACAAAATGACTTTCCTACACAAAGTTTTTTTCTAGTGTAAATATTTATGCATATGACTGAAAGATTGGGCCTGTTTATACGTTGCAAATGCAATAAGATTTGAATTCTTAACAATTGTAAAAAAGATGTGTTCTAACGCCTATTTTACACACAGAAAATTCATTTAGTATTTTAGTTAATCAAAGTGGAAGGAGAAAATTTTGATATCCAAGTAAAGGCAGAACCAAGTATAATGGAGATGAACTTACTATTAAAGAGTTAGAAGAAATCCTTTGAAGAATTAAAACAAAATCTGAAAGAATTCAGTCGGCGGTTAAAACAAGTGAATGATATGTTAAAGAATTCAGTATTTTAGATGAGACGGAGGCCTAGGAAGTGATTGACTTGGGTATGATGGAGAAGATACGGAAAGAAACACGAAGTTGGATAGTGTTAGTATTATCATAGGGAAGCTGCAAAAACAGTAGAGGAAAATGAGCATAATACGAGGGTAGAATTCAGTGAAATAAAACAGAGTTTATCAGTATTAGATAATGAAGCTCATCATTATTATTAGATTTTAGTCCTAGAATTGGTTGAACACGTACCTCCATTGCTTTTCTATTCTGAGCTAACCTACACATTTCTCTGGAATTGCTACAGTCTATATCTATTTTTTTTCTCTCCTACTTCTAACACGTGCCACGCTATTCCTTTCGTGCGTTAGTATGTATCCTATCATCCTATCTATAATACTTTTTACTGTTTCCTACATATTTCTTTCTTCCCCAACCATTTCTAGTACCTCTTTGTTCTTATCTTTGTCTGTCCATGGTATCTTCATTATACACCAGGAGCACTGCACTTCTTAGGCTTCTATTTTTTCCTCTCGCATCTACTTTTGTCCACGTTGCATAGTCATACATTGCTGAGCTTCACACACATATTTCCAGCAATTATTTCCTTCTATGCTTGTTGTCTTCGAACATAGCTGCTTCTTCTTCTTGTTAAATACAGCACAGCATGCGCTAATTTTTTTTGTTTTATATCATTTGGACCTTTCTCATTTTATTGTTTTCTAAAAATAAAACATACTTCATCAATATTTAATGCTACGTGAAGGGGGTTAAGCTTCGACAATTTCCACTACTGTTGAATAAATAGCATTTCAATTACTCCTTTCGCACAATCAACATTTGTTGAGAATATTGCAAAACCAACATGTGATTTAAATACAACTACTTTTTACATCATTATATTTTCCTTACTAGAACTGGTTGGACGCGTATCTCCATTGATTTCTATTCTTAGCAAACCTACACATTTTCCTGAAGTCTCACAAATCAGATTTTTCACTATCTGTGTGCATAGTCTAATCTATGTCTACTTCTACCTTTCTTGTTTTCTTTCACTACTTCTAATATATTCCGCACTATTCCCTCATGTTTTAGTATGTGCTCTGTCACCATATTTCTCGTACCTTTTACTGTCTTCTAAATATTTCTTCCTTCCCTAATCATTTCTAGAATCTCCTGGTTCTTAGCTTGGCCTGTTCATGATATTTTCATCATACGTCTGTAGCACCACATTTCAAAGACTAATATTTTATCCTATCTGCTTTTTTTACGGTCCACATTTCAGAGGCGTACAGTGCTGTGCATCATACATATGTTTTCAGCAGTGTTTTCCATGTTTCTATATTTGTTGTCTTTGACCCTGTAGTCGTTTTTTATTGTTAATTACAGAACGACTTTGCGCTAATCTCAGTTTTATACCTTTTGCGCTTTTGCGTTATTTGGTTTCCTAGGTAGCAAAAATCCTTAACCTCTTGCATGTTATCGCTTCCTATTTGTGTTTTGGTTTTGACTACCTTACGGCTCCTTTACATCCCAGTACTTTAGTTTTATTTTGTTAATTTTCAGGCGGTATCTCTCTGTTAGTATTGTTTCCGCTTCATTAAGAGCTGCTTCCAACCCCTCTTACTGCTACATCATCTGAAAATCTAAGCATATCAATTTTTGTCCCTGCATAGTAAATCCAAATGTCTTGCTGCCATTGACAGTATTTATTGGTTCTTCAATATACAAGTTAAAAATTGATAGGAATAGGGAACATTCCTGTCTCACCCCCTTCCTAATATTTACTTCTCTATGTTCTTGCTCTAATTCTATTACAGTTGTTTGTTCTTTGTATAAGCTATGTATTATCCGTCTATCCTTATAACTCATTCCCATTTTTTGAGTATTTGGAATATTTTTTCCAGATATACCAACCCTAAATATACCTTATTCTATTGTTTTCTTCATTATCACCCTTAAAGCTTAAATGGCCTCACGTGTTTCCCTATTTTGCCTAAACCCAAATTCATCCTCTCCTAGTATTTCTTCTGCTTGTTTTTTAATCCGTTTTTGTGTAACCATAGTTAATATTTTTTACTCGTGTACTTATTGTTCGAAAGTTTTCGCATCTATCCGTACCATTCTTTTTTGCTGGTATATTGTGTTACGTTTGAAATCTTTGGGTATCTCGTCTGTCTCATACATATAACTTACAAGTTCTGTTACTGCTTGACCAGCGGCTTTTACAGTTTCTGCTTGCAGCGTATCTATACCCAATGCCTTATTATTTTCCAAAATATTTGATGTTAATTCAAACTCACATCTAAGTACGGAATACACAAGTCATCCCTTTGAATGTCTGATTCCTGTTCTAGTGCTCCTAGTTCCGGTTTTCCATATAAATTCCTTAAATATTCTTATCATCTAACCACCTTTTCTACATTTACTCCTGCGTTCTTTATATTTTCGAAATACTATTGTATATCCCTAAAAAATTTTCTAATTAGTTTTTATGATTAATTTGTCTTTCCAATTTCCATCTCAATTTGTACCTCTTTGCATTTTTGATCAATCTTTTGTTCTTTAGTTTTCCTGCATTTACAAGTAATTTCTCATTTTATGGCTTTGTATCTCAGTGTTCCTGCTTCATTTGGTCTGTTTTGTATTGTAACAATTTTATTTCTTAATTATTAAGTTCGAGTAAACGATACAACCTTAGGAGAAGAGACATTTCATTCCAAGTCGGAGAGAGCGTTTGGAGAGCTAATAAGGTGCTTTCAAGTGCTGGTGATAAATTCTCCGCTAAGTTAGCCCCAAAGTTTGTTTTGAGTAAAGTTGGAAAAAAACTTTCCAATTTAGTTTACGAGTTAGAAAATGAAGATGGAACAAAAGCCAGAACATGGCATGTCAAGGATTTAAAACCCGTTGAAGCATCATATTCAAATGAAAATGATGACCCTGACGATTAGTTCCAGTCTAGTCATCTTTTTGATGTTAAGCGAAGCAGTACTTGTTTGCCTTGTTTTGTTCTGATCTTTGATTTGGCATCGTTTCACTAATACAAAATGGAGACTGCCGTTTGGTAACTAATATTTTGAAAATTTTGTTTGATAATTGAAGCAAGTGGTTAAGCATTTTTGTAGTAGTTTTGAGGTGTGCATTATTGTGTATACTGGTTGTTTTAGTCGCGCGTTATTTGAAGATGTTGTTAGAAGATGTCTTTGACAGATATCTTTAGGATGTAGAGATAAGTGGGCTATTTAAGTCCTGATTTCTACACATTTAGGTTGAGAGAATATTGATTTATTCTTTCCCTTGTCTCTGACCTGTCAGAAAATTTTGTTTGATAAGGTCAAAGGTTTGCATGGTGAACCTCACCATTTGTTCCATCACTAATAAGATCTGTTGTTTGAAAATTAGTGATAGGATAATCAGTAGGGTTTAGGAGAGTACGGCCCTAACTGGTTCGGTTTAGCATTCGAATTTTTGTAAGTAACCTTTTGGTTAGGTTACCTTTGTTTTGATTATCACCTTGTGATAATAATATTTTGCATTCGAATTTTGTAAGTAACCTTTTGGTCAGGTTACCTTTGTTTTGATTATCACCTTGTGATAATAATTTTTTGCATTCGAATTTTGTAAGTAACCTTTTGGTCAGGTTACCTTTGTTTTGATTATCACCTTGTGATAATAATATTTTGCATTCGAATTTTGTAAGTAACCTTTTGGTCAGGTTACCTTTGTTTTGATTATCACCTTGTGATAATAATATTTTGCATTCGAATTTTGTAAGTAACCTTTTGGTCAGGTTACCTTTGTTTTGATTATCACTTTGTGATAATAATATTTTGAATTCGAATTTTGTAAGTAACCTTTTGGTTAGGTTACCTTTGTTTTGATTATCACCTTGTGATAATAATACTTTGCATTCGAATTTTGTAAGTAACCTTTTGGTCAGGTTACCTTTGTTTTGATTATTACCTTGTGATAATAATATTTTGCATTCGAATTTTGTAAGTAACCTTTTGGTCAGGTTACCTTTGTTTTGATTATCACTTTGTGATAATAATATTTTGAATTCGAATTTTGTAAGTAACCTTTTGGTTAGGTTACCTTTGTTTTGATTATCACCTTGTGATAATAATATTTTGCATTCGAATTTTGTAAGTAACCTTTTGGTCAGGTTACCTTTGTTTTGATTATCACCTTGTGATAATAATATTTTGCATTCGAATTTTGTAAGTAACCTTTTGGCCAGGTTACCTTTGTTTTGATTATCACCTTGTGATAATAATATTTTGCATTCGAATTTTGTAAGTAACCTTTTGGTCAGGTTACCTTTGTTTTGATTATCACTTTGTGATAATTATATTTTGAATTCGAATTTTGTAAGTAACCTTTTGGTTAGGTTACCTTTGTTTTGATTATCACCTTGTGATAATAATATTTAGCATTCGAATTTTGTAAGTAACCTTTTGGCCAGGTTACCTTTGTTTTGATTATCACCTTGTGATAATAATATTTTGCATTCGAATTTTGTAAGTAACCTTTTGGTCAGGTTACCTTTGTTTTGATTATCACTTTGTGATAATAATATTTTGAATTCGAATTTTGTAAGTAACCTTTTGGTTAGGTTACCTACGTTTTGATTATCACCTTGTGATAATGGTGTTTTGAATTTAGACCTATTAGTAGGGTCTTCTTTTTGATTGTCACTTTATAGTGATAATATTTTTAAGAGTTATGCTATTTTGATGTTGTAGCGTTCCTGCTTGAGCTCCAGGAAGTGGAGTCTTTATTTGTGGAAATTAGGGTGATTTCTAATGTGTTTGGTTATAGTTAGTAAATACTAGCCTCGGTAAGAGTAAGAACCTCTAGTTAAAGGGTTAGTTTGAATTTAGCTTTTGATTAATTTTTTTGTCCCGTGGAGTGTTTGACTTTTTACTTTGACCCCTCCAATTTTGACCTACACCGATTGTGACTCCCCGATTTTGTCTCCCTATGGACGTTAGGTACACGTAGCTACCGACACACTCAAATTTGTAAATATTTGTCCCCCTCGTTTTGATAAATTCATAAGATTTTGTTTTGATAATTAGGAATATAGGAGAGGCTAGTATACATATGTATAAAAAAAAAATTTTTTTTGTATTTACACTTAAAGTTTTTCTTTGTTAGAAAATTTTTTTTTCTTTTAGGAAAGGGGTAGTGTAACAATTTTATTTCTTGATTATTAAATCCATCCATAAAAGTGCAAAATTATAAAACGCTTTTATTAAAATTATAAGTAAAATACATTTAACAAGTTTGGTAATACGCTAAAGCTGTATCTATATGTAGCATTCTATGTATAGTCAAATATCTGTGCCTTCGATAACTGTTCGCAGGCGCGTTTTGGTTGAAAGCCCCCACCGGGAACACGCCGTCGTTTGGGCGAGCGTGATAACCAGTCGGCCATGCGAGATTGTTGAGTCAAAATGTACGATTGGAAGCAGGCCGCCAATTTGCGGTTACATTTTAAGCAGTCGAGATCCATCCTTAAATAGCGGTTGGTATCCTACGAACGTTATTTAATTTGTTTAATTAAGATATTTTATTTAGCGCGCAAATAACCACCATAAAATCAACTTTGAAAACAACTATTCCAACCACTGATGTAAAACCACTTTGTATTACAGTCTGTAGGAAGTAACTTTGATGATGGAAAATTTGAATAGTTTATAGAAGACCATTTTAGTACACAACGTTAGGATGTTATTTGATAAGACAGCAGGGTTCAACATATTGCAGCAGCTGATGGAAGTATGGTGATGACGTTTGATATTACAACACCTCTTCACAGCTACAAAACGCAGCTTTGGTTCGTAGATAACTATAAGAAATTTTCCGTGTTTCACATTAGAAACACGCTATTTTGTTTAGTGCATAAAAGCACGAAAATGATAAAATTTCAATTATTTGTTGTACTGGAATTTTCCAGTGTTAAAAATTATAATTCACAATTTTTGATGGTTTAAGAAACCATACACGTGGTTCATTTTGTACTGTTGGTAACAGCGACAGGTGTTTTTGACGTCACTTGTTTGTCTGCAATATACTGCTGACACCTGTGTTCTAGTAAACATATGCTTTGAACAGCGTTTGCCTAAGTTGAGTAAACAAGAATATTTTTGTGATCTGTTTTTTTATTAGAAACTGAAACTAACACAAATAATTTAGATAAGGAGACTTGAGTAACTATGTTTTAATTTGTAACCCACTCGAACAGATCTGCACGGGTCGGACCTTTGTTTTTGTAACAAGTTTACACTAAGTTTTAAAATGTTTGATTATCACCTATTTTGATAAACCTTAATTTAAAACTCATGAACTCATTTAATTATTTATGATATTTTGTTGCATTGAATTTTGTTTTAAAAGAGAAGCTTTTGAGTAAATTATTGGTTCAAGATTAAAGTTTTTTATTTTGATCAAATATGGTCAAAACTAACTACAAGAAACTAATATCCTTAAGTGGAATTTTGATGTCAACTTATATAGGAGATATTTTTTTTAATATTTCTTTAGGTATGTTTGTGGTACACAAATAGTGTTCCACCCTTCTATTAAGCTAATTATTACTATTTCTTACAGGAGCAGCGTCTTATTCAGTTAAGACGGGTTTCTGTCATCGAAGGCGATTTTTTTTCTTTGGGTTTCCACGTCCGCCCCTAGAAATATACCACGCTATTAACATAAATAAGTCAGGACTTGGTGGCGCCTATTTGTTTTGGATTAAGTTCAACTTACAATCAGAATTCGACTTACCCCCCCATTTCTCATAGCTCTACCCAAGGAATAGACCCCTAGTTATGTCGGAAGACTTCGTTACACTTGCTCATAACGTGAGGCCAGCTATATATAAGAAAAATTAGTTTCACTGACTTTCTATAAACGTAGGGCAGGTGCCTCAAAAACAATATTTGTTTCACAAACAATATTTGTTTCACTGGTGCCGGCAACGGCTAGGCACTCTACAATAAAAGAAAAACCGTTTCAGTATTTTCGCCTTTCCTCTGTTAAATTCAGAATATCCTCTATTACCCATGGTTTCTTATTCTCTTTTTGTTCAAACTCCAGAATATCTCTAAGGGCCATGTGTTAAAATTGATGAGTAACTAATGTCCTTTGCCACAATTCGACTCATACCTGGATTGTCGTACACTGTAACCAAAACCTCATCTTCTTGTTTAACCGAGATAGCTTTCGAAACGTTATTTTCACCTCTGGGACCCAATGAACCCTTCTCATCTAAACAATTGTATAGGTTTCGAAATAGTTTGTGATTTGGTTGTTTTCTTTGGGGGTTTTAATGGGCACACCTTCAGGTCATATTGCGACCATTGAAATTTGTTTTTGCAAAACACACACCATATCTCGTGTCTCACTATTGGTAAAGTCACTATGACGTAGCAGTTTAAGATATTTTAGTGGAAGAAAATTCAAACAGAAGGTGAAAGGAAACACCTACTGAATTGATACTTTGAATACATTCAATGACTCATTAATAAAAACTGTGACAGATCAAAATGAATACTGTCAGTTAGTAAAATAGCCCTACTAAAATATTATTATTTTCGGCGTGACATCCCACTAATAAGAACTAAAACAGTTTTTTGTTGAAAACAGAGTGGAAAATCAAAAAGAGACAACTACACGTTTTTTATGTAAAATGGGTCATTCTGTTAGATTTCAAAGTCGGTTGTATACTAGATGTAGAGGGTAAAAAGTTATGGCTAATAAATCATAAAAAGATAACGTTGTAAGTAGCGTCTTCTATGAACAAAGTCAAAAATAGTATCTTATTCTTTTTCTCTGTACCCAAAAACACAGAGATGCCAATTTTCAGGTCGATAACCGAAAAATCGTCAGAATAATCGAAAAAATTAAAATAAAATTATAACTTTCAAAATTCTATACTTATATCAAGAGTCTGATAGGAAAAGTTTGGCTCAATGGTCAATCACTATTTGATGCATAGGATCTCCAGTTAACCGTTGTCCCATTGCTAATGAAACGCCCTGTATTTAAAATCACAAAGAGGAATTAAAATTAAATAACACTTATTAATGTCACATAATTTCAATCTCATTGTTACAAAAATTACGTCTTTGAAGACCTACATTTTTTTTATTTGTCACAATATAGAAATTTCTACACGCATTTAGTTGCACAAAACTTGAGGGTTTTTCAGATGTTGTCCAAATGTTGTGTAGACATCCTTTCCAAGATAGGCTTGTACACATTGCAGTGTAATATTTAGAAATTTATAACTTTATAAAAAGTTAATTAAATGACCACATTAATGCCTTAACTATACTGTGTTCATATTTTGCAAAGAAAGTAACATATAAAAAGATATTGTGGAAAGTCAGATATGTTTCTTGATAATTAAATGTTGTGCACATATAAGTGAAAGAATACATCAAAATATATACAGGAATTATTTGCTAATTATTTGATTTTTTTGCTGATAAAACCAATTTTTTTGCTATATCTGTAAAAAAAGTTACAAGTGCCTAGATAGCTTAATATTAAGCAAACTAGCCAACTAAAAAAAACACCTACACAAAATAAAATAAAAAAATTAACAATATATAAATTATTTGCTATTTTTTTGCTACCATTTCCAAAAGAAAAAAAATCAAATTTTCAAATAATAAAATAAATATCAATATCTACAAGAGTAAAGTACATTAAAGAAATTAATTGCTCGCATGACTAAAGAATACCTACGTTTTATGAATTATTTACTCTTAAAATATGCAACTCCCAAATTTTTTGCTCCCGAAATTAATATAAAAAACAACAAAATATCATATACCCACTTCGAATTTACAATAATAAAGTACATTTAAGTCTGAATCAAATTATCATAACATACCGAAATACATACAGGAATTATTTGCTAATTATTTGCTTTTTTTTTGCTGATAAAACCAATTTCATTGCTATATCTGTAAAAAAAGTTATAAGTGACTAGATATCTTAATATTAAGCTATCTAGCCATCTAAAAAGATACCTACACAAAATAAAATAAAAAAATTAACAATATATAAATTATTTGCAATTTTTTTGCTACCATTTGCAAAAAAAAATCAAATTTTTAAATAATAAATAAATATCAATATCTACAAGAGTAAAGTACATTAAAGAAATTCATTGCTGGCATGACTAAAGAATACCTACGCTTTATGAATTATTTACTCTTAAAATATGCAACTCTCAAATGCTTTGCTCGAAAAATTAATAGAAAAAACGACAAAATATCATATACCCACTTCGAATTTACAATAATAAGGTAGATTAAAGAAATTAATTGTTGGAATAACTATATCATTCATATATTTTATGAATTACTTGCGCTTTAGATATGCAACTCCCGAATTTTTTGCTCGCAAAATTAAATGTTCAAAAGATAATAATGATGTTTTGTCGTTTTTTATATTAATTTCGTGAGCAAAAAATTCAGCATTTACATAATTTAAGAGCAAATAAATCAAGCTACATGATTATGAAATTATGATAAAAGCAATTAATTTTTTAAAAGCACTTTACTCTTGTTGTTTAAGGCCAACTTATTATTATTATCGTTTGAACATCTAATTTGGCAAGCAAAGAAACGTAGGTATTCTTTAGTCATGCCAGCAATTAATTTCTTTAATGTACTATACTCTTGTAGGTATTGATATTTATTTTATTATTTTAAATTTGATTTTTTCTTTTGAAATGGTAGCAAAAAATAGCAAATAATTTATATATTGTTAATTTCTTTATTTTATTTTGTGTAGGTGTTTTTTTTTGGTTGGCTAGATAGCTTAATATTAAGCTATCTAGCCACTTGTAACTTATTTACAGATATAGCACAAGAATTAGTGTTATCAGCAAAAGAAAAAGCAAATAATTAGCAAATAATTCCTATATATATTTTGATGTGTTCTGATAATTTGGCTCAGACTTAAATGTACTTTATTCTTGTAAATTTGAAGTGGGTATATGATATTTTGTCGTTTTTATATTAATTTCGCGAGCAAAAAATTCGGGAGTTGCATATTTTAAGAGTAAATAATTCATAAAACGTAGGTATTCTTTTGTCATGCCAGCAATTAATTTCTTATTTCTTTAATGGACTTTACTCTTGGAGATAGCGATATTTATTTTATTATTTGAAAATTTGATTTTTTTTCTTTTGCAAATGGTAGCAAAAAAATAGCAAATAATTTATATATTGTTAATTTTTTTATTTTATTTTGTGTAGGTATTTTTTTTAGTTGGCTAGCTAGCTTAATATTAAGCTATCTAGCCACTTGTAACTTTTTTACAGATACAGCAAAAAAATTGGTTTTATCAGCATAAAAGCAAATAATTAGCAAATAATTCCTGTATATATTTTGATGCATTCTGATAATTTGGCTCAGCCAGCTTAATAGATCTGGTAACAAAGTTGGAGCCAAATAAAAAATTGCCGTCTTTAGTACATTTCTCTATATTTTTCCCAATAGACAACTTTGTTCTTCAAGAGGTTTCGAAAATCATCGTTTAGGTCATTTTTAAATATGAGATCATGTATATAAGAACGGAGTACTAACAATCATTGACGTATCAGAAGTAAACGATAGTTTCTTATAAAATGTACTCCTTAAAGCTTTTGTTCGCTTAAAATGCATTCCTTTATGAAAATAAATCCCAACAGAAAAATGCAAGAAACCAGTAGCATCAACATAAAAATTTTAAATTCAATGTAGATATACTCAACCGACAACCTTTTACGATTTTTTACAATCTAGAAACGGGTTCCTCACTACTCATACAAAACAGTTATGGAAGCCATAAAGATATTGCGGTACAACAATTTACGATGTTCAGCCGAGCTTTTAATATAATGTAAAGAAAGGGTTGAATGAAGAAAAATGCAAGGCTGCTGTCGAAATTTCTGTATACAGGAATATATATTTTAAAACCCTCTTTTCCTTGAGTTGAGTTATTTTTTAGTTAAAAGCGTTATAAATTGTAGTTTACTTGTGTAAAAGGGTTAAAAGATAAACGCGCCCAAGGTTTATGGTTTATATTGATGGATAGGGTTGTATATTGATTTAAGACAACATGCTGTTCGATGTGTAAAGGTTACAACGAGGTCAGGATGTCTTAGACAAACTACTGAATTTATAGAGCTAGAACGCTACATACTCTGTTATTTGAAAAATGCTTTGCTTCCTTAAATAAATTAAGTGTTTAAACTCAACCACGTAGCACTTACAAAAACGATTGTTTTGGTTGCTCCAACACGTTTAAATTCGATAGCTTAGAATTAAAGATACGGAATTGCACTTAGCATTATTGTTAGGAAAACTACAAAATAGCTTTGAAAAATAAGTGTGAAAACCGGGAGCATTTTCAGAATAGTCTTATTTTAGTGGTCCCCAAACCTTCCTAGTTCCAATGTCTTTCTTTGAATTAAGATTTTTCCGTGACACCGTACCTTAAGTAAAATTATGACTATCACAAACGAGATACAAAAATTAATAAAATTCCTGTATTTGCACTATAAACATATAAAATATCAAATTTAGTTTGAATGCCACTAGCGTAGTTTTCTTTATCTTATGGCATACATTAACCTGTGTAGTTTACTGTACACGTTCTAATAAAAGAACATACACCGATTTTTATTTACATAACTAGTTTACAATTCTTTTTGAGGACTTCAAGGATATCCGGTTTCTTTTTCTAAATTAACAGTTCGTAAGTTTAGAGAAGGTGTAACACGAATTGTATCTTCGCTTCTCTCTATTTCTTGTAGTCAATTTCTATTTCTTCATCTTTCTCATTGTCCTCCTCTGCTTTCATTTCTCCCTCGTCGTTGTCCTTTATCTGCCTCGTATAATTATGTAAGATAGTCAAGTGGTTGCCTATCCACAGTTTTTCAGATTTAACCTTCCTTCCATTATTAGTGATAATAGTTCTGGATGTTGTAGATGATAGTTTACCAGCCCGCTCCCTTTTTTTAAATTGTATTGCTACAAATAGATCCTCAACATCTTTACTTATTATCCCTATCTACCCAACTAATTTTCAACATATTTCCATATCACCACCTTTTTAAAAGCTTGATGTTTTCCTGATTGACGCCTACTCAGCGTTTCAAATCCATGCAGTGCTACTTTTCATATAATTATCTTTATATCCCGTCCAGAGTGGACCTGCACCTTGACGAAGTTTCAGATTACTAGAACGGGTGGAACGACTTGAGTGTTCTAATAAGCTAAAGAGTCAAACCAAAGGTTTTACCAAATTGGTGGAGTCTTTGGCGAGGAACCAGACTAAGACAGGTCCCCGAAGAAGGTCAGCAGCTCGTTTGATACTTAGAGTGGCAGAGACTATAGGGGTCGGTAGTACATTCTAAAGCACACTACTGCGATGTGGAAAGCAACGGGAAACCACCACATTACCTCTCAAGTACACTGCGTACTTAAATTGTAATATACGTGGTGCCATTCTCTGGAGTAAAAGATTACGGAGAGGGGACTACTCCGAAGGATGCGATCGGAAAGTTCAGAATAAGAGTTGGGAACATTTTGCGAGTCGGAGTGTGGGATGTTAGAAGTCTGAAACAAGTAGGTAAGCTAGAGAATTTGAAAATTGAAATTAATAGGGTAGTACTAGACATAGTAGGGTTCGGCAAAGTTCGGTGGCCAAAAGCGAAAATTTTTTGGAGTAGAGACTTTAGCGTAATTCATACGGGAACAGACAGAAAATTCGAGTGTGGGGATAGTTATGCAAAAAAATATAGGGCACTGTGTCTAAACCGGTAAATACAGTAATAATACAAGTATACATGTCCCTTCTAGCTACAGTGACGGAGAGGTAGAGACGACCTACAGAGATATCGAAGCATACTAAGATACGTAAAAAGACATGAAAACTTAATAACTACGGGGTATTTTAATGCGGGTAGGGAAAAAGCGGAAGTAGGTTTATTTGGTTTCGGCACGAGAAACGATAGAAAAAGTAGGCGGGTAGAATTTTGCGGCAAGATAATGTACCTGGAAGATGCCAGGAGATATAGGAAGATTTCAAATAGATTACATTTTTGTTAAACAACTGTAAAAAACTGTGTAGCTACCCAGAAGCAGATATAGACACTGACCACAACCTCGTAATTATGAAGGTCGCGCTTAAATTTAAAAATTAGGAAAAAGGAAACGGAAAAAGGGACTTTAATTTTGAGAAACTAAAAGAAAAAGATATCCACGAAAGATTTGAAATAAAGCTAAATGAATTGATGAAAGACATCGGGAAAATTTCTGATACAATGGAAGTAAAAACAAGTAAAAACAAATAACATTAAATCCAGTTTAGACATGGACGCGAGAGAAAATAAGAAACCATGAATAACAAAGGATATGCTGAATTTAATAGAAACAAAAATAGATCTGACGAAACGGGAAAATATAGATATAAAACCATAAAATAGAAAATTATTCGCAAATGCAGGAAAGCTAAAAACAATGGATTAATAAAAAGTGCAAAGAGGTACAAACTAAGATGGAAATAGGAAAGACGAAGTATACACATTAATTAGAATGAATTTTAAAAATGCAAAACCGTATAGCAAAAATAACGGGTGTTTCAAATTGCGCGGGTTTTTTAAAGAATAAGTAAAATATAGATGGCGCACTGAATTCGTCTGAGTATTTTGACATTTAAGAAGTGTGATGTATGACATTTATAAAAATGGCTTCGTACACGATACAACAACGTGTTGAAATTGTTGAATTATTTTATTAAAATCAGCGTTCTGCGAAAAGTGTTTTTAGAAAACTACGTGAATTTTATGGTTTATATAATCGTCCAGCTGAAAGCACTATTGGTCGAATTATTAAAAAATTTCAAGAGACCGGTTCGGTGAATAATCAAAAAAGTGAAACATACAGTCGTAACGGTTGTTCACAATAAAATATTGATTTGGTTCGTGATAGTGTTGCTGAAGATCCTAAAATGTCCATTAGACGACGTTTACTACAAGTTGGACTTATTGGATCAACAACATGGCGTATTTTGCACAAGGATTTAGCTCTGAAGGCATATAAGGTTCAAATAACACAGGCACTAAAGCCATTAGATCATTTAAAATGTCGTTCATTTGTCAATTTCATCAATGAACAACAGGCTGTTTTATCTCAAAAAATCAAGTTTTCCGATGAGGCACATTTTGAACTTGGTGACTATGTTAATAAATAAAATTGTCGTGTCTGGGGGTGAGGAAAATCCACGAATTATTCATGAGAAACCTATGCATTCTAAACAAGTTACTGTTTGGTGTGCATTATAGTCAGGTGGTGTAATTGGACCTTACCTCTTTGAAAATGCTGCTGGTGAAGCTGTAACTGTCAATGGTGATCGATATCGTAAGATGATAACCAAATTTTTGTGGCCTGAATTAATGAATATTGATTTAAAGGATATTTGGTTTCAACAGGATAGCGCTACATCTCACTCTGCACTAGAAACAATTGCTTTATTGAGAGAAAAATTTCCTGGATGTATAATCTCAAGAAACGGTGATGTTAATTGGCCACCAAAAATCATGTGATTTGACTCCATTAGACTATTTTCTTTGGGGTTATGTGAAAAATCAGGTTTATAAAAACAATCCACAATCGATTCCTGCTTTTAAAGATGAAATTATTGGTGTCATTGGTGAGATAGAGCCTCAATTATGTCAAAATGTTATTGAAAATTTTAACAAAAGAGTGGACGTCTGTGGAGCTGCAAGAGGAGACCATTTTGCAGATATTATTCGCATATAAATGTCATTGGTGATACTTCAGTTACCAATAAAAAGTTTTTAAAAATGAATGCAAATTATGTGTCATATTTATTGTTAAAAAAAACGCGCAATCTGAAATACCCTATATATGAGACGCGGGAGGAAAAGTCATTACAGAAAATGTAAAGAAAGTGGTTAGAAGTACTAGAACAGGTAACAGACATTGAAAACGAAGACTTGGGATATTCTATACTTAGAGATTTGTTTCAATTAGCAATAAAGGATCTGTTAGCTTAATTCTGTACCATTATTTCTAAATTTCAAATGCAGTACATTTTCGGCATTTACTTTGCCACTAAGACAGTTTGCAACACAATTCTGCAATATTCTTTTTTTTTCATGTTGGCGTTTCTCTTAGTTCAACATCCTTCATTTAAATTTTTGTCAGGTGTCATTAAAATTAAGTTGGACTCATTTTCTACATTTGCTCATGGTCTTGTCGTACATTTTTTGATTTTTAGATAAACCTCTGGTTTACTATATAATGCTAAATCTGGCATCTAACTCTATCTTCTGTAATGATTTTTGAATATATCGCTCGTGGAAGCATCGATCCCTGTTTTCCTCCAATCTCCAAGAAGATTCTTGTTCTATAATCCTTAACATCCTACCCAACCTACATATGTCCATTTTTAGAGCGAGATCCCATTGTCCAATATTATAGCACTACAATCAAGACGCCAAAGTCAAGAAACCAACCGCACCAATAATCATAAAATCGCTGTATAACATTACAAACGTTATAGTAATTTTCAGATAATTTGCTTGAATTATATTAAATATTCGCCTATTTGTGAAAACATTGGAAATTTGCCCGTAATTGTTTAGCTTTGTATTGCCCATTTAAATAAGTTTAAAAATTTAAGTACCAATTCATTTTAATTAACTTTCAGTGTGTTTGTTCTCGTAAGAGGCAGCCGCTTTATTTGAAATATCTTTATTATAGGTATCTACTCACTCTATAGATAGACATACTATGTGTTTTACTTTACTGGTGGGGTTAAATAGTTAGGGGTTATTTTTATATCCCCAAATATGACCAGTAACCTTTAAGGAAGGATTCCCTTAAAATGATGGAACGCAATTATCTATGCTAGGGGTCTATTCCTTGGGCAGAGCTTATGAGGATTGGTCGTGGTTCTTTTTACAAAGCATTATTTTATTACTAGGGCTAGATTCTCGACAAAACAGGGGTTTAAACAGGGCGCCACCAAGTCTGTAATTTTAATCACAGGGTTTCCTTAAGGGAGACTTGGGCGTCCTTAAGGAGGAATACCGTATTAACTGCTGACGCAGGAGCTGTAAGGAAAATTTAATTAAATGTACTAAAATGAGGACACAAGAAGTTTTCTCTTGCTACCTAATAAAAAAAAAACAACAAAGATTAATCAGGCCACAATAATATGAACACAAGTTTTGTTCTTTAAATACTGGAAAGGCTATTAAAGCTCCTTGTTAAATTGGGTTTACCACTTTACTCTATTTGGTCTTATTCTTTGTCACTCTACTTCTGAACGTACTTGTTCAGAATTAAACAATTAATTGAGAAAATTAAATGTTGTTTCTTTAATTAAAATTTGTACTTTCATAAAAATTGTAGATATAAAATTTATGTTTAAGAAAACATAATACAAGCTTCATCTACTCATAAGGTAGAATTATATATACAAAGAAAAATATCAAGACTTCAAATGTTACTTTAGTTACAAAAATCTAACTTGAATTTATACCAGAAATGTCAGATCTGCTTTTTCTGTTTGCACTTTATAAAACTTTAACTACTTCTCTATTAATACATTATTTAAAAATTGTAAGTGAAATCATGTGTAAATGAAACATCAATAAGAACTCTTTAAGTTCACATTATTTTATAAAATTTAATAACTGTAATTGTATTGAACCAATATTGTCAACAAAAATTTACTAAGGTCCTTTTTAATATGCGAAATGGATTTGTCAAAATAGATAGTTACAAAAATATTTTCTGAAGCAGCCTGGTATTAAAGATCGCCAAATGTAGACATGATACAAGAATAATTTAATCTCTTACCTTGGATCTGCAGGTGTTCTTTACATGTTGTTTTCACATGTTAGGGCACGTGTTTATACATACATTTTCAGAAAATAAGTGACGTCAAATCCATATGTTTCACCGAACACGAACAGCTGCGTGACCCTTGGACTGGACCATGCTAACTTCCATGCGTTTTTGTTATACGCACGAAGTGGACCCACAAAATTCCAATACTTTCAAAAGCATCTTTGACTTAACTTATAAACCATACAAATTTCTACCTACTTTGTAGGACATTTCTCTTGCATTCCAACTTGTTGCTATTCCATAACATAACACAAAATCCAACTATCCATCGTACGATTGAAGGACGTTCATATTTTACATTCGCAGATGTAAAAGTAGAATTTTATCTTCTATTAAACCCAGCCTACTCGCTGTTTTAGTTTTGTAAAACCAGATAATACAAAACGACTTCTTAAAGTTGTTAATTATAATATACAAATCTGGTTGACGAATTCTACGAAGCGTTGAAAAACATATCTTATCGTACTTTTACGAAATCATTAAAGAATTGTTTTCTGTGTTATCTACACAAACGTCCAAAGAATTATTAAATGAGTTTATCTCAGTAATTATCGAAACGAAGTTATTTATTAGAAGTCCTTTAAAATCGACTTTTAAACGGAACTTTATAACAAAATTATTGAAGATTATCAAAAATAAAATTACGAAGAGTGTAGTTATGAGAAGGGAAATTTATTAAACGAACATCTTCAAAAGAACGATTACCAAAAGAACAATTTCCAAAAGAACGATTACCAAAAGAGCGCTACAACAAATTATTTAGTTGATCTAATTAATTATTATTTTAATTCTTACCATTGTTAAAATCACAAAGCCAATGTTTTAGCGCACTAGGGCTGCACTCCGCACAAAAAGTTAGGCGTAAGTTACACGCCAGAACCTTTAGTGGTCCCATTATTTCTCTACGAGAGCTCTGGCGAAAGTGCCGCAAATGTGCTATGCACTAAACAGGAAAGGTGTTTGGCCTTGATAATAGTTGTATTAACTTTCTGCGCCTGATGTTAGCAACCAAACTAACACATCTGTATGGCGGTTAGCGCATACAATATCGATACTTGTTTGTTTAAAAATGGTTCGCATGATTTAATAGCTATACTTGAGTTATTAGAACTAAAATTCGTTGTTATAGTGTAGCGGTCAAAAAAACTGTTGCAATACTACTAAATTTTTCTGCAGAATTGTAAATCAGTGCTTCGGGTAATATTTTTCGCTATTCTAAATTCGTAATACTTCTAAACTAGGTAGACTAGGTAGACACACAAGAAGCGGATTCTTGCATTATATGAAGTCTGACATTCATTTATCAAAATTTTGTTCCTTCCGGATAATTCAAATCCTCTGTCTGACATCTGCTTTGTATTCAAGTTTGAAAGAAGGATATTATCTGAAATATTGTCATTGTTTTACTTTCGTTTGTGTTTTAAAAATGAATACACAATTACTTTTCAGTAACGTTTTCTGAAAAATTACAAATGAGCAGGTTCCATAAATACTGTTTTTTTAAACGTTCCTCCTACTTGCAAGTTTATACCTTTGGTGGATTTTTTCGATTTGAAAGCTATTCGTACGATTCTTGGCGGTTCCGGTACAAAAATAGATCAGACGAAATAGAAAAACAGAGATACAATGCCACAAAATGGGAAATTATTCGCAAATGCAGGAAAGCTAAAGAACAATATATTGATGAAAAGTGCAAATAGGTACAAACTAAGATGGAAATAGGAAAGACGGACGAAGCATACAAATTGATTAAAATGAATTTTAGGGATATAATCCCGTATAGCAAAAATATAGGGACGCGGGAGAAACGTCATTATAGAAAATGCAGAGAAACTGATTAGATGGCAAGAATAGATGGGTAAGTTATACGCAGGAGAGGAACTAACAGCATTAGAACAGGAATCAGATATTGAAAAGGATGACTTGGGATATTCTATACTTAGAGATAAGTTTGAATTAGCATTTAAGGGTCTGAAAAATGGTAAGGCGCCGGGTACAGATAAGGTGCAAGTAAAAATTCTAAAAGCCGTTGGACAAGCAGTAACTGAATGTTTTTTGTCAGCTATAGGTATGAGACACGCGAGATACCCAAAGATTTCAAACGTAACATCACAGTTACTATACAAAAAAAAAGAGGCGCGGATAGATGTGAAAATTTGTGAACAATAAGTTTGACAGCACACGTTCCAAAAACATTAACTAGAATTGTACAAAGACGAATGGAAAAACGAGCTGAAGAAATACTGGGAGAACATCAATTTGGGTTTAGGCGAAACAGGGGAACACAGCAAGCTATTTTAGCTCTGAGGGTGATAATGAAGAAAACAATAGAAAAGGGGGAAAGCGTGTATATAGGGTGAATAGATATGGAAAAAGCATTTGGCAATGTAAAATGGAAAAAATGTTCGAAATACACAAAAAGATTGGAATTAGTTTTAGGGATAGACGGATTAGTATAGCTTATACTAAGAGCAATCAGCGGTAATAGAGTTAGAGCAGGAAAGTGGAGAAATAAATATTAGGAAAGGGGTGAAACAAAGATGTGTCTTATCCCCATTATTTTTTAACCTGTGCATTGAAGAGGCAATGAATACTTTCAAATGCAGGAAGACATTTGCAATAACTATGCTTAGATTTACAGATGATATAACGGTGTTAGCATCTAGCAAAGAAGAGTTAGAAGCTGCTCTTAATAAAATGGAAACACTTCTAACAGAGAGATACGGTATGAAAATTAACGAAAATAAAACTAAAGTTCTAGTATGCAAAAGAGTGGAAAATAAATCAAAAACAAAAATACAAATAGGAAACGAGAACTTACAAGAGGTTAAGGATTTCTGCTTCCTATGAAGCCAAATAACGCAAGACGGGAAAACCACAAAGGGTATATAACAAAGATTTGCACAAGGTCGTGCTACATTTAACAATAGAAAGCAACTACTGTGTTCAAAGACAACAAACATAGAAACAAGGAAGGGATTGCTTAAAACATATGTGTGGAGCACAGCATTGTACGGCTGTGAAGCCTGGACAGCAGGAGAAGCAGACAAGAAAAGGGTAGAAGCCTTTGAACTGTGGTTCTACAGACGTATGATGAAGATATCATGGACAGACAAAGTTAACAACAAAGAGGTACTAAAATGGCAGGGGAAGAAAGAAATATGTGGAAAACAGTAAAAAATAGGAGAGATAGGATGATCGGCCACATACTAAGATATGAGGGAATAGTGCGGAATATATTAGAGGCAGAGATAGGAATAAAGAGAAGTAGAGGTAGACCTAGGTTAAACTATTGCACACAGATACTGGAAGATGTAGGTTGTGGGAATTTCAGGTAAATGTGTAGGCTAGCTCAGAATAGAAATCAATGGAGGTATGTATCCAACAAGTCCCAAGATGGAAAAACAAATGATGAAAAAAATAACTGTACTTAAACATGATGATTATTATAAACAGCTACGGGTATTGGTCTTGCAATATTCTCAACTAATGTGAATTGTGCAAAAGGATTTACTGGAAAACTATTAATACGGCAAATGTCTAAGTGTTGGGGGATCCTTGGTACCCACATGCTGCTTAACCTCCTTCACATACCACTCACTGAATCTCGGTGAAATTGGGCATATAAATAGAAAACAATGGAAGGGGAATCGAGCTGTATATAGACTGTGTGAGAATTTCAGGGAACTGTGTAGGCTAGCTCAGAACAAATAAGTTGAGCTACACGTCTAACCAGTTTCAAGACGTAAAACCTAATTACAAAAAAATAAGTGCACTTAAATCTGATAATTATTAAAACAACTACAGGTGTTGGTTGTGAAATAATTTCAACTAATGTTGATTGTGCGAAAGGATATATTGGAAAAACTATTAATTCGACAAAGGTTCAAGTTCTGAGGGAACTTGGCAGCCAAAAGCTGTTTACCCCCCCTTCACATACCACTGAATATTGGGGAAATAGGTTATATAACTGTAAAACAATAGAACGTGACCGAACTGCATTACACAAGAAAGAACAGCAGCTATGTTCAAAGACAACAAACATAGAAACAAGAAGAAAATTGATCAAAGCGTATGTATGGAGCACAGCACAGTACGTCTATGAAATAGGGGCAGTAGGAAAAGAAGACAGAAAGATATTGCTGCCTTCTGGAATGTTGTGCTTCAGATGTATGAGGATGGTAGCATGGACAATCAAAGTTAATAACAAAAAGGTTATAGAAATGGTAGAGGAGTAAAGATATCTGTGGAAAACAAAATAAAATAGGAGATATATAAGGACAGGATACGTTCTAAGGCATTTTTGGGGAATAGTATGGGTTGTATTACAAGCAGAGATAGGAAAAACGAGGTAGAGGTAGACCGAGACCAGACTTTCGCATGCAGAGAGTGATAGATGCAGACTGCAAATTTCAGGGAAATGTGAATGTTAGTTCAGAATAGGAAACAATGAGGGTACGCGTCTAACCAGTTCCAGGACTGAGGACCTAATAATGATGAGGGGTTTAATATAAAAGCATTCTTATTCTTAAACAATTTTACTTTAAATTTTTTTTGTTTACTACACTTACCCCTGTTAAAGGTATTTCAAATAATTTCATGTTCGTAGGTATTTCACAATATCCCAAAAATTGTAAAGCATAGAATAACCAAGATGTTGGTTTGTATATTTCGTCGGTTCCGGCACCTGAACGCTTGGAAGTTATAATCTTTTTTTTGCTCTTTGCGATAATTTGTTCTTAACGAGTTTATTTTCTTACGTACATCTTCATTTGTTACATTTGGCATTTTTTCTTGTTACAACCCAAAACTTGTCCAACACCAATTTGCGTTTAACTTTGTTCTTATAGTTATTAACCTTCCGTGAATCCTACAGCTGTGGGAGTGTTTTATACAATTCAATAAAATTTATTAACTGATGCTTCTCGGTATCGTTACCCCACCACTGATAACGACACTTTTTTCCACGACAACATGGTCACTAGTATAGTAGTATTATTATCGGAAGGTGGATGACCTTGAAGAAACCTGCGAGAGGCGGGGCCAATTTAATAATTAAAATAAAGTCAAAGTATAAAACATCAGCTTCATGCATAACCAGTGTTGTCAGAGCAAAAAATGCCCAGTAATCAAGGGACATTCTAGTTCTTGTTGTCTTTTGGTTCCTCTATCAATAAAAAGTTAGCCAAGAGCGAGTCGAACTCGCACTATTAGGATTCCGTACCAAAACTACAGCGAGCAATCAATAAACCAAATTAAGTTGTTTTTATTTTTTATGTATATTTATATCCTATCCAAATTTGATTGTGATAACTGAAAAATGAATATATTGTCCCACATTGTACTGGTACATTAGTAAGTACGTTGTCTATTACTGTGTTTAAAAAAATTTTCTCAGCAACTATTACACTGTCAAAAACCTGCAGTTTTCCAATAATCTATGACTCAACAGTTACTACCCTATTAAAATCAAAATTTTAGCGTTGGAACTGTAGGAGAGCAGGGGGGTACGATTATTTTTGGCACATTTTGAGCTATGTCATGAATACTACTGGACCGAAAATTATAAAAAAATATTTTTAGTAGTATTTTAGGAATCCTCTTTCAAATGATACCTCACACGGTATATTTAGTGAAACTTTTTTTCTTTTGACCGAAATTAACCCCGGCCATTTTAATCCAAACATATTTTTTCTATTTTCTGACTGTCGATATATGTACGCGCCATAAAGACCTAGCATTGTGCGAAATTTCAAATGCCTATGTTACATAGTTTTCGAGAAAAACCTCTGCTGTGACAGACGGACGGACGGACACGATGGTGATCTTATAAAGGTTCCGTTATACCTTATACGCTACGGAACCCTAAAAATGATATAAGCTCACTGTTAGATGTGAAATCTTGTTTAATAAATAGAAAAATACATATTAGTCTACTGTATTGTGCTTTATCATCACAATGTAAGTCTAAAGTTGTGTGTGTACATTATAGTTTCCCTCCAACGTAATTGTTAATGTATAATTTTTTTAAAGTATAAGGAATACCAAAGATAATATCTTAAATATAGAATATCTATGATAATACAGCTTTTAGTTTTTATTTTTTAATATTCTACAGATGTCAGGCAGTCGAAAACGTTTATATGGAAACCAGTACCAAAAAATCAGAGAGAAGAAACAGAAAGTTGTTAAAGGATCAACTACAAATTATAGCGTTTTTGCCAAAAGCAGCATTAGGAAACGGCCATCTTCAAGATCCGAAGATATATAACTTTTTGAAAGCTGTTGAAACAACTGAAACCATAGTTCCTAACAGATCACCACAACGATTTCCGTAAAATCGTCAAGAAGGTGCTGAAGACACTTTAAAAACCTCAACTTCTGAGTTGATTTCAAAAGTTGAGCTAAATTGCGTTGTTTTGTATGATCCCGGAATACGGCTTGATGTTACCGATGAAAGACAGAACTGATTCTGATAATAGTGACTTAAAGCAAATAGCTAATTTTAATTATCCTAAGGATGTTCATAATAGAAGTCTTTCAAAAAATTATTGTAAAAATATTTACCTATTGGAGAGGTTGTGAATGGTAATTGGTATTCAGCTACAACAATGCAGTATTTTGCTTTGGTGTAAAATTTTTAAAATCAGTCTACTCCGTTAGGAAACGAAAATGTTTTTAATAACTGGCAACATTTTATCAGGCATGAGACAAGTAAAATTCGTGTGTTAAGTGTTGTAATGATTTGATGCAGATGTACAATTCCATCCAAAATAAATCTTCTGGAAATAATTTGAATGAAAGTTTTATTGCCCAAGAAAAAACATTGGTCAATGCTTCAAGAAAGAATTATAGCACAAGTACAATATCTAACTCGACAAAATTTAGCTTTTCGATAATGTTTTAAAAGTGATTGGAAGCATTTTGAAAATCGATCCAGTTGCGGCTGATCATATTCAACGTATTCGAATAGATGGTAATTGCTTGGCCCATTATTTTGAAAATATAATACAAAATGAAATATTATCAATTATGTGAGGATCCATAAAAAAAGGTTATTAAAACTGTGTTGTACAATGTCGGTTATATTAGACACTACTCTTGACATCAGTCGTCAGGAATAAATTACTATCTAAATGAGATTTCCATTTTTAGATAATTTGAGCAAAAAGAGTTGAAGTTAGAAATCGTTTTTTGGTATTGCCGATCAAAGTGGCTGACGCTGCAATAAACGAATGAAATATATAGTTGAAATCAAATAAAGTCAAGCATGACTCATTATTCAAATCTGTAAGAACTAATAGTAGTACAACGTATTTCTTAACTTTATACAGTTGTCGGTTAAACTTTATCAGACGTGGGAAAATAGCAACGATTAAAGAACACGTTAAATACATTAAACGAACGCGCTTTAAAGTGATTCGTGATACCTGGATTGAAAAATATTGTTGAAAGAGCGACTCATCTCTACACTTCAGTCAGTCCATGAACAAGTTATAGGTTATGTTAGGTTTTTATTTATTTACCCAATTGGATATTTTATTCCGTGAACAATTATATTTAGATTATAAACAAAGCAATGCAAAGGTTTATTGAAGAGTATGCAAGAATCAAACTGTTAAATTTATTACAATATTAAAACATTGAGCGTGTGTGTGCAAAATATCTCAAATAAAATTCCATATTGTAGTTTGTCTGGTTGAAGAAATTTTGTTTTTGAATACGTACAGGGCTAATAATTTAGGGGTTCTATGACTTGCCGATTTACAATATCAATATAATTGGAATAGCGAAAACACTTTCAGTTTACAGAAAGCCCTAACGTATTCCTTTCCTTGTGGTAACCAACACACTTGGCCGATTTAAATTGTCACGTTTGTGGTAATAATGTAATGATTGTATCCGTTTTAACTTTTGAAAGCAAACAAGTTTTCTGAAAATGAGTCGATATAAATTTATTGCACAAATAATAATGACAATGAAACTTAAATCTAAATTTCTTGTATAAAAACTCTAGCAGGTCATGAATGGTTAAACATCAATTGCTAAACATTAATAATTTGTTAACATAAATAATGCACAATAAATAATGCAAATTGGTGACCGTTATCATACACTTGTGCATTGTGTTTGTGTTGGTACTGTGCTAACAAAACCAACTAAAATTACCGTGTAGGTAATACTGGTTATTCTGTTCCACTGCTCTGATCAGTATCACTGCCACTGCTATCACTATTTGTATCACCCACTTTGATAATTAAAGTTTCGACAACATCAAACTGCTGTTCTATAGCCCACCATTCCATCATACATTTTCTGCATGTGTAATACATTTTTGCCAATATGACCCATCTATTCTTTGCAATGATTCTTGCCATATCAAGTTGACATTTGTGTCATTATAAAGTTGGTTAAGCCGTCCAACATTTTTATTGTAATATTCTTTACAGTTGGCCCATACCAACTCTATAGGATTAAACTCGCAGTGATACGGAGGTAGCCGCAAAACTTTGTGTCCGTACATTTCTGCTAGGGTATCTATTTCATAAATTTTTGGTTGTGGATGTTCCTTAATTAATGATAATAGTTCCCTTTTTAACATGTGACTGCCGTAACTAACTTTGTGTTTAATCAAGTAATCAATTATTTCAGCTTTAATTGTTGACTTGTTTGAAACTTTTCAATTAGTTTAGAATGATATTTAGCATTGTCTAGAATAATTACACTGGGTTCGCTTAAATTAGGAATTAAACGTTCTTCAAACCATTTTGTAAATAATGCTGCATTCATGTCTCCATGATAGTCAGCACTTGGAGATTTTGTAGAATACAAAAGTGATGCATTGGGGATGAATCCAGTTTTGTTGTTTGCATGTACGACTATGAACCTGTAATAAAAAATATTTTTATTAAATGTAATTTTAACTTTAAAAAACTAACCGTTTTTCTTCTCCAAGAGGTTTTCTCTTTACACTGAGCTTGGAACTATCATGCCAACTCCTCTTAACAGAACCTCGACTAAAAATCCACGTCTCATCCAAGAAAACAGGATCATAAAGTTCCAGTTGTTTGTATATTTCATATGCTCTTAAAAACTTCACTCGTGAAGCAGCTATATGTTCCTGTTCAAGCACAGCCCTTCTACCATCGTTCAATTTATAAGAAAAACCAATTGTTGATAGAAGTCTCGTCAGACTAGACTGGCTGAAGTTAAAAATTTGAGCGGTTACAATTTCTTGTCGTAAAGATTTAACAGTTACATGGAGCCCTAAAAGCATAATACTAAAAAACACTAAATAAAATTATTATGAAAACTATATTACGTTTGGAATACATTTCGTAAATTTTTCGTTTAACCGCATCTATTACAAAACCATCTACATCAGACGATTTAGACTTGTTGCATTTTCGGTGCTTGCTCGGTGACTCTGGAACTTTATTTTCTTTTCGGACTTCTAAAACTCTCTTTTCAATGGAACGAAGAGAACTTAGTCCTATCCCACAAGCCTCAGATGTTCGCTAACAATAAGCAACAGTTAAAACACAACATATCACTTGAAAATTTGAATATACCTGCAATACTGACTCAAATGGGGCCAAGGCTCCATGATTATCACGTTCTCTTTCAAAATATGTTAGAACATTCATCACCAACAACTGAGCTTGAGAGTTCAAATGTTTGTTACGAAGCGTGTTCATTTTGATGTGTCGACCATCTACCAATGTGTAGAAGGTTCTTAGTTTTAAAAAAAAATGTTTGTTGTATATCAGAATTATCTTTAGAAGAAAAGTAGAAAATCGCAAGTTAGATAACAAAGCACAAATTCTAACCTAACCTTAAAAATGTTTGACAATTAATTACAAACGGATATATTTTATGGACATTCGTTCAGAGTGGTTGCATTGAATTATACAGTCGACGAATATTTTTCTAGCTATCCTTTTTAGTTGGGGAAGAGCCAGATAATAGAGTAGCATAACAATATTGTGGCTGTGTTTTATTCATATGCGCAACGATGAGACATGCTTGGCTTTATTTGATTTCAACTATAGATGCTTTTATTTGGTTGATGAGCTAGATATGATTAGACCATATGTTTACGATAAAGGCAAACACTTGCATATTTTAGAATACGTAGTTAAAAATTATTTAATTCAGACATTTCCAAATTTAACGTTAGCTTTGAAAATAATATTTAATTTGCCAGGAATGCTTGCTGAAGATGAATGATCGGTCTATTATTTACGGTCAACAATTTAGTGTTGATTTTAATCGAGGAAGATGCTTCACTAAATATACAAAGTTTAATAAAAGAATTTTGCTCAAAATAAAGCCTCAGCTAGCTTTTTTGTAAAAGAATGTTGTATATATATATATTATTGCTTTGTTTAGTTTGTTCATTTTTTTGGTTTATCTTTTCACTGTAAAGGATTTTGGTCCATATTTTGTTTTTTTTTTGTAATATATGGTTTCTAGCAAAAATATATCTTTACAAACCTGCGTTATTTCACTATTAAAATATGAATTCTCTTTAGTGGATGACAAAATTCTTACTGCATGCTGGCGCGACCCTGAACATCTCAGTGTAAACAATAAAGTACAAAAAGAAATGTAATAATTATGTGGTTTCTCTTTGCCTCAAGCTTTCCCGCTTTTAAAAAATACCCAATCTATATTACAAAAGAATTTATGCGTCTATTACACCTGTTTTTTACAAGCGCTAAGTAAAGACTACCAATCAACTATTTTGCAGGGTGCGATACATAAATTATTTTAAATGGGTTCACACCCTAAACTTTCAACGTCAGCATCCTACTTATTCCCTGTTGATAAGTAACCATCTGAAATTATTATCAAACCGTATAATTTGAACTTAAACTTAGTCCATAAAAGTTTCTTGCTCAACATATTCCTTTTCAATTTCGTTAACATACACTTCACTTTTTAACTCCAATATATTTTATAAGCTATATTCTTCTGCCAACTCCATACGTCATCTATTTTAAAGGTTGCATTATATGCAGCGGCATGGTTTTTAAGCAACGTCCATATTTTCTCGATATAGGGTTCAGTTCTGGATGATAGGGAAGTAAACGCAATACTACATGACCATGTTCTGCTAGTAGCAGACCAATTACAAACATCCGACGAACAAGATTATTTGCCTTAATTGTGGAATACAATACTGGGTTGGTATCCTTACATTCAAAAAAGATATTTCATTCCAAACTGGCAATAACTTCTCATGCAGCCACTTTTTATAATAAGAAACAACAAAATGCGGCATTCTGTCGTCCTTGACTATGAATCGCCTCCGTCTTATTCATATTACTTTAAAAAATGTCAATATTAATCAACCATTGAACACGCATTCTTTTCATGTACTTACATTGCTAAAGAAACTAATTATAGGTTAGTTTTGAATAAAACTGTTTTGATAACTTGTACATGATAAAAACTATTAAAATGAAAAATTTGAAACTGATTAAGACGTCCACGAAATCAAGAATGACAATGACATTTACATACTATATTGCAATTAGCTGAGTATGTACAGTGTTGCCAGATCAAATTTATACCGAACAAAAATCTGCGAATCTACAATTATTTATCAATGAAAACAAGTAGAAGCGGTGATGTTATATGACGTTCGAGGTTTATTTCGTGAATTTATGCATTTCTAGATATTGTCAGCGTAAACGAGTACCTTCTAAACAATATTTTATTTTTCGCAATAAATGGGGTGTTTGTGACAATGAATTAAAATTATAATTGCTAGCATGACGTTTGTAGGTCGTATTATAGCATGAAGAATCTTGTCCTTCAAAGCTAATTTGAACCTATTGCGCATATGACGTCACTGCCATTCGATAATTTTTTATTTTAAGTTTCTTTTCGCTTCAACAGCTACAGGTTATGAGCGCTGTGTAGGCTTTTACGCAACATAATTTTTGTAACTATGATAAAAAGCAGAAGCTTCCGAATAGCATCTGTGGTGTCGGAAAGAATGTCAAATATATTGTTCTGTGGTCCTTTCTTGTTTATATTCTAAGCGTGTAGTTAGGACGTGTTCCACCGTTATTTTGATATGGCATGTTTGGCAGATTGGTGATGGTAGCTGATGTAATTTGTGTTGGTGTGTTAATTTAGTATGTCCTATTCTAAGTTTTGTTATGCTAACCTCTTCTTTTCTCTTCAGTTTCATGTTTGTTAGTTTGTTTTTATATTTTGTTTTTTCTTCTTAGTTTTCTTAGTTTGTTTTGTGTGTCTACACTTTTCCATTGTTACTCCCATGCTTTATTCAGTTTATTTCTGATATGTATTTTTAAATCTCGTAAGTTTGTTTGTGTTTCGTCTATTATGGTCTTGTCTCAAGCTTCCTTTGTCATCTTGTCCGCTTCTGCGTTTCTATAAATTCCTGTATGACTTGGTATCCATATAAATACCGTTGTTTTTCCAGTTTTGTTTAGTTGGTTGTTTTTATTTAATATGGATTTAACCAATGTGTTGTCGGAGTAAATATTTGCCATCGAGTACAATGTGCTCAGTGAGTCGGTAAGTATTGCATATTGGGTGTTACAACTCTTTTCAATGTAATCCAACGCTTTAACGATGGCGTTTAATTCCGCTGTGTAGATGGATGTGTGGTTCGCTAACCGGGTGGCTTCACTGTATTTTTCACATATGATAGCACACCCCGTATTGTTTGTTATAATCGATCCGTCGGTATATATCTTTTGATAGTCTTTATAATCACTATTCAGTATTTCACTTAACTTGTTTTTGTAATCGCCGGTAAACTATCTGATTTTGGGTATTGTGCAAGGTCCAGACGTTGTTTTGGACTATCTATTTGCCAGGGAGGATTTGTTTCTGAAAGTTATGAAATTATATTATGGGTGAGATGGATGATATCAAGAGAGGTTAACTCATCTTTTGCTCTAATTGTGTAGGGTTCTGTGTTCTTTGTATGTCTTCTATATAATAGTTCGTACTGAGGGTTTTTAATTTCTGTGTAGTTTAGATGAGTATGCGGGTTTAGTATGTTTAAAGTGTAGTTTAAGGGTATTCGCTTATTTCTGTATTCGTATGGCGCTTCACCAGCTTCGTTGTATATCCTCATAACAGGGCTTGTTCGGTATGCAGCTGTTGCTATTCTAAGACCGCTGTTATACACTAGTGATAGTGCTTAGAATGTGTTTGTTTGCTGTGCCATAGATAAAACTTGCATAGTCGAGTTTTCATCAAATCAATGTTTTGAAAATAGTCATTAGTGTGTTTCCCTTTGCTCCCCAGCTATTATGTGATACTAGTTTCAGTATGTTCAGAGATCTTGCTCACTTAGATTTTAGTTGTTTTACATGCGACACCCATGTAAGTTTGGTGTCAAAAATTACTCCTAAATAGTATAATTCCTGTGAATATTTTAGTATATTGCTGTTGATTCTTTCGTGGTTTTCTGGGTTTCTAAATTTTGAGAAGTGTATGCACTGTGTCTTACTAATTGATATTTTTAAGGTGTTTTGTAGTTTGTTTTGGATGACTCTGGCACTTTTATTAGAGGAATATACTAGTAGATCGTCGGCATATAGTAGTGACTTGACTTATTTGTCTATGCATGTTAGAATATCGTTTATGGCTAATGAAAATAGTGTAGCACTTAATACGGATCCTTGTGGAATACCATTTCCTTGTTCGCGTGTGTTTGAGTATATTCCGTTCAGTCTTACACTAAATTTTCTATTGAAGAGTAAGTTATGTACAAAATCAACTATTTTACCTTTTAGCCCAATTAGTGTTAATATTTGTACTATCCTGTGTTTCCAAGTGGTGTCAAAGGCTTTCTCTAGGTTTAGTGCAATAGCTATTAATCGTCCCTTCTTTATAAATGCGTTTCTTACATGAGACTCTAGTCTACTAATTTGGCCAATCGTTGAATGTTTCTTTCTAAAACCGCATTGTAGTTTACTTATAATTTTGTGTTTTTGGAGATACCAGGTTAATCTCCGGTTCACTATCTTTTCCATAATTTTGCACGTGTTACAAGTTAGTGATATTGCTCGGTAGCTATTTGTTTCCATTTTATCTTTGTTGGGTTTTAGGATGGTTACAATGATAGAGGTTGCCATATCGATGGAATACACCCCTGTGACCAAACTTTGTCTTAAAACTCTACAATTGTTGTTTTAAAGGTGTTAGGTAGTTGTTTAATCATGATGTTGTGTATACCATCTGGTCCTGAACTAGTAGTTTTAATAGTCATTAATACATCTTCCAGTTCTTGTATGCTCAGGTTATCATTGTATTCTTGTGATTCATCATTAATGTGTTGTAGTGACTGTTTTTCTGTATTTATTTTGATTTGCTGGAAGGTAGTCGGGTATTGTTGGGTGCGGAAGGTATCTTGAAAGTGCAATGCCAGCGCTTCAGCTATATCTCTGGGATCAGTTACTATTCCACTTATTCTGTTTAGACTAGGGATGATGAAAGTTGTGTGTCGTTTGTTGATACTACTATTTTGTTCCAAACTTGTTTATTTGCTGTGTTGTAGTCTATTGTGGCAATAAACTTTGTCCACGACGCCTCTTTACTTTCCCTCAAGACTTTTCTTGCTTTGGCTCTGAGTTACTTAAAGGTAATAAGGTTGTCGGCATTTGGATATCTTTTGAATTTGTTGAAAGCTTGTTTTTACTTTTATTGCATTTTTGCAATCAGTGTTCCACCATGGTCAGTTGTACTTTTTTGTTACTGTCATGTATTTTTGTACACTTTGGATCGTGTTTATAATTTGTTCTATTGCGTCATTGATATTAGACATTGCATTGGTTGATAGGTTGCTGCTATCTAGGATGTTTTTGTATTTGTTCCAGTTAGCTTCGTTAAATTTCCAAGTTGTTACGGTACGTCCGTGACTGACTGTACAGTCGCAACCCCGATACACGAAGTTTTAAATATTATGCCTAAGACTGATATCGTCATCGTATGTTGTCAATTCAAGAAACGCTTTATGCAAAGTAACGTTGTCTACAATACCGACCAGTGTCAGCAAGGTGCTGCGGTATAAAATATCTAGTACTTCTTTTTATTTGAACGTCGTCGAAAGCTGCCGGCTAAATTATGGGTATATTTTTATACGTATGATGATTACGTGTATCGTTCTATCTTCATGTTTGGATCTCAAAACACGTTATTTGAGAAATTTAATTATTTAATGTCACCTGTCATCGTATAAAGTTTGGGAGCTCATTAGTAAAAAACTATGGACTATTTACCTTACGTGTTTCGTTTTGCTAGCACGGTCGTTTCACCTACGAAGACTGCATAAGTACCGGTTGCTGCAATATTATACGATAATAGTTTTAGGGTAGTTAGTAATAGGAACTTATGTTCTGAATTCTCTACAGTTATTTCTTCCATTAAATTAAATTTAATTTCTCAGTTCATTTCTACAATTCATAAGAGGTTCTTACAAACAAGTAGTGCACGATCCTCAGGCCCGCTTACGCCTGAGCTACATTGTATTTGTTATATCTCTCTATCTACGGAATATCTAAGTATCTCTATTTTAGCGTACGTTATAAAGTAGGTGTTGTAGTCTTAAATTTTTATGGTATATACTTGAGTCTAACATTAAAGGAAGTGTGGTAAAGAATCCCATTTTATTTTGTCAACTATATTGGCGTGACTATGGAGAGGTCTATTGATGACAAGGAGTTTGTTTTGCATTTCGATGAGTTGGTCTATTGTCATTTAGTATGATTAGGTTGTCGGTTTCTAGAGTTTTTGCAACGATTTTGCCATTTTTTTTGTACTTGCGCCGCCCAATACGGGGATATGTGCATTAAAGTCACCGACTATCAAATAGGGTTGCGATAGTTGGTCAATGAGATTTTGCAGTTCCTAGTGGGTTAGATTTAGACTGGAGGGGGGGGATGTAGACGATAGATACACATATTTTTTTGGTAGGTATACTTGTATCGCGATAGCTTCCAGTTTCGTTGTTATGTTTATTTTCCGCGAAGGTAGTTCCACACTAACACATGTGCATACTCTGCCACTGGCATTCTCTATATTCCTAGGGTTGCTATAGGTTTCATAATTTTTATATAAGGAGGTTTATTTTTAATGTTTGTTTCTTGTAGGCATAGTATTTGTGGCTGTGTTTCCTGTATTAGTTGCTGAATAAAATTTAATCGTGTGTAAAATCCATAGTAGTTAAAGTGGATTAATTTCATTTTATTACTTAATGTGCGTTTTGCGATGCAGACAAGGTGTAGGGTTCATCTGTGTCTGTGTATAGTGTTTTTTCAGTTTTGCTATGATGCGCGTGAATCTATTTTTGCTTTGTTTGTGTCGGAGGAGACTATATAGATCTTGCATAGTTTCGATTACTTTTTCTACGTCACTTGTTAGGTTTTTGCGCATTTTAATGGATTTTTCCATATCTCTTTAATGAAATTCTGGAATGTGCCATATATTAAGTTATATTTTTGTGGATTATGTTGTATTTGTGTCTGAATCGGTACTAACATTTCTTCTATCGTTTCTGGTTGACTAAGTGTTTTGCGTGTTCGTTTCGTTTTTGTGGGTTGTTTGAAAATTTTTAAGTGGTTTGAGGTATTCAAGTTTACCTTTATCTATATGGTCTGGTGATTCTATAGTCGGTAGTGGCCGTCTTTTTGAGTTTCTTGCATTACGGTTTCTTGATCTGGAGCATGATGTACTGTTTTTGATATTGTGGTTCTTGTTATATCTAATTCGTTAACGGTTCGCTTTCCGACATATTTTGTAGATTTTTAACGTGGTTAAGGGTACAATCTGTTGTAGGGTGATATTTATTACAAGCTGTACATTTTCTTGTTTCGTCGGTTTGTAGAAAAATTCTGTAGTCTTCTCCTTCAAAATTTATTAGGATCGATGCTGGAATCGATGGTGTTTCTTCGGGATTAATAAAAGCAAACCGACGAAAGCCGATGATGTGCATATATGCGTGATCTTGAAAACCAGTTCGAATAGATTGCATTCGGGATGTTGTTTTAATTTTGAGGTTGGCTAGCGGTTCTTCAATAAATTTGTGTGGAATCGAAGGACACACGTTAGAGATAATCAATTTTTTACTCGGTGTGATCATTTTCCTTATATTAATTTTATGGTTGTCTATCTCTGTTTCAGCATAATTGTTGACTATTTCATCAGCAAGTTCTCTGCTGCTTAAGTATATGCATATTCTGCCGTTCGATAGTCTCGATGCTGCTATTATGTTTTTGGGTTGTACTATGCCACTTACTTTATAGATGGATTCTTTTAGTTGTATGTTGTCGACAGAGTTGATCTTTTTTTTGGAAAAATTGGTTGCTTGATTGTTTTGAGTGCAGATGTATATACTTGTGTTTGAGTTGGAGTTCTGTTAGGTTGGCTTTTGTGTTGTTCAGGTTGAAGGATGGATTGGTTTGGGTTTGGTGATGTTAGGTGTTCATTATTTCCACTGTTGCAGTTATTGTATGGTTCTGTAAAGTTTCGTTTTATGGTTCCGAGTAACCAGTGAGCGATAAATGCTTAATTAGCATTCTCAGATCTTGCATTGTTGTTTACTATAATTAAATATTATTAGAAAGTTTTATGTCTTTGTATTAACTATAAATTTCACGTGTTGCTCCGAAAGGTCTATTAACACTAAGGCGTTAGCCCAACTGCTGGACAAGTTTATAGATTCTCAGCTGGTAAAATTTTTGTAGCTGTTTGCGGAACCATTCTATAACAGTAATCTCTATCGCAGAATTCCAATTGAACCGCCATTCGTTCAATGATTGTGTCAATCGGTTAAACACATGAAAATCTCATGTGGACCGGGCAGGACTATAAGCTAGATGTTGTTAAACTTCCCATTTCATATCACAATGTTATTATTGAATCGTCTGCACTGCAAGGAATGAGCATTATCATGCAGAAGAGATACCGTTTGTGATTATTCGGCACGTTTATTCTTGATGCTGGCACATAATCCTTTTAAGGTGACTGCATAGAGCCCGGCACTAATGCTGACACCAGGTTCTTTAAAATCCAAGAATAGCATACCCTGGTAATAAAAAATACGATCAACATTACTTTTCTTGCCGAAGGTTGTGATCGAAATTTTTCGGCCTCCGCAGATTGTGCACGCTTTCACTGCATAATCTGACATTTGTATGCAGGTTTCATGATTAAAAACCTGAAATTGATGATAAAAAATGCTTGCTACAATTTTATAATTCCTATTGATTTTTAAATATACGTAATTGTGTAAAATGATTACTTAACTAAACTAGGGAAAAATTCTACCTCTTATCGATTATACAATAATTTTTTTAGTAATATCATCGACCCCAAGCGATACTACCTTACATTCAAAATAGTGCCCACACTTGTATCCATTTTCTAATATAAATATTTTGCTTGTTATCTAACTACGTAACATTAGGATCTTTACTGAGTTTCTACCTACCAGCACGAGTCTAAGTTTCTCAAAATTATTAACTCCCATGCATTAGTGGTGCATGTTCGAAAGTTCTCCACTTTTCTAACTAATTATCCGTCACTAATAAAAACCCCATACTTTCTTCAGTATCATCAATAGAATTGGTTGTAGTGAAAGTAAAAATTAGTTTATTAACTGTGTGACGATTTTAACAAAAAAATACAAATCTGAATGTTTTTTACTTGTGATCGATTTGACATTTTGTAGTTATTTTATAACAACTCATTGTTCTTCATGAAGCTAGTTCAACAAATTTGTTATAAAACGTATAACATTAAATTTTGCTTCAAAAATGTTTTAAAGCATTAAAGTTTTTAAGAATTTTTTTGTAGTTATCCATCAAAAACCTATATGTAAATCGTTTACTTCGTAAGATAGAATATGCATTTAAAATTCAATTACAATTGTACAAATTGTTACAATAGCGCTCCATGAAACATTTGCTCAGCTATTTAGGTCCAGACCCCGGAATAATTCAACTATTAACCTTTTTATTTGTTCATTTACAGCGACCTTCTCTAGTTCTGCAACATGCAGTATTTATATGCAAGAAATAGCTCGTCGACCTTTCTCAAACCTTAAAAAATAGGTGCTATAAATCGTTCAGTGTACGAATACTGACCTAACCCTTCACACAGGCAACCCCATAAAGACATTTCGCTATTTTTATATCGACGACAGTAGGGAAGATTTATTATTCGAAGCAGCGATACAAATTACAAACTTGCGATATGAATAAGGGTTGCTTGCAGTCTTGTTCAGTGGTTAGTGTAAGTGGTAGCAAGTAAGAGACATTAAAGATCTTAACTTTAGGTAAGTTTTTCAATACAGTTACAAATTGGTTTAAATTGGAATAAAGCTATTATAACATGAAAAATAGTATAGAACGTAGCCAACGTTTGTGAATGGTGTATTGAAAATAGTTTTAATTATAAAGCGAAAAGTTATGCTCGTGCTGTCCCGAAAAGTTGATTTCTATATTTTACACTTATCCGGAATTTGGAAATTTCCAAACAACATTTTTAATAAAAAACATACGGGGTTAGCACAGAATTCGGAACGGCCGGATACCGTTGTTAGAATTTAGTTATGGCAAAAATTAAAAATAGCGAAATTATGTGAAACATTTTTATTACTCTATACCTTCCGTTGAATCATTTTAGTTTTCCGATATATTTGTATGTAAGATTCTAGTTTATATTATTTATGCATAGTTTCCATATCCTTTTCAAACCAATTACAAAATTTCAAAAAGTTAAATATTATCCTTAATGTAGATGTTCCTTTAAGTTTAAATTCTCGTAGACGTACCTTTAGATTCAGTGTCAGAGCTTGATGCAGGCTTATTGGTGTATGAATTATTCTATTCATGTACCATAATTATAACGCGTACAGTAGAGATTAAAAGCTGTTGTAAAAGGTTGCACAAGGTTCACTAGAGGATTCTTACGTGTAATGTCGGTCAGATAAGAACATAAGAGCAAGATGGCGGGGGCCGAGATGGCATGGACCCGCCACATAGCAGTTTTTCTGATTTTACTTTTGAAGTTACACTAAAATAAAGGACAGTGTCAAAATGATTAGATCCCCCTACAATACAATTTCTGTCCGGCCATGGAAACTTCCGTAATAAACTACATCAATTCCATTTAACTCCTTCTCCTCAGTGTCCTTGCAACAATCAATCTCTAGAAACCCCACAACACCTGATATACTCCTGTCCCCTAACCTCTCTACTACAAATCAACCTCAAGCAATCTACAAACATTACCCGTTCTCCCCACTTCCTAACATAAACTTCCTAGTCACCAACTACCCTCAAGAATTAAACCATTTCCTAAATGAAATCCTTTTAACCAAACAGACCACCCACAACCAGCGGCACTAACACACTTAATATACACTCTTGCAATTCACTACCACATCACACTTACACTCGCACTATGCACACAATCAGCCCCACTTTACGTGCACAGTCGACGACAAAGGTAGGGGCACAAATCCCCTTCACAAATCCCCTTCACCAAATCTTCAAGAACCCCGGTTGTCAGGAATTATGGATTCTAAGGTCTTAAACACATGTAAATAATATAATGTACGGCTAGTATGGGCTCTGGCCTAGGTATAGTCCACAATAAAGTAATTTATCTATATATCTATCAATGATTAGATGTACTGATCTCTGGTAATTGATGGTTAAAATGTATTCACAGCATTATTAGTTATTTATATGCGATAAAAATACCAGAAAATATTCCAATAATTAGATGTAGTCCCTGGTTATTAATGATTTGTATGTATTTACAGCTCTACTTTGGAAATGTGGTTCCACGTGTAGTATCACGAAGTTTTGTTTAATTATTTGCAAGAACAAGTCCGCTTATTATTAATGGTTGGCGGTTTGGGTCAACAACTGATATTTGTACGTTACCCTAAGTTGTGAAATAAATATTTCAGCAAATTGGATGTACACCGCCGGTGCTGGACTTATATAGTAAACCCTTTCCTTTAGTTGTATAAATCAAATCTTATTATGAATATTAGTGAATTCCGTTTGGCGTTACTAACTTTTAAAATTGCTGATACATGCTCCGCGAAGGTGATAAAATTTACGAGCAACTTTTATATTTATACATCTGCAGCAGTTTAAATAAGCTTTTGTTTGGAAATCATAATCTAAAACTTTATTGAAACAAATTTCATGTGGGGTGAATGATAAAAATAATATTTGTTCTGTGATAATTTTTTTGAATATTTGTTGAAACAAGTAATATTTATTGCGCGGAGGTCTTATAAATTTGTATATCGACTTACCTCCGCGTTGTTTTGTTGTTGTTCTAAGCTGCAGTTCCTATTCTTTCAACCAAGTAGACTGTATGCGAATTGAGTATGTGTTACGTTACACTTGCACTGTGTTTTTTAGGGGTTTCACAAATAAAATCTGCGGCACTTGACTAACTTACGGTACCGAACGAAAAACCGACGACGACTGTTCTGCTTCGATATCCATAAGAAAGTGTTTGTTCACCACTCTGTCCAACTTATTCACACATGCACAAGGAATTTTTATGGCAGGATGACAGTTTTACAATTAGATTTACAACTACGAATTTGAAGTAACTTAAAATTAACCACGCAACGTGCGACAAAGAGACCGAACATCCCGCCCACCAAAATAAGTATGAACTAACTTATTTTATATTTAAAAATAATTAGAAATATTAACTAAGAAACCTAACCGACAAACTTATATAATTGAAAATATGTGTACATACCATTAAATATGAAGTAACTGGCAGTAAACATAGTTTCACTGGGGGCGTTTAACTAACCCTTGGGATGTCTTGACTGTAGCTACCCGAACGATACCGTCTCTACCAGGGTGAATATCTACTACTCTTCCTAAACGCCACTGTAGAGGGGGGTTATTTTCTTCCTTTAAGAGGACAAGCGAATCAATAGGTAGGGTAGCGGAATTCTTCAACCACTTACCTTTCTGCTGCAACGTGTGCAGGTATTCAGCACTCCATTTCTTCCAAAACCCTTGTTGCATATGCTGCAACAATTGCCAGCGATTCAAACGAGAGGGGTTTATGGACAATAAATCTGGATCTGGTAACACCGAAACTGGTTCAACATTAAGAAAATGACCCGGGGTCAAATACGAGAAGTCATGCGGTTCGCAACTCAGTGCGCATAGTGGACGTGAGTTGAGAATCGCTTCGATTTGAATCAATACCGTCGAGAATTCTTCAAACGACAAAATTTGTTCACCGATAATTCTCTTTAAATGGGATTTTACCGATTTAATCCCGGCCTCCCACAACCCACCAAAATGAGGAGCAGCAGGAGGATTAAACACAAATTCGATTCCCTCAACGCCTGCCGAATGGAGCATCAATTGAGAAATTTCACGAGAGGCCCCAACGAAATTAGTACCATTATCACAATGGATTTGAATACATTTGCCTCTTCGAGCAATAAATCGACGTAAAGCACCCAAGAAAGCGTCTGTCGACAAGTTAGACACTAGTTCCAAATGGATGGCTTTAGTGCTGAAACAAATAAATAAGCAAATGTACGCTTTCAATGATTTTGCTCCACGACATCTATTCATCGTGACAGAGAAAGCTCCACCAAAGTCGACTCCCGTATGTAAAAACGCCTTACCTGGAGTTAACCTAGAAGCTGGTAAATCCCCCATAGGGGGCATAAAGCCACAGGGTTTACACGAAAACAACGAATGCAGGATTTCAGACATTGCCGAATAGCCCTTTTGGCGCACAAGGTCCAATAATTTTGAATTATTAAAAATTGTGTTGTTCGATTTCCAGGATGTAAATATCTTTCATGACAATCTGATATAATAAGTTCAGTCAACCGATGCGACCGAGGAAGCAAAATTGGAAATTTTGCATCATGCGACAACTCTGAGTTACGTAGGCGACCGCCCACCCTCAACAAATCATGACTATCTAGAAACGGACTAAGGCTATGAAGTTGTTTACTAACAAGTTTTCCAGTTTTAATATTTGCAATGTCTTGAGCAAAAACATTTGTTTGAACTCTTTTAATCAATAAATGTATAGCCTCTTGCTGCTGAGCTAGAGACAAACCATCAGAATATTTTGAACGCAAATCTGGACATTGAACATTACGAATGAAATGACGAATACAGGTAATAATCCTACAAATTTTCTGCAGGTTTGAAAATTTATCCAACAACATATCTAAGAAATTGTCAGACATAACGACTGTTAACGACAGAGTACGATATTCGACGTCCATCTGAGATGAGTCGATAAGTTTTGGCAGCGATGTTACTGGCCATTCTTCATTACGACGCACTAACCAGGAAGGTCCTGTCCGCCATAATGGACGATGAACCAACTCTGAAGCCAAAAGTGCACGTGAGGCACAATCCGCAGGGTTATCCTGGGACTTAACATAAAACCACGAAGATGGAGGAATACGTTCTTGAATATGCGAAATACGATTGCTAACGAATGTCTTCCACTTATGCGAGGAAGACCGAATCCAAGACAAAACAACAGTAGAATCTGACCACGCGAAAATATTACTAAAAGATAAAATATCTGTATAAGTATTTTTGACGAAATCTACTAAATCTGCCAAGAGTACGGCAGCACACAATTCGAGACGGGGCAATGAAACGCGATTAGTAGGAGCAACCTTTGATTTTGCGCATACTAATGACATGGTAATATTACCTTCTAGATCGAACGAACGAAAATAGATGACAGCTGCATACCCAGCTTCAGAAGCATCACAGAACCCATGCAACTCCACCTTTTTAAAATCATGACATAAAATGCGACGCGAAATCTCAATATTCGAAACCGCTGGCAATTCACCTAAAAAATGTTTCCATTTTTGTATGACTTCCAATGGAGGCTCTTGGTCCCAACCGAGACCTAAAAGCCAAAGATCTTGAACTAAACGTTTAGCGAACAGTACTACAGGTGCTATCAACCCGAGAGGATCAAAATTTTTGCGATAGCCGACAAAATATTACGCTTAGTGCAAGTGCGCTCTTCAACGTCTAAGTTGTATAAAATGCATCTGTAAGAGCACGCCACGAAAGGCCCAAAATTTTATTGAACCACTATCTTTATCTTGAAATGTAATTGCGTCCGAACTGGACAGGGACTCCCTCAAGTTGGACATCACTTCCGGGCAATTACTACTCCATTTTCTTAATTGAAAACCACCCTAGAGCAAATACTATTCAATTCACCAATTAATTGATTAGCAGCTTCAATCGAATTACATCCAGTGACTAAGTCATCAACATAGGTATCGCTCGCCAATACCGATGACGCGAAAGGAAAATTAATCGACTCTAACCTTGCCAATTCTTGAACAGTACGCAAGGCCAAAAAAGGCGACGACAAAACTCCATAAATCACAGTATTTAATTTAAAGTCCATAATAGGATCCGACGGAGAAAATCTCCAGACGATATGTTGATAATCACGATGAGTATCTTTAACCAAAATCTGCCGATACATTTGTTTAATGTCAGCTGTAATTACGATAGGATGTACACGAAAGTGCAATAACAAAACTGCAATGTCCTTTTGCAAGGCAGGACCAATAGCCAAGCTATCATTTAACGCCTTTCCAGATTGATCCTGACACGAAGCATCGAAAACCACCCGCAATTTGGTGGTAGTGCTATCACGCTTATGTACAGCATGATGGGGAATGTAATACATTTTCTCATGACCCGACGAATTTTCAGGCGATTTCACTGGAACCATGTGCCCGCTTGTCAAATAATCCTCCATAAATTTTTTATAATCTGAATACAATTCAGGATTTTTTAACAAACGACGTTCTAACGACAAAAATCTTTTAATACAAATTGATCTCGTACCCACGAATGAGGGTTCCGAAATTTTAAAGGGCAAGGACACTACAAAACGACCGTCCTTGTTACGTCTATAACTTTCCACAAATTGATTTTCACACCTTTCTTCTTCAGGAGAAATGTGTTTCTTGAAAGGAATATTTTCTAATTCCCAAAATCGACGAATGTCACTGTCTAAGGGCTCAACGAAAGCACACAACGACGTAATTGAAAGGAATATTTTCTAATTCCCAAAATCGACGAATGTCACTGTCTAAGGGCTCAACGAAAGCACACAACGACGTAATAGAACTATTCGGGAAACGACCTTTCCCGTTAACACCCAACCAAAGGTTGTTTTAATAGCAACTGGCTCGTTAGCGACACCCCAACGAGACTCGTTCAACAAAACCTGAGCAAAAAATTCCGCTCCGAGTAGCATGTCAATTTTACCAGGAACATTAAAATTAGGATCAGCTAAGGCCAAACCTCGAGTATGCGACCATTCCTTGACCCCTATCGACGACGAAGGTAATTGCTCACAAATGTTAGGTAAAATATAACAATCAACTCCATATGCTGGAGACCGTGCTCCCGAGGGGCTGACTACACACGATAGTGCACCAGACACCAACGACGAATTCAAGCCAAGTCCTTGAACAGTGACATTGGCTCTCCGTTTCCTTAAACCTAATTTCTGACGGCACCTTTCAGTCATAAAACTTTCCATGGATCCGTTATCTAATATTACACGAACAGATTGCAATGTTCCTGTATAATCAAGCACCGACACCATTGCCGTAGCTAACAGCGTGGTTGTGTGTTCTAATGATGTTGAAATCAACGAGCCACTACCTGCCACTAGCAGGTTGTTCATGCACAACCGACGACGACAGATTGTCTTCACTAGGTCTACTAGTAGAAGTAAGTCTAGGTGCCGCTCTCCGAGGAGACGCTGACCTTTGACGAAGGGTTTGTCGGCGTGGCGACACCGATTTTTCTTGTTTATCGAAGTGAAGCAACGAATTGTGCGACTAATGACATTTTCTACACGACCAATCTAACGTACAATTTTTCATCGAATGTGAAGTATTTAAGCATTTGATACAAAGATTTTTAAGCTTTACCACCTCAAATCTTTCTTGAGGGTTTTTTATCGAGAAACTGCTTACATCTATAAATAGGATGCACAGCTTGACAGAAACTACAATTTTTAACATCATTGGTGGTACCAACTAAAGAAGTTTTAGCCGAAGTGCTAACAAATCTTCCTTTTTCTCTTTCTTTAACGGAATCTCGAGATTTTAAGCATGTTCCTGAAGCAATGTCATTTATTTCCAACACCTTACATTGTTTTTCAATGTACGACCTTAAATCTTTGAACGAGGGAATTTCGTCATTATTTCCTAATTTGAAACGCTTTAAAATGTTTGTATCTAATTTTTTCGATAACAGATTAAACAACATGAAATCTAATAAATCTATTTCCATCTGCCTTAACGCGAATATATTTTCATCAAAACAACTAATTAATTGCCGGAGTTCCGCATGCGAGTCTGAGGAACTGACCTTAGGGCATTTTTCGAGAGCATTAAAATATCTTGAAAGTAATAGCCTCTTGGACTGAAAACGATTAGTAATGATTTTATAGGCTTCCTCGTATGCATAATCATTTAATGGCAAGTGTTTTATTAAGCCACGCGACGACCCATCTAATATATCAACGAGATGGCAAAATTTTTCAACGGGTGACAAACTGACATTATCATGAATCAACCGCTTATAAATTGCATTGTAACTCTCAAAATCTGAAATGCGTCCAGAGAAGCGTGGGACTGAAACATGTTTCAAGCGAATTTTACAATCTGACGAAAAAGAATTATTCATATTTTCCACCTTTGGCTTATTTTCTACCCGATCTAATTCGCATTGTTCAGCGATAATACGAATATCTAATAGATAATCATCGATTTTCACCCTAAGAGCCGAAAATTCATCCAATTGTTCACTTTCTTCATCAAAGAAAATATCCTTGCAAAAAGATTTGAAAAGCGTTTCAATCTGTTCGACACTTTTGATCGACGCTCTAATTAAAGCAATCGATACGTTTTCCGGTTGGTTGATTTTGCTGTATATATGATCCAACCTTTTAACTACAAATTTAGCTTCAAGAATAGCTTTATCAATTGATATAACCATATTTAATTAATGATTAATGAACGACAATAAAAATTAATGTAAAAACAATGCGTGACTCGAATACGCTAAATTACTAAATCATCTACGAAATTAAATTATTAATAGAAAATGCAACTAACTACAGTGCTCGCCCGACAAAGCTTTTAAGGTTTCAAATAAATTTCAACCCTTTTGTTATACAAGTTGCATGAACCCGAATGGTTGCTCCAGCTTGAAATGACAGATAAGGTAAAGATTTAGGATACAATAACCCTCATAAATAGTTTACATAAAAAGACACCGACGATCGACCCTAATCTTTGCCACAAAGGATAAGGAATGTATTGTAAAATCTACCGTTATAACCAGATGTTTTTATCATTCAATTTGCAAGCAAGATGTTCTTCTCTGTGTAACACGTTTAACCATAATAAAAACTTTCAACCAAGTGAACTGTATGCGAATTGAGTCTGTGTTACGTTACACTTGCACTGTGTTTTTTAGAGGTTTCACAAATAAAGTCCGCGGCACCTGACTAACTTACGGTACCGAACGAAAAAACCGACGACTGTTCTGCTTCGATATCCATAAGAAAGTGTTTGTTCACTACTCTGTCCAACTTATTCACACATGCACAAGGAATTTTTATGGCAGGATATAAGGGAACAAGGGATGACAGTTTTACAATTAGATTTACAACTACGAATTTGAAGTAACTTAAAATTAACCACGCAACGTGCGACAAAGAGACCGAACAAGTAATATGCACTGTATTTCTTTCAATCTAATTACTAGATCTGTAAATTAAAGAACTCATTAAAATAAATTAATTATAATTTGTCTGATAGCTTTTGAACAAAGTCAAAATTCAATTACGTTTTTCTTACTCCTTGGTAATGTATATGTGCGAATTATGCAAAGAAACTTTAAAACTTCACCAACATTATTAGGTCTTCAATCCTAGAACTGGTTGGACGCGTACCCTCATTGTTTTCAAGTCTGAGCTGACCTACACGTTTTCCTGAAATTCTCGCAGCCAACATATTTGATTATCTGTGTGCAAAAGTTTAATCTAGTTCTATCTCTTCGCCCCTTTTTTCCTCTCTCTGCTTCTAATATATACCGCACTATTCACTCACGCCTCAGTATGTTAGTTATCATCCTATCTCTCTTGTTTCTTACTGTTTTCCACATATTTCTTTCTTCTCCTATCATTTCGAGAACTTTTTTGTTCTTAAAAATTCATTATATATTTAAATTGGATATTGTTTTTAATAACTAAAGGTTTACAAAATGTGGATATAGGAAAACAAACTTAATTTATTCAAATTTATTTGAGCAATTCCATAGTGAACTGATAATTGGATATTATTCTGTGTATTTTATGGGGCACAAATAGTGACCCCAATGATAGTTTTTCCTCGTATGTTTGCCTCTCTTTCAGATTTAACCTGTTGCTGTTGAAGTTCAACATCTGACCATTTAAGTTTTTCTATTAAGTTTTGTTAGATCCAGTGGCGTCCCCCTATCTTGTCTTTGTTTTAATGGTCTTAAACCACGACTACTCCTATGCCCCCGCGTGACGTGAAATCAAGTTAGTTCGGAAGAACCTTAAGCGATTCTGTTACTTTCAGAGCCCCCTCCTGCCCTGCCCAAAAGCAAGGTTTATCTCTGTTCCTAAGGGATCCGTTACTTCTTACCTTTTACGTTAATATTTTATGTATATACGCTGTCCAGCGCTCACAACCTAAAACGTATAAGAACAAAAAGGGCTACACTGTTTAAGAATGGGATATATTCATATTTGCAGATGCAGAATAAAAAGCTCATCATCATTAGTTCTTCAATCCTGGAACTAGTTAGACGCGTACTTTCATTGTTTCCTATTCTGAACTAGCCTACATATTCCCTGAAATTTGCATAGCCTGCATCTATCACTATCTGATCTAGGTCTACTTCTATCTACTTTTTCCTATCTCTGCTTGTAATATATTCCATACTATTTCTCAAAAATGCCTTAGAACGTATTCTGCTCTTCTATTTCTCCTATATTTTTCCACAGATATCTTTATTCCTCTACTATTTCTATAACCTATTTGTTATTAACTTCGTCTATCCATACTATCATCCTCATACATCTGAAGCATAACATTCCAAAAGGTTGCTACCGTTTTTCTGTCTGCTTTTCCTGCTGCCCGTATTTCATAGGTATACTGTGCTGTGCTCCACACATATGCTTTCAACATTTTTCTTTTTGTTTCTATGTTTGTTGTCTTTGATCGTAGGTGCTGTTCTTTCTTGTTAGATGCAGTTCGGTTCCCGTCTATTGTTTTACAATTAAATACCCTATTTTTCCGACATTCAGTTGTTGTGGAGGTGGGTAAGCAGCTTGTGGCTGCCAAGTTCCCCCAGCTCTTGAACATTTGCCGATTTAATATTTTTTCCAATATATCCTTTCGCACAATGAAAAGCTATCGGCAGAAATATTGATATAATTTTAATTATTCGCTAGAAAACCATTACTATAGTAGAAACCACAAAGGCGACATCTACTTCAATACTTTTATTCGTATGAATTAAATTGGAAATTTGTAGTTCATAAAACGAAACAAATATTCCGATATTCCGATTCGGTAGTTTTCTTATCCCTATAGTAGGGGACAAAGGCAATTAAAAGGCGATTAGAAGACGCAGCAAGGGGCAGCAGCCTTGCTGGCTAGAAGATATTGGAGGAGAGTCGGTTGGTCTCGGGTAATCTTCAATAATTTACAAGGTTGTTGGGCGTTGGCCGTGAAATATACGGCTTTTTTGCTAAAATCTTTAAAAACTGCGTTGTGGAAAGATATGGGAACCTACCACAATAATCCCCAGGTATGCGTGGCCTAAAACACAAACTATATATGATGGAAAGCTCACAAGTAAAATTCTTGTCCGGAGGTAAAATACCCCCTCATTCGGATCTCTGGGAAGAGGTACTTGGGACTTGTCATCGTAAGAATTTAAAACAACGGTTTGAATTAGCGATAGGAACTTGGAATGTAAGGTCATTTCTTAAAGTAGATAAGTTAACAAATTTATTAGTTGAAATGAGAAAACAAAAGCTTGACATTTTAGGTATTAGTGAGGTGAGATGGCCAGATAGTAATGACTTTTGGAAAAATAATTATAGAATAATTACAACTTCTTTAACTAATGGACAGCCAGGGGTAGGAATAGTGTTAGGTAAAAGATTAGGACGTAAAGTTAAAGAGTACTTACAATTTAGTGACAGAATAATTATAGTTAGATTGAGTACGAATTCAATAGACACTGTTTTAGTACAGGTTTACATGCCAACAACTCAGTACGAGGATGAAGAAGTAGAAAAGGTATACGAGGATAAAAATAATATAGTGAGAAAAGTCAAGGGAGATGAGAATTTAATAGTTATGAATGACTTTAATGCATCAGTGGGAGAAGTTGGTGAGGGAAAAATGGTAGGAGAATTTGGGTATGGCAGACGAAATAATAGAAGAGAAAGTTTAGTTGAGTTTTGCCGGGAACATAGACTAGTAACTGTAGACACGCTATTCAAACAACATGTTAGGAGAAGATATACCTGGAAAGCGCCAGGTGATAGGGTTAGCTACCAAATAGATTATATTTTAGTTAAACAAAGGTTTAGAAACCATGTAATAGTTATCAAGGGGCTGATAACGATAGTGATCATAACTTAGTTAAAATGAAGCATAATCTAAAATTCCAAAAATTGAGAAAGGCTAAAAGAGAGGGATGGGATCTAGGTATGCTTAACGATAGTCAGGTAAAAGAGGAATGTAAACAAGTATTAGTAATAAAATCAAAGAGATAGCTATAGGAGGGAACATAGAAAATAGATGGAAAGAAAGAGAAAGGGCTGTACATGATACAACGCAGACTATAGGTAAAAAAAAGTAGTAACGAGAAAACCGTGGGTAACAAAGGAGATATTAGATTTAATAGAGAATAGAAAAAAGCTTGAACCATTCAGAGACTTGGATAGTTAAAGTATGCAAAAATATAATAAAATTAGAAATAAGATAGTACATGAGCGTAGAAAAGCTAGAAATAAATGGATGGAAGAGAATTGTGAGGGAATACCAGATGATTTGATAATAGATAAAACTGACAGAGCTTACAGGGCATTTAAAAAGTTTTTAGGGAAATATAGGAAAAATATAATGGTATTAAAGATGAGAATAATGAACTTTTAATAAATAAAGTTGAGGTAGCAGATAGATGGAAAATATATTTAGAAGATTTATATAAGGAAGACGATATGGATGATTTAGAGAACGACCAAGAAGAGGATGTAGAAATAGGGCTCTCAATATTAAGAGAGGAATTTGATAGAGCTGTTAGGGATTTTAAACTAAGTAAAATGCCAGCGATAGATGATATACCCGCCGAAATAATAGAATATGCAGGTCAGAAAACTTTAGATAGATTATATGAACTAAGTAAAAATAGTATATGATACAGATGAGGTCCCAATAGACTTCGAAAAAAATATTATTATCCCAATCCCAAAAAAGTCAGGAGCTGATAGTTGTGAGAATTTTAGAACGGTTAATTTAACTTCCCACGCTTCCAAAATACTAACAATAATAATTAAAAATAGAGTAGAAACTATGATTAAGAGTTATTTAAGCGAAGACCGATATGGTTTCCGTAAAGACAGAGGGACTAGAGAACCGATACCAATGATTTGAGTAATTTTCGAAAAAAGGTTACAAAAAATAAAAATACTCATTTCGCGTTTGTAGATTTAGAAAAAGCATTTGATAGGATTAATTGGATTGTTATGTTCAGGGTTTTGCGAAAAATAGGAATTTCTTATAGGGATAGAAAAATTATTTACAGTCTATATAAAAACCAAAGGGTAGTAATTAGGTTTAATGAAATAGAAATGGTGTAGACAGGGCTGTATACTATCTCCCTTGATTTTTAATGTTTATATTGAGGAAGCTATAAACTTAACTAGCGAGAGAAAAGAGATAGGTGTTAGTGTACACTGTACAGGGACAAAAAATAGACATGTTACGTTTTGCAGATGATATAGCCATTACATCATAGTTTAAAAAGGAGTTAGGAGAGTTTCTAAATATTTTGGATGAGACACTACAGAGTAACTATTGTATGAGAATTAACTCAGGAAATACAAAGATAATGACAAGTGAGTTACAGCCTAGTTCTAAACCAAAATTAAAAATAGGTAATACCGAGTTAGAGGAGGTAGATGAATTTTGCTATTATGGTAGTATATTTACAAAGGGTGGACGTAGCAGACGGGATATAGTAGATAGAATAGTTCAAGCTAGAAAAATGTTTTTAAAAAGGAAGACTTACTAATAGCTAACAGTATTAGTTTAGATAATACAAAAAGTTTCTTAAAGTCGTACGTATGGACCGTTCTATTATACGTTAGTGGGACTTGGTCAATTAAAGAGGTAAATAAGAAAAAGATAGGCTTTTGAAACTCGGTGTTATAGGAGAATGTTAAAGATTAGTTGGACAGATAGAGTAACAAATGAAGAAGTTTATAGAAGGATAGGTGAGGAACCGTATGTGGAAACAGTTAAAGGTCAGCAGAGATAGAATGATAGGGTACCAGTTAAGACATGAGGGACTATTTAGTAAGGTCATAGATTATAGACTACCAAATAAAAATAGAGTAGGAAGACCTAGACAAAGCTATATTAGTAAATTTATTAGAGATTTAGTTTGTGAAGGGTATGTAGACCTTTTTAGAGCTGCGTCAAACTGACCTTAAGAAATTTCAAAAACAAAAATAAATAAAAATTAGTTAACTAAACGTTAACATGACATATCTCACAGTTATTTAGCGGTCTGGCATGTTGGTAGCGATTCGTTGCTTAAGCCTTACTATGACATATAATTTAATAAACGTCACCATGACAAAACACACAATTAGTTAGCAGTCTGGCATGTTGGTAGCAATTCGTTGCTTATGCCCTGCCATAACATATAATTCAACACTTTTCCTTTTTTGGAGGGGATAACCAGGTAATATTTCATTTCCTTATAAATGGGAATCATGTTAACATGTTGGGGTTCTTTAACAACCATCAGGTTGCTAATATCTATGTAGAGCCAGGTAGATAGAAAAAAGATAGAAGAGTATAGGAAGACCTACACTAAGCTATATTAGTCAAATTATTAGAAATTTAGGTTGTGAAGGGTATGTAAAACTTTTTAGATTAGCACAGAATAGAAAAGAAATTAGAGCTGCGTCAAACCGACTTAGGTAAGGTCGAAAATAAAATGATGATGCATCACTATTCCGTACGTACTTGCATTAATAACGGCTGTAACTATTAGAAATTGATAAGAAAAATAAAACAAAAGCTCATACCGTTAACTTGTTTTATTTACAGGGTTTCCTTTCACGTATCTGAAACATTTATTCCCTTTTATACTGTTTGTGTTTGTTTTGTGAGAAGCCTGGCCAATTATTTGCTTATATAACTATTTGTTGATCTGTTTTTGAATTAGAGTAGAAGTTATGAACACTCTCTTCAGAGCATAAATCATAAATTTTTATGTTAAGTGATTTATATGAGGTAATATTCTGTATATGTTCATACTATCACTTTGCATGCTACTTATAGATCAGAATTGCTTTTATAATTCCAGTGATCAATTATAGGATTGCGCAGCAATATGTATATTAAAATTCCTAATAAACGAAAAGCTTCTGACATCAGTCGAAAATAATTTGGTAGGTTTTTCATTTCTTATTTATGACGTATCTGAGAAGCACACTGATGTGTTTACCTTTATTTGAACTGTCATCTGGATGGAATTGTGTTAACTATTTAAAATCCACATAGTTAGAATATTTTATCGCAAGGAATGAAATGGCTATAATCACATCGTATACAAATTTCTTTCTTCTTGTCTGTCTTGCTTTGTAAAACCTCAGAGCTTGTTCAAATTATTTACCGTGAGTAATCTGTGTCGCCAAATCATAATTTTTTCATTTTGTTATTAACCATTTTATGACTGATAAATAAATACCTCGAGAGCGTTCTTCAGAATAATTAAAAATTCGGCTGAAATGAAAAGCAAGAATCATTTTTAAATTCTAAGCATCAGCAAGGAGCTGTACAACAACCTGCAAAAAACAATCGGAAACTAATGTTCTACCCACGCTATTAATGTCTAGTGTTTTGTATTTATTTTGCAATAGCGATATCATACTAAAAGAAGTACTTGACTAAGTTGTTATAACACAACAATATTGAACTTAGCTTCAAAATTGTTTTATCTTACAAATTTTTGATCGTGCTTTTGAGAATCAATGTCATTTGTAGTTAGACGACATTAATTAAAGATAAATTTGGAAAATAAAATTGGTATATAAAACTCACATATAATTGTAAAACTTATTTTAATTGCGGTTCACAAATAACCATGAAATTATTTAGACAATACTTCTTACATAATTTAAGTATTAATCTTGTTGCTCTTTCGTCTACTAAATTCTACAAACTGCAGCATTTATATAAAGTGACAACTCCTAAATCTTCTTCAGGCTTAAAAAATGAGTGCTGTAAACCGTAAAGTGTACGTATACTGACCTAACTTCACAAAAGCAGGGCCATAAAGATATTCCCCCATTTTTATATTGAGGACAGTAGAAATGATTTATTCTATGAGGCAGCCATACAAATTGCAAAACTTGTGGTTTATAAAAGGGTTGCATGCAGTTATTGTTGAATAGTTAGTGTAAGTGGTTGCAAGCCAGAAGAGCTAAAAATCTTAGCTTTGGTAAGTTTTCAACACTGTTATAAATCGTTTATATTCGAGTGAATATCCGGAGGTTATTCACTGCAGTCAGCGTTTGCGAATGGTGCATTGCAATCAGATTTAGCTATAAAAGAAACGATTAAAGCGGAGCCGCTAAGAAAGTGTCGATTTAAGTATTTACACATTTTTGCGACACTTTTAGATCTCGACAATAAATAATTTATGTAATATATTCTTGTTTCTTTTTACTTCCTGTTTAATAAAAATGATATCTATTATATCTACTAAGTTTTTTAGTGAGACACTAATATATATTTATATTTTTGGATGAAGATTAGAAATCTACCGTCACACATAGCACAGTTTGAATTATTTTTCAGTACACCAAAATTAATAACTCAAAAACTAAAAATTTAAAAATCAAAAATAAAAGAATTGTGGATATAATGAAATTAATTATGTCTTGAAAATAACTTGGAATTCTAATTCGACTAGAAAAATGTTGAGATTGCGCTTTGATTCCAACTTGACAGTGATGGACCCGCATTAGGTTTCTAGACGTGGTAAGAAACGGCATGTTACAGTGCTATGGTTTGTGATTCCAAGAATATCTTGATTTTGTGACATTAATAATCTTTACTTTTCTTTTTACTGCTTTTTTTACAAATAAGCAAAATTGTCAAATTTTTTAAGCTGTTTTTGTCGCATGACAAAATTTTGAAATATGCATGGTGTCCCATTTTCAAAATAAACAGTAAGGGTTTTCAATTAAACAAATATTTCAAAAATAAAAATACCTCAAATAAATTCAATATAATTTAACTGTATCTCAAATCTGAACTTGAAAATATTACTTTGTAAAGTCCCTGAACTGTATTAAATGTTTGAATTAACCTGTAGAGCTAGCTGGAACAGCAACTTTGAGAAAACTATATCAATTATTGCACTTGATTTGAAATCAGTTGTAAAAGTTACACCTTGAAAGGCAGTCCCTTTCAAAAGGTTAGAAAGTTATCTAAAATTTTGTAAAATTTTGACTACTTTTTATAACATACTTGTTAAATTAATATCGGGGATGTAATCAACTTAGGCAAAAATGACAAAAATGGAGCTCTTCTCAATCCATTCAAGCTTTCGATAAATTAGTTTTCCTCATCAAGAAACTGCAGTTATGTGAATTACAAATTTATTATTAAAGGCGTATTTAGATTATTTCCTATACACGTACTACGCTGAAGCATGATGATTATTTTGAATAACTGTCAGTTCATTACAATCCGTCGTTATTCAAAATAATTATAATGCTTCAGTGTAGTACATAGATAGGTTCAATAAAAGTAGGTATTTTAATTAATTAAATTAATTAATTAATTAAACTATACAAGAAAGAAGAAAACAAAGTTATTGATTACAATGGTCCTAGGACTTTTGAAGGGTTATCTAAGTTTGTAGAGTCAGGTGGTGTTGAGGATGGTGCAGCAGAAGAGCCAGTTGAAGAAGAGACTGAAAATGATGATACTGCACGGCGAGATGAATTGTAATTGTAGTACTAACATATTTTTGTTCGTTTTCTTTTAATGATTATGTAGTATTTAATTAAATTTATTATATATTTTATAATTCACTTATTTGGAATTTTCTAATCAAGAATGTTATTTCTTCGAAAGCGGGAACTGAATAAAACGGATTGTAACCATTGAAACGATTTAAAACATTAACTTCATTGTTTGTGCCATTTCGAACAATGAAGTTAATAATGTTTTAAATAGTTTCAATTGTTACAACAACACATTTAGTTCACATTCGAAAGAGAAAATAATAAATGCTCCATTTATGGGCATGAAGGTGATAAGAAGTGACAATAATAAGATCCTACTTAACTGGTACCAAAAACCTATTCTTTCTGGTAGATATATAAACTATCTCTCTAACCATAGTATAGTTTGCAAATCAATGTACTTCTAGGTTTAACCCTCCCGTAAGGGGCAGAATTCTGGGGCGTGCAATACAAAAATATTTTTCGTACGTTTTGTTTTGTATGGCTACCCTTAACAAAGTTCTGTCAAAAAACTGTCAAAATTTGCTTTGGATTTTGTTTTATTGGGTGGTACATATTTGTACCAAAGAAATATTCAGCAGTTAAAATTTGTAAAATGTTTTCTGGTACTTATGTGAACCACTTTTTTAGTTAATGTTGTGTGAATGATAAACCAAAAAAATTCATTGATACCAACCAAATACCTTTTCAAATGGGAAAAAACAAGCATACTTATACAAAAAATTCATTTATTTTAAAAGAAACGGCTGGGATATACCAATTACTAGTTTCTAAATAACAACACTAGTAAAAACTAAACCTACATGTACAAAACGAGACAGTACTTTCATCAGACATAATAACAATTATTATGATTTATGGAAAGACACAAAACATTTTAAACACAATGCAATGTTACATGCGACACAAATTATATTAGATCTCTGTTGTTTTTTCAATGTGCTGCAATAACAACACCTTCTGCGAGTTCCTTTTACCGACAAATGTTTTCCGACAATATTCAGTCAAGTAAAGTTTTGAACTGTAACTCTTCCATCAGGATGGTCTCTTTTTCAGCCACGACCAAGCTGTGCAGTTGGTCCCGGCTTGGTTCTGTTAGAAAAAGGTCCTATGAGTTCTGATGCCAACTCTGATCTAAATTGAAGGTGTGTGATAGGCTTCTTGCAATCAGTAAGTTGCTTAATTGTTGTTTTATACAAAATGTAACTGTTTACAATACAGGAGTCTAAACAATAAAAAAATATTCATATTCACCAACGCCTGCTCTTCCAAGAATTACTGTAAGAGGAAAGAAACTGATCAAAGGGATCTACGCCGCCCATGCGTATGTTATACTCAAAAACACTTTTCAGGCAGTACCAATTTTCGACTTCCCTCTTTCTGAGTTCTAAGTACTTGTGCGCGTTTCTGAGGGTTGTGCATAGTACTAACAACGCAAACGCATTTTCTTCCTCTATCTTTCCATTTTGATATGGAAATGTTTTTATCTATAACCCCAAACATATTCTCCAACTTTCATATTTTTATGTGCTTTTAGAATGTTTTGCAAACTTTTATCTTGTTTGTCGTATGGTGACACAACTAAATAACTTTTTGGTTAATAGATTATTTGCAATCGTGATTGAAGAAAGAAAATTCTCTTACAATAAAGAGTATCCAAAACCTTCAAACGCTAGTGTTAACTTGTTAATCACTCTTTCACTAAGACTCATATTTTCCTAAGCATTTTTCTCGGTTCTTGTATAAAGAGACATTTCTAAACAGTACCCTGTTACAGCACATGCAATTACCCAGATTTTGAAGCCCCTTTTTATAGGTTTCATTAGCATGTACTATTTTATGCTGCTGCTGTCTTTGTACTTGACCATCGATTCGCCAATTGACCGATATCGCGAAGGATCAAAAACCAGTTTAAATCTTTTCGAGACGTAATTTAAGAAAGCTCAAATTTTTTATTGTTTATCATAACCCTTCTCCCCTCTTTTAGGCATAGCATTGTTATAGTTAAAATGTAAAAGCCTGTTATTTTTAAAAACCTTTTTAGAGGCATAATATGTTAAATGCTTGCAACGCTAAAATTTTGATTGCTGCTCTAGTAAAGTCACATACTAGGCAAAGAGTGAAATCCCATAATAATTAACTTACCAATATAGGCCTGCAATTCTTCTACAGTCAGGTTTAGACGCTGGTTGTTTTGTGCTGCATATAAATTTGATTGGTCAACAACGTATTGAAGAAAAATTATGGTTAAAACATTTAAGAAAATCCATTTTGGACTGAAAATGTTAAATTATGCATACTTTGTTATCCCAAATCAACTCTCGAATTTACAGTCTACAAACACTTTTGGTGTAGACGATTTTCTACAACAGTCAGACTTCTCTTCAACGCTAGTGTTTTCATCACTAGAGCCATTTGAACTGATGTTATCGTGGCCAAGCGGTGAAGTAGTAAGAATTTCAATTTCATTTATTACAATTTGATCAGCCCAATCGGAACATGATGAAACTGGACTCAAAAAGGAAGCATGGGCACTAGAACAGTTTGAATATGATAACATGGGGATGTTGTCGTCGGCATAGTCATCACCCCCGTCTTAAGAGTCGACTGCCATATTATCACTTATGGTGCTTAGTAGATATTAAACATGTTCTGGATTTTTCAAATTATAATATGGTAGTTTATTCATCTAAAACACGCAGCTATTTTAGAACTGTGCCCTCACAAATACTGCACTAAAACTTAATAACCCCTACTGATTTTTTAAATATTTGTAAAAATCTATAATATTAAAAATTAGCATGAAAAACATAAAGGTGTACAAAAAATTCAAAATATAGGTATTACTTTGTAAACACTGTGTAAATGTGAATTTTCCGGGTACATATTGGTACCACTTACTTAACATCAAATATTATCTAAGCCAAGGAGTGTGTGAGAAATTTCAACCTACAACAGTAATTTGTACATATTTGACATTGATAAACAGTAAACTATTTCCGTGTATATATTTTGATTTTGAATATACAGCTGAAAAACCATGAGTGTGTTCAAAGCTGTTTCTAACCTCAAATCAAGAGATTAATATTTTACATTAATTGCAATTACGTTGAGTTCATTTGATAGTAGAACTAACAAATATACAAAATAATATACTACTTACATTTTCACTAAACTTTGCATAACTTTTAACGCATAAAACAAAATAAATGTAGATGATAACCTGTTTCTAGCAACCTGATTCATTGGTACAAATATGTACCACTTTATGACAGAAGATCATATTAGATCATCTATGAGGCGTATTGTACATCATATGGTTTATATTTGCACCTGTGAACGTTCATTTGACTAAGTCAGACTATAAGGTCGATTTGTAGTCAGAAAATAGTAGAGTAATTGACCGTAAATGACAAGTGGTACAAATATGTACCAAAAATCCTTAAAGGGTTAACGAACAAAATATTAAGAATTTCTCATCCTACTTTTTATAAGAAAGTTTAACTATTCTATCCAATACTATAATCAACAATGACTTTTCTAAACATATTGCTAATAAGTTGGTATTTAGTACGAGTACTGTAAATTAACGTCCAATTTGCGAGGAACCTACAGACACGATCATACACAAAGGTTACCGTTAATAGTTTAACGCCCAAGTTAATAAACATTTTGCATGATAAGTCGACGATTATTTCAAACTATAATTCAACCACTGTTGGCAATCTCTTTTCAAAACTGAAAGACAAAACTTTTATACTGAACAACTGTTTATTCCGTTCCATGCCAAGGCTGTAATTAACTGTACGTTGGTCAGTTACCTCAATGGTTGGGTTGTTCAGCATAGGATCGACTGTCAATTAAAAAGAACTCATGTGCGTTATCGTGTCATACTAAGGACGCCAATCATCTTCCAAATTTTTAGAATTAAAAACATTTTAGACAAAGAGAATTCTTTCAAGGGTAGACAATTTTTGGAAATGGCTCACATTGCGAACAATGCGAATGCATTGAATTTTAAACCTGACACAAGCAATTTGAGCACCATATAGAAAACCCAATGATATCATATAAACACATGTTTTCTTTTTTATACACCCCGGATAAGTTTATTGTGTTTTATATTCCTTGATAATTAAATATAAATGAACTATTAACTGTCAGGCTTGTTGTAATTATTTAATAAGTTAGTGCATTGTGTGACTTGTTTAGTTGTTGTTAGTGCTTATATTCCATTTTTTTAAATCTTTATATGTATATGTTTATCTACACAATCTTAACCCCGTATTTTAACATATAGTTTTGTATGTGACATTATATTGTTCCATCGTCAGAGGTAACTACACTCATTTATTTTTTATTACCCTGATGAAGACTTAAATAGATCGAAACCTTGGTAAAAAACAAAAGTTTTATTACTAGTTGATGATCAAAAACCTGTAATTTATATTTCTATTTGACACACCTGATTGCACAGTAGTTTTTATAACGGTTAGTTTGAGAAATGTCATTAAACGGTTTTCTACGATTCGAGTACCACAATAAAGCTTTTTATTCCTAAATGGGTCCGCAGTAATTATATTTTACAAAAAGTAAAATATTATTGGCGAAAACGACGTTAAAATTATCAACGTAATCGCTTACGTTCGTCAGAGTGCGTGAATAATACCGATTTCAAAAGAAGTATGACAAAGTGATCGGTCATTTCTAATTAAGTATTAGTAGTAGTATAAAGTGTTATAGAGATTGATATATTTTTGCAAGTTTTTGTACCCTTTAAGGTCATTCGTTGTATAACCACGTAACGTCACCAAGCCGAGTCTACTACTTTCACTTTCACTTTTTCATATATGAATCCTACAAAACCACATTATCATCTCAACCAATAGGAGAGCTCATATAGTACAGATACCAATCATTGGATATCACAAACACTAAGTAAGAAGAACAAATCAATAAAATTTATTAGACCATCTATACATAGCAATGATCAGCACTTTTTCTATATTTACAGATACAACAATAGTATCAACTTTTAGATATGTTATATAGAAACGCTTATATCTAAATATATGAGTAATTATGTATAAAAATTACGTATATACAATATAATTTATATTTAAATTAACATATAACAATATATACCTAATAGTGAATGAGAGCTAGTATATCAATAATTGTATATACTATTATTAAATGTATCATAACAGCATCTATATTTATTATATGATTATATTTTCAGCTTATATTCTAATACTATATAATACAATTTATATCCTAAAAATAAATATTCCATATGACAGTGTAATCGGCGTCCATTATGAATAGTGTCCAATAGGTAAGGTTAAATATGAACCTGAAATTTAGTGACGCTTGTCGTCGTGCGGATTTAATGCGAGCTTCTCCTGAACGATGGTGTGAACTCGATGAACTCGATTGAATTAACTTCTGTGTAACAAATACCTCTTTAAAATCTACTACGCAGTCGACATAATCATCAAAAGTAATTATACTCTTATTATGAATTTTTAATTCCTTTTATCTTCTTGGTTATGCCGAAATTTTTGATAACGAGCGATTGTGAATATGAAGCATCCTCCTCTAGTAATCGTGAGAATTTAGCCTGCTCTACCTCCGATCTCTTATAGATCTTTATTACATACATCTTTGACCGTAATCTAATAAAAACAGTCATAACCCGTTTGTTATTTTCGTCCTTCATCGGCCCTAATACTTTCTTGTTAACCAAAGGAATTTCTTAAATGTTGTTGGAAGGATAGTCAGAAGTATCAAAGTGTCTATTGCAGTTCCGCCTCATTGCCTCATAAGTATCATGATATATATTAGACTATTGGTGTCCGTGTAGACAGTATGGCATCCATCTCGAAAAGCAGCATTCATATACCCATAATGAAAATAGAAGATAGCTAAATTTTGCAATGACAATTATTGGCGTATTTGAGTATGGTACATCGAAAGGCGTAATTTACATATTGGTCCATATTGGTATGTAGTGCCTTTTTGGTTTTTTAACGATAACAAGAAAACGGTTGGAGATAGCATTTAATAAACGTAATGCGCGCACGAACTTATCGCCGAAGTGCGCGCGCACAAGCGTACACACACACATACGCGCGCGCGCGTACATACTAGACGATTACTTTATTGTATAACAAGCGGTTGGACAACACAAATTATACGCGCATTTATATCAAATCTATAAGAGATCAGAAATAACCTTCCGATAAGAGTTCTACCGGCTGTAATGTCGACCATCCTTTGACAGTCAATATGTATTTTTTTAAAGCTAATGTTTATATCTTTTTTAATTTAGGACTAATACTAATTTTGTTTTGGTATGTGTTCCGATAGTTTCAAGACGAACATAATCTTGATCTTGGGTAAGTGCTAAGGAGCTATAGACTACGCAGTACAAATTCGCTATTTGAAATTGAAATGTAAATATTATATTTTATTAACTTTTTAAGTGTAGTTTTGCACTTTAAATGATTAACTGCCTTACTTAAACTTAGGATTTCTCCACTGGATTCGACTCGATTCTGACTCGTCGAGTATTTAGGTAGTTACTCGGATTCTGGACTCGACTCTAATACTCGACGAGTAAAAATTTTTAAAATTAAGCAAAAGTCAGCCAAATGAAAAGGTACACGTATGTAAGAATGTTTTGATCAATTTCTAGATTTGTTTTTTTTTAATTATTGGCACTATTCCGGGCATTAATAAAGGCTTGTCTTCACTTTCCATTGTTATTGATTAAAGTCAAGCTTAAACGAATTGAATTATTAGAAAATATTGAAAAGGGAGTTGATGAAGATATAAATGTAAATTCAACGAATTTGTGCAAAACGCTTAAAGATCCAAAACTTGTACCAACTAAATAGGCTTTAGATTTCGACACAATTATTAAAAGGATTTTACAATTAGTATAAAAACTTCACAAGATCAAAAATTGTCTAAGAACTATTGATAATTAGAAATTATTGACCATGGAGGAAGAACTTCATTTAACTTTGAAAAACGTAGTTGAACCTGCCAAAGAATTCGAGATTCATAACAAACTTAAACAATACTTTTTACTTTTAAGAAATACTGGAAACCCAACAAGCAATCTTGGTGACCTGTACAACGCATTTTCCTCCATAAAACTAACTTCAACTTCTAATGAAATAACATTTTCGATAAGGACAGATTTTGGCCGACCATTAGATCAAAACTTGCTGACAAGTCTCTCAATTCGTTAGTATTTGTCAAAAATTTTTACTTTAAGACAAAAAGAAAGCAATTAAATCGAATAAAATAAATGTTCAAATAGCTATATCTAGTTTTGAAGATTAATTTTTGAAAATAAATAAATAGATTAATAAATAAATTTGAGTACATTTTCTTTTTAATTTCATGCCACGACCACAAATTTAACAAATTTTAGTAATCCGTTTGTGTTAAAAAAAACTTCAGTTACGAGAATCGTTATTAAACTCCAAAATATTACACGTTTTCGCGGATTGATTTAAGTTTAGATTTAGATCCGGCTTTTCTAAATGGACCTGCACCTTGAAGAAGTTCTAGATTACTAGAACGGTGGATTGGCTTGCGCGTTCTAATGAGCTAAAGAGCCAAACTACAGGTCCAACCAAAGTCGTAGGGTCTTTAGTGAGGAATTATTATGCAGTGACAAAAGATAGATATGCTTAGATTTGCAGATTATATAGCGGTATTAGAATCTAGCAAAGAAGGGTCAGAAGCTGCTCTTAATGAAACAGTTCTAACAGAGAGATACGGTATGAAAATCAACAAAAATAAAACTACAGTTCTAGTATGCAAAGGAGGGGAAAATAAGTCGAAAATAAAAATACAAATAGGTAACAAAAACTTACAAGAGGCTAAGGATTTCTGCTAACTGGTAACCCAATAGCGCAAGATGGGAAGAGTGCACAAGTTATAAAACAAAGATTAGCACAAGATCGTGCTACATTTAACAAGAAAAAGCAATTACTGTGTTCAAAGATAACAAACATAAAAACAAGGAAAATATCGATTAAAACAAATGTGTGGAGCACAGCACTGTACTGCTGTGAAGCCTGGACAGTAGGAGAAGTAGACAGGAAAAAAATAGAAGCCTTTGAAATGTGGTGCTACAGACGTATGATGAAGATATCACGGACAGACAAAAAGAACAAAGGGGTACTAGAAATGGTAGGAGAAGAAAAAAATATGGAAAACAGTTGGGCAAGAAAGGTTTTATTGCTTCACAAATAGGATTGGAAGTCGACTCTTTCTGATATTGATTTAGGGTTTAGTTTATTAACAATAATTAGCTTAGCAAAAGAAAACACTTCGATTGGACATGTATGTAGAATAAAACAAGCGTGCTCGGTTAACGTATGTACATTTACTTCATTTGTTACTTTAATTAGAATAGTACAATAGCCGCGCAAAGCGAGGCATTTAAAACACTAGAAACAATTACATATTCATTTAGAATGATTGCTCATAGGGAGCGTTACGAATAGTAATATTGCGCGACCGCTCTTGACCGTATTTTATACAGAACTGTTCACCTTAACGAACGACGTTACCCCTATGAGGTCTAGTCCAATTAAAGGTGGGGTGCGTTGGGATATTCCTAGATTCTAACCGCTTGAACGGTTTAACCCAGGTGAAGATAGATTTGTAAATTCGTAGAAGCGGCATAAAATCCTAACAACAGTAAAATACAAGAAAAATAGGATAATAGGCCACATACTAAGGCGTAAGGGAATAGTGTGAAATATATTAGAAGCACAGATAGGATAAAAGAGAGGTTGAGATAGACCTAGGTTAGACTACTGCACACAGACAGTGAAAGATGTAGGGTGTAGGAATTTCAGGAAATGTGCAGGCTAGCTCAAAATAAAAATTATTAGAGGTACGCGTCCAACCAATTTGAAGATGGAAAACCTAATGACGAAAAAAATAACTGTACTTAAACCTGATGATTATTATAAGCAACTACAGGTATTGGTTTTGCAATACTCTTAACTAATGTTAATTGTGCAAAAGAATTTACTGGAAAACTATTAATTCGGCAAACGTCTAAGAGTTGGGGGATCCTTGGTAACCACTGCCTGCTTAACCCCCTTCTCATGCCTTAAATTTGGTATTCCAATGCTTCATCCGAAGCTAGTACATTGGCCAGGAAGGAAGTTTCTTTACCTGGAAAATTTGAAATTTTGCCGAACCCTTGCTGTTACAAGCAAGCTAGAGATCTTTAACGTGAGTGACAACACTCACACACGGGACTTCCATTTTATCTCTCATCCGAACGAAGGCGTATTTTTATGAAAAATGCTCGCCTAACATTTTTCAAGCGGACCGTGTCGGGATTTCCCTTCTCATACCACTGAATACTGGTGAAATAGGTAATATAATTAGGAAACAACAGAAGGGGTACCAAGCTGTACCAAGGCTGTGGGAATTTCTGGGAACGGTGTAGGTCAGATAGAAATAAGTGAAGATACGCGTCCAATTACTTTCAAGACGGAAAACCTAATGACGAAAAAAATAATTGCACTTAAATCTGATGATCATTATAAACAACTACAGTTATTGGTTGCAACTAATGTTGATTGCACGAAAAGATATATTGAAAAACTAATAATTTGGTAAATGTTCAAGTGTGGAGAGATCTTGGTAGCCGCAGTTTGCTTAACCCCCTTCGCATACTACTGAACATCGGGGAAATAAAGTATATATTTATAAACAATGGAAGGAGAACCGAACTGCATCTAACAAGAAAGAGCAGCGGCTATGTTCGAAGACATTACATGTGATTTTGCAATGCTCCACCCGAAGGTACTACATTGGCCAGGAAGCGAGTTTTTTTCACCTTGAAAATTTGGAATTTTGCCGAACCCTTGCTGTTCCAAGCAAGGTAGGGATCTTTAACGTGCGTGACAACACTCACACACGGGACCTCCATTTTACCTCTCATCCGAACGAGGGTGTATTTTTATGAAAAATGCTCGCCTAACATTTTTCAAGCGGACCGTGTCGGGATTCGAACTCGGGACCTTGGGCGTAGTAGTCACACACATACCACTACGCCACGGAGCCGCCTTATGTTCGAAGACATTACATTTGATTTTCCAATGCTCCACCCGAAGGTACTACATTGGCCAGGAAGCGATTTTTTTTTACCTGGAAAATTTGGAATTTTGCCGAACTCTTGCTGTTCCAAGCAAGGTAGGGATCTTTAACGTGCGTGACAACACTCACACACGGGACCTCCATTTTACCTCTCATCCGAACGAGGGTGTATTTTTGTGAAAAATGCTCGCCTAACATTTTTCAAGCGGACCGTGTCGGGATTCGAACCCGGGACCTTGGGCGTAGTAGTCACACACATGCCACTACGCCACGGAGCCGCCTTATGTTCGAAGACAACATACATAGAAACAAAGAGGAAAATAAAGTTGAAAGCATATGTGTGAGCACAGCACAGTACGTCTATGAAATAGGGGCAGTAGGAGAAACAGACAAAAAAAACGGTGGAAGCCTTTTAGAATGTTGTATTTCAGATGTATGAGGATGATAGCATGGACAGACAAAGTTAATAACAAAGAGGTAATAGAAATAGTAGAGGAATAAAGCTATCTGTAAAAAGCAAAAAAAAAAGTAGGAGAAATAGAAGGGCAGGATACTCTCTAAGGCATTTTTGGGGAATAGTGCGGGATATAATACAAGCAGAGATTAGAAACAAATAGGTAGGGGAAGACTTATTTCAGGTATTGCATACAGATAGTGAAAGATGCAGACTGCAAATTTTGGAGAACTGTGTAGGTTAGCACAGAATAGGAAGCAATGAGAGTACGCGTCTAACCAGTTCCGGGACTGAAGACCTGATGATGATCATGATTAGATCCGTACTCAACTCGGACTTGATAAGTTTTTAAAATCCGGGACTCGTACTCCCAGAGTCCTAAAACCCGAATTTCCATAAACCCTCCTAAACTAGGATTTAGTTTGCTGTTTTGATACAAATCACATTAAACTTAATTTCGAATTGCATTGTAAGGTATACTTTCATGCAAAACTTAAATAAATATTTCGATTCACAGGTTCGGAATCCGTTCGCAACCTTATGTTTCCTTTCTTTCAATTATTAGCCTTATTTAAGATAATATTTAAAAAACTGGTAGTATGTTTGTATGTTTTACTGAAAACTTCTGCCATTTTACTATTTGCCGTTTTATGTTTCTCCGTGTATTCGATGTAGTTTACGTTATTACATTAGTTTAAGCGGCCTTTTAATTTTTTCACTTTCTGTAAATTTAAATCAAATTTGCTACATTAACTTGTAGTTAGTATTCGCTTGTGCATCCGAGTAATTTTTACAACTTTTTTTCTGATTTTTGAATCTATTTAAAACTAGTATGTGATCTATTTGAAACACATTCACATCACAGGATTTTGCTATGGTTATAACTAGTGTTTTATAATTTTTAAACAATGTACTAGCTGCAGTAAATCTGCTTCTCATGCAGATCTCTAAAAGCTTATTACCTCTATATCATTTCTCTCTCCTAAGCCAAACGCTCCTACTATTCCTCCCTCTCTCTCTATTTTGACCTACAACAGTATCAAAATTTCTTGGAACTTAAAATGTCCTTTTCTTTCTAGCACCTCAAATTACATCGTGAATTGAATTGTGCATTCTATCAATTTCCTAATTTTTACGGTCTGATGTGGGCATACCTGAACTCACACCGTGTTAGTTAGTTTATCTAATTATCTTATTACAAATCGTGTTTTACTTTTCTTGCTGTTTTCAGCTTTATAATAAAATCCACTCCTGCATGACTATTACGTGAGCCTAATGGATGAGAATAAATTCAAACCACAAGTCCACTTCTGCTGACCACTTGACTTGTCCAATCCTACACTCAAGAAATCCTTGGCGTTTCACGCTCCGATTCGTAGCGTATACTTGACCTTTGGCGGTTTCTCTCGCTTTCTGTCTCCTCTATTTTCACGTAGCTTTTTTTGCAGAGTCCGAATGGGAACGTTTTAACAAAATAGGTTTTCATCGTGTAATTAGGTTCCTACCCACCTAGGTGTATACATAATTATTGTAGATCACTTCGTATTTGTTGTTATTTCCTGTTCTTTTAGAAATTGCTGTTTCCGGAAAGTAAGAAGGTGTGCTTTTTTCATTTACTTTCTACCGATGGCAATACAAGGATCTCGGGGATATTTGTGACAGGGAAAGGAAAACTGGTATAGTTGGTAGCGCTTACGACAGGTAGGGCAAGCCCTAGGAATCTCTACCTCGGTCCTAGGCGGGCGAATGTGTTCAATTAAAAAAAAAGGCAAAAATAAAATATAACACCAGCCTTTTTAAAAACTATATCAACATTTCAACGCCCAGTACTTGAGGTGCGTCGCTTTAAAATGATATTATTTTTCGGATTATGTTAAGTAATTTCAAACCAATTGAATTAAAAGATTTAAAAAAATGTTAGAAGGTAGATGTTATTTTGTATAAAAAAGTGTTTTTATTTATAGCTAATAAATTAATAATCGTTCTTGTGCTTTCTCATCATTCTCAGATAAATAGTCGGTACAATATGTCGGTACGGCCATAAAACTTTGTGATCAAATAAATTTCAGTGAAATTCCATTCCTGAACGATTTCCTACCACAAAATCAATTTCGAACAAAGGTCAACGTCGAGAAATATTCAAAGCGCAGTAAATTTATTATTAGTAATTTAATCTACAAAAGAAGATTATAATCTAGAAGGTCTGTGGAGAATCGAGTAATTCCTTGAGCGGCTCTAAACCACATCAACCTTCATCATCACGTATGATGCAGTAACGCATATAAAATGCACATTGTAATTGCCCAGCTTGTATGCGTCAGACGTCTCTACCTTAATATGAGACCAGAATATTACGAAATTCACAAAGACAATAATAAATATAATTTCCCATCACGCAACATCATAGATTATGATTCAGAAGCCATCATACTCATATATTCAAGGGAGAACACGAATAAGGGTCGAAGTTTGAACGAACGGAACGGATACCCTCAACCCTCAGTCAAACGATCCCCCGTAAATATAACGATATAACCGTGATAGGGAAGAACGAATGGATCGATGTTGGTTGCATATAAAACGGATCATCTCACTCTCCGATATTATTATTATAGTAGTGGCCATCTGTGTATGATGATTGTGGTGCCCTCGCATCCACCCATCCTGAAATTCTCCAGCATTAATTTTACGTTTGGAAATTTTCCTTTAAACAATGGTCTCGAAGCTATAAGCTTTGGAAGTTATGAATATAACTGTAACAATTTGTAAGATAATGAGTTGTAAGTTGCTAGTTCACAAAAGTTAATTACAAGAAATTTGTAACTCCAGGGACGACATTTGCGAATAAGGAAAGCTGCAATTGTTAAAGTTTGGATGAATGTAAATTATGTGTATTAAATTCCAGAAAGTTCAGAGACTCTAACGTTGGTTTGTAATGGTAGTAGAGAATTTTGCGCTCAAGTGTGAAAAACAACGAAAATATTCAAGAAACTTCGCGTTCTTTATATTTTTGTGGTTTGATATCCCTACTAGTATTAGTTAAATTGTTTTGAATAAAGAACGCATATGACCGATTACTGATGGTGTTGAATAAGAAAATTCGTTCCTAGTGGCAGATTCTACTGTCATAACATCAGATGACATACCTAGCTTAAAATCATAAAAATCACAGTCACACAATCAATCACTTTTATTAAAACACTTCACATTGAAGCGATTTGTGTATACACATGGTGCATTTTATTTTATTCTTTGTTGAAACTTGAAAACTTAAACATGACTTGAAATTAAATCACTGTGGAAACGTATTGTCTTCACATTACTTCTATGGTCTACTTCTCTGGTTTAAAAATTTTAAATCGTAAAAAGGATCGTTTGGAAAAATTGTTTGTGCTAGTATTATCAATATATGTTTTTATTAATTGTATCTATTTGAATTACAAAATTTTGCTTGACATATTTTATCTGTTTGTAATTAATAGAAATAAGTTAGGTATGGGTTGAAGTTAGAAACGTTTCGATGCCATTTTCTATCCCGCGTTGTGCTCTCATCTCGTAGACAACATTGCTCTCAAAGTTCAACACGGCTATCTTCCAAAAATAAGGTTTGGTAAAACAGCTACCTGTGTCTTCTACTCCATCTAACGAAAAAATATAATTATCTTCTTGACAATGTGGCATCTTTCACTAAGTAACTTCTAAAAGGGCTTACTTCACTTTCTAATACCGGGACTACGATTAACTTCACGTAACTGGACGCGAAATGACGAAGTAAATTTTGACATGGGATTTTTTTTTTTAAATTACAATTGCCGTAACGGGCTGTATAATTAATTCTTCTGTGAAGCAATACAGGCTTTTTAATTTTGGATGAATATAGAATATTTATATCGAGGAAACGTATACGAACTATTAATGTGAGAAATACTTATCGATAAGAAGAATACAGTTTGGTGACGGGCATAACCTAGTTGAAGAACTCTGTTTTTGTGATCGGCACTTCTTTTTTGTTTGCACAAGGCTGAATGTCGAAAAGTTAGAGTTACTGGCAAATAATATAATCATTTCTACAAATTAATATGTCTGCTTTTTACATTGTTATACTTTTTGATCTTGCTTATTCGACTGATAAAGAAGCGCAAGAAATTTATAGTTTTCCGACATAGAGTTTATTTTTACAAATTATGCCTTTATTTTCTTAGCTTAGAATGTTGTTCGAGTGGGAGGCGTCTGAAAGCAATTAGGCTTGGCTTGATTAATTGTTTAATAAAGATAAGCAAAATAATCATAAGTTCCAAAAATTACATAAAATAAAAGTGAAATTGAATGATTTAGCAGTTCGGAAGTCTTTGGATGGTTTCATGGTTGCTTGTGGAACCAGAAATAAACTTAAACACTGATTAAATAAATGAATGTTATATGTACAATTTAGCGGGGTGTATAAGTCTTCGGTAGTCTTCGGCTTTCTTCGGAATGTTTCGGAAATTGCTTACGAGGCCCAGTGTAAACTTGAACAACGACAATTAGGAAATATGTACAGGTTGAGGAGGCCCAGACTTCTTCAGTGGTCTTCGGATCTCTTCGGAAGGTTTCGTTTCTTCCTTTTGGCACAACGTTAAGTCACACAAGGTTATGATTTGAAATTAAAAACTACTAATTTACAATATTTACAAGTATAGAATGTTCAGAAGTCTTCGGTTGTCTTCGGAACACTTCGGAAGGCTTCGTGTTTAATTGTAGGTTAACGTTGCGTTAAAAAGAGTTATGAATTGAAATTATATGAACTTAAAAACTACTAATTTACAATATATACAAGTACGGAGGGTTCAGAAGGTCTTCGGTCGTCTTCTGAACTCTTCGGCAGGCTTCGTGGTAATGGTGCCTCTACGAGGATGTCGTCTCTGTGGTAGAGTTTGACAGATGCAATTACAATAACGACTAGTCGGTGAACTATAGAACGGAGCTTAACGTTCATACGTGGTTTGTTAACTATGGATTGATGAATTGTAATGACGTGACCTGGGTACGGCGTCGAACAGCGTCACCGTCTGAGAGTACGCAGGCTATAGCGAGCACTGCGTGTTGTAGTATAGCAGGCTATAGGGAGCGCTGCTAGTTGAAAGGTTTGCAGGCTATGGGGAGCCCTGCAAGAGGATTGATTTCTAGGCTATGGTGAGCACCTCGAATGTCTTTTGCAGAATTTGAAAATTTATTTATACACTTCCAATTTCTATGCTGTGTGTGTTGAAAAACGTTAATGATGTCTTTAACCAATGAAATGCGTTTTTCGAGTTTTTGTTTGTAAAAGAATCTCCAAATTTAATTTAACCAATGAAAGTACAGATTTTTGGGTAGCACAAAAACTTAGTTAAAATTTCTCGAGACTACTTGGTATGTTCTATTTCCATCTCGTGTACTTTGATATAGTCAATTGCAAATCCTCAGTCTGTTCAGTGCTCTGCGTGTGGTGACATAGTACCCCCCCCCAACGCTGAACGGTGTAGTGTAGGTATGTTATTGCGAGGAGACGGCGGGGTCCTTGTCAAAATATATGAGCCTGTGGCGGCGTTTGCGTTTACGTTTTGTGCGGCGGCGTCGGGCTTTTCCATGATTGCCAGCTGCTGGATGAAATATTGTGGTCGAAAAGGTACCTGTTCTCGGGACATTCATTCACAGGTATGCCTTTCTGATTGTGCGCCTTGCACATAATTCGGCAGAGGGACACGGGCTGTGTAGTTAGTTCGTGGTTTGCATTCTTCGGTGTCCAGTGATAACAGGTTGGTGCCGGCTGCGGCAGTAAGCTGTACTGACCCATCGATCACTGGTTGGAATTCTTCCAGAAGGCTAGTTGGCAAGAATTTGTCTGCGAACTGGTTTGTTGCAGTTGCTGTGGGTGGTTTGTTGGCGGCGACGGTCGTCACCGTTGTGTTGCGACGTTGGAACCTTCCATGGTCGTCTGCTGCTTGGTGAGATAGTTGTGTTTGTAAGGGTAGCTCTTCTTGGGACATCCGTCTACAGGTATGCCTTTCTAGTTGTGCACCTTGCACAAAAATGAGCAGATCGACACGGGCTGCGTGGTTAACTCGTGGTCTGCATGTTAAATACCAGTTTAGCGTCTTACGGTTCTATGCTCCGAAATGTATGAAGCTTTGTTCCTGATCCACCACCATTTTCTGGCGTTGCAGCCAAGATTCGCCCAGGATGAAATCCCCAGCGAGGTTTGCTACTACCAAGAATGTTTCGTGGTCCGTCACTTGTCCAAAAGTAAATGGCGTGCGTAACTTGCCCTTGATTGCCATTTCTCTCCCTGCTTCGGCTAGACAGGCGAAGGCATGATAGGGTTCTACCCGTAAATTTGTGGGTATGCAATCTTCCCTAATCATGCTCGTCGATTCTCCTGTATCTAGTTATGGGACAAAGTTTATTTTTTGTATTGTGACGGGGATCCTTGGTAGTGGGTCATCGTCGGTGATGTTTAATGGCGCCCGTTCGTTTCGCACGACCGGGCTGTATTCTGGCGTTGCTCGGCCGGTAAGTAGTTTCCCGACGCTTTGGTTGGGCAGTCTCGGTGCCAGTGTCTTTGAGGGCAGAAGCGGCACCTTGATTGCTGCTCCGTTGTTTGTGAAAATCTGGTTGTACGCGTGGCGGCGGTTGTCCCTTTTGCTGCTTGATTTATGTTTGATTCGATTTTTGTGAGGTGGGTGACCAGTTCCCATATTGTTGTCGGCATGTGGTACTGAATTGGATTCCTCAGTATCGGTAGGAGGAGATCCGTGAAGGGTCACATGTCCTGGTTAATATCTAGCTTTAAGCGGCGGACTTGTTGTACCTTCGTGCCAAGGAAGGGGGCTACTGGTTGGTACGCCATCTGCTTCTGTCCATAGTATTGGGAAGTTATTTTGGCTAGAAAGGACATTTTGAATTCGTTGTAGGTGGGTTGGAACATAGCGTATGCTTCCCACCAGGTGGCTGCTTGGCCTCGGAATTGAGCGGTCGTTGTAGGTACATCCGCGTTCATCGCTTCCATCTGTTGAAGGAATTCTGCGGGATCTTCCAGAAGAGTGCCAGAGAATGTCGGCTTTTCCGCTTCGGAGGTGGCTGTGGTGACGTGGTATAGGTCTTCCACGAGCGTCTTGGATGTGATCATTTTGTCGGTTGGTTGTGTTTGTTGAGCGCCACTGGGTTGTTGCAGTCCAACTGTTGTTGGTTGAGTGACCTCTTGGGTTGGAGGCGGCTGGTTGGTGTACGGCTGGACGTTAGACGTGGTTTGACTTCTCGTCTCAGGCATGATGATGGTTCTTACAAGCGCCCTGTTTGCACAATCTTCAAGAACTTCAGTTGTCCCTGAATGACTGATTTTAAGCTATTAAAAATATGTAAATACCTATAATGTACGGCTAGTAGGGGCTCTGGTCTAGGTATAGCCCACAATAAATTCATTTAATCTAAAAAATCTTTTTTGAAGTCAGCCCAATCACTTTGGTCGCCATTTGTTATCGTTCGAGTGGTAGGCGTCTGAAAGCAAGTAGGCTTGGCTTGATTAATTGTTTAATAAACATAAGCAAAATAATTATAAGTTCCAAAAATTACATAAAATAAAAGTGAAATTGGATTATTTAGCAGTTCAGAAGTCTTCGGATGGCTTCATGGTTGCTTGTGGAACCAGAAATAAACTGCAACACTGACTAAATGAATGTATGTACAATTTAACGGGGTGTATAAGTCTTCGGTAGTCTTCGCCTTTCTTCGGAATGCTTCGGAAGTTGTTTACGAGGCCCAGTGTGAACTAGAACAACGACGATTAGGAAATATGTACAGGTTGAAGAGGACCAGACATCTTCGGTGATCTTCGGATCTCTTCGGAAGGTTTCGTTTCTTCCTTTTGGCACAACGTTAAGTAACAAAGAGTTATGATTTAAAATTAAAAACTACTAATTTACAATATATACAAGTACGGAGGGTTCAGAAGGTATTCGGTCGTCTTCTGAACTCTTCTGCAGGCTTCGTGGTAGTGATGCATCTACGAGGATGTCGTCCCTGTGGTAGAGTTTGACAGATGCAATCACAATAACGACTTGTCGGTGAACTATAGAACGGAGCTTAACGTTTATACGTGGTTTGTTAACTATGGATTGATGATTGGATTAACGTGACCTGGGTACGGCGTCGGACAGCGTTACCGTCGGAGAATACGCAGGCTATGGGGAGCGCTGCGTGTTGTAGTATAGCAAGCTATGGAGAGCGCTTCTAGTTGAAAGGTTTGCAGGCTATAGGGAGGATTGATTCCTAGGCTATGTTGAGCACTGCGAATGTCTTCTGCAGAATTTGAAATTTTATTTATACACTTTCATTTCCTATGCTTCGTGTGCTGAAAAACGTTAAGGATGTCTTTAACCATTGAAATGCGTTTTTCGAGTTTTTGATTGCAAAAGAATCTCCAAATTTAGTTTAGCCAATGAAGGTACAGATTTTTGGGTAGCTTGTGTATTCTGATATAGTCAACTGCAAATCCTCAGCATGTTCATTGCTCTGCGTGTGGTGATATAGTAAACAAGAAAACCTTGTTAGATTTGGTTAGTGCAGGTTTAAGTAAACGGAAAATGTACCTACTCTGCTCTTTCATCCATTCAGAGGCTTGGTATGACATTGAGGTAAAATTGTTAACATTTACACTATTTTAATCAATAAATTTCTTAGAGTTGATTCAATTTTTTTTGTTTCCCTGATTCTTGGCGGTTAGAATACTTTGAGTTTTTCTTATCGATGAGGCCAGAATACTATGTGTAAGATTTTGGTCGAAACCACTCAAATTCTTGTTTGTGTTAAATGTTTGTAAAGCCTACGTTAAATGATGCAGTGTAGCTTGAAATGTCTGCTGAAATTTAGAAAAAATTGCGGTTTTTTCATTGCGTGAAAGCCGTCGATGGGAAACACGTTCAAATACAGGTCCTAGGAGCATCTCAAAGTATTTATTTTAACTACAAAAAATATTTAGTATGGTGATAGACGATTTGTAATGCACACTGCAATTTCAATGTGCTGAAAATAGGAGCAAAAGTCTCACACAGCTCATGGCGGTTTTTCAATTATCTGAAATGGGTCAACGATTGAGTGACGGATCTCTTAACTTGCCAAATTCAAGCTACTTGCGAAAAACTAATACTAACATGCCCTACATTCTCCTAGAAGACTTAACTTTCCCTCTGAGGCCCATTCTTATGAAACCTTATAGCAAATGCAATAAACCTCATACCAAGTCCGTGCCTAACTTGCGGTTGAGCAGAACAAGAATGATAAATAAAAATTTCCTGATATTTTGGCAAATCGTTGGAGAATTTTTCCTCAACCCATGACTGCTAATGAAGGCAATGTGGAAGGTATAATTAAATATGCTGTTTACCTCCACAATTTCATCCGTAAGACAGGTAATAGAACATTCAACCTGGACTATTGCCTCACTTTCTTTTGTGGATTATGAATTGCTAACTAGAGAACTTGTAGAGAAAGAGAGAGCATGGCATGGTATTGTGGTTGGAGAAATTGGAATTTTTATTGATGGTTCACGCATGGGTGCAAGAAGTGTTGCTATTACAGTTATACAACACACGGATTTGGCAAAGAATTATTCCCTCTTCGAATATACGCTTATTACCATGGTAGTTTTAAAAATAAATAAAACGAGCTGTAGAACATAAAAGGAACGTTTTTGTTGTTAAATAAAGTGTATGGTGAACGAAACAATAAGCTAAAATGATTTATCTGATAACAATTAATCCGATATTTTAAAATTTCCTGCTGCCTAATTACAATCTAGAATTGTACCATATTTGTAACACTCTTTTAAGGCAACGTTCACCATTCTTATGAATCATTAAATCTATCAAAGGTAGTAGTGGTATAGGAGGAGAAGCCTTTTCAACCAAACTTACGAAGTAAGTTAGGTTAATAGGATCGCTACGTCGCCGTCGTCGCCGCCGTCGTCCGTTGCACGTTTTTTTCGTTTTACGAACATTTGATATATGGATCTTGTTCAGTTTTTTACGCTGATTAAGAATATGCTATCCATTTTTCCATATCTCATTTAGTTTTCGAGTTATTCGACTTTAAAGTTGAAATTTTGACTATGATAAACTTCACTCCAGCAAAAAATAAATAAAGTTTTAGGTTAATATCGACCTCTTGAGCATATTTTCTCATAGCTCTTATAGCTCCATACCTCCTGAACATATTTTCTCAAAGCACCAATGCTCTAAGTCGAAAGGTTTTCGAGTTATTCGACATCTTGTTTTTAATGTATATGTAATATTTATATATTTTTGATAACAACATATCTGTAAGTTTGGTTGGAAGTTCTGCACATGAGAACTTAGATTTTTATTTATTGAGATTAGTAAGAATCTCTTTGAACGTGTCAGTGATATCATTCATCTTGGATTTCTTGCTTAAACCTGCTTCCAACTGTTGATGACCCAAGCAAGGGTAGCGGGAAGACGGACAAGCAGCAAGTAATTTAACTGAAGTACTAACATCATTTACAGTTTCATCCTCTAATATTTCTTTATTGGTTTAGGTCCATAAAAAATTCATCTCTTGATCTGCGTATGACATTGGTGAAGGTCGATGAAAAATTGTCCACAGATATACAACCGGAACTAATATAGGCATATACAAAAAAATAAAAGTCCATGCTCGATAGAATATGCAATAATTTTGTTGAGGCGTGTACAAAACTTACTACGTTTTTCTAATATGGGGTGTCAAAAAAGACATAACATTGTACATGGACCATTCAGGATGAGTTGAAACTTGTTCAAACCTCCTCCTGCTCAATAATGAGGTTTTACGTTACGAACCTCTTGTGAAGGGCTTTGCCACCTGACCAAACAATCTCTCACTGATGCTAAAATGACACAAAAATGTAAAAAATTTATATTAACTGTTAGATACAATAAAAACGAAATGAATATGCTACCATTGATTGTTTCGGCCACAATTTTCCATGCGGCTTCTTTAATTTCTACATTCTTAAATCCTGCACGTCCTTTGTCGTATATTTCGAGATACGCTCGCATACACTCTACTAATAAAGAGTCATTGATCGGCATTTTCTATGATAATCCCTGAAAGCACAACAATTTGTTAAATGACGTTCTTCAGGTCAAGTAAAATACGTTCACCAAAGTGTCACACGAAAAGTACAAGCTGACGGAGGCATTGTCAAAATTTGGCATTGACGATGTTCACGTCGCGTTAATTCACGTAACATAAAGTCAATCGTAATTAGCCGCATATAAAACAATATTATTTAGATTTTACGTCACTTCACGTCCTTTTGCGTCCAGTTACATAAAATTTATTGTAATTCCGGCACAAGCACCCAACAAAATGCAATGTAGATAAGATGAGCTCATGATTTATGGTGCCAAATGTTGAAGTAGTGAAGTAGAACGAAAATAGTAATTTTCGTTCATCTAACGGTTATTTTAAGATGCAAAATAAAATTATTTCTTCAGTGAGATAACTGAACCAGGTGCAATAATATGAGATTATCTGCGTTTCATGTCTGCAACATTTGTAAGTCTCACGGGCACTAATATTATTCGGTTTCGTTTCTTCGCGATGAGGTTCTTGGGAACCAAAATAAGAAGACGGGAAAACAATCAACAGTTTCTGTAAAGTAAGTAATGCGCAGAACGCAGAATGTACAATTAAAGTGTTTTTATAACGAAAATTTGTGCTACCTTGTTTAAACATTGGTTTCGGTTCCTAATTTGAGAAAAATTCATTAAATTGCTGCTCCTCTATTAGCATAAACTCGTAGGAGCTCAACAACCAATCGCAGAAAAGTAACCTTAGATTAGAATGAAGAGTCGTTGAGTGCTGAAAATAAACAAGCAATTCCTTTTCCCGCTTTTGGAGTTTTGAAAAATTTGGAACTGAGAATGTTCTCCTCGTCCCAAACTTTGTTGATGTAAAAAATTTTGCAATAACACAGAATTTATAGTTGCTTTTAAATTAAATTGATCATTTTGTTACTTCAAATCAGCTTCGTTAAATTTGGCAAATGAGTCAGCCGCATAAGATATGCCATTTTTAGAATTATTTCAATTAAGCCACAAAACATAGTCTTTACTTTCTACGAAATCCAAGACTGAATCGGTGCAAAAAATTGATTCAAACATACACACAAAACTAATTAACTTCTGTCTTATAGTAAACGATTATAATCTTCATCATTTTCCAAACAAAATTGTTGAAGTATTTCGTATTTAGGATATTCTTCTCTAATTTTATTGCTGCTTTAGTGACATAATCTGGCAAGCGGTTCCTGATATTTCTTTGGGACTAAACTTTGTTGGTAAATGATACAGTGTACGAATAAAATATTCGGTACAGCTTGGTTTAAATATTCGAGAAAGCTTGTTACACGTGTTTGAAGCACAAATTTATAAATTTAGAACTGCCCAAAAGGGGTGGAAACCTCTTAACAAAATCAAGATGCACCGGTCAACTACAGCGATGCGGGAGTGGTCCCTATAGCAATAAATTACAGAAAATTGAGTAATGATTAAAATTTTACCCAGGTGCAATTTCAAGCTACGTTATTACTAGCACGTACCTTGTTAAATTTTCAATTCGTCAGTTTAAAGGGCGCCAACTACGTCTAGTCTAATAGGACTTTCTCTGTTAACGCAGGAATTGTAATTGTGGGGTATTTTTTTGGTGAAAAGGATTTCCTTACAAAAGATCACCTGAATGTTTGAACAAATAAAACAATCTCAACTCACCTTGCGTAACTCTATTCTAAAATAACATTATTTGAGCATTTTTGTAAGCAAATAGGCACTAAATAAATCTAAATTCACTTGCATTAACATTTGTTTAGTGACCTACAGATATTTCTATAACAAAATACATACAAAGCTATGGGAAAATTGCACAATCAGTTTATCTGCATTCCTCATACTTGGATTCTTAGCTAGAATAATAATCTACAATACGCCTCCATTTTACAATCAACTGACAAAGTCCAATTTTTTACATCGTTGACGATGTAACAATAGATCTTGAAGTCACTAGCGCTCGATTGGACAACTTGTACGCAACACGGTTAATTCCGCGCTGGTAAAATATTATTGTCCATAACTTTACATGCGTTGTGCGTTCAATGTTGCCTCATGTTTGGGTTGTTAGTGTATTAAATGAGTATTGATATTTAAAGTTTGTATTACACGTTAGAATAATTTCATTGATACTTACGAGTTCTGCGGGTAATAATTCAGAATTTGGTGGAATTGCAAATCCGTCGTTCTTATCGTACCGTCCCCTCATAAAATTCCTGGCACCCGCTTCCTTGTGGATAATTTTGTTTCTCAACGTCCACAATTAGGACCGAACCTCCTAGTCTTGAGAATAAATCGACTGTGCAGCCGGAGCAAACTTTGTCATCGTGTCGCCGAGGAGAATCCTATCTTTCATGAAGTGATCATTGTGATCTTGACAATCTCAACTTTAAAATCGAAGAAAGTTTTAAGTTTAGAAAACTTTTGCAATTGCTATAAGTGCGCATTTTTTTATTAACAGTCCGCCTTTAGCTTTTCTAATGACTTTAACTTCGCCAACTCCGTTGTACACGATTTTATCGATTAAAAATTGGTTAATGTTTTCGAAACTACCCTTTTTTTATTGGCAGAAAGCGTGGAGTTGTGTCCACTCTTTCCGTAATAGGAACAACGTTTTTAACTTTTCCCCCGACTCCACTTATAGAGGAGTGTATGGTGTTCTTTCATCTGGTCTGTGACCAATAACATTAATAGCCCCAGCTTCGTCAACGATAGGTTGCGATTGCGCACTATGTACAGCCTGGCTTTCTAGTGCATTTGCATTGTTGTCTACTGACGATTGACATACCGTATCAGGCAGGGCCAAACCACATGGTACATCAGAGGGTTTTCTATTAATTTACCCAGTCATTTTATTAAGGGTTTAAAAATGGAGAGTTGTGATATGCGGCAAATATATTTAAAAAGATTTCCATGTGGAAAAAAGTATCAGCCCTCTGTGACTTCTTACTCTCCGACACAATTGTAAGTGTCCCAAGGGCACGGATAACACCTTGAAAAGGGGGATTTTATATCTGGTTTACTCCTCCAGATCCGTAGTTGTTCTTTCATGCCCATCTGTAAAATAAATTGCAAGTCTTTACTGCGAACTACGGTTTTGGATAAGCAGGGGCTATACCTACCGCATAACTCATTTCTAATCACACAATCTTAATCCATGTGCTAATCGTATTTGTGCGTGCATGCGTGTATGGTGTGTACGAGTGTGTATGTGAGAGTGTCGGTATGTGTGTGTTATATAGATGTGTGGAAAGTGTGTATGTGTAAGACGGTTTTAGTCGCCTCCTACGACAGGCGCGGCACGTTATTCTTTGATCCTGGCTCCCAACTTGGAAATTTTGGTATGTTATTATTAATATTGTCAAATAAATATTTCAATCCCTAATACATTCATAACTAATTCAAAACTTTTGACTAACTTTATACGATAGAGAAAAAAACTACCTTGGAAATTCTGTCACTTGATCCATTAGCTATTAAAGAAGAATTGGTGTTGAATTTTTGAGTGTGAATTTTAACTAAAAATGCATTGCCTAAACATAAGACGTTGCGTGTCTTTAAATTTTGGGAAACTTGTTTGTATTTGAGTTTGGAGGGTGAGGGGTTAATTTTTCTTTGGTTCATCGTACATATAATTTACTATTGATGAGGCTACTTAGCCTTGGTGACTATCCTTGTTAAAGATACTTTCTATTCAGTTGTCAATTTTAATAGTATACTTTCATCTTTAAATTTAATATATTGTTCTTGAATTAAATTTCGGGAAGTTAATATTATAGCCCCCAAAATGTAAAACTACCTAATATTTATATGATTTTAGTTGACACCTAAGATCTTGCGCGCCCATATGGAGGGAAATCCTCCACCCCTCCCCCCAAATTCCAAAACTTAACCTCGTTACATACACTGATAAAATAACTAAATTTACAGTAAAAATAAATTTGTGTTAATTTAATTATAAAGTTTAAATTTACAACAATTATTGCTATTAATCTAGAATACGATCCTAATTTCAATAAAAATTTTAAATTTCCAGCATTTTGTTGTGAAAGTTTCTAGCAGTATAAATGCAAACCCTCAATATAGATTTAAAAATATTTACCTCCCCTATCAGGCGATTTTTCAAACGCTGCCAGCAGAAGAAAAATATCAATGTTGCCACATAAAACATAAATTGGGGTTTTGGACTTGTGTTTTTAGCAGTTTTAGTTTTTTTAGCAGTAAAACATTTTGACAACCAACCTAGCCTCAACACTATCTTCGCACATCATAAGAATACATTTAAACCACAGTAGATCGATCATATTTTTGTTAGTTGTAAAATTTATCTAACAGTAGCCTAAATCTCAAAACAATGTCAATGTCAATACACAATTTTATGTTGCAACTTTAGGTCTTTCCGTGATATTTAGCCGCTCGTAACCGTCCAATCATACAAAACAAAACACATCGTTTAACGAAAGTTGACACGCGCAAGTGAACTTCAGGCAGAATGCAGCGATTGTACATCAGTTCTTTGTCAATGTGACGACTTTAAGTCTAGAATTAATTGAATTTACAGAATTATTTATTCATTAGAAGTCTGTATCTGAATTTTTGAATTGAACATTGTATTGCCTATCACTTCGTTTTCATTTGAATTTGGATAGTGGCTATCTTGAACTGTAAGCTGTAAGTCTGTAAGTATATTTTTAATCATCAAAATTTTGAAAATAAATATATATATATATATATATATATATATATATATACATATATACCCTCATTGTTTCCTATTCTGAACTAACCTACACATTTCCCTGAAATTTGCACAGTCTGCATCTATCACTATCTGATCTAGGTCTACATCTACCTCTTTTTTCCTATCTCTGCTTGTAATATATCCCATACTATTCCCCAAAAATGCTTTAGAACGTATTCTGCCCTTCTATTTCTCCTATTTCTTTCCACAGATATCCTTGTTCCCCCACTATTTCTATAACCTATTTGTTATTAATTTTGTCTGTCCATGCTATCATCCTCATACATCTGAAGCACAACATTCTAAAAGGCTGCTACCGTTTTTCTGTCTGCTTTTCCTACTGCCCGTATTTTATAGGCATACTGTGCTGTGCTACACACACACATATATGCTTTCAACAATTTTCTTCTTGTTTCTATGTTTGTTGTCTTTCATCATAGACACTGTTCTTTCTTGTTAGATGCAGTTCAGTCTCCTCCTATTGTTTTACAATTATATACCCTATTTCTCCGACATTTAGTGGTTGTGAAGGGGACGCCCAAGGTCCCGGGTTCGAAACCCGACACTGTCAGCTTAAAAAATGTTAGGCGAGCATTTTTCACAAAAATACACCCTCGTTCGGATGAGAGGTTAAATGGAGATCCCGTGTGTGAGTGTTGTCACGCACGTTAAAGATCCCCACCTTGCTTGGAACAGCAAGGGTTTGGCAAAATTCCTAATTTTCCAGGTAAAAAACTCGCTTTCTGGCCAATGTAGTACCTTCGGGTGGAGCATTGGAAAATCACATGTAAGGTTGTGAAGGCGGTAAGCAGCCTGTGGCTACTGGAAAGTTTTATTGTGCCTTTGTGCTGGTAGCTGTTGCTGATGTTTACAGAAATTGTATATCCTGCATTAAGTTTCGATATGATTAACAATTTGTAATAAAAAAATAATTCAGTCAATAACCAGAAATCCGTATGAGTGTGTAAAATGTCTTCAACAATGTATTTATATTTCAGTTTTAATTAAGAACAACAGAAGTAGAGCGGGATTTCAAAAGTTTGGACAGTAATGAAAAAGACATTTCAGAAATGAATATTGGTTGTTTTATTGAATCAAAAAAATGGATAACTTTGTATGACTCTGAAAAATGTAATCTTATATTAAATCCGCCAAAGCCTGGGAAAAATTATGGTTATAAAATAGATATCCTCGCAGAAAGTTAAAGACAGTTTCGTTTTGAATGACTGAATCAGTATCCTTGCATTGCATATTTTAAGAAGTTAAAAGGTGCACTTTGTATTCATTGCTTTATTCAGACCTGTGCTAAAAAAGAAATTTCAAGGTTCGTTTATTTGTGAAGCATTCACGAAATATAAAGATTTCCATGAATCTGATATAAATCATGAAAAACCGGAGTGGCATAAAAAAGTATAATGACATCTAAAAATTTTGTTGACATCGATTCTAATAAAAAAACTTAGCTTTGCTTTGCAACTAAATCAGGCGGCAAATGATTTAATAATGAAAAACAGAATAAAATTGCATTCTATTTTGTTAACAATTATTTTCTATTGTACACACGACATGCCACTTCGTGGAAAAGAATCAAATAATGGAATTTTTTTTGATCTGCTAAAGTATAGAGTTGATGCAAGCGAGAAAATATTGCATGAATATTTAACTACATGTTCCGGGAATGAAAAATATACATACGATCGCGTTCAAAATGAACTCATCAACATTTGTGGGTCTTTGATTCAAAAAGAAATACTTCCTATATGTTTGTTGTGGTTTGGTTTGTACTGTTCTTAATTTTCTTTGGGAATTAAACTACTACTTTATTTACGTCTCAAAACGTAAATAATGACGATTTTAATAACTATGAGTAGTTTAATTCCCAAAGAAAATTAAGAAGAATCAAAAAGGAATACTTGATGCTGTCAATGATAATAAAACTATTGCTAGCTATACACACTTGAAGAATTTTTAGGTTCCTTCGCATTAAATAAAATGGATGCAAAAAGTATTTCCCACGAAATTCTTTATTTCTGCGAAAAATCAAAATTAGATATGACAAAGTTAGTTGGGCTGGGTTTTGACAGGTGTTTGACAATAGCTGGCAATAAAAGTGGCGTGCAATAAGGAATTAGGGAAAAGTATCTTAAAGTCTTGCATTTCCATTGTGCCTCTCACAAACTAAATCTTATCAATGACTTGAACGCAGTTTCAGAAATTAGAATCGCAGTAGGAATATTAAAGGAGGTGATTAAATTTTTTCGAGACAACACACTACGGCGACAGCTTGTTCCGAATTAACCTCTTTTATCCGACACGTGCTGGTCGGAAAAATAGAAGAGTATAAGATTATTTGCTAATAATTTTTTAACAATTAAAAACGTTTTAGTATCTTTGCCTACAGACACTAATTTCAATAGTGCAACTGGAATAAAAGTCCAACAACTTTCAAGTGTAACATCAGTGCGTGTTGTTTGATATCTCTTCATATAATAGCCAAATATTTAGGGTTGTTGGAGCCGGTAACAAATATTTTACAATGTAAATCTATTGATGATCATGTTATATGCTAAAAAGCACATTGCAATTTTGTTAGAAATGTTTAAAAAATACCGAGGTGAAGAATGCGACGAAATTTTTCGTTAAATTTTTTGGATTCGCAGAATGTTGTCGAAGCCCTTGATATTGAACAGCAAATGCCAAGATTAGTCAAACGCCAACGCCAAGTATATCGTTCAAATTGTTTGGCCACATCTGTACAGGATTATTATAAAATATCAATTTTTTTAAGTACTTAGATTCTCTTATAACCAAGAATCGTACAAAATTTTTGGATGACAATAATCTGGCACTTTCGATATATAATTTGCATCCTCATAACATAAGAAATATTTCTTATGAAGATAACCTTAAATCTATCAATGTAATTGTTAATCATTATCAAATAGGTATTTTTAATGCTCAAGCTTTCAGCTGTTGGTTTTATTTGTGGACTAATGAAAACACATCAGTGTTAAAGTTACTGTAAATTTTACCCGTCTGTTGGCAAAGCCATCGAAATATCTGTTTGTTCACCGCCTACCACGTGTACGATCGAACCATCGTTCAGTACTCTTCGTAGAGTGAAAACGTGTATTCGATCTACAATTAGCGAAGATCGTTTAAATGGACTCTGTTTAATAAGCATTCATCGACAATTTATAAAAAAAATAAAACATTTATTGATGATGTAATTAATGAATTCGGAAAAGACATCAGAAACTTAAAATTTACTTTTTCTCAATCCCAGGATTTGGATTAGGACTTCCGATATTATAGAATATAAATAGGTATTTTAGTTATTGATATATAACCTTTTTATTAAAAATTGGAGAACGAATCAATTATAATAAATTCATTTTTTATTATAAACATTCAAAATTGTATAATTTTTGAGCTACTGTGTATTAGTAATACAATTTTCATTTTTCAGCATCTGTTGCGTTATGTAAAAATATGTCATTTCTTTTTCTAGTTTCTTTCTTTATATGATTGACATTTTTTTTAAAATAAAAAAGTTATATTTTATTTGAACTGTGCGATCGTCAACTATTTTCAATACATTGCCTAACCGTTTAAATGTTCTTAAATCTTTTTTAAAATAGTTATACCTTATATTACCTTATGTTTACTTTCTCGCATACTGTATACTATTTTATAAAATTTTTTACTTCATATTTCAGCTTTGTATAAAACTAATGACAGTATAGATATATTATAATATGTTTAATGACAATATTACATTTTTTTATAAAACTTATGAGCATATAGATTAGAAAACGTACCCACAGATTAATTAATAGTCATGTAATATCTTGCATCTCTCCCATATGATAATAGAAACGATTCTAAAAAACAAATTCCTTAAACTTCCTGTCCTACTCTGAACCTTGGTTTTGCGCCCACTCGCCCTTCAATATTATATGGGCGCCCTTACCTAAGATATGAACGAAGTTTATACTTTTGACACATCGTTTCAGTATCTAGGTATTGCCTGCAAAGTTGTTTCGCGTTGTTTTGCTTCAAGTGTGGTGTAAGATAATATATTAAAATTACAAAGATCGAAGCTTCGGTTGATGCCAAAGAGCGAAAAAAATTAAGTTTACACATGTTATGGTTCGCAGAAGGTACAGAAGAATTAATTTGAATGGAAATGTTTAAAGCTCTTATAAGAATTACTTAATTACTATGGTTCCCAAGAATTTTATAAATTTATATCTGGGACATGCAAGTGTAGTTGATTATAGAAATTTAATATTTTATGGAAACTCTGTGATAAATTTTACAGATTTAATTAACAAAGTTTTATGAATTTTAGTTAATTTGGTTAACAGGTGCAAAGTCCAATTTGTAAACTAGTCAACCCAGGCACTAAGTCCGTGATCTGCCCCAAGTTGAAATTCAGCTGATTGTCTTTTATTAGAATTCCTCTTTCTGAACGCCTTTTAAAATCATATTAAAATCGTGTTTACAATTAACATAAGAAATTCACGGTCTTAAGGGCACTATACCCTTACTCTCGAAGCTTAAAAACTAATAAAAAAAGAATGCCCATTATCATTGAATTATATTGAAAAAAAGGTAGTATTTTATTCTTAATTTTATGACTGCAAAGGTTGTAAAGAGTAGCATCTTCACGATACTCCAAAAGAAATATACACAATTTGTATAAAAACTCCTAAATAAACAATGATCTTATTTTTTTAACTGTTAAAATAGGTTTTGCACTACCATTACGTACAATAAATAAGATTTAATGGAACGTCTTATAAGATTTTATTAGGCAATAAGAATTTTAATATCCTATGAATATTCAAATGAGCTTCCTACGAAGATAGTGCGCATTAATTTGTAATTAAATTAGACAGTTTTATTTTACTATATTTCAAATTTATGTTTTGCAGTTAATCCTCAGTATCAATATGTTTTCTGTTCGGTTAAGTAAAAACAAAAGAAACGTTAGGTCACCTTTTTTGTGAGCAACTGCAGTTGTAAATTCTTTTCTGTGAACATAAATTGCAGCATTCAATACGTATTGAAGTTTCTCAGGGACGCGTTTAAAATCAACCTTTCGGAAAATTGTTTGTAAGAGTCACGAGCACGTGTTTCTAATGAATTTCATTATTAGGTAGCGGATGCACGTAAGCGTCTTAAACATTGTATGAACGAAACTGTAGAAGTGTGGAGAGTGTAGAGCAAATTGGTTAATATATTCAAGTAATATTTCTTATTAGTCAAGGGCAGCTGTGCTAAGTCGTTCTCAATGTATATTATACAAGCAGCTTATTACATTTGCATTGCTGTGCTATGTGTGGTAGGTATATCCAAATCACCTCACAGGATTGAAAATACTGTTTTGATATAAAGCCACCATTCTATTTGCTTAATCATATAAATTATTTTCGTTAGTTGGTTCTAGTATCCTCCCGAATTAAACAGGTTTTTAAGTACTTAAAATGATGAGCTTCTTTATACTTTTAGTGCGATTATTGAAAACTGCAAACAGATACTTTGACACCTCGTGGATTTGTACAAAGTTGACAGGGTATTGCCAAAAATTATGTAATCAGAATTTAAATTGCAGACGTCTTTGGGACATACATTGTTGCTGGTGAATGAAGCGTTAAATTATTAAATTTGGTATTGTCCAGAAAGAGCGGGACTCCCGTAACAAAATTAGTGTCCATAGTGGTACAGTAGTAGGCTTCTACGAATGACAATACAAAAAAAATAGAAAAAATACAATAATTCATTAGGTGCAATATCGATACTACGTAACCAATAACAATAACACTTACCTTAAAAGGCTCTTGATACTGTCAAATTATTAGCGCCAACCGCTCTAGACTAATCTAGTTTGTAAAAGTCACCGAGACGATTATTGCTTTCGAAGAATTTTAAATACTTTACCTTCTTGGTGGAATGACTTTTTTTACAAAATGCTTCTTGTATGTTTGAGCAAATAAAACAACCAATTTCAACTCCCAGCAACACCCAAATTTATTTCATCATTTTGTTCTCGACCTTACTTAAGATCGGTTTGACGCAGCTCTAACTGCTTTTCTACTCTGTGCTAATCTAAAAAGTTCTAAATACCCTTCACAACCTAAATTTCTAATAATTTGACTAATATAGATTGGTCTAGGTCTTCCTATACTCTTCTATATTTTTCCTGTCTACCTGGCTCTACATAGATATTAGCAACCTGATGGTTGTTAAAGAACTACAACATGCTTACATGATTTCCATTTATAAGGAAACGAACTATTTCCTGGTTATCCCCTCCAAAAAAGGAAAGGTATTAAATTATATGTTATGGTAGAACTTAAGCAACGACTTGCTGCCAACATGCCAGACCGTTAACTAATTGTGAGTTATGTCATGGTCACATTTAGTTATTTATTTTGTTTGTTTTGTTTTTGAAATTACTTAAGGTCGGTTTGAAACAGTTCTAAATTCTTTTCTATTCTGAGACAGTCTAAAAAGGTCTACATATCCTTAACAACCTAAATTTCTAATAATTTGACTAATATAGCTTTGTCTAGGTCTTCCTATATGCTATTTCTATTTGGTAGTCTATAATCTAAAACCTTACTAAATAGTCCCTTATGTCTTAACTGGTGCCCTATCGTTCTATCTCTCCTGACCTTCAATTGTTTCCACATACAGGGTTCATCACCTATCCTTCTATAAAATTCCCCATTTGTAGCTATATCTGTCCAACTAATTTTTAACATTCTCCTATAACACCAAGTTTCAAAAGCTTCTATCTTTTTCTTATCTATCTCTTTAATTGTCCAAGTTTCACTACCATATAATAGAACGTTCCATACGTACGACTTTAAGAAACTTTTTCTATTATTTAAACTAATACTATTAGCTATTAAGAAGTCTTTCTTTTTTAAAAACATTTGTCCAGCTTGAACTATTCTGGCTACTATATCCCCTCTGTTACGTCCGTCCTTTGTAAATATACTACTTAAATAACAAAATTCATCTACCTCCTCTAACTCGGTATTACCTATTTTTAATTTTGATTTAAAACTAGGCTGTAACTCACTTGTCATTATCTTTGTCTTTTGTGAGTTATTTCTTTTACTATAGTTACTCTGTAGTATCTCATATAAAATATTTAAAAACTTTCATAACTCTTTTCTAGACTCTGCTATAATGGCTATATCATCCGCAAAACGTAACATGTCTATTTTCTGTCCCTGTACAATAATACCGTTATCTTTTCTCTCTCTAGCTAAGTTTAAAGCATCCTATTGAGGATTTATATTGATTTATATTGATAAACATTAAAAATCAAGGGAGATAGTATACAGCTCTATCCAACACCATTTCTAATCTTAGCTTCCTTTTCTATTTCATCAATTCTAATTACTCATCATCAATAGGTCTTCAGTCCTGGAACCTGTTAGACGTGTACCTTCATTGTTTCCTATTCTGAACTAACCTACACAATTCCCTGAAATTTGCAGCCTGCATTTATCACTATCTGATCTAGATCTACATCTACCTCCTTTTTCCTATCTCTGCTTGTAATATATCCCATACTATTCCCCAAAAATTTCTTAGAACGTATTCTGCCCTTCTATTTCTTCTATTTTTTTCCACAGACATTTCTATTCCCCTACTATTTTTATAACCTATTTGTTATTAACTTTGTCTGTCCATGCTATCATCCTCATACATTTGAAGCACAACATTCCTAAAGGCTGCTACCGTTTTCTGTCTGCTTTTCCTACTGCCCGTATTTCATAGGCATACTGTGCTGTGCTCACACATTCTTGTTTCTATGTTTATTGTCTATGATCATGGGCGCTGTTCTCTCTTGTTAGATGCAGTTCGGTCCACTTCTATTGTTTTACAATTATATACCCTATACTCTATTTCCCCGACATTTAGTGATTTTGAAGGGGGATAAGCAGCCTCTGGCTGCCAAGTTCTCCCAGCAGTTGAATATTTGCCGATTTAAAATTTTTTCCAATATACCTTTTCGCAGAGTCAACATTAGTTGCAGATATTTTACAACCAGCACTAGTAGTTGTTTATAATAATCATCAGATTTAGCTGCACTTATTTTTTCGTCATTAGGTTTTCCGTCTCCAAACTGGTTGGATACGTACCTGCACTTATTCATATTCTGTGCTAGCCTACACAGTTCCCTGAAATTCCCACACGGCCTATATACATTACATGTGATTTTCCAATGCTCCACCCGAAGGTACTACATTTGCCAGGAAGCGAGTTTTTTTTACCTGGAAAATTTGGAATTTTGCCGAACCCTTGCTGTTCCAAGCAAGAAAGGGATCTTTAACGTGCGTGACAACACTCACACACGGGACCTCCATTTTACCTCTCATCCGAACGAGGGTGTATTTTTGTGAAAAATGCTTGCCTAACATTTTTCAAGCGGACCGTGTCGGGATTCGAACCCGGGACCTTGGACGGCCTATATACAGCTCGGATCCCCTTCTATTGTTTTCCAATTATATGCCCTGTTTCACCGAGATTCAGTGGTGTGTGAAAGGGGTTAAGCAACCTGTGGCTGCCAAGATTACCCAACACTTAGACACTTGTCGAATTAATAGTTTTACAGTAAATCCTTTCACACAATAAACATTATTCGAGAATATTGCACAACCAATACCTGTAGCTTCTTATAATAATCATCATGTTTAAGTACAGTTATTTTTTTTTCTCATTAGTTTATCCACCTCGGGACTGGTTGGATGCGTACCTCCATTAATTTCTATTCTGAGCTATCCTACACTTTTCCCTGAAATTCCTACAGCCTACATCTTTCACTAACTGTGAGCAATAGTCTAACCTAGGTCTACCTCTTCTTCTCTTTTTTTACTACCTCTGTTTCTAATATATTCCGCACTATTTCCTCATGCTGTAGTATGTGAACTATCATCCTATCTCTCCTATTTCTTACTATTTTGCACATATTTCTTTCTTCCCCTACTATTCTTAGTACCTCTTTGTCCTTAACTTTATCTGTCCATGATATCTTCATCATACGTCTGTAGCATCACATTTCAAAGCTTGTACCTTTTTCTTGTTCGCTTCTCCTACTGTCCAGGCTTCACAGCCGTACAGTGCTGTACTCCACACATATGTTGTAAGCAATCTTTTCCTTGTTTCTATGATTGTAGTCTTTGAACACAGTAGTTGCTTTATCTTGTTAAATGTAGTACGACCTTATGTTAATCTTTGTTGAATGTCTTTTGTACTTTCCCCATCTTGCGTTATTTGGCTTCCTAGATAGCAGATATCCTTAACCTCTTGTAAGTTGTTGTTACTTATTTGAATTCCTGTTTTTGCTTTATTTTCCCCGCCTTTGCATACTAGTACTTTAGTTTTATTTTTGTTTACTGTATCTCTCTGTTAGAACCGTTTCCATTTCATTAAAATCAGCTTCTAACTCTTCTTTGCTAGATGCTAGAACCGTTATATCATCTGCACATCTAAGCATATCAATTTTTTGTTGCTACATAGTAATTCCACATGTCTTCCTGCATTTGACAGTACTCATTGCCTCTTCAGTGTACAAGTTAAAAATTAATGGGGATAGGGCACATACCTGTCTCACCCCTTTCCTAATGTTTACTTCTCTACGTTCCTGCTTTAATTCTATTACTGCTCTTTGCTCTTTGTATAAGCTATGTACTATTTGTCTATCCCTATAACTCATTCCAATCTTTTTGAGTATTTCGAACTTTTTTTTTTCATTTTACATTGTCGAATGCTTTTTCCAGATCTACAAATCCTATATACACGCTTTCCCCTTTTTTAGTGTTTTCTCCATTATCACTCTCAGAGCTAAAATAGCCTCCCGTGCTCCTCTATTTCGCTTAAAACCAAATTGATCTTCTCCCAGTATTTCTTCAGCTCGTTTTTCCATTCGTCTTTGTACAATTCTAGTTAATATTTTTGACACGTGTGCTGTCAAACTTATTGTTTGAAAATTTTCTCATCTATCCGAGACTCTCTTTTTTGGTATAGTGACTATGATGCTACGCTTGAAATCTTTGAGTATATCGCCCGTCTTTTACGTATAGCTTAGAAATTGAAAGAGACATTCTGTTATTGCTTGTCCGGTGGTTTTCAGAGTTTCTGCTTGCACCTTATCTGCACCCGGCGCCTTACCATTTTTCAGACCTTTTAATGCTAATTGAAACTCATCTCCAAGTCATCCCAAGTCATCATTTTTAATATCTGATTCCTGTTTAATGCAATTAGTTCCTGTCCTGTCCCTATATATTCTTGCCATCTACCTGTTTTCTCTACATTTTCTATAATGACGTTTCTTTTCGCGTCTTTTATATTTTTGCTATACGGTTTTATATCCTTAAAATTAATTCTAATTATTTGTATGCTTCAACTGTCTTTCCCATTTCCATTTTAGTTTGTACCTCTTTACACTTTTCATCAATCCTTTGTTGTTTAGCTTTCCTGCATTTGCGATTATTTCCCATTTTATGACTTTGTATCTCTGTTTTCCTATTTCGTCTGATTTTGGTCTATTTTGAGCTCATTATAACCAAGTTTCTGTAAATGCTTTTTAAACCTTGCCTTTTATTGAAAACAAATTTAAAGACCCGTTTACTCCTTACAACAACAATTTATAGCACGAATGAACCTTTATATATCATCAATAAACCCTTTTATAAGAATCAAAATTAATTGATATTTAAAGCAGTTGGTCAAATCGACCGTTGCAAACAATTTCATAGGAATTCTGTCTTAACGTTTATTTAAGTTCCCTGAACGTAACATTTAATCAACAGGTGTTTCTTGAAACAACCGACCGTTTAAAATAACAATTCTCGGTTTCTTCCCTTCTTAGTATTTGTATAAACGAACGTTGGCTTTTAAAATGGAAACATTTGCGTTTAAAATTATTGATTTTCTATGCATGCAAGCTCTCTTTTTTGCTTCCATGCGTTTGATTTAAAATTAATATAATTACTTATGTATATCCTTGAGTTTTTATGTACTAAAAAGCTTTTTTCCCTTATGCAATTTTAGCATTCCAATTTAATAATCTATAGGAACACTGTGGCACGATTTAAATAAAATTAAATAAAAACCCTTAACCACAAAAAATATTTAAATTACTAGATACGTATTTCGACCACTATGTGGTCATCAGTAGAAAAAAAAAATTAGCTGTTGTTCTGGAACACTTCAGAGGATATTCTCCTCACCACTTAGGCTGAAGTGAACCTTTCCAACCTATAATTTACTATATTGTTGCTTTAAACACTATCGAGGATATTCTCCTCACCCGCAGGCTGGTGTTCTCAACAACAAACAAGTGAATTGTGACATTATAACTTAAATCTACTTAATTTATACTATTTCTAAAGCCACTGAAGCGGAACCAACTAATCTTGCTTTCTCATTGGTCGTTGACCAATAGGGAAAGCAAAGCAGATGACTCTATTGGCCCTTTATCGGTGTTTAAGAGGGGTCCTTTATGTTTAACAATTTTAATTGATCGAGGCCTAAAATTTGGAGTAGATCATTTGAAAACTCCGTTGGAAGACATTATTGCTGGCATTGAAAAATCCATTTCAAAATTAGATGACAATTCAAAAAACTTTATTAGAAACGCGTGCAAAATTCAACTTTCGAACAACTTACGCACTTGCGCAAGGAATGCCTCAGAACAAACAAGGAAATCATCTGATTATTAAAGATTTACGACAAAAGAATTGTTATTATTTAAAGGCTGATAAGGGGAATAGGTTGGTTATTCTGGATAAACAAGACTATGTTGATAGAGTAGAGACTTTGCTGTCTGAGGGTCCTTACAGACCAATAGTCAGAAAACGTAAAAATGAAGTTCCTTTAAATAAAATGATTAAATCAACAGAGTCTGTTTTGAAAGAATGTCCAAACCTAATTTCGTCCACACTATAATTAAAATTAAAAATTTCAAATCCTGAAATGCCAAAACTTTACTGTTTACCAAAGATTCACAAAAATAATAAATCGATGAGACCAATAGTTTCAGGTATCAACTCACCGACTTACTATTTATCACGATGGCTGTCAAATGAATTTAAGAATTTAAAGTTTAATAGTTTGTCTGTACAAAACTCTTTAGAGTTCATTAATAAAATTAAAAATATCACATTAGAAGAGAACGAAATCTTAATTTCATTTGATGTCAGTTCATTATTCCCTAGTGTTCCAATACCACGTACTTTAACATATTTAAAGGATGTTCTTATAGATAGTGATATTGATGATGATAAAGTTGAGGACTATATCAAGCTTGTTTCGCATTGCATGCCCCAGAACTGTTTTCAATTCAACAACAAGTTGTACGAACAACATGAAGGCACAGCAATGGGAAATAGCTTATCACCTTTCATAGCAAATTTATTTATGTCTCGTTTTGAAACCGAGTTAAAAGAAAACTCCAAATACTTCCCAAGAATATGGTTAAGGTACGTGGATGATATTTTTGCAGTTTTTGACACTTCTAAATCAAATGTTGATGATTTTCTTAAAGAAATGAATTCAAAATTTCAAAGCATAAAATTTACGTATGAACTAGAGAATAATGGACAATTACCCTTTTTAGATACATTAGTAATTAGAAATGGTAATAAATTAGAATTTGACATTTATAGAAAAGAAACCAATGTAAATCGCTTTATTTTGTCTTCCTCTAATCATAGCATACAACATAAGTTGGCTTCATTTAACTTTTTAATTAATAGATTATTGATTTTCCCTTTAAATAAAAACAGATTTAATAAGGAATTTGCTCTTATTAAACAAATAGCGAATTACAATGGTTTCTCTTCTGATATTATAGATAATATTTTTAGAAAGTGTAAAAATAGGATAAACATCCGTAAATCAACGACTTTGCAATCAACCACCTCTAACGATAATGTTAAATATGTTAAACTTCCGTTTCACAAAACCACAAAGGGTCTTGATAAAATATTCAAACAGTATAATTTCAAAATTGCTTTCACTAATACTAATAAAATTAAAGATTTGCTAGGTAATCTAAAACACAAGGTGGAAAAATTGCAAAAGTCGGGGATTTATGAAATTAGTTGTGCAGAGCCAGGGTGTTTTCAAAAATATATTGGTCAGACCAAGAGGAATATAACAACAAGATTTAAAGAACACATTGCTCACTTCAAATATGGTAAATATGAAAGGTCTCAGGTCGCCAAACATATATTTGAAACCAGCCACCCCGTTAAACTAGAAAATGTTAAATTGTTAAAAGCGGTACCAACGTTTTCCTCCTTAAATGCCTATGAATCAATTAAAATTGTTAAACATAAAGGACCCCTCTTAAACGCCGATAAAGGGCCAATAGAGTCATCTACTTTGCTTTCCCTATTGGTCAAAAACCAATGAGAAAGCAAGATTAGTTGGTTCCGCTTCAGTGGCTTTAGAATTAGTATAAATTAAGTAGATTTAAGTTATAATGTCACAATTCACTTGTTTGTTGTTGAGAACACCAGCCTGCGGTTGAGGGGAATATCCTCGATAATGTTTAAAGCAACAATATAGTAAATTATAGGTTGGAAAGGTTCACTTCAGCCTAAGTGGTGAGGAAAATATCCTCTGAAGTGTTCCAGAACAACAGCTAATTTTTTTTTTCTACTGATGATGACCACATAGTGGTCGAAATACGTATCTAGTAATTTAAATATTTTTTGTGGTTAAGGGTTTTTATTTAATTTTATTCCAATTTAAATAGAAAAATACCTTAATAATTGTCCGTTTTCACTTATAAATTAACTAATTTTAACGCGTAAATAATTTGCTCCTATTTCCTATATGCACGGTTTATAAAATTTTATTGCCTGGACCTATTTAACCTCTAATTCCACAACAATATATATATATATATATATATATATATATATATATATTATATGTATACAGTGTGTCCAAATTTCGAGTCTCTACATTGTGATTTCAGTTATTATAAGAAATAGAGATTGGGTTAAATGGGGAAAGATTTGGAGGAATCCAGGCCAGTTTTGTATCCGTTTACAAAATTGGTGTAAGTTGTCTGGTTTTGGAGATATTCGAAGAAAACTAAAAATGGCGGATTTTGTTTTTTGATAATAAAACATGAATCATAAGTCGCACCATCACAAGACTTGCACATTATTAAGACACTTTTCTAAAAGGAGTATTTTAGCATGAACAGAATCATTCGACTGTCTTTTGTTTTCGAGGAAACGCCCATAACTTTTGTTTTTCTTATGGCCGCCATTTTGAATATTAAGTGAATATTATGCGCCTTAAAATTAACTTTTAAATGATATGCCACATGTCTATAAAAAATGCAAAAACTATCCTAAATTTTAAAAATAACTAAATTTGTAAGTTCTTGAACGTTTGGTAATCCCAACACGGCAAAAATTTGATTTCTACTTTCCAAAAAGTAGTAGTAGTAGTAGTAGTACATACATTTTGTTAAGTAGAACTCGTAAAGTATTGGATATAAATCTTAAAATTAACTTAAACACTAAAACTGTAGCCTATCTTATCTAATTTAGGGAACAAAATTAAATGTGACCAAAACAGCAAACTATTATCTAAATTCCTTCTCGTAGATGCTGAAAATGCTGTCCGTTTGCATCACGGCACTTTCGACAATTAATTAAAACTTTCCGTACAACTTTGCTTAACGTGCGCCTATTTATAGAGTTAAGAATGCCACGGACTCTTTCCTGCAGTTCGTTTATATTATGAGGCGGTTCAAACTCATATACCTCATTTTTAGCAAAACCCCATAAATAAAAATCTAGTGGTGTAAGATCTAGTGATCTTGCCGGCCACATAATTGGTCCACTATTACATATAATATTTTGGCCAAAATGTTCAGCTAAAAGGGCGCTAACTTCTCGGGAATTGTGAGCTGGACAACCATCTTGCTGAAACCATAGTTTTCGAAAATCATCATCATTTGGTACAAGTCCTCTAATAGCCGGAATTATTTGATCTCTTAACAATTCCGTATATCTGGCGCCATTGAGGTTATTAACAAAATAAAAGGGTCCAATCAAATTATTACCTATAAAAGTATTAATTACATTGGTTAATTTACTAAAATATTTATATCATAATTAACTACCTAAGATACCACACCAAACGTTAAATCCATATCTCGTTTGAAATTTGCGTTGCGCCGTCAAATGATGATTTTCAGTGCTCCAGTGATGCGTGTTATGTTTATTGAACACCCCGCAATTGGTAAACCGCGTTTCGTCTGTCCATATTACCAATTCTGGAAAGTGCGGTTCTTCCTCGCATTTTTGGTTGTACCAATTACAAAAACGCATTTGTCTGGCGAAATCTTCTCTTTTGAGGACTTGGACAATAGTGGGTTTATAAGCATGAAAATTTTCCTTTTTTAAAATATTATGAACAGTTGATTTTGGAATATTAAGTTCACGGCTTACAAATCTTACGGATGTAGATGGATTTTGTGTTATCGCCTCAATAATGCTTAGAACACGTTCCCTATGGTTTACGTCGTATTGTTCCCTAGACTGTTCAAAAGCACCATAATTCAGTAAATTCATTACAATTTTTCCGAGGTATGTTTTATGCGGTTGTCGTCTTTCTGGATACAATTCCAAATATCTGACGGATGCCGTATCAGCGTTCCGAAACGATTGTAAATAAGTACTTAGCAAAGCAAACTTTTCCTCATTGGAAAACTTGTAGACATGTGCCATTTTTTAAATTAAAAATGCAGCACCACCGGCACCAAAACTTACAACACACACAAGTTTATCTGAATTTTAGAATTTGTTTGACATATAACTGTAATTCAATTGTTTGGTTTTGTCACATAACACCGCCTACTATTATAAAACGATATCATTGTAACTCTAGTACCACCATAATCAATAATTTGTGACAAATGCTGTTTGTGTACATAATAAAATGTGTATTGTACTTTTCATAAAGTAGAAATCAAATTTTTGCTCTGTTGGGATTAACAAACGTTCAAGAACATACAAATTTAGTTATTTTTAAAATTTAGGATAGTTTTTGCATTTTTTATAGACATGTGGCATATCATTTAAAAGCTAATTTTAAGGCGCATAATATTCACTCAATATTCAAAATGGCGGCTATAAGAAAAACAAAAGTTGTGGGCGTTTCCTCGAAAACAAAAGACAGTCGAATGATTCTGTTCATGCCAAAATACTCCTTTTAGAAAAGTGTCTTAATAATGTGCAAGTCTTGTGATGGTGCGACTTATGATACATGTTTTATTATCAAAAAACAATATCCGCCATTTTTAGTTTTCTTCGAATATCTCCAAAACCAGACAACTTACACCAATTTTGTAAACGGATACAAAACTGGCCTGGATTCCTCCAAATCTTTACCCATTTAACCCAATCTCTATTTCTTATAATAATTGAAATCACAATGTAGAGACTCGAAATTTGGACACACTGTATATATATACATATATATATATATATATATATATATATATATATATGTATACATATATATATATATAAGAAGTGCAGTAACGGGTTTATAGGTCTACATTCATAAAGATAAAATTAAAAACTTTTGTATTTACCAAGCTTTCGATTTCATTTTACTGGTGTGTCTTATATAGAATATAAGGTATGTTAAAGAATTTTTTGGGATATAGTGCAATAATAAAAACAATTAACTAAAAAGTTTGAATCAAAACTTGACGTTTCGGTTGTTTTTCCTACCATTATCAAAAGCTAAAATGGAAATACTTAATCAGTAAAAATACATAATAATACGATGATAACTTACTCTGATCGCGCTAAGTTTCCTATATATATTTGTGTTCAAAAAGTTCACGAATGCTTGTTGAGAAACAAACGCATTCATAGAGTGCCACCGTTTCGTAGGGATTTTGGGTTGGGCATCATCGAACTATTTTTTTTTCGGAAATGCAGCCGGTAATGCAAAAACGGTTAATGGTGCTCGCAACCGCGACATGGTAATCCAGTTTTCTGTGCATAAATTGCAAGATATGAGTGTGGACGTTAAGTCATTTCAGCAAGAGAGAGCCACATTCCGTGCAGCCTGAAAAACAATACAATTACTGCATGAGTTATTTGCTGGTCCGGTAATTTCCCGTTTTGGTGATCACAGTTGGCCGTCCAGATTATGGTACTTAACGCTATTGGACTTTATTCTTTGGAATTTCTTGAAATCTTAGGTTTATGCCAAGACGCTCACGACCACTCACGTCTTCAAGGAGAAAACTGAGCACTGTATCAATGAAGTTCAGCCACATTTATGCGAAATGGTTATGGAAAATTTCGACAAAAGAGTGCGTGTGTCACAGCAGAGTCGCAGAGGTCATTTACCGATATGCTATTCCATACAACTCCTCTATTGTATACTTTAAGAAGCAAAGAAAATTACAACTTTTAATTAAAAATCTGTGTTTTGTATAAAAATTACTTCTTATGTGAATTTTGGGACACTCTTTATAATGTGTATTTATATGTATGAGAAGAAGTGCGATAAGAGAATGAAATGTAGATATTGATACAACCTCTACATGCAGTTATATCTTCTTCTTCTAAATTACTTTGTTAATGATGTACAAACTTATCGAAACTAATAGAAATAACCTTTAAAAAATATACGTTTAAATCTTCATAGTTGCTTCTGTGTGAATATAATTTTCCATTTCTATGCATTAATGAGCTTCATGTAAATATACATATATAATTTACCGTAGCTGCAATGCACCATTTCAAGTTATAAGCAAAACAAGTACGCTCTTTGAAACATTTACTTACTTCAAGAAATGCTTTGGCATCAGCGTTGTATCTAAATTGCTTTGCATCTTTTAACATTTGTATGCAAGATAGAAAGTTTATTTCCCAACAGTCCAGTTTTCCACTGTCTATATATGAACAAATTTCCCTTGCCGTAGTATTACATATTTTCCTCCTCTGCAGATATAATACTGCAATACAAAAGGCAAGAATTTAAATTACTACTAAATTCTAGCAAAAAGAAGATTGAAAATACCGTCTTCCATACGCGAATATACAAGAAACTACTATAAATCCTTCGGACTATGACAGATTAATAATAGGGTTTAGCGTGTATAACACGTTGGACTGGTTTGGTAACACTGGATTTTAAAAAAATCCTCGCAGTTGACTTGAATACAAACACGGGCATCATTACCAAGATGACTACGATCATCGACCGATATGCAAAATACAAAACTTAATACGCACCGGCTGCGAAAAATGGCTGGAACTAACTACAATATGGCTTGGATCCTCTTGACGATAAAAATCTAAACGGGATTCGTTTAATTCGTTTTTCTTTTCTACGCGATTTTGCATTAGCGTTGGGATATCTACCATCATTATGTTTAATAATGGTCAATTATTTCTTTATTTAATACTTCCACACTGTAATTAAACCGCGATAAGTAACGCATATAATTGTCGTAAGTATCGTTTAATTGCAGGAATTTATGCGACCCGTTGTAAAAGCTTCTGTTGAAAATTGCTTACAAATCAAGATATTTTAAAAGTTGCTGATTGGCAAAGTGATGGAACAAAATTCATTTTCAAAGTTTTAAATGAAGGGAAGTTTGAATCGCTTTTGAAGTTTTAGTGCTGTTCCCAAAAGTTCTTAATTAAAGTGGAGGTGGTTGGTGTACTTTGGTTTAAAGAGGGTTATTATTGGAGGGTCAGGTTAGACAGTGCAATGTTCTGTTTCAAGGTTAGTCAAATGTTACTCTTACTTAGTTTTAAAAAGTAATCTATCTTTCAGGAATAATTAACTAATTATTCAGTTATATAAAAATTATTTCCTATAGCAAGTAAAATGCAAGGAATTTAATGAATTTCTACCGAACTATGTATGTATTATTTACTGCAAGGCGCTTTAACACAAGTCTTTTAAATTAGGTTTGATATTGGAAAATGGAAGAAACTGGGCTGCTTGTTGGTTCGATTCCTGTTCACAATAACGTCTTTTGACTGTAAAATCTTTAAAGGTGCCAATGGCATGATGTATGTTAGATGGGAGCCATGTGACTGCAGTAGTAGTTGTCCTGCAACTCTGTGAAGTTACGAACAACATACGCAGACATTGCACAAGCATAGCCCTTAAATTTCTCCATATACTATGCTCAATAATTGAGTCAAGAATACAGCTGTTATAAAATGATAACAAGTGAAACTACATTATACAGGGTGTTCCTTAATAATATGCTAATATTTCAAGATGTTTGTTTTTCATGTCATTTTATGAAGAAAAATTCATATGCACATATATCTGCAACGGCTTATATTTTTTACTATAACATCTTGAAATTTTTTGTTTTAAAACGTGATTTTTTTAATATCTCCCAAAATAATTTAGATATTATTTTCAATTTAGGATACAAAACCACATCTTTTAGTTAAAAAATTCAATCTATTGCTCGACCAATAGCGTCTCTGCAAACTTGTCCTCTAATATTTTTTACACAAAAGTGGTATACCACTGACATTTTTCAAAGTTGATATCTTTGTAGATTAGCCTTATCAAGCTTGCGTGAAAACGATATCTTACGTTATTCTCGTCAGATGTACCGTTTTTGAATAAAACATTTAAATTAAAATTGAAACTTTTATATTATTAACATTTATCATCATTAGGTCTTCAGTCCTGGAACTTGTTAGACGAGCACCTCCGTTATTTCCTATTCTGAGCTAACCTATACGTTTCCATGAAAATCCCACAGCCTACATCTTTCACTATCTAAGTGCAATAGTCCGATCCAGGTCTAATTTTACGTTTCCTTTTTCCTATCTCTGCTTCTAATATACCTCACACTATTCCCCAAATGACCTAGAACGTGCCCTGTCTTACTATTTTCTTATTCTTTTCGTTTTTCGGAGATATTTTTCTTTCCCTACTATTTCAAATACGTCTTTGTTATTAACTTTGTATGCCCGTGCTATCATTATCATAAGTCTGAAGCACCACATTCCAAAAGGTTTCTACCCTTTTCTCGTCTGCTTCTTCTTCTGTCCGTCCTTATTACATAGCCATACAGTACTGTGCTCTACACATATGCTTTTAGTAATTTTTCCTTTGTTTCTATGTTTGTTATCTTCGAACATAGCCGCTGCTCTTACATGTTGGATACAGCTCGGTCGCCCTTCTATTGTTTTCTAAATATATACCGTATTTCAACGATATTCAGCGGTGTGCGAAGAAGATTAAACGACCTGCACCTACCAACATCGCCCATCTCTTAACTGTTCGCCGAATTAATAGTTTTCCAATAAATCCTGTCGCATACTCAACATTAGTTGAGAAATTGCAAAACCAACACTGTAGCTGTTTATAATTATCATCAGACTTAAGTGCAATTATCCTTTTTAACTACTAGGTTTTCCGTCTTGGAACAGGTTGGGCGCGAATCTCCATTGATTTCTATTTTAAACTAGCCTACACATTTTCTTGAAATTCCCACAGCCTAGATACAGATTGATTCCCCTTCTATTGTGTTCTAAATGTATACCCTATTTCACGGATATTTCGTGATATGTGAAGGAGGTTAAGCAACCGGCGGCTACTAAGATCCCTCAACCCTTGAAAATTTTCCAGTAAATTCTTTTTCACAATTAACAATAGTTGAGAATAATGCGAAACCAACACCTGCAATTGTAAATAATAATCATCAAGTTAAGTGCAATTATTATTTATCGCCATTAGTTTCTCCGTCTTGGAACTGGTTGGACGCGTACCCGCATTGATTTCTATTTCGAGCTAGCCTACACATTTGCCTGAAATTCATTTTATCTACGTGCAAAAGATTAACCTAGGTCTACATCAACCTCTCTTTTTTCTATCTCTGCTTTTGATATATTCCGCACTACTACAGCATGCCTTAATATGTGTCCTATCATTATATCTATACTGTATTTTACTGTTTTCCGCATATTTCTTTCTTCCCTACCATTTCTAGAACCTCTTGGTTCTTAACCTTGTCTGTCCATGATATCTTCTTCATACGTCTGTAGCATCATATTTCAAAGGTTTCTATCTTTATCCTGTCCGCTTTTCCTATTATTCAAGTTGCACATCCGTACAGTGCTATGATCCACACATACGCCTTCAACAATCTTTTTCTTGTTTCTACGTTTGTTGTCTTTGAACATAGTAGTTTAATTACTTTTTCTTGTTAAATGCAGCATGATCTTGTGCTAATATTTGTTTTAAGTCGTTTGCACTTTTCCCATCTTGCGTTATTTGACTTCCTTGGTAGTAGAAGTCATTAACCTCGTAAGTTTTGACTTACTTTCCCTTCTTTTACAACTAATATTTTAGTTTTGTCTTTAGTAATTTTCATACCGTACCTCTCTTTTAGAAGGGTTTCCATTTCATTACGAGCTGCTTCTGTTTTCCTTGCAAGAGGCTGATATCGCTATATCGCCTGCAAATCTTAGCATATTAATATTTTGTCCCTGCATAGTAATTCCAATTGTCTTCCTGCATTTGACAGTATTCATTGCCTCTTCAATGTACAATTAAAAAATTAACGGGGATAGGACACATCCCTGTCTCACCGTTTTCCTAATAACTAGAACGCTCCTGTTCTAATTTAGTTGCGCCGTTTGCTCTTTGTATAAGCTAAGAACTATCCGTCTATCCCTATAACTCGTTCTAATCCTTTTGAAAATTTCGAACACTTTTATCCATTTTATATTATCGAGTGCTTTTTCCAGATCTATAAACTTTGTAACAATTTTATTTTCGAATTAATAAATCTCTTCATTAAAGGTACAACGAATATTAAAACACCTTTATTAACTAAAGTAGTAATACGGGTAACAATCAAATTTTTACATTAAAACAGTATCTAGATTCGTTAGTCTATTTGTTTTGGATGTCGGTGTATTCCACAGCCACTTGCACGCGCGTTGAGAGGATTGACAACCCCCCTCGGGACCCTCCCACCATGCAAGAACGCGGGAGAGACACTCGTCGATAGGTAAAAGCAGCAACAACATGTTTACGAAGACAATGGCGAGTGACCTGCGGGTCGCATTAATTGTGAGACGCACTTTCTGAGTAACGGTTGGTAATGTATACTCATTATCATAGTATCTAATTTGAAAATTTGTTTAGCGCAACGAAGACTTACAAACTACGCAACGAAAACTTATAAAACTACGTAAAGAAAATTAGGTACACGCAAGGCTTAGGAATGCAAACTTAAAGTTACAACTAAGATTAGACGAATTTGAATCAATGTTAAGAAACCCACTTCACTTCAACACTTGTATTTAGAGGATGGAAAGCAGGAATAATTAGTTGCAGATTCCGCACGGCAATGCAGTTCCCAATCTAGCCAAGGAAAGCAGCCCGGGGTTTGGTTCGTAGTAGCTTTAAGGAATTCTTCTGTGCTTCATCCTGAAAGCACGTTATTTTGTTTTGTTACATAGAAGTACGAATTTGTCATTCAGTTTATTTGTTGCTAAGCTGGTTTTCTCCAGTATCAAATTTAAATTTCACTCAGTTTAGTAGATATGTGACAACACGTGGCTTCAGCATAAAATAACAGCTGCGGCTACGTCATTTGTTTGTTTGAAATATGCTGTCAACAATTGCACTATTGCAAGCAGATGTTTAGTATTACATTACTACCACCTTTGATAAAAAAGAAAGAGAATATCTTCGTGAACATTTCGACTTCAAATCGATTTTAGTACTTTTAACTTAACGAGAAATTTTTGTATATTAATTTGTAACTGACCTAAACAGATCTGAATGGGTTAGAAAACATTAGTGTAACCAGTCACACTGTGTTGTAATATATTTGAGTAAGAATCAAGTTGATAAACCTTACGTTAAGTTTTCAAGTAATTCAAGTATTCATTTAATTTTATTGCATTGAATTTTATTTACAGAACCAAAAAATTCTTTCTAGTAAATTAATAATCCACGCTTAAAGTCTTTTATTCTGATCTAGTTTGATCGGACCTGACAACCAAAAGCAATAAGAATTAAATTTTGATGCTACCCTTATGTAGAAAATATTCTTTTGCATTTTAGGCATATTTGAGGGACACAAACAGTGTTCCCATTTTCTATGTGACTTAATTATTATTCTTCCTTACAGGAACAGCGTCTTATTCTGTTAAGACAGGTTTTTGTCAGCGAAGGCGATCTTTTTTTCTTTGGGTCTCCACGTCCGCCCTTAGAAATTTGCCATGCCATTAAAATGAATCAATCTGGACTTGGTGGCGCCTGTTTGTTTTAGTTTGAGTGTGACCCCCACAGATTTCGACTTACCCCCATTGCTCATAGCTCTACCCAAGGAATAGACCCCTAGTTACGTCGGAAGACTTTGTTTTGCAGACACCTAACTTGGAGCGTGGTAATTATAAAGTAGGAGAAGAGAAAAAAAAAAACGGCAGCAACTTTATACACAACCTTTCTCCTTTTTCTATTGTCTTCCCCCTTATCACCCTCAGAGCTAAGATAGCCTCGCCTGTTCCAGGTTTCGCCTAAATTCAAATTGATCTTCTCCTAGTATTTCTTCGGTTCGTTTTTTTCATCCGTCTTTGTACAATTCTAGTTGCTATGTTTGATACTTACTTGTGCTGTCAAGCCTATTATTCGAAATTTTTCACATCAGTCAGCGCTTCTCTTTTTTGGTACAATGGCTCTTTTTTTTGGTTTTGTGACTATGATGTTACGTTTGAAATCTTTGAGTTTCTCGCCTGTCTCACACATATAACGTAGAATTTGGAAAATATGTTTTATTATGACTTGACCAACGGCTTTTAGAGTTTCTGTTTGCACTTTTTCTACACCCGGTAACTTACCATTTTGTATCTTCTGGCATCTTCCACGTGTATTGTCTTCTAGCATGATGTTGAAATAATGTGTTTGTGATAGTTAAATTGTTTTTATCGCAGAATGCTACCAGTCTATTTATTCCTCCTGTTGTTTCTCGTGCCTAAACCAAATAAACCTACTACCGATCCTTCCCTTCTCTCATCTACAACTGCATGAAAATCCCATGTAGTTATTAAAATTTCATGTCGTTTTACGCATCTTTGCATATTTTCGATATCTTTGTAGATCTTCTACCTTTTTCTCACTGTAGCTAGAAGCAGGCATGTATACTTGTACTATTACTGTAATTACCGGGTTAGACTATAATCTAACCATGAGTACTGTTTCGTTCTTTTGTAAGTAGTTTTCTATACATTGTCCTATTTTTTTTTCGCATAACTATAGCCACACCCGAATTTTCTTCCTATGATCCTGCATGAATTTAACTAAAGACCCGGTCCAAAAATCCTCCACTTTTGGCAACTGAATTTCACTAATCCCTGCTATGTCTAATGTTATCCTATCCATTTCAATTTACAAATTCTGTACCTTGCCTACTTGCTTCATACTTCGGACATTCCACTCTCCAACTCACAAAATGTTCTCGGGTCTTCCTTTAAACTTTCCTATCACATTCTCCGAAATAGTCCCCTCCCAGAGATATAAATGGGGGACTATTTTAACTCCATAATCGTTTACCTCAGCCACCATCTTAGGTAACAATTGAAGTACACTGTGTAGTTGGGAGATAATGTGGTGGTTTCCCGTTGCCTTCCACATCGAAATAGTATGTCTCAGAATGTCATACTGACCCGTATGGTCTCTCGTAAAGAGTTGCTGTCCTCTTTCGGAGACCTATCTTAGTTTGGTTCCTCACTAAGGACCTCAATAATTTGGTAACACCTTCAATTCGGCTCTTTTGCTGATTAGAACACGCAAACCATTCCACTCATTCTAGTAATTTAGAACTTCTTCAAGGTGGAGGTCCATTTAGAACGGATTATTAACATTAATAATGATAAATGTTGTTTTATAAAACTGTTGGAAATGGTCATCTCCACCAAATACGCATCGAATTGCGCATTAGCTCAAATACTCCCGTCGTATTCCGTATTGTTTTAACCGAGGCAACTATTCGCTCTCTTAAATTCTAAACCGTTAATAGGAGTTTTAAGATGGCCTCCACAAAAAGAATTCCAAATTATCGAGTTCGGGGAATATTCCTGGCCATGGTTCAGGTCGTCCGAGGCCTATCCAACGATCAAGATAAATTGCATGTAAATGGTTGCGAACAATTATATTGAAATTTGAAAGACCTTTATCTTGCAATTACCACATTCCATTCTTTAACGCAATTAGTACATCGTCAAGCAATACATGCAGTTCTTCTTGAAGAAAATGTAGATAAGACTGTCCGTCAAGGTGATTTGGCAAAAAAAATGGGGCTATAAAATTATTACCAATAATTCCTGCAGAGTTTGTATTTAGTGATGTCAACCGATGATGTCTATAAGCCTGTATTGCGCATTAAATTAAAAACCTGGGTTTCGATAAAATATCGAGCTCGATACTTGCACAAATCTGCCTAATTCCTGTAGAATTTTTAATCAGTATAATTAATACATCTTTTCACTCTACTCGTTTTCCATTAGTATGGAAGCATTCTATAGTTGGCCACTACATACCAGAGAAAGCAAACCCTTTAGGTCCAGAAGACTATAGTCAGATTAGAATTTTACCGGCGTTTTGTAAATTTACTGAATACTTAGGATTGGACGAAATGATGTTATTTTTAATGCAACATAAGTTACTAGATAAACATCAATCGGGTTTTCGCGTGAATTATAGTTCATGCACTGCTTTTCTACGAGTTTCTGATCATGCAAAAAAGGTTATTAATGATCAAAAACCAACACTGTTGATTTCATTAGATATCAGTGACTTTATTTTCCTCTTAAGTAAATTAAAACGTTTGAACAAGTTTTCAGAGTCAGCAATTTTGTGGATTAAATGATACTTATATCAAAACATGCAGCAAGTTAAGGATGAAAATGTCACTATCTCCAAACCTGTTTATCTTGTCACTTGGGGTACCTCAAAGCAGCGTACTAGTGTATTTTCTGTTTGCCATGTATATTCAAGACTCATTTTTCCCAGACAGAAATATCAAAAGCGTTTAACGCAGTCAATGAAGATCGATCTATAGTATAAAAATGGTGTAAATATAAACTGCTAACCGTAAATCCAACCAAATGTCTAGCTATTTTTCTGGGAATGCAGAGTATAATTAGTCAAGTTCAGTCAGTGGACCTACCCGTGTTAATGCTCGGAGTGTCCAATATAAACTTCTCACCTGTGATCAAAAATCTAGGTATCCTGCTGAATCCAAACCGGAGATGGAAAGATTAGGTATGAAGCGTGTGCAAAAAGGTTCCGTTTGCTCTACACACTCTAAAGCGTCTAAAACGGTTCTTACGTATTAAATTAAAGCTAAACATAATTAATTCTTACACATTTTGGTTAATGCAATTCCTTATAAATTCATCTTTCATCTAATGTAAGTCTACACCTGCAACGCTGGAAAAATAGACATGTTCGGTCCATTTTAGAACTAAAATATTGAGAGAGAGTCAGTCCATTTTACACAAGAACGCCATGGTTTAAACTAAACAATAGGTGAAAACTTCATTTAGCGGTGCTTGTTTATAAACTTATTGCTAACCGAAGCTAATCGATCCTGAACCTCTCAAGTCCAACTTTTTACAGCGTTAATCTAGTCAATTCTGGCTATCTCGTTGGTCCTGCCTTAGGGTTTCGTTTCTGATGAGCCATGGTGCTTTGATGATGGTACTAACGGTCTTGCTTTAGAATGTTTCCAGTTTGGTTTTGTTTGTGTTTAAAATGTAGGTGTACTATGCCGCCGATGCACAACTCAGTATGGGTCGTAAGTATATCTTGTAAGTCTAGAGTATGATACTCACTGGTAGTCTATTTTTGTGGACGAGTATTCCGTGGACGAGGCCTTTTGTTCTATGTGCTTTGTTTGTTGTTTCAGTGACGTGTTGAACGTTAATTGCTTGTCGATGTGCATCTGTAGGTATTTTATTGAGTGGCTCCAAACTAGCAATTGGTTTTCTAGCGTCGATTGTTTTTGCTTGTTCGTCATGCATCTGGAGAATATTATGGCTTCAGTCCTCTGAACGTTTAATTTGATTTTCTACTGTTGGAACCAATCCGGTAGTGTGTCGAGCTGTCTTTGCATTTTGGCTGATGTCTCCTTAGGGTTTCGTCCGGTTGTCAGGAGCAGGGTGTCGTCAGCGTACATGGAACAGAAGATTTTTTGGAGGCATAGTAGGTCTTGGATATATGCATTAAATAGTGTAGGTGAACGGAAGCTTCCTTGTGGAAAATTCTAAGAAACAGAACCAAAATACAGCAAGGCTGGCAGCGAAGTTAGAAAAAAATTCCACGAAATTAAATAAAAATACGGAGAAACAAGAACAAACCGCCGCAGATTGGGACAGAAACGTTTAAAGTTGGCAATAAATACGGAAACGCAAATAAGACTTATGAATGGTAAACTACAACCCTTTAATAGAATACATATCAACGTACACTTAAAGGACTATTGAAATCCTCGGAAAAAAGCTTCCAAAATTGACAGAAATTGTAACAAAACATAAAAACAAGTTTTATTGGATAATTATTGATGTCATATTACTTAGGTAACAAGATTTAAAAACTATATAATGTTAAGTAAATAGAAGGTGCATTGTTTGATATCATATTAAAATGATTCTATTTTTTCATCGCCATCACTATCGCCACAGCTGTCGTTTTCACTTGTACCATCATCATCATACTCCCTGTTTCCAGATATATTGCAGAATCGTGCTTTAAGTAAATTTATTGCTTCTCTTGGCAAATTTTTAATTTTTGTATATTGTCTTTCGTTTTCTAGTGATCAAAGGATCGGAACTTATTAAAAAGAAAATTTAAAATGTCATTATTAGTTTTACCTCGACTAGATTTTCTGCAAAAATTCTCTCTGTATCTTTTAAAATTTTTATTCCTGGTCTTGCTCTTCCTCGGTCAATTGTTCTATGGGCAAGAGTGCCAAAGATATAATTTCTTGTCCACGGATCAGATGCTTGTGTAAAGTAGGAGGCATTTTGTACCAAGGATACTTCGAGACAAAATACTTGGCTGTATCATGAGCGAATGCACGATATTTGTCTACGTCTATATCAAATACACTAGCCACCACAATCATTATGTGCAACCTTTTTTGTCAAACTCAAATCTACAACTACGATTTGAGCAGCTAGTTCCGGGTTTTGGAAAAAACGTCATCATTTCTGTCTCCAAATCAAACCATAACGGTTTTTAAATTCTTTTTGCATTCGAGTTTTATTTTAATATTTTATCTTCAGTTCCACGAGCTTGCCCTTTTTAAGAGGCATTGTGTATGACAAATGTAAGAGGCATTCAAACATTCGAATCCAGCAATGCAATACAGAACGACCACATTCTAAATTCTTAGCTACTGCAGCTGAATCGCTGGCTTCAGAGTCATAGATTGCTTGCTTGTATGAAATGTGTCCCGAAGAGTCACCAAAGCTCCATTTTGAGAACAAATACAACAGATCCATTTCTTGATTTTAAGATGCTCAATTACGGACTTTAAACTTATGGATAATCGTTCTGTGGTATGATCTAACGGAGCCTTTAATTTAAGGAAAGCACTAGTGTCAGTTACGGTTACATCTTTTGAATAGTAAAACCTTTTAGCAATTTGTAGAGTTTTCTAAAAAGGGAATTTTTCTGGAGCATTTGTCCTTATTATAGTATATTGCTAACGAGATGGCTTAGCATCAATTAAAACTGCAAGAGCATCTTCACCTGATAAAAGCTGTATTTCTGATTTTAACAGTATCTAGTAAGCCTTTTGATATTGGATAGCTCGCTCTGCGCTTAAGGTAGTAATGTCTTTTAAAACGTTCGAGACCTGCACTTGTTCTTCGGCTCTCAAGCTCATATATGTAGCATATGATAATAAAACTGCAAAAGTGGTCTCTCGCAATACTTTCAACTTTAATCTTTTAGTCTGTACAGAACACAAATTAAATGAAATTGGCGGTCGACCGCGTTTATTGTTTGAGACACGCCTTGTAAAGCTCAAAATCGAAAGCACTATTTCAAGCCAACTGTTATTGAGTTATCAAAATTTTTCTTCGATCCTACACGCTCTTGCCCTTGCCCATATCTATTTCAACCTAACTTAAATTTCGATAACTTGCTCTTAAAATCAATGGAATAACCCTTGTCACAATTTGTCCGCTTCTTCAGCTCCTCTATCAAAAAATTTCATTGTTGATCAAAACTTTTTGCTTCAGAATGTCTCATAATGATTAGTAGTTCGTTTCTAGTTAAATATATTGACATTTGTTCCTAGAGGACAAAAAAATTAAATTCAATACGTGCGGCTAAACTATAAAAAGGCTTTGACATGATTTCAGTATTGAAAAACATTGATAACTAATAAAGTAGAATAACGTAGCAAAATATGTTTAAGTTTATTTATTTTTGTAACTTGAGCACGTTTAAAAAATAATCACTCGAAATTCGATCTCCTTTGGAAAAAACTAAAAAGTCAATTGTGTGCAGAAAATATCATAACTGTCAAATAAATTTGACTAATTATAGTAATGCAAAATATTGTAACAATTCTTTCATGCCAAACTAAATCAAAGTTATCAAAATGCTGTTACATACCTGAATTGGTAGGCTCCATAGCCTAAATTTCATATTATTCGGTAATTATGTCACAAACTCAAATCCGAATTTATGACACATTCGACACATTATTACAACAGCGCATTCTAGTTACGAACATTTTATGCGGCCGAATATACCAATACTGTTTATGTGTACCCTGATAAATATTTTGCGTTTTTCTATTTATTGCCAACTTTGAAGTATTCCTGCCCTCAATGTGCGCCGCAAACCTAATAAAAAATCTGAACCAGACCGCAACGCAATTAAAAGATAGCAACCTAGATTTATAGAACAATTACAAGAAACCGCCGCAAATTTTACGAAAGCGGTTGAACAAAAACTAATTGAAAATTACAACCAGTTGAGAGGGTAGTTTACACACGAAACTACAATCCTAGAAAAGCAGAAAGCCAAATTTTCCATGGTTTATAAAAATTGGATCCCTGTTTTTTAAATACGAGATTTTTAGAAAAATTGTTAGAAAACTCGGATGAATTGGAAAAAGAGATAGGATGGCTAAAGGAACAAATTAATTACCTAACAGTGTAAGCGCTAGAGCCCTCAGTGCTGGTGATATAGCAGCACGCCCAAGAATTTAAGAATGTCGAGAAAAGCGCATCGATGTCAGGGTTCAGAAAAAAACATCCACATTTAATAGAATGTCACCTTGGCAGAGCTAGCGGCTGGAACGATGACGAAAAAACTACCGCAATAATTGTCGCTTTATGAAGTGAGACCCAAAATATTCTGCAAACCATATCAGACCCTGAGCAGAGAAGCTACAACTGCTACACAGCAAGACTGGAAACAAGGTACGGCGACTCTCATCTGCAGGAAGAGTATTTATATTGATTGACTCGGTGGTCTAGTGTATAGGGCATTCGCGTTGCATGCAGGCGGCCCGGGTTCAAACTCCGCTTCAATAAAATTTTTTCTCTAAGAACTGAGTGACGTAGCTATGTGGAAATACGTATACAGCATGGAGTAAAAGAGGATATATGGAGACTAAGTCGAAAACTGTAGCATATGAAAAAATGGCGGATCGTCAAAGTTGCGCAAGGAAAAGTAGCGGATTGTCAAAGCAAAAGCTGTCAAAGTGACAGTTGTGACGTAATTGGTTGTGGAGGAGAAGGTGCAGAGTGCAGTGGCGTTGCGGACTGACGCCCCTCTATTTTACCCTACTTAATAGGTTTTAAAAAGTTGTATGAATTGATTTGATTAAAATTTATTTAAAGATGTAACACGATTAACTGACTGTTTGGCCGGATTTTTAGTTTTTTAAGAAGGTAAACTAGTATTACAGAAATTTCCAACGCAAATGTGTTTTAAAGATATTTATTTTGACAGAAATTATTTGCCTTCCTCTGCCTAACGACGAAACATAGAAATTTCGTAATTGCCAAATTCAGATTTGCTCAAACCCGAAAAAAAGGATATTTGCTGGCAGGTAAAGCTAACATTTTTTAATTGAAAGAGTAACCATTTAAAAACAAACATCTAAAGAAGGTGTTACCTCTAGTTATGGAAATTCGTTTATACTTGAGCATGACGGGATATGGATACCAATTCATATAAAAGTTAAATTAAACATGTCTAATTTTTATAGAAAGATAATTTTTGAAACATAAAATTTTTAAATTAAAGCTAGTTGGATTTATGAATAAATGTAGTCCAAAAGAACGAAAAATATGAGAGATTTTAAAATATAAGTCAAAGTGTAACATCTCCAAGCATGAGTAAAACTAACATATTACTACTCAATATTTCTAATCTGATATATATATATATATATATATATATATATATATATATATATATATGTATATATATATATATATATTGCCGTGGTAGTTAGGTAAAAGCCTCACCAACAAAAATGTATTCGAAAATTTGTTTAAATTTACAAAACTCGAAAATTGCACATAATAGAAAGTTTTTCAAAAATTACATAATTCAAAAAATATAATTTATTACCCGTTTTCCTCTCTTCCTCGGTTGAATTGCTTTCTTCAACTGCTTTCGGCTAGCTCAGTTGGACCTCCTCTTGGATATCAAAATCCCCTTTCATATTCTCTATTGTTCACGCACACTCCCAATAAAACCATAAAATACAACAAACATACAATCTTTTATTTATCACTATTTACAAATAAAATTGAATATTAACCACATTTCAGTGATCAAGTTTCACCTCAATAAATCCTATTTTGTAATGTCCTGTATTTTAAATTAAATTATCAAACACATAGAATGTACCCGGAGTAAATGGGCCCTGAATAATACCTTATTTCTCATTCCTTCTTTATAATTTATTTTAAATCTACGTAAACTCTGGAGTATTGTGAGCTCATGATAACCCAGTTAATTATGAATAATGTATGCCCTTATACCTTGCATACTCTTACAACAAACTAAAAAAACAACCCATGTACTCTTCACAAAATTTAACTTCCTGATGGAACGTTAATAAGATTTATATGCACCTTCAGATTTCTGTTTAAATACCATAATAAAGTTAGTTATACGAATTATCTTCAATACGCAAAAATAGTGCACAATAGTTTCAAAATACACTCTCATACGTCACCCAATATTCATAGTTTCATAGTTTATAACAACACAATTTCAAAGCGTTACCTGGAATTTCTAGAAGATCTATGCTCCGTTGATGATGCCGTGTATTTGCTTCTTTCTGCTCTGCAGGACGCTCCTAGCTATTAGTAGAAGAACCCCATTTAAATTGTGCTGCTGGTGCTACCTTTACGGTGGATCCAATTTCCAAATCCAAATTATTTATACTTCTTTCATACTTGTTTAATTTAATCCACGTTACATAACGTCACAATACGAGCTTGTATAGGTGATACCTCAATAAAATCTAAACTTGGCACAACCCGCGTACAAATTATGAGGCTAACACCGTGCAATATAATTTAAAATAATTTTCTATATTTACAAGCTCGTGATAACTTTCGTACGTAGTCTAAAGCGATCAAAATATTAAGAGCTTTTATTATATTTTGAAAAGGTATTTATACAATTTCCGATGCCACCTCTGGCCGCATTTCATCCGAAGTCCTTCATTTACAACAACACGTTCTTAAAATTTTGAGCTCAACCGATTTCTAAACCTTCGAAATTCAGCGCATCGTTGCGATCTTTTCTGAAAATTAATATACACTTTTCTCGTGTTTGTCCGATGTCCAACTAACAATATCGACCAATAGTCTATACATTGACGTCTCACAAATCCCGCCTATACTAACGTTGTCCCTTGCTTATGCATTTCTACGTTTCTTTCTAACCTTGTTTGAGTGATAGAAAATCGATATTTCTGTTCGCGTTCTACAACTCCATGTGGACCAAAATTACGTGTTTTAAATAACCTCTCATTAGTGTTTACTGCGAACACATTTGATCATCATCATCATTTTGTTTTCGACCTTACTTAAGGTCGGTTTGACGTAGCTCTAACTTGTTTTCTATTCTGTGCTAATTTAAAAAGCTCTACATACCCTTCACAACCTAAATTTCTAATAATTTGACTAATATAGCTTGGTCTAGGTCTTCCTATATCCTTCTATCTATTTCCTATCCACCTGGCTCTACATAGATATTAGCAACCTGATGGTTGTTAAAGAACTCTAACATGTTTACATGATTACCATTTATAAGGAAATGAAATATAACCTGGTTATCCGCTTCAAAAAGGAAAAGTGTTAAATTATATGTTTTAGTAAGGCTTAAGCACCGAATCGCTGCCAACATGCCAGACCGCTACCTAATTGTGAGTTATGTCCTGGTGACATTCAGTTAACTGATTTTTTTTTTTTTTTGTTTTGTTTTCGAACTTACGTAGAGTCGGTTTGACGTAGCTCTAAATTATTTTCTATTTTGAGCTAGTCTAAAAAGGTCTACTTAGCCTTCACAACCTAAATCTCTAATAATTTGACTAATATAGCTTTGTCTAGGCCTTCCTACTCTATTTTTATTTGGTAGTCTATAATCTAAGACTTTACTAAATAGTCCCTCATGTCTTAACTGGTGCCCTATCATTCTATCTCTCCTGACTTTCAATTGTTTCCACATACAGGGATCCTCACCTATCCTTCTATAAACTTCCTCGTTTGTTACTCTATCTGTCCAACTAATCTTTAACATTCTCCTATAACACCAAGTTTCAAAAGCTTCTATCTTTTCTTATCTACTTTAATTGTCCAAGTCTCACTACCGTATAGTAGAACGCTCCATACGTACGACTTTAAGAAACTTTTTCTATTATCTAACCTAATACTATTAGCTATTAATAAGTTTTTCTTTTTTAAAAACATTTTTCTAGCTTGAGCTATTCTAGCTACTATATCCCTTCTGCTACGTCCATCCTTTGTAATTATTCTACCTAAATAGCAAAATTCATCTACCTCCTCTAACTCGGTATTACCTATTTTTAATTTTGGTTTAGAACTAGGCTGTAACTCACTTGTCATTATCTTTGTCTTTACTGAGTTAATTCTCATACTATAGTTACTCCGTAGTATCTCATCTAAAATATTTAAAAACTCTCCTAACTCTTTTCTAGACTCTGCTATAATGGCTACATTTGATCGTTAATCCGATATTCTTTGAAACTTGTTTGTTATCTATAAAAATAATTGGAACTTGACATTTAGAAACCACGCAGGTGTTTATTTATAACGAACGTTTTAAATAACATTTCTACGAATTGGATTTTCAGCGTATTTCAACCCCACCGATATATTTGTTTGTTAGCAACGCGTTTCACCTTGGGATTAGTGATTTTGTAATGTTCTTTAATTATATACGCCTCACGTTGCCGGCGCCTATGAAATATCATTTTATTTGAAAATGAAGTTTTTCTCTTCTTTACTATATTCGCGGTCTAGTCTGGGAATTACCCCAAGGGTGAGCAATGAGTTTGGGCGTGGGTATATGGTGGGCTCGACTACTAACGGGAACAAAAAATAAATGGACGCCACTGCATCTATACAGACAATAAACAAGACTAAAGTATCCTACAGGAAGACGCAGAAACCTATAGGATATAAATGATTACAAGAAAAACTTACAAACCTCAATATATAATACCTCTGGAAATCTCTGCTTTAGCTTCCGCGATGTCGGACCTGCAAGAAGATGTCACACAAAAATAAAATATAAGACACCGTTTGTGTCTTACAGCAACAAAATATCTCGATCTTTATAGATCGATTAGCCTGAATTCAAAATCTTAATAACACCTTACGTATGAGAAAATACTCTACTGGAAATTACTTATTCCATTTCTATTACCTGATATTGTATCAACTTTTCCACATTCAAAATTTTCTGGTCTAATTTGATCAATGTTAATTTCAATAAGTGAAATAAAAGACAAAGGTATCAATTCAATGTTTAATCTAAATATATATCTCTTTTGTTGCAAAAATTACTTGTAAATAAATTTCATTAATCAATATATAAACTTTAAAACTTTTCTTAGAGTGTTCCTCTATAATCAAAATAATCAACATTAAATAAGTTACAGAAGTTTCTGAATATACTTCTCTACATAGAGAGGTATTAGCATTTATAAGTTAGTTAATACAGTTTAGTTTCTTAAACATCCATGAAACAGATCTGTTTTGGCTTACAAGATTTTTATCTAAGGAACTTGTTACATAAACAGTTCATATGGTTTAAGTATGAAAATAATAAACTCAGATTAACATATGTCAAAAACAGCTTAGTTCTTCTACTAATTACAACAAATTGCTAGAAAACACCTTTCATCCAAAGGTGGACTTTATACATGTTTTTATCACTTGACAAGTGCATCATAAAAGCACTTTGAATAACAACTTTTAGAGCATCTAAAGATTAAAAATTCTCTTATAAAGCAATCTAGTTCCGAATGAAAATATTTGACTAATTAAATTTTAGGTTATGTTTCCAACTAAATTTTTACGTAGTATATAAGCATAAATACATTTAGCAAACAAAATTGAAATTTACGTTATTTAAAGAAGGTTTCTCATGATTTCATAAATAGTAATTTAAAGCTTTAACCTTAAACAGCACACGAAATTGATTTTCAGCAAAAGGTTCATAAGTACCTGGTAGATTTAGTTTTTACAGCAACGATGTTGACGAATGTAATCGATGAGCTCGAACACTTTACTTCCCATCTGTTTGATATTTTGAAAGACACAAAACAGGCCTGCACTAACCGCAACTCCTCGGACGCTCCAAAACAGTCAACTTCCCAATGCTCGACCAAAATCCAACACCATCGCTTAGCGTGTTCCTCAAATTGTGCTAAAGGGATTGAATCAAGTATTACTATTAAACACGGCTAATTAATTACACGGTCCTTACCACTGATTTCTCACCACGTGTTGCAGCTGTTGCTTTGAATTGACTGGGCGGCTTCCACGAGAGCTCTTCGTGGAGCCTCCACGCGACAATCCAACAGCCCTACCATTCCTCTAGAGCTATCCTCCTCTTCCACTTACAAGCAGAATTCACCATCCTTGTAAGTGAAGTCTACGTACCCACGGTTGCTTGCAAGATGGCCGTATTCTTTATTTGTCGATGCTCATAGCCTTCGCGTCATTTTCGCGCAGGCGTTATGTTTAACAACGCTCTAGTGGACGCCAGAACGCCCGCAATATATGCAACACAAACCACGCTCAAGGCATCCTCGATATTGAAAGTATAGAAGTCTGTTAAATACTCCTTATAGGTAAAAATAACATAAACGGAAAAGTTGTTCTTCTTTATAGTTCATTAAATTAATTAATGATTACACGCTAAATGACAGATTCGCAAAATAATAGCAGTTAGAACTGTTTTTCTTTATAGATATGAAATGTAACAAAAATTTTGTTACACTGCCTCCGATCAAAAGAAAAAAACTTTGAGGTTAATTATATCTTAATATATACATAACCGAGAAGTTTTTTTTATATGGACGAAAACTATCGCCTTAACCAAAAGATAAATACAAAAAGAAGCATTACAACAAATCGAAGTATGAACAAAGTAAGTTTGCACTTTGATTTCTGAACTAAAAAATCATGAATGAACTCTTGGATTAAGAAAGGAAAATGGGTGCAACCAAATGAGTGTGTAGGTAACTCTGCGTACCACACATCCGTTAGGAGTCAATATAGGTATGTCGTAATCGGTAAAAGTCATAATCGGTAAAAGTCAAAATATTGTAGTCTAACACTCGAGTTGCAACCAAACGGGGACCAAAAACAACCCACTTCAAAATATAAACTGAAATTCAAACAAAAGCCTGACATGAACTATCGCAAAATAACAACAAAAGATTTACTTTCCTACTACTACCCTTGACATGAAACCTTACTAATATTAATAGAAAACAAAACTCACACCTATATACAGAAATATCAATACTGTTCCAACAATGATTATGTATTTGCTGGTCTCAAAATTCCAGCTCAATACATTCAGCAAAATTTGATTATTGCCTCTACCAAAATAAACTGCTCGTCAAGCCCACTACTCATTGTAGCTTACTAATGAATACTTGGCTTCTTCAGCTTATAGCTATTCATAGCCCAATCGCTACTCTTTTCTTTGGGACACTCCAGTCTCAAAAAATCCTCAACTCTACTGTGGCCACACCAAACATCTCGAACCAAAACTACTCAATACTACAATGGCCTCACCAACTAGGTTACTCCGACCTACGACAACAAACAGCACCTACCTTCCTCGCTTACTCTAGACACAAACAACACATGACGCGATCAAAACACGTCCACAAACATGAAGCAACAAACATTTGTCCTCCCACTTCGGGCTATAACAACAACACGGGCAGAAAACCTTTTTTTTTTTTTTTTTTTTTTAATAATCCATTTGCACATTTAAAACAACACTAGTCGAGAAACTTTCAATCTCTACCAGCAACGATATACTGGCAAAAGCCTTCAATTTGTCTTCACCACTCTATCCCATAACCAAATTTATACTATATTCTTTACGACACAAATACTAAAGATAACCAATCAGTCCTCTGGTACATATTCTGGATCTACGACAGAATAGGGTTTTAGATCCTTGACATGCCACCTGCCTGCTTTTGATCCATCTAGATTAATTAGATCGTACACCACATTCGAGCACTTTTTCTTGACTACACTCAAAATAAATTTTGGAGCCAGTTTAGCAGCAAATTTATTAGCCGCGCTCGACAACACCTTGTTGGACCTCCACACTTTATTGCCAACCTCAAAAGAAATGTTTCTCCTCCTTAGATTATATCGATTGCTTGACCTTTGATAAGCTACATGCAACTTCGCACGAACGTCTTCAAATACTTTAAATATACCTTGGTGGTCTGAAGCATATAATGGGCGGCTACCAGGAACGATTTCAACATCAGCTTCAGGAATAAATCCACTACCGTAAAATTTACCGGACATGGGGACGTGTCGGCCAAAACTAAAAATTCGGAGTATAACCCGTCGACTCATGCTTAGCAGAATTAATAGCAAACTGAATCTGCGCTAACTCAGCATCCCAGGTATCATGTTCTTCGAGATAGGATCGAATAGCTGTCCCTACCGTCCTATTAATCCTCTCAACAAAATTACATTGTGGCGCATAAACAGCATTATACCATATCTTTTGAATTTCAAACCTATTACATAATGACTTAAAAATTCGACCAGCTAAATTTGAACCATTATCGCAAATAATAAATTGGGGCACTCCAAACATTAAAAACACTTTCTGTTCTATAAACTGTTCTATGACATGTGACTTTGCACTGCGTAGAGGATGTAGAATTGTATATTTTGAGAACCAATCTCCTACTACCAACAACCATTTAAATCCTAATTTTGAGCGAGGGAATGGACCCATAAGATCTAACGCGATAATTTGAAATGGAAACTTGGCCTCTTTCTCCTTTCCCATTAAGCCTAAAGGACCTGCATTAGAAGATTTTTGCACCACACACTAAACATGCACGACAAAATTTCAACACATCTAAATTCATCTTGGGCCAATAATAATGTTCTTGGACTCTAGCATTTGTCTTCGAGAACCCAAAATGTCCTGCAACTGAGGGGTCATGACACGATCTAATGACTTCTTCTCTTTGAACCTTCGGCACTAAATATTTCCACTCTACTACATTTGACAACATAGGCAAATTTGATGGGATAAACTTAAAACAAAATCGTTCTCAACTTTCCATTGAGGGTAATCCTCAGGCGACGCCAAAATTTTCTCACGTAACGACACATACCAATTTTCTAAATTATCAAGCTTGACCTCTATTAAATTTACAACATGTTTTCTTCCGGAGTTGCACGACTTAGACAGTCAGGAACTACGTTAAACTTTCCTTTCTGTGTACTAAATCAAACGAATGTTGTCTTAACCTTACTGCCCACCTAGCTAACTTTCCTGTAGGGTTCTGTAAATTACTCAACCAAAGCAACGAAAAATGGTCTGTTACGACCGTGAAACGAACTCCTTCAACCCATGGACGGAATTTTCAATGGCAAAGATTACCGCAAGGCACTCCTTCTCAGTCGTTGAATAATTTCGTTCAGCTCGATTAAGGGTTTTGCTGGCATACGATATAACACGTTCTTCTCCACTAACATTCTGAATTAATACGGCACCTAGACCCGTATTACTTGCATCACACTCAATAATAAAAGGAGCAGAATAATCCGGCTGCGCCAGAAGTGGTGCAGACACTAAAGCCTCTTTAATCGACACAAAGGAAGCCTCTGCTTCTGAAGTCCACGTAACGACTTGACCTTTTTTTCTTTTCTTGACTAGATCATTGATTGGTGAAACTAACGATGAAAAGTCTTTAATGAAACGACGGTACCAACTACACATACCAAGGAATCTCTTAACTTCAGTGGTGGTCTTTGGGCGTGGAAAATTGACCATAGCTGACACCTTATCTGGATCCGTCCTTAAAGAATTTGACCCTACTATATAACCGAGAAACTTGAGAGACTTCTTAAAAAATTCGCACTTTTCTAAATTCAACGTTAAATTTGCCTCTCGAATGCGTTCCTTGACTTCGTACAATAACTTTAGATGTTCTTCAAACGTCGATGAGCACAGAATTATATCATCCAAATAGCAGAAAACGTATGGTTCGAATTTCGGACCGAAAATTGCATCGACTAAACGCTGTTGAGTCTGTGCAGCATTTTTTAAACCAAACGGCATCGTCACAAATCTATACTGTCCCCGCGAAATAACGCTAAACGCTGTTTTGTCCTTTGATGATTCACTAAGAGGGACCTGCCAAAATGACTTTCGCAAATCAAGACTAGAAATATAATTAGCATCACGTAACATCCCTAGATTCTGTCTATATTAGGAAGAGGGTAACTGTCATGGATCGTAACATCGTTCAATGCTCTCCCGTCGAAGCAAAATCTATATTCTTTACTATCTTTTTTCTTGACTAATAACACGGGCGAATTCCATGGACTCTGACACGGTTCTACTACTTTTAATCGAATCATTTCATCTAACTCCTTATCCAACTCTTTACTAATATAGGAGACATAACATAGGGTCTTTTCCTGAAGGGTTTTGCATCTCCTGTATCGATATCCATCTCAATCATATTAGTACGCCCTAATTTATCAGCACTAGAAATTTCTCGAAATGAATCTATGGCAGTTTGCGCCTGTGACCTCTGATTAATCGACAAATCATCCAAATTGAGTAAACAGTCACTATATTTTAGGGGAACTGATGATGGACCCACATACGGAACACTACTTTCCGCATCGCCTTGCACATGCCACGAATTATTCTTAAAATTTGCTATCAATCCAAATAGCTTAGCAAAATCACTACCAAATATAAATGCGTGTGGTAAAGATGGCACTACGAGAGCATTAAGAACACGACATTGTTTTCCTACTGAAATGGGCAAATCTACGATTCCTTCAACTGGTTTCAAAGCTCCATCTGCTGTAAAAATACCTTGTTTCTGTGACCTGAAAATTTTAACTCTAACCTATTGATTAAAGGAATAGCAAGAGACCCAACTACCGATGTAGTACATCCTGAATCCAAAAGACCAGTGACATCTATGTCAAATAATTTAACCATCACATATGGCCGATTATCACCAGATTTTCAACAAATAACGAATCAGTTTTGGGCTGAGGGTTAGTACGACAAAAATTTTTTACTACTTTTAACCATTCAGACCACTCTTTTCTACAAAAATAATTCTTCTGTTCACAAATCATAACTGCCGCCTTTTGAGAAGGAATGGAATGCCGGCCGCGCAACATCCATCTCCTCACTCGTTTTTGAACATGCTGGACACCTATCACGCGTAACTCCTTTATGACCGCAACCGTAGCAAAAATTCTTTTGGGAATCTACAATACCGAAATGAATGACCATGTCGCGAACAATTCCAACACCCTGAAATAATTTTCGTTGGACCTGAAGAACTAGCTTGGGTAGGTACTGGAAAAGTTTTATTATTACTTATAGTCTGAACTTGTGGAGCACACGTTTTTTGATTATCAACACGAGCTTCTGATGTAGAAGAATCTTTCAAATAAATAGGGTATTTATTCTTTACTAATGAATTAGCACTATTATGAAATTTAGCTGAGCTAGTCGACTGACTGAAAACTGATTTTTGTTTCAACATCATGGCCTCTTCCAATTTTTTGCATAGTTTTATTAACGTAGCTGTATCCTCAATATCTGAAAGAGCTAGTTGCGATATGAATTCTGGTAATAAATTTTTCCTGAGTATCCTCACTTTTGTAATTTCTGCTGGGGTATGGGGTAATCTACTAAATAAACTTTCTACATGAGCAACGAATAGAACAATTGGTTCATCCTCTTTTGACGACGATTTTTATTGTCTCCCAGATCTCTTCCTCTGAATGAGCGGGTAAAAAATCTTCTTTCAAACGACTCTCAAGGGCTTCCCAATCTTTTACGGAATCTCTAATACTTCTAAACCACACTAAAGCATTTCCGACGAACAATTCGACAGATGACTCAAACAAGTCTTTATACGATACCTTACGTGATTGTGCCAACTCCTTTATCCTATCCAAAAAGAAATACAGCTGCTTGGGGTCTCCTGAAAATTTAACTGACCAAGAGCCAACAGGGATCGGTGGTGTAAAATATGGAAACGTATGCATAGGTGCAGCTACTGCTAACGAAGTTGTGTGATTTGCATCACTTGCACTGCTTGACCCTGGGCTCGGCTTCACCTTCTCGTACAATTCAGCTTCGACAGTAAGAATGGTTGCTAACAATTCCTTTTTAGATAGTTCAGCTTCTTTCAGTTTGTCAGACGGGAGTCTCATACGTTTAACTCGACATGATACATGGGCAAGCCTAGAAAGTACCCTTTTAAAGATAGAATCTCCCGAATCACCTTCAAATTCTAACACCAAATGTTTTATTGAATCGATGGTAGCATTTATCTCTCTACATTCTTCCTCAAATTCTACCCTATATACTGACAGATCTACTAAACAATCAGGTTTCTCTACTTCTTTCGCTAACAATCTACCTAGAATTTTTCTCTTTTCCATAACCGGCCTAGCACTTTCTATTCCTCGGATTTTTAATTCGTATTCCAGCTCTTCTTTGAGTAAATGAACAATTTGAAATGTTTCAGCCATTTTAAAAAAATTTATTTTGACAACCTAAAGTTATTTTATTTCTTGACCAACTCTATATGACAAAAATTTCTCTAATGCGAGTCAAACCTGTTGTGACATTCAAATAACTAATGCTTAAGAGACTTGAGGTTCCAGACACGATATAAATCCTATGAAAATTTACAACCAAATTAATTTTGAGTTTACCAACTAAACCAACACAATAAGGGATAATGAAATAACTAATTTTATAAATCAAACATCAACGAAATCGAGCCTCACACGTTGTGCGCCAGTGAAATGTTCTTTAATTATATACGCCTCACGTTGCCGGCGCCTATGAAATATCATTTTATTTGAAAATGAAGTTTTCTCTTCTTTACTATATTCGCGGTCTAGTCTGGGAATTACCCCAAGGGTGAGCAATGAGTTTGGGCGTGGGTATATGGTGGGCTCGACTACTAACGGGAACAAAAAAATAAATGGACGCCACTGCATCTATACAGACAATAAACAAGACTAAAGTATCCTACAGGAAGACGCAGAAACCTATAGGATATAAATGATTACAAGAAAAACTTACAAACCTCAATATATAATACCTCTGAAATCTCTGCTTTAGCTTCCGCGATGTCGGACCTGCAAGAAGATGTCACACAAAAAATAAAATATAAGACACCGTTTGTGTCTTACAGCAACAAAATATCTCGATCTTTATAGATCGATTAGCCTGAATTCAAAATCTTAATAACACCTTACGTATGAGAAAATACTCTACTGGAAATTACTTATTCCATTTCTATTACCTGATATTGTATCAACTTTTTCCACATTCAAAATTTTCTGGTCTAATTTGATCAATGTTAATTTCAATAAGTGAAATAAAAGACAAAGGTATCAATTCAATGTTTAATCTAAATATATATCTCTTTTGTTGCAAAATTACTTGTAAATAAATTTCATTAATCAATATATAAACTTTAAAACTTTCTTAGAGTGTTCCTCTATAATCAAAATAATCAACATTAAATAAGTTACAGAAGTTTCTGAATATACTTCTCTACATAGAGAGGTATTAGCATTTATAAGTTAGTTAATACAGTTTAGTTTCTTAAACATCCATGAAACAGATCTGTTTTGGCTTACAAGATTTTTATCTAAGGAACTTGTTACATAAACAGTTCATATGGTTTAAGTATGAAAATAATAAACTCAGATTAACATATGTCAAAAACAGCTTAGTTCTTCTACTAATTACAACAAATTGCTAGAAAACACCTTTCATCCAAAGGTGGACTTTATACATATTTTTATCACTTGACAAGTGCATCATAAAAGCACTTTGAATAACAACTTTTAGAGCATCTAAAGATTAAAAAATTCTCTTATAAAGCAATCTAGTTCCGAATGAAAATATTTGACTAATTAAATTTTAGGTTATGTTTCCAACTAAATTTTTACGTAGTATATAAGCATAAATACATTTAGCAAACAAAATTGAAATTTACGTTATTTAACGAAGGTTTCTCATGATTTCATAAATAGTAATTTAAAGCTTTAACCTTAAACAGCACACGAAATTGATTTTCAGCAAAAGGTTCATAAGTACCTGGTAGATTTAGTTTTTTACAGCAACGATGTTGACGAATGTAATCGATGAGCTCGAACACTTTACTTCCCATCTGTTTGATATTTTGAAAGACACAAAACAGGCCTGCACTAACCGCAACTCCTCGGACGCTCCAAAACAGTCAACTTCCCAATGCTCGACCAAAATCCAACACCATCGCTTAGCGTGTTCCTCAAATTGTGCTAAAGGATTGAATCAAGTATTACTATTAAACACGGCTAATTAATTACACGGTCCTTACCACTAAGGATTTCTCACCACGTGTTGCAGCTGTTGCTTTGAATTGACTGGGCGGCTTCCACGAGAGCTCTTCGTGGAGCCTCCACGCGACAATCCAACAGCCCTACCATTCCTCTAGAGCTATCCTCCTCTTCCACTTACAAGCAGAATTCACCATCCTTGTAAGTGAAGTCTACGTACCCACGGTTGCTTGCAAGATGGCCGTATTCTTTATTTGTCGATGCTCATAGCCTTCGCGTCATTTTCGCGCAGGCGTTATGTTTAACAACGCTCTAGTGGACGCCAGAACGCCCGCAATATATGCAACACAAACCACGCTCAAGGCATCCTCGATATTGAAAGTATAGAAGTCTGTTAAATACTCCTTATAGGTAAAAATAACATAAACGGAAAAAGTTGTTCTTCTTTATAGTTCATTAAATTAATTAATGATTACACGCTAAATGACAGATTCGCAAAATAATAGCAGTTAGAACTGTTTTTTCTTTATAGATATGAAATGTAACAAAAATTTTGTTACAATTTTTACACGCTTTTATGCATATTATACGTAAATAACCGTTCAATTAAACTTAATTAAATTAATAAATTAATGGCATTGGCTTCTAACATTTTTTTCTTTACGAACCTAACTAAATTTTATACATTATTTGTAAAATTTTGTTAATACTTATTATTTAAAAATGAACTAACTGGAATAAATTTCGCACGTAAATTCTGGTTGTTTCCTTTATACAGGGTGTTTTGAAATTACTTTGTTTATACGTAGATTTAGTCCTTTAAAACCACTATAATATATATATATATATATATATATATATATATATATTATAATGTATAAGGGAGCTACTAAGAGTTATAAGGGTTGTTTAGTACAAGGTAGTATATGCCAAACAAAAATAAGCCACATATTTGATCACATAAACTTAAAAATGTATGTTTGCCGTATTTTATGTATACTAAAATACCATTAAAATATAGTAGTTGAAATTAAGTGCCAAAAGGCAATTTTAAAATGACTAAGTGACGTAGTAAGATGTGCAGCGCTCAAGGGTTTATACCGAGTTTGAATTTTAAAAGCCTTTGAAAGTACATTTGCCGTCCAAAAGCCGGATGTGTCTATGAATGTTCACTATCAACATGCATCCAGGGTCAAGTATAATTTATTTTGGTTTCATTTTCTATAGAATCAACTTTTGGACAATATTTGTAAACTCAAAATTATTAGTTATAACAACGTAAAATATGATTGATGGAATGTAAAGATTTAGGACATATATTAGAATTTAATGTGATTATGAAATTGTATAAAAGACATGAACTTTGGTATGTGCGACACGAACGTAGTTATTTGTTATGAACTTTAAGCTGTAGTAGGCTAGTAGAGAGTTAACATGGTCACCTTAGAGAGTAAACAAAGGGGATTATTTTCGAACCAATTTTGTAAAAAGACGTGTTTTCATAACTGTGCTAATTTGTATACAGATATTAAAAAAGTAAATAAAAATAGTTGTTTTAAAAGGAGTTTTCAATTGAATAAAGTGGTAAAGAAACAAGCATCGAAAGTATAAAGTGAATAGTAGTGATTGTGCGACGGTAAAATATTGGATTTGGAAAGTGGTTTAAAGGCAGCAGGTCAGCGAGTGGTTATATAGATTTGAAGTGATATTGAGAGCGGTTTAAAGGTAGCAGGACATCGGGAGTGGATATACATAGGAAAGAAGTTGGATATTGGTGAGCGGTTTGAAGGTAGCAGGAGCATCGAGCAAAAAGAAATAGGAACAAGTATATTGGGATTAGATACGGAGAAGCGGACGGATTTATAGAGAAAACAAGGATTCGAAGCGGAGATTAGCATAGGGGAAGTTGTAGCATTAGTTTTTCTAAATTCTAAATTTGGGTTAATCATTTCAGGTATTGGGAGCAGTTAAAATTCAAGGACACCTGGAAGCGGCACGAAAATTCAAGAACATCATTGTGAAGACGCATACGGTGATAAGGATTTTGAGCCAGCATTCAGGGAGGCATCAACGGAGTATAGACCAGGTGAGTGTTTAAATATATCTTTAATACGTCAAAAATAGTCATACAAATTTTGGTTGTAATTGAATTTGGCACATAGCAACTTTGATCTTATTAGAAAATTTGGCATATACAAAAGTAGAGTATCAATTTTAGTAGTAAAACAAAAGAGTGCACTTTGGTTGGACTTAGCACATCTACTTATAACGGAATCCACTATAAGTAGTTTGAACACCCTGAGATTAAGAGTTTAAATAGTCGAGGCATTGCAATAAATAGTTAATAAAAGAACCAACCAAACGGTGCAAGTACGGGGCGTGCATTAGGTGTGCACATTTTAAAAGTTTATAAAATAAAAGGTAGAATATAGGTGGAACCCAAAAGGGGGCGGTATATAATATATGTGGCAAACCCAACGTGGGGCTGGAAAAAGGCTAGATTGAGTTGAAATTAGACAGAAATAGTAGTAGGATACAGGATCCAGAGATTAGGTGGGGCCCGCAGTTTTTTCTTTATTTTTCAGGCATACGAGTTCAAAGACAGGTTGCAGAGATGACGGACCCAGCAATGAAACGGATTACGAGATCGGGACCGACATACGGAATTGAAGCAGAAATCACGACACTAAACGATGAAATTAGGACGCAAGACATAGAGTTAGACGCAGTGGGAGACATCCAGGAGACGGAGGCAAGGCAGACAGACCCGGAGGTGACAGACATGGACACGGACCAGCCGACGGCACCAGAGGTAAGGGTAGCAGAAACCGACGCAACCCAGGACATCATGAGATTTCTGATAAGCATGCAAACAAATTTAACGAACAAATTTGAAGCTTCAAACACGGAACTGAAGGCGGAACTATCGAACGATTTTAAAACTGCGCAAACAAATTTAACGAACAAATTTGAAACGTCACAGATTGAACAAAAAGCGGCAAATACGCATCTAACTAATAAAATAACGTTTTTACAAACGACTTTAACAAACCAAATTGAAGATTCACACACCGAACTGAGAAACGAGTTTAGGACGGCACACGCGGAACTGACGGCCAAATTGAATAATACACAGGACTATCTACTCACGCAAATACAAAACGTAAAGGACGACATAAGGACTGAGGTACACGAAAAGATTGACAGAATAGATGACAAATTAGAAAACACACGGGTACAGATTCAGGGAGACTTGAACGCGACAAAAACGGATCTACGGACCGAAATCAAGACACGCGTAGAGACAGTTGAGGAGACAATGGTCAGTGGTTTTACGACGTTACATTCCGAAATTCAAACATGCGACAAAAGACATTTGACAAACTACAGAAATTTAGGACAAACTTTAGAGACGATACAGACCGAAAATATGAACACTAAGACGCAACTGGACGAAAAACTGGACGACAAAGTCACAGTATTAGAAAACCGGGTAGGACATGACGTAAGACAAATACATGAAAAATTGGACGACCTAGAACGACGGCGCGTTGGACTGGACTACGGACAGCACATCAAATTGAACCGGGACGCGCTACCTAAATTTGAAGGACGGAAGACAGAATAGCCGATGGGATTTCTAGACAGACTGGACGAGATCGTCGAATTGGAAAATGAAAGGACTAAGTTACAAATAGTAGGGGCGACATTGACAGGGAACGTGGAAAAGTGGCACAATATCATACGCCGACAGTACGACACATACGCGGAATTTTGACGACTATTTATGGAACAGTTCTGGAGCAACACGCACCAGACGGACATGACAAATTTGATTACGGGACACTACAGTCGGACACACGGGACTCGCGAAGAATATGCAATAGATAAATTCAACCAGGCACAGCACTTGACACCAAAGTTGGGCGAGGACGACATCGTACTACTACTTGCGGGCCACATGGAGCCGGAAGTGACAAAGATGGTTGTGGTCAATAATGTTAAAACACTGCGGGAATTTTTAAGCGTTATGAGAAATTTCGATTTGGCAACGGCACTGGAGGCAAAAACACGGACTAGTTATTGGGATCAAAACCGGGGTTATAGGGATGACAACCGACGACATATGTACCACGAACAGCGACCCAACCATAGACAGGACAATTTCCATCACGAACATCGACCCAGCTACCGACAGGACTATTTTAACCAGGTACACCGAAATCACTGGGGACACGACGGAAACAGGAGACCATACTACAATAGGGAACACCGGGAGAACGACTTGCAAAGACAAAACAGGTACCAGCGCGACGACAACGCGGATGACGGTCGAAATACAGGGGGCGGTACACAGAACGGATATAGCCGGACGGACAGGGACGCGAATGTCCACCACATAACGACCAGCGCAAGGACTCAGGACACGAATCAAATTGAAGTGGTGCAAATACACGAGGCACCCTCAGAAAAAAAAAACGCAAATTTTTGGGAGAACGAATGTATAGGATTAAAGGTCGACGTGGTTTATAGTTTAAAAGACTTGTTGTTAAATAATTATAATTTGAATAAAAAGAACCTTTTGTTCATTAATATTAGTTTAAATGAGTGTTTATATGTTGCTTTAGTTGATAGTGGTTCACAGTTGTCGCTGGTTGATGAGAAGGTGGTGATAAAACATGCTGACTTTTTAAAAGGTAGAATAGAAGCGATTGATGGGGTTAATTTATGGTCGGCTATGAATAAAAAGTTAACAACGATTTATAGGATCATCCGTGTACCGATATTTGTAGGGATAAAAATGCAGGAGAGGCAGAATTTTTAATTACAAAGGGGTTGCATATAGATTTCATATTAGGAATGGACTTTATAGAGGATTTTGGATTGAATATAGATGGTAAGGATAGGTCGATTCGAATTTTTGATAAAGATAAGTTATGGATGGTGTCTACGGTTAGTGAGGAATATAGGAATGGAGATAATATAGATAAGTCAGGGATTAGGAATGGATAGGACAAGTGATTATAGACAGGTTAAAGTACGATTATGTAATATGTTTGTGAGATTAATTAAGGATGAACAGATTGGAAAAGTGAGTAGTGAGATAAAGGCGAAGCTAGAAGAATTATTTAATAAATATGTAGGGTTATTTAATGAAGAGCCAAGATTGGCGAGGCGATACATGCATAAGTTAGAGGTCACGGAAGACAACGGGTTTAATACAAAGGTGTATCCAATTCCGTTTGCTATTAGAAATAGGGTTAAAGCCGAGATTAACAAGATGTTACGAGATGGAATAATAGAACCAGCGAAAACTCAATATGTGAACCCGGTAGTTATTGTTCCTAAACCAAATAAAAGGGATATAAGGATTTGTTTGGATGCGAGGAAGTTGAATTCGATTACGAAACCGCAGTATGAACAACCGCAGGGGTTGGATAATTTGTTGTACAAAGTGTACGAGATGAAGTTTTCAGCAAATTAGATTTAAAAATTCATTTTGGTTAATTCCGTTGCATGAAGACAGTAAGAAGTTTACAGGGTTTAGTATTGAAGGAGAGATTTACATGTTTTCTGTAGTTCCGTTTGGTTTAAGTAGTTCTTCAACAGCACTTGTAAGGGCCATGCAGAAGCTGTTTAATGAGTATGAATGTTTCTGTTCGCACTATGTGGATGATTTGTTGATTTTTCAAGGAACGAACAAGAACACCTGGAGCATTTAGAAAAGGTGATCCAGAGGCTGGACGAAGGGGGTTTAAAGTTGAACGTGGAGAAATGCGAGTTGTTCAAGAACACAGTTACATATTTAGGGTTTGAAATCAGTGAGAATGGGATGAAAATTTGTAATAAAAGGTTAGACGAGTTGAAAAATATTGCTCAGCCAAAGAATGTGAAAGGATTGCGAGGATTTTTAGGGGTTCTAAATTATTATAAACGGTTTATACCGCGATATTCCGAGTTGTGTGTGCCGTTGGTGAGTTTATTGAAGAAAAATGAAAGATGGAAATGGACTGCTGATCGAGAGAAGGCGTTCCAGGATTTAAAAGTGCATTTTATAAAGAGTTGTCATTAAAATATCCAAATTTCAAAGACGAATTTATTTTAAGAACGGATGCGTCGAAATATGCGATAGGGGCTGAGTTGGTGCAGATCCAGGATGGAGCTGAGGTACCAATTGTATTCATTTCGAGGGTATTAAAAGACTGCGAAACCAGATATGCGACGGCAGAGAAGGAAATGTTGGCGATAGTATATGCAGTGAAAAAGTTGCGTTTTATCTGCTAGGTAACAAATTTTAATAGAATCCGACAACACGGTGGTAACATTTATGAAGAAAAAGGAGTTTCTAAACAGCAGGTTGTACAGATGGGCGTTAGTATTACAGGAATACGATTTTGAAATCAAGCACAAGCCAGGCAAGGAGAATGTGACGGCGGATTTTCTAAGCAGACCGCAGGTGGAAGCGAATAAAGACGTGAAGGATTGTTTAGTTGCTTTGCAGGAGTTCAGGGATGTTGGTCGGTGGACAAATGCCAAGCTTATGGAAACGCAAAGGCACAGTGAGGTGAGCTCGATCCGCGAGAGATTAACAAGCGAAAATGTGGAGGAGTACCGTGGATTTACCATCGTAGGGCAGTTCGTGGTAAAAAGGATAGGTGAGGCAGAGCTAGTAGTGGTATCCAGAGACGCGGCTGTGGAAATTATAGATGAAATTCATTTAAATTTTGGACATATAGGTATAAGAAAAACATTTTTGGTATTCAGGGAGGCGTTTTATGCACGGAACGATATCACGGTGGTTAAGGAAAGGATTAATCGTTGCAAAATTTGTATCTTAGGGAAAGACAAGAACGTGGTGTTGCAGAATGTACCGATGAGTGTGAGCGTGAGCAAACCATTGGAATTGGTAGCTATTGATTACTTAAGCAACCTGATTACGAGTGAACAGGGGTATCGGCACATATTAGTAATGGTGGACGTTTTTTAAAAATTTGTTAAATTATTTCCGGCAAGGCGAAGCAACACGGTGCATGCTTTACAGTCGATTAAAGAATTTGGAAGCCAGGTAGGGAAAATGGAAAGGATTTTGGTAGACAACGCAACTTATTTTAACAACCAAAGATTTAGGAACGGGTTAAATCGAGCGCACATTAAGGTGTCATTTAGCAGTATACGGCATCCGAAAGCAAATCCATGCGAACGATATATACGGGAGGTAATAAAATATCTACGGTTAGCAACGCAAGAGCACCATAATAGATGGGTTAGATATCTGCCGCAGATTGAAAATTTCATGAATTGTGTACCGAGTTCAGTGACAAAAACGTGTCCGATAACATTGATTCGGAGGATTATACCAGCTAGGCCATGGAGGGAAGAAGTCGAGGTACAAGACATCACAGAGTTGTTGGGCAGTGTTAGACGTAGGATCGAAAGGATGCAGCGTAGGGATATCGAGCGAAGGTGTAGCAGGATCAAAAAGGACAACTTTTGAAATAGGAGATATGGTGGTTGTGAAAAGGTTAAGAGTTTCGAACCGCGACAGGAACATTTGCGCGAAGTTGTTGTTTCCTTATGAAGGGCCGTACAAGATTACGCGTATTTTGCGGAAGGAAATACATTTGAATTAGCTACTATGACAGGGGAATATCGTGGGCGTTTTCATGTGGAAAATCTATACCCATATAAGGTTGTACAGGAAGAGGCTTTAGTAGAATAGTTGTTATATAGTTCATGCGACGGAAAGTTAGTTTTGTTTTAGTTTATGAGGTAGGTTAGTATGTAGCATAGTTAGACAGACATGTTGAGAATTAAAAATAGGGGTTGAATAATTAAAATATGTAGGAATCCGAAAAGGGGTTTGTGTAAAAAGGAAAGAGGGGGTTTGATTTTAAATAAAACTAGAAATTATGCACACCAGGAAAGGGTAAAGCCGACGCAATTTCCAATTTCATTCAAAATCAGTGGGGCCAATATAATGTATAAGGGAGCTACTAAGAGTTATAAGGGTTGTTTAGTACAAGGTAGTATATGCCAAACAAAAATAAGCCACATATTTGATCACATAAACTTAAAAATGTATGTTTGCCGTATTTTATGTATACTAAAATACCATTAAAATATAGTAGTTGAAATTAAGTGCCAAAAGGCAATTTTAAAATGACTAAGTGACGTAGTAAGATGTGCAGCGCTCAAGGGTTTATACCGAGTTTGAATTTTAAAAGCCTTTGAAAGTACATTTGCCGTCCAAAAGCCGGATGCGTCTATGAATGTTCACTATCAACATGCATCCAGGGTCAAGTATAATTTATTTTGGTTTCATTTTCTATAGAATCAACTTTTGGACAATATTTGTAAACTCAAAATTATTAGTTATAACAACGTAAAATATGATTGGTGGAATGTAAAGATTTAGGACATATATTAGAATTTAATGTGATTATGAAATTGTATAAAAGACATGAACTTTGGTATGTGCGACACGAACGTAGTTATTTGTTATGAACTTTAAGATGTGGTAGGCTAGTAGAGAGTTAACATGGTCACCTTAGAGAGTAAACAAAGGGGATTATTTTCGAACCAATTTTGTAAAAAGACGTGTTTTCATAACTGTGCTAATTTGTATACAGATATTAAAAAAGTAAATAAAAATAGTTGTTTTAAAAGGAGTTTTCAATTGAATAAAGTGGTAAAGAAACAAGCATCGAAAGTATAAAGTGAATAGTAGTGATTGTGCGACGGTAAAATATTGGATTTGGAAAGTGGTTTAAAGGCAGCAGGTCAGCGAGAGTGGTTATATAGATTTGAAGTGATATTGGAGAGCGGTTTAAAAGGTAGCAGGACATCGGGAGTGGATATACATAGGAAAGAAGTTGGATATTGGTGAGCGGTTTGAAGGTAGCAGGAGCATCGAGCAAAAAGAAATAGGAACGAGTAGATTGGGATTAGATACGGAGAAGCGGACGGATTTATAGAGAAAACAAGGATTCGAAGCGGAGATTAGCATAGGGGAAGTTGTAGCATTAGTTTTTCTAAATTCTAAATTTGGGTTAATCATTTCAGGTATTGGGGAGCAGTTAAAATTCAAGGACACCTGGAAGCGGCACAAAAATTCAAGAACATCATTGTGAAGACGCATACGGTGATAAGGATTTTGAGCCAGCATTCAGGAGGCATCAACGGAGTATAGACCAGGTGAGTGTTTAAATATATCTTTAATACGTCAAAATAGTCATACAAATTTTGGTTGTAATTGAATTTGGCACATAGCAACTTTGATCTTATTAGAAAATTTGGCATATACAAAAGTAGAGTATCAATTTTAGTAGTAAAACAAAAGAGTGCACTTTGGTTGGACTTAGCACATCTACTTATAACGGAATCCACTATAAGTAGTTTGAACACCCTGAGATTAAGAGTTTAAATAGTCGAGGCATTGCAATAAATAGTTAATAAAAGAACCAACCAAACGGTGCAAGTACGGGGCGTGCATTAGGTGTGCACATTTTAAAAGTTTATAAAATAAAGGGTAGAATATAGGTGGAACCCAAAAGGGGGGCGGTATATAATATAATATATATATATATATATATATATATATATATATATATTATATATAGGAATATGGGAAACTAATTTGCTTTGATGAAGCTTATGAAAGCCGAACAGGTCAGTGGATGTTTCTTCCCCTTATAAAACATTAAAGTTATTGTTTTGTTAATGGTTATACTTACAACTCTTAGCTCGATTTGTTTAGGTGAATAAGCTTTTATTTTCATAAGAGTTTAAGAGACACATCTTAGGTATACCTTTGTTGTACATAAATTCCTAATTGCCGACTGTTATATATATATATATATATATATATATATATATATATCTACAGTCAGCAATCAAAATTGATATACTAGAGGAGTTTGCATTTATTTCAATTCGTTAAATTCCTATTTTAATTGAAAATATTTTTTGTAAACAAAATATTGCTATTAATTGTCTTTTTTCAACATTTCCTATATAGGATGAATTCAAAAAGAAGTTTACACAAAGGAGCATCCTGAAAAGATTTGGTTCAAGTAGCTTCAATAACAACGACGCAACTGATTTACATCCCTCACAATTTTTCTTGCATATCTTGTGTTCTGGAAAAAGAATCGTTTTCATCCTAGTAAATTCGATCAGCTATATTTACAGGATTTTCAAATGAGCTTTTAACTATTAAATATTTTGTGTGATGCAAAACTTGAAGTAAAATTCATTCCTTATTTTGAATGGCTCTTTGTAGTGTTGCAACCGTATATTATGGAGAACCATTTAGTCGTGGCCCTCTTAAATTACGCTGATAACGTGTAATGGCCGCCGCGAGATGCTTCTAAATTCCGCTAAACTAGCTTATTTTAGCACGAGCTTACAGGCTTTCCGGTCTAATATAGGTTTATGCAAATGAAGGGCCCAAGTACACGTGGAAAAATGTAAAGAGGGTGTCTTGTTATTTCGTTTGCAAATTACCCTTTCAAAAGTTGTAATGAATTAGTGTAAGAACGTCAGGGCAACTAACCAATTGCTAGTTTCTTTAGCTTGTAATTGGTTTTAAAAGTTTTGAATACATACGAGCAAATCAAACTGAACAGGCAGATAAATGTAAGCAGCTGTTCAGGTATGTTTCTATGAAGGGACTGTTAGGGCATTGACGGTTGCTCTTAAGTATAACTACACGAGACGGATTATTTCTGTTGTAGGCTACTAGGGACGTATTTGAATAATTTGAAGATTCTCTATGTATTCTTTGACGAGCTATAATTTTTTTCAGTAAAGGAGTTGAGCACCAGCAAGAATACGATGCATCGTTATCGGCGGTTATAAACCTTTAGAGGATTGCACATGAGTATTTTAATTTTTTGTATGTCTATTTACAAGCTGCAATTATTTTAAAATATGGTCTACAGCAAGCTCATGTTGCCTTTGACGCAACGTTACTGGTGGGTGTTTAATTAACAGGCGGTTAATGACTGTACGTGAATAATTTGAAAATCTTCTATATATTCATTTACGAGCTAGTTTTTTTTTGTATAGGGGTGTCACTACCGTAAAATTTAACCTTGGTACACGTTTTTGGTGGATGATATTGCTAGAGACCTTGTTAAACCTTTTGGTTGCACAAAGTTCCTTTTATTACTAGGAATACGGGATTTTATAAATCAAATAGGAGAAACTTTTTTCCCATGGTTAATTTAATAATATTACTACACGTAAAGTTTGTGGTTTCTGGGTTCATGCGAATTGAGTTCGAAAACCACTAATTTCAAGTTAATGATCAAGCATGTTATTTAAGATATTGAAACGATCAGATGCTTTAGCAGGAAATACAGGACACCTGCGTAATTTTTAAAAAGCTCATTCTGCGTAAATTTGGCAAAAATTAAGTTTAAAGAATTTGGAGAAACCAGGCTTAATATTCAAAAGCATACGGTATTAAACCAAGATAACAGTCCTCGTGGACTAAAATATAATCGATAATAAGAGTGTCAAGTTGCACCAATACGAACAGGTTAGAGAAGAAAGGAAAATGCGTCAACAAAACATATTGTAAAAGGGCGGGATTTAAGCAACGTCAAGGGGTTCGATTGGTTAAAAATAGGATGCATATATCAGAGGTAGAACAACAATTTCTGTATAAAAGTAATTAGATTTCTCGGACAATTTGGAGCGTGTTGAAATTTTCTGAGATCTCAATGGGGTGAGATAATTATAAAATGCGCAGGCTACAGACTGGGAACGTAGAATGAGAATTCGTTGGAATTACCCGTTTTAAGGAACAAAGCGACGTGTCGGCTATTCGCTATATATACAGGCGGGAATATGTGTTTGCTCTCTTAGACTCTTAGACTTTCGACGATTCGATGGTTAAAAGCTCGTGCATCCGCGACTTGATATTAAACAGTGCATTTTAGTTTGATTAAATAATTTAAAGTGCTAGTATATTTTAGTGACTCAAAATAGTTGGTTATTTTACGTGCTAACATAAGTATTGGACTTAATACAAGGAATAAAGTTTATTATCACGGTACCAATTAGTAAAATTTACAACGACAAATGTATACCCAAAATAGGCAGTTTTGGCGTATTGGTAATATTGGTAAAAGGAAGTATGAATTTCTTTGCTATTTTAGGGGTGTTAATGACTAAATGGTTCGTAAATGTGTCTGCATCCACTGAACCAAGGCAGATATACACAGATGAGTTCCGGAAAAGCCTAGAAACAACTTTAAATTAATGGTGATGGAGAACATTTTTAAAGCGTTGACAACTTGAAGCTGTAAATAGAATCCGGTTGGAATGGTGTGATTTACAAACGGGACGATTACACTAAGCTACGAGGACAATAACTTCAGGTAAATTGACTATTTATTTTGACATTTTTGTGTGTATTGAATGACTTTATAATTGATTTACTTTAAATGGACATTAGTGGAATTTTTCTAACCATAAAAATTTAATTTTAAGATGAAATTTGCTTGTTTAAGTAAAAGGGTATTTTGTTTTGATGTTCGGGAATAGGATGAAACTTTGGGTGTCTTTGAGCTCAATTAGACAAACCTGGTTAATTAACGTAAAGGGTGGTAGATCTCCTTTATACTCAGACTCCGGTTGTTATATTTTATATAATTATAGGCATCCAACAAGGACTTTAATTTTGGATGCACAGTAAAATGATAATAAAATTAATCCGGAAATTCTTTTTAAAACTGAATTTTATGTTCAAATTTAATTTGAAAATTTAATGTATTCTGAATATTAATGTAAATAGAGTTAACGTTGATGTTTGTGGTAGGAATGTGTTGTTTAATTTTATGATTGAGAATGGAAGTTATCTAGAAGAGCAGCAGGCGATTAACAGAAGGAATCAACGGACCAGGTGATTTAATAGGTTTCACAGCATTCTTGACGCCCAAACTGTGGGGCTCGAAAAAAAAAAAAAAAAAAAAAAAAAAAAAAAAAAAAAAAAAAAAAAAAAAAAAAAAAAAAAAAAAAAAAAAAAAAAAAAAAAAACCCCCCCCCCCCCCCCCCCCCCCCCCCCCCCCCCCTCTTTGTAGTGTTGCAACCGTATATTATGGAGAACCATTTAGTCGTGGCCCTCTTAAATTACGCTGATAACGTGTAATGGCCGCCGCGAGATGCTTCTAAATTCCGCTAAACTAGCTTATTTTAGCACGAGCTTACAGGCTTTCCGGTCTAATATAGGTTTATGCAAATGAAGGGCCCAAGTACACGTGGAAAAATGTAAAGAGGGTGTCTTGTTATTTCGTTTGCAAATTACCCTTTCAAAAGTTGTAATGAATTAGTGTAAGAACGTCAGGGCAACTAACCAATTGCTAGTTTCTTTAGCTTGTAATTGGTTTTAAAAGTTTTGAATACATACGAGCAAATCAAACTGAACAGGCAGATAAATGTAAGCAGCTGTTCAGGTATGTTTCTATGAAGGGACTGTTAGGGCATTGACGGTTGCTCTTAAGTATAACTACACGAGACGGATTATTTCTGTTGTAGGCTACTAGGGACGTATTTGAATAATTTGAAGATTCTCTATGTATTCTTTGACGAGCTATAATTTTTTTCAGTAAAGGAGTTGAGCACCAGCAAGAATACGATGCATCGTTATCGGCGGTTATAAACCTTTAGAGGATTGCACATGAGTATTTTAATTTTTTGTATGTCTATTTACAAGCTGCAATTATTTTAAAATATGGTCTACAGCAAGCTCATGTTGCCTTTGACGCAACGTTACTGGTGGGTGTTTAATTAACAGGCGGTTAATGACTGTACGTGAATAATTTGAAAATCTTCTATATATTCATTTACGAGCTAGTTTTTTTTTGTATAGGGGTGTCACTACCGTAAAATTTAACCTTGGTACACGTTTTTGGTGGATGATATTGCTAGAGACCTTGTTAAACCTTTTGGTTGCACAAAGTTCCTTTTATTACTAGGAATACGGGATTTTATAAATCAAATAGGAGAAACTTTTTTCCCATGGTTAATTTAATAATATTACTACACGTAAAGTTTGTGGTTTCTGGGTTCATGCGAATTGAGTTCGAAAACCACTAATTTATCAATGTATTCATTTAAGCTTGCATTTTCCCAGACCAAAGAAATGTGTGGTTATCGTGTTTAGCCAATGAGAAACGTTTTTATGGTAGGGACAACAACGAGTTCGTGAAAAGGAACGTTTTAAACGAAAATTTACCTCCAACTACCGAACGATGACGATATATTAGACGGAAGTCCACGTTAAGTACGGCGAAATATACCTTTGCCTTACTTTACCATTACTCTATTTGCCTTAATAATGCTTGGCGTTCCCAAAAGTTGTGGGTTTAAAAATTTTACTGAGAAAATCTGGACCAAACACAAGAGGCGGACCTCATAAAACCTTGATTTATCTGTAGACATCAACGATAATTTTCGGCTGAAAGCGATAAAGGGAGGACGCCTTGGTTATAGCTGTTGATCAAGGTAAGCCTTTTGTATATTTTTTAATTGCTTTTTGACATGTAAATCTGTTGCCGTTTGACGCCAATAATTTACTCCAAGCTGATAACTTAATAGTCATTAAAAGATTTTATATAAATATATCGAAAATTTTATATCTGTCCGTTTGCGATTTACAAGTCTTTTAGTTGAAAACAGAAACGATGTGGTATACGCTGTGTGAGTTGCATAACAAATCGAGGACCAAAATTAACGGTTTCAATTGTGCTAGCATTCTCTATAATGAAATATTTCGGGGACGAGCTCGCATTGCCGTTCAGCTCTTTGGGTTGGGATTGTTAAGAGGAAAGGAAATGTTTTTAGAGAAAATACCGACAAAATTTCCTATGCTCAAGTCGGTGCGTGAAACGTTAGGGGTCTGAATAAAGCTATTTGATTAGAATATTTAAATATAAAGATAAGTAGATTACAGATAATAATGTGGGTATAAGTGAGGTACGATGAAACGTAGATAAGAACTATTAGTCAAAAGAATCCGGTTGGAATGGTGTGATTTACAAAGGGACGATTACACTGAAGCTACGAGGACAATAACCTTCAGGTAAATTGTACTATTTTGTTTGACATTTTTGTGTGTATTGAATGACTTTATAATTGATTTACTTTAAATGGACAATTTAGTGGAATTATTTGCTAACCATAAAAATTTAATTTTAAGATGAAATTTGCTTGTTTAAGTAAAAGGGGTATTTTGTTTTGATGTAATCGGGAATAGGATGAAACTTTGGGTAGGTCTTTGAGCTCAATTAGACTAAACCTGGTTAATTAACGTAAAGGTTGACCTGGTAGATGCTCCTTTATACTCAGACTCCGGTCTGCTTATATTGTTATATTAATTAGTAGGCATCCAACAAGGACTTTAATGGGTTTGGATGCACATGTAAAATGATAATAAAATTAATCCGGAAATTCTTTTACCAAAGGGCTGAATTTTATGTTCAAATTTAATTTGAAAATTTAATGTATTCTGAATATTAATGTAAATAGAGTTAACGTTGATAGTTTGTGGTAGCGAAGTGTGTTGTTTAATTCCTTATAAAGATTGAGTAATGTTTGTAAGTTATCTAGAAGAGCTAGCCGAGGCGATTAACAGAAGGAATCAACGGACCAGGTGATTTAATAGGTTTCACAGCATTCTTGACGCCCAAACTTGTGGGGCTCGAATGTTTTTTTTGAAAGGGCCAGTACCTGCAAAGATGAGAGGTTACACAGCAATATATATATATATCTACAGTCAGCAATCAAAATTGATATACTAGAGGAGTTTGCATTTATTTCAATTCGTTAAATTCCTATTTTAATTGAAAATATTTTTTGTAAACAAAATATTGCTATTAATTGTCTTTTTTCAACATTTCCTATATAGGATGAATTCAAAAAGAAGTTTACACAAAGGAGCATCCTGAAAAGATTTGGTTCAAGTAGCTTCAATAACAACGACGCAACTGATTTACATCCCTCACAATTTTTCTTGCATATCTTGTGTTCTGGAAAAAGAATCGTTTTCATCCTAGTAAATTCGATCAGCTATATTTACAGGATTTTCAAATGAGCTTTTAACTATTAAATATTTTGTGTGATGCAAAACTTGAAGTAAAATTCATTCCTTATTTTGAATGGCTCTTTGTAGTGTTGCAACCGTATATTATGGAGAACCATTTAGTCGTGGCCCTCTTAAATTACGCTGATAACGTGTAATGGCCGCCGCGAGATGCTTCTAAATTCCGCTAAACTAGCTTATTTTAGCACGAGCTTACAGGCTTTCCGGTCTAATATAGGTTTATGCAAATGAAGGGCCCAAGTACACGTGGAAAAATGTAAAGAGGGTGTCTTGTTATTTCGTTTGCAAATTACCCTTTCAAAAGTTGTAATGAATTAGTGTAAGAACGTCAGGGCAACTAACCAATTGCTAGTTTCTTTAGCTTGTAATTGGTTTTAAAAGTTTTGAATACATACGAGCAAATCAAACTGAACAGGCAGATAAATGTAAGCAGCTGTTCAGGTATGTTTCTATGAAGGGACTGTTAGGGCATTGACGGTTGCTCTTAAGTATAACTACACGAGACGGATTATTTCTGTTGTAGGCTACTAGGGACGTATTTGAATAATTTGAAGATTCTCTATGTATTCTTTGACGAGCTATAATTTTTTCAGTAAAGGAGTTGAGCACCAGCAAGAATACGATGCATCGTTATCGGCGGTTATAAACCTTTAGAGGATTGCACATGAGTATTTTAATTTTTTGTATGTCTATTTACAAGCTGCAATTATTTTAAAATATGGTCTACAGCAAACTCATGTTGCCTTTGACGCAACGTTACTGGTGGGTGTTTAATTAACAGGCGGTTAATGACTGTACGTGAATAATTTGAAAATCTTCTATATATTCATTTACGAGCTAGTTTTTTTGTATAGGGGTGTCACTACCGTAAAATTTAACCTTGGTACACGTTTTTGGTGGATGATATTGCTAGAGACCTTGTTAAACCTTTTGGTTGCACAAAGTTCCTTTTATTACTAGGAATACGGATTTTATAAATCAAATAGGAGAAACTTTTTCCCATGGTTAATTTAATAATATTACTACACGTAAAGTTTGTGGTTTCTGGGTTCATGCGAATTGAGTTCGAAAACCACTAATTTATCAATGTATTCATTTAAGCTTGCATTTTCCCAGACCAAAGAAATGTGTGGTTATCGTGTTTAGCCAATGAGAAACGTTTTTATGGTAGGGACAACAACGAGTTCGTGAAAAGGAACGTTTTAAACGAAAATTTACCTCCAACTACCGAACGATGACGATATATTAGACGGAAGTCCACGTTAAGTACGGCGAAATATACCTTTGCCTTACTTTACCATTACTCTATTTGCCTTAATAATGCTTGGCGTTCCCAAACGTTGTGGGTTTAAAAATTTTACTGAGAAAATCTGGACCAAACACAAGAGGCGGACCTCATAAAACCTTGATTTATCTGTAGACATCAACGATAATTTTCGGCTGAAAGCGATAAAGGGAGGACGCCTTGGTTATAGCTGTTGATCAAGGTAAGCCTTTGTATATTTTTAATTGCTTTTGACATGTAAATCTGTTGCCGTTTGACGCCAATAATTTACTCCAAGCTGATAACTTAATAGTCATTAAAAGATTTTATATAAATATATCGAAAATTTTATATCTGTCCGTTTGCGATTTACAAGTCTTTTAGTTGAAAACAGAAACGATGTGGTATACGCTGTGTGAGTTGCATAACAAATCGAGGACCAAAATTAACGGTTTCAATTGTGCTAGCATTCTCTATAATGAAATATTTCGGGGACGAGCTCGCATTGCCGTTCAGCTCTTTGGGTTGGGATTGTTAAGAGGAAAGGAAATGTTTTTAGAGAAAATACCGACAAAATTTCCTATGCTCAAGTCGGTGCGTGAAACGTTAGGGGTCTGAATAAAGCTATTTGATTAGAATATTTAAATATAAAGATAAGTAGATTACAGATAATAATGTGGGTATAAGTGAGGTACGATGAAACGTAGATAAGAACTATTAGTCAAAAGAACATAATATAATTTCTACAGAATCAAGTAAAGACCGGTGTGAACTTAGCAGATAGTTTACAGCAGCGAACGATCAATGTCGTCGGGACTTAGTTTTTCCATATTCAAATAGTCTGCTAATTGAAACTTACTGCAGCTACTTTCTTAGCAACGAATTTACAAATGCGATAAAATAATACAAATACGTATATGTAGGACACAACTTGAAGCAACAAAATTTTTATACTGTATTTTAGGTACCCTTAGTTCATCTTTTATAATAATTAAAAGCACACTTTAAAAAGTCTATAATTTATTATCTCGAAGCAGTAAAATAAGACTTGTGTATATATGCATAGTAATAAATGTAAATGTGACATATAGACTAAACATATTCAATATATTGGCTACGTCGAACCACGTGTTAACTCTTTAGAACGATCTGTAGCAAGTCTCGAGTAAAAGAAACTTACCCACATTTCAGGCAGAAAGAGAATATACCAGACAAGAGCATCGAAGTTCAAAATTGTTGTTGGATTTTTATTTATAAAAAGTCTTAACTTTTTTTAAAACTGCGTTAGTCAGGCCTGGTACAAACTCTTTTGAAACTGTTTGAAAAAATATGGTCAACGTGTATTTAATTAAAAACAGAGCGCTTTCGACTATAAACTAGTCATCTTCAGTGTTATTTCTTGCAGAAAAGAAATCTACCATCAGCAATGTTAAAATAGATAAATTAAATCATGTCAAATGTCAAAAAGATCTCTGTTTTTAATTTAATACACGTTGATCATATTTTTTTCAAACTGTTTCTAATTCTTTTACGTGTACACACCCAATTCTATATTTAACAAACTCTTTGGAACAATCCGAAGCAAGTCTTGAGTAAGAGAAATTTAACCGCAATTCTGACAGAAAAAGAATATGGCGGACAAACCTTCGAATTCACATTTGTCGTTCGATTTTCAATTATAAAAACTCGAAACCGTTTATTTTAAACTGCCATAGTCGGACCTGGTGCAAACTCTTTAGGACATCAGACACAAGTCTCGAATAATAGAAACGTATCCGCAATTCAGGTAGAAAGAGAACATTCCGTGCATACTTTTGAATTCAAAACTGTCGCTAAATTTTGGTTGTAAAAATTCGTCACCGCTTTTTTTAAAACGCATTACACGAATCCGGTGCAAACACGTTAGAACCATCCAAAACAGGTTTCAAATATAAGAAACTTACCCGCAATTCATGTAAAAAAAAATATTGCAGACAAACCTTCGACTTTAAGGTTGTCTTTAGATTTTTAACTATAAAAATTATTCGTATCTGGTTTTTTAAAACTGTGTAAGTCTGACCTGGTGCAAGCTCTATACACGATTAGTAGCAAGTCCTAACTAATAGAAACTTCCCGTAATTCAGACAGAAAAAATATCGCGGGCAAACCTTCGAATTCACATTTATCGCACGAGTTTTAGTTATAAAAGTTCGTAACTCTTTTTTATAAACTGCTCTATTCGGACCTAGTGCACTTTAGGACATCAGTAGCAAGTCTCGTATAAAAGAAACTTACCTACAATTTAGGTAGAAAGAGAATATTTCAAGCAAACCTTCTAATTCAAAAATCGTCGGTCGATTTTTAGTTATAAATATTCATAACCGCACTTTTTTTAAACGCGTCAGTCGGACGCGGTGCAAACTTTTTAAATCAATCCGTAGCAAGTTTCGAATATATGAACCTTACCAGCAATTCGTGCAAAAAAAAATATCGCCAACAAGCCTTCGACTGTAAAGTTGTCGTTCAATTTTTAACTACAAAAATTATTGGTTACCGATTTTTTTAAAACTGCGTAAGTCGAACCAGGTGCAGACTCTTTAGGACGATCCTAACAAGTCTTAAATAAAAGAAACTTACCCGCAATTCAGGCAGAAAACCAATATTGTAGGCCAACTTTCGTCTCTAAAGTTGTTGTTCGATTTAGAAAATAAAGCGGTTACGAATTTTTATACTTAATAGTTGAACGGTAGTTTAGATTCGAAAGTTTTCCTGCGGAATGCTACTTTCTGACTGAATTGCCGGTAAGTTTCTGTTATTTGGCACTTGCTGTGGATTGTCCTAAAGAGTTTACACCGGATCCGACTAACGCAGTTTCAAAAGAAAAACGGTAACGAATTTTTATAATTAAAAATCGAACTATTTTGAATTCGATGGTTTGCCCACGATATCCTTTTTCTGCCATAATTGCGATTAGGTTACTTTTATTCGAGACGTACTACGGATCGTCCTAAAGCGTTTGCACCGGGTCAGACTTGCGCAGTTTGTAAAAAGAGGTTACAAGTTTTTATAGTTAAAAATCGAACGATAACTTTAAAGTTGAAGGTTTGTCCGCGCTATTCTTTTTCTGCCTGAATTACAACTAAATTTCTTTTATTGACGACTTACTGCGGATCGCTCTAAAGAGTTTATACACTGGGCCCAGTTTACGCAGTTTAAAAAAACGGTTACGAATTTTTCTAGCTAAAATTGAATGATTACTTTAACGTCGCAGGTTTTTCCGCGGTATTCTTATTCTGCTTGAATCGTGGGTAAGTTTCTTTTATTCGAGACTGGCTACGGATTGTGCTAAAGAGTTTGTAACGGGTTCGAGATACGCTGTTTTAGAACAAACCCGGGTGTCATTTTTTATAGTTAAACTTCGAACGACAATTTTGAATTCTGAAATTTGCCGACGATTTTCTTTTTCTGCTTAAACTGCGGGTAAATTTCTTTTATTCAAGACTTACTACAAATCGCCCGAAGCAATTTGCACCGGTTGCGAATTACACAGTTTAAAAAACTGGTTGCGAATATTTGTAGTTAAAGAACCAAAAAATTAAATTCGAAGGTCTGTCCGCTGAAATGTGGGTAAGTTTCTTTCATTCGAAACTTGTTACGGATGGTCCTAAAAAGTTTGCACCGGGTCCAACTTACGCAGTTTTAAAAAAGCTGATGCCGATTTTTATAATTTAATTTGGTACAACAATTTTTAATTCAGAGGTTTGCACGCAATATTTTTGTTGCCTGGATTGCGAGTAAGTTTCTTTTATTCGAAACTTGCTACGGATCGTCCTAAAGAGTTTGCACCGGGTCCAACTTACACAGTTTAATAAAAACCGGTTGCCAATTTTATAATTTAATTTCGAACGATAATTTTGAATTTATAGGTTTGTCCGCGATATTCTTTTTGGGACGGCTCCGTGGTGTACTTGGTATGCGTGTGACTACTACACTTAAGGTCCCATGTTTAAATCCCGACACGGTCCGCTTGAAAAAATGTTAGGCCTAACATTTTTCACAAAAATACGCCCTCATTCGGTATGAGAGGTAAAATGGAGGCCCGTGTGTGAGTGTTGTAACGCACGATAAAGATCCCTACCTTGCTTGGAACTTGCAAGGGTTCGAAAAAATTCAAAATTTCAAGGTAAAAATCGCTTCCTGGCCAATGTAGTACCTTCGGGTAGAGCATTGGAAAATCAAATGTAGGATATTATTTTTTCGTTTGCATTGTGGATAAATTTTTTTATTCGAGATTTGATACGGATGGCCTTAAAGTTTAACAAAAAGTGGTTCCGAGAATTTTATTATTCAATTTCGAATAACAATTTTGAATTCGAGGGTTTGCCCGCGGAATTCTATTTTTGCCTAAGGTGCAGGTAAGTTTCTTTTGTTTTAGATTTTCGACGGATCGTACTAAAGTCTTTGCACTGGGTCCAACCGATGCAGTTTTAAAAAACCGATTACGAATTTTTACAATTATTCAATCGAACGACTACTTTAATATTTGCCGGTGAACAGTCTATTTTACCCGAATTGCGGGGGAGTTTATTTTATTCGGGATTTGCAACGGATCGTACTAAAGTGCTTGCACCAGGTCAAGCCTACGCAATTAAAAAAGATGTTGGCGAATCTCGATAATTAAATTTCAAATGACAATTTTGAACTAGAAGGTTTGGTCGCGATATTCTATATCCGCCCTGATTTACGGGTAAGTTTCTCTTATTCGAATACCAATCGTCCTAAAGAATTTTCACCGGGTCTGACCTACGCAAATTTCGTCGGCTTAGTGTGTAAACCTGCCAACTCCATTGGAGCAAATGTTCTAATACACAATCAAATAGAGAAACTAAAATCCCTTCACGTACTGACTGTTGCTGGACATTATGACTATATAAACAAATACACGTCTAGACTCTTGTGGCATTTATTAATATTTAAATCACATCGTAGGTTTTCCTGATCTTGCTAACAATATTGTTTTGAATTTGACAGTTTTTAAAAAGGAAGTAACTAGGGAAAGTTAAAAAGCAATACTTATCGAAATATAATTGTTATTTAACTATCAACAAAAGTTCAAGTAATTATTATTCGCTAACATAAAAAACTTTCTAACCAAATCAAAAACACTAATAGCTTCATACGAAACTCAAAGAGCTTTTTCTAAAAAAATCAATGAAATATACGTTATCATAGAAAACATTTTAACAATTATGCTACATTATACAACAAACTACAAAGGAAACATTCATAGTAAAGACGTTCTTTCAGTCTTATCGTGTGGTAAGTTGTCATAATAATTGTGAAAATCTCTGCATAGTTGATTTTAAACCTTGAAGGTCTTCAAATTTTCTGGTTTTAATTGCTTTTCTATCTTTGTAGAGACTATGCAACTCGATGCATGGGAGCGATTTTACAGACTTAAATTTTCTTTGAGGTAGTGGAAACCAGTCGATAGTAAATATCAATTTATACAGAATGTCTCCATCAGATGTGTATTTTAAAGCACGAGGATCTGTCACTTTTGG